>CM034149.1:92988681-94208280 GCA_019776745.2 Taxus chinensis | reverse complement strand
TTATTTTCAGTAAGTCATGGGATGAACATGTTAAACACATCCAGAAAGTCTTAGATGCACTAAGGAAAGAGATATTGTATTTAAAGGTGTCAAAATGTGAATTTGGAAAAACATCTTTAATTTACTTGGGTTATATTGTAGGAAATGGTGAATTGAGAATTGATCTTGCAAAAATAGAGGTTATTATAAAATGGCCTAGACCCACTAATGTGACGAAAGTTAGGAGTTTTCTAGGTGCAGTTCAGTACTAGAGAAAATTTATTGTTAACTTCTCATATATTGCATCTCCTTTGCATGCTTTGAAAAGTATTAAAAAGGTCTTTCAATGGGGAGGAAAGAAGTAGAAAGCCTTTGATACACTAAAAGATAATATAAGTACTTCTCTGATCCTGGAATTTCTAGATTTGCAACATTCATTTGAGATTGAGACAGATGCCAGTGACTACACAATGGGGGCAATTTTGATGTAGAACAAATGACCAGTGTCTTACCATTCAGAAACCTTTACAAGTGCAGTAAGAAACCTTTACAAATTATGATAAAGAGTTGTATGCTTTGGTTGAAAGTGTTAAAAAGTGGAATCATTATTTAATGGGAAAAGAAACAATTATACATACTGACCATCAACCACTTTAGTACTTTCAAACACAAACCAAATTGCAGCAGTCTAGAGATTTCAGGTGGATGGGATTTTTGCAACAATTTCATCTTTTAATAAGGTATAAATAGGTATTCAAAACAAGGTTTCCAATATGTTATATAGACCACCAGTGATATTAGCATCCATCCTTTTGCAACATAATTCTTTGGGTTGTGTTAGTTATAAGGAACAATATTTTAATGATGTTGATTTTAGAGAAGTTTATGAGGATCTAGTAAGTGGGAAACAAGTAGGAGAAAAATATTATCATTTACATGAGGGATTGTTATATCATTCTAGTAAAATTTGTATTCATGAAAATGAATGTGTGCATATGATTAGGGAAGCACATACTTCTCTTATTTTAGGGCATTTTGGTGTTAGTAAGACAGTTGCACATTTACAAAAATATTGTTATTGGGCTAGAATGCATGAACATGTAAACAAGTATATTAAGGGATGTGTTATTTGTGCTACAAGCAAGCCAAGTAACAAGAAATTAGGAATTTACACTCCTCTTCATATTCTGAAAAGGCCTTGGGAAATTTTTTCCATGGAATTTGTAGGATGCTTGCCCATGACATGGAAGAAACATGATTACTTATATGTGGTAGTGGATAGATTTAGAAAAATGTGTGTGTTGGTTCCATGTACTAAACAAATAACTGGTGAAGGAATTACACATTTATTTTTTTAGTTTGTTTGGGTTCATTTTGGATTACCTACTTCAATTATATCTGATCGGGATTCTAGATTTCTTGGGGAATTTCGGTCAACATTGTGGGGGTTAATGGACACAAAACTTAAAAAGATCCCTACTTTTCATCCACAGACTGATGGTCAAAAAATGGTTGTAAACCACATAGTAGTACATTTTCTTAGGGGCTATTGTGACAAACATCCTAATTTATGGGATGAACATCTATATTATGTGTAACATGCTTATAATCATGACTTACATTCTTCTAATTTGAAGTATCCATTTGAGACTTGTTATGGATATCTGCCTAATTCTCCTTTAGATGTATATTATGGACATAAAACTATAGTTAATGGTTCATGTGATTCTAACAGGGCTAAAAGATTTGTTCAGATATTTCAATAGGTTCATCAGTATGTCCGTGAATAATTGGAGAAAATTCAGGCTAAGTACAAAGCCAGACATGATAAACATAGAACTGATCACAAGTTCAAAGTTGGTGATTCTGTTTGGTTTCACATCAGCGTGGAAAGACTAACAGGTGAAAATAAAAAATTATAATCTATAAGGTATGCTCCATTCCAAATATTGGAAAAAATTGGTAACAATGCTTTCTAGTTAGATTTACCTCCATATATGAAAATATACTCAGTTGTTAACGTTGAGAATTTAATATTTTATGAACCACCTATGATTGTTGATCATGATGATGCTAACCTAATTCCTTTCATTGATGAGTTTGCTCTTGAGTATCTTGATGAGTTGCAGAAAGATAACATTTTGGACAGGAAGGTCAGAACTTCGCGAAGGGGTGATATTGAGTATCTTCATGTTGGTTTTAAAGGCATGCATCTAAACAAGGCTAAATGGATGGAAACTGGAAAGGTGAGGGAGAAATACCCTCACCTATTCACCAATTAAGTTGACTTTTGGGGTCCAAAAGTTTCTTAGTGGGGAGGAATGATCTAGAGGATCCTCACCAAGAAACACCAATATAAGATCTTCTTATAATAAGTTGCAGTCAATTTTGAAGCATGGAGAAAAATTATACAATTTCATTGATATCTCAATTGTAGAAAATGAAGCTCATTTGCAAAAGTTATAGCCCGCTGAAATTTTTGGGAAATTGGCAAAATTTGGGATTTTTTTGTAGGTTGCACATGTGCATGCTCGCTAAGTGTTTCAATCATATTACAGCACATAGAATTTTTTTGTGATGGACTAAAAGTGGGTTTTGGAACACCATTCTTGGACACTCATTCATGGATAATGGACCCTGTTATTTGCTAGCTGGGGGCCCTCAGCCAAGTTCAACACACTCGATTATGGAGGGGTGTCTAGGCCTCCTTCTCATATTATGACTTTAAAAGCTTATGTATATATATACAACTAATTGTATTTTTACTATGAATGTGGGACTAATTTTAGAGGTAAATTAAACAATCCTTATATTCCAACTGCCACATATAATAATGGCCATGCATTCCACCCGTTCTGCCAAATTCAAAGCATTGTATGCCAATATCTCCATTTCCATGCATTATTCCATCCAAACAGCCCACACATTAATAAATATAACCATTTTCATATTAAAATCACCTAAAATAGGCCCACCACCTAATATGGAAGATTCACATGGCTCTTAGGCACTTAGTAAATAATTTCCAATGTTTCTTAAACCCATTTCCACGCCATACTCCTAGAAATGTGGGATAAATCCCATGGGAGGTGCATAGGGAAGTGGAGGTAGGGGAATTTTAACCTATATCCTCTTATGCAAAATTATAGATGCCCAACCGCTGTGCCATGCCATTGGAAAAATTCTAACAGGAACTTTGTTTTAATAGTATAGACATGAGAAAGTGATTGTGTTATTATTTTGCTCATAACTTAAGCTAGGGATGGAATTTTAGATGAAGTAAAAAGTGAATCCTATTATTTTTGGAAGAGGAATGTGATGAGAATATCATATTCTTGTATAAATATTTTCAAATATTTATTTTCAAGATTTTAATAGATTGGTCCCATTCAACCGGGCCTGGAGATGTAGGCCACAAGTGCTGAACTCCGTTATCAATTCTTGTGTCAAATTGTTGGTGATTCATCCATTTATTTTTTATTTTTACACAGTAATTTCAGTTTTAATTCTTTTATTAAATATACAAAAGGATATGATAGTCAATTTTTATATCAAAAATCAATACAAAGAAAAGTTAAGTGTGTGCACAGTAGCTAGTTAAAATCAATTTTTAGATCACAATTAGACTCCTAAGTCGCGGTCCTTACTTTCTCTGAAGAATATAACTTATCAGTCATCTCATTGAGATCTTCCTCCATTAAAGATTTGTGTAACTCAAAATTATTCTAATCATTCATCTAATTCAACTCCTATGTCACAGTCCTCCCTTTCTCCACATGACCCCCTTTATTAGTCATCTCAATGACATCCTCCTCCTTTTAAGATCCAAGTGACTCCAATTTCCTTTCATCAAACATATAATTTGAATCATAATTTTTTTTCATCCCTTTCTCTGTATGACCCCCTTTATCAGTCACTGCAATGACATATTCCTCCATTGAAGATCCAAGAGACTCCAAATTCCTCTAATCAAACATATAATTCGACTCTTGAGTCGTGGTCCTCCCTTTCTTCACAAGACCCACTTTATCACTCACCTTAATGACCTCTTCCTTTTTCAAAGATCCATGTGAATCAAAATTCCTCTAGTAAATAATCTAACTTGACCCCTATATCACAATATATTGAATTTATACACGATCCTATTTTTCTACTTGTAATATGCCATCTTCTACTAAAACTGATACCAAGCTATTCCAAATCCACATCTTCTTCCACTCTCAAGAAAACCAAATACAAATCTCAATTCATCTTCTTCTATCAATCAAATTCCAATCCCTCTTCAGCCTTTGATAAATAAGGTCAAAAATTCCCCTCATCTATATCATCAAACATCTTTAAAATTTTCCACATTTTTTAGACCTATTACTTCTAATCAACCTACTGTGGTCAACCAAAAATGACCCATACCGATCGATTTCTTTCAAAATCAAGATGAGATCAGAGAATTCCTGGGTGTACACAAGGAAATTCCTCTAGAGGATCATGACTGAGGATTCTCTTCAGACATCAATGTGTTCACATATTTTGGGGAAGAGGTTTATTCCTTTTTTCATAAAATAGAGGAAGATCCTAATATTATCAAGCTTCATCCTCCTCTTACTATTCCATCTTCACATTCCCAATTACATGGACAAACATCTAGGTTTTTCATTGGTCCATTGCCTATCTTCTCATCACCCCATCATTATTTACATGTCGCAATTCCTCAATCACAATCTCACCTTGGGTCACCTCTTGGTATCCCATCATCTTCTTCTATATGTGTGTCACCTCCTAGTATCCCTTTATCTTCTATTTGTGGATCACCTCTATGTCACCCATTATATTTTATTCTTGGTCCATGTCCTAGTATCCCCTTATCTTCTATAATTGGACCACATCCTAGTATTCGTTCATCTTTCATTTATGAGACACGTCTAGCTAGTCCTTCATCTTCCATGTATGGGGACACCTCCCTATAGCCCATTATCTTCTATCCTTGGGCCACATCCTAGTATTCCTTCATCTTTTATCTATAACTCACCTCCTGGTAGCCCATTTTCTTCTATCTCGGGGCCTCATCCTAGTATCCCTTCATCCTCTATCTGTGGCTCACCTATCAGTATCCCATCCTCTTCAATTATCGGACAATATCCACTTTTTCCATCACATCATCCTTCTATCAAAAAAATTGACAAGACCACCATCATCTATAATGTTCTTATCATCAATCTTAAACATTCCCATTCTTCTCCTACTTTATGAGATCAAAACAATCACACATTAGCTTATATGAAACCCAAAAAATTTCTTCATTAACCTAATAGAAAAAATATAAAGAGATCTAAAGCTACCAACAATTCAACTAACCATGAATTTAAAAATAAAATGTGATTCAATAATAAACACCAATGCAACTATCAAGTATGTCAACAAGTGCATAAACCTATGGATAGGCAATTAAAAATCCCGCATATAAAATCCATGTTGAAAGATAAGTCACAGTAACTTATCGAATATGATCTCACTACTTTCATCGAGATTAGAGATAATAGTACACCGATAAGAAAATATTCCCATTCTCCCTTATTAAATAAATCACAAACATCATTATTGGATCCTATCATGTGGAGTGACATTTTTGGTCCCAACTCCCCAATCATTCATCTTCATCATATTCTCCCGTCATGGTTTTACCTTCGTAAAACCATCAAAAATGTAAAAAAAATCAAAGCAAATTCAAAAAAAACTTAAATACAAAAAATGACGAAAATATTAAAAAATTACAAAAAGAATAAAAGGTGTAAATATCAAACATTGAAATCAAGTATTGCTTACACATGTATGTTCTTTATTCCCTTTCTTTCCATTCCTTTACAAGTCTACCATCATTTTCATCCCTTTGATGATATTTTGGTTAGTCTATTCACACTCAATGTGTGAAATTTATCTCTATAGTATCTATTTTACCTTTTTCTTTCATCACCTCAGTAATTAAAGAACAAATGACCTCTTAAAGATCCTATCACTATCCTACATGTAATAAAATTGTTGTGAATACCTTTTATTGAGTATTTGTTAACACTAGACAATGTCATCATATTAATAACTTCCACATAATTCCATAAATCCATGTGTGGTTCTTAACCCCTTATCAAAACAATCAGGAGAGAAAGCAAAAAATCAGTCAAACAAATCAAAAAATAAAAATAAAAACCAATATAACTCTCTTGGGGTATTTCCAATATCTTTATTGCAACTATGAATGCCTAGATGGTAGTGAAGCAATGTTGCAACAAGAATAAAATAAATATTTTTTGAGGCTATGGATGTCTGATTGACAATGGATAAATGTATGACTCTACTTCCACCCTCCATTCAAAAATCACCTATCAAAATAAATCATTCCTACACATTGGATAATTTTTCTTCACTTATTTCCTATCAAATATTTACTACAAGAGGTAAATAATTTTCACATGCACACACTAGATCTCGATGAGAAAATAGGATTAGTATGTTACCAAGTATTATTTATTCCTTACTCATACTCTTACTTTAGTCTATATCTTGTATCATGATTTATGCCTTGGGCTAATCACCTTTTCATCGCCAATCTTTTAGCTGCATTTTCCATAGCATTCATTATTCTTCTTCATGCAGAACATCCATGAGATATCCATTTTACCATGTTCGATGGAAATTTTTTCCTTGTTTAAATAAAAAATATTCTACTTCATTTTATCTTATGTTTCTTTGTCAGATTGCACTGGGGACATGTTCACTCCTTTTTATCTCTTTATTGGCTTGAATTCATCATATTGTTGAACCAAACCCTACTGGCCTTGATCAATATTATATTCTTCTTGTTTATATGCACAAATTTTACCCTTTTAAATTCTCACCTCTTGCTAGGGGCATCTTTGCATATTCATTTTCCTGTACATAACTTTAGAAAAATTTCAAAAAACCCTAAAAATTCACAAAACATCAAAATCCAAAAAAATGGTAAAATTTTGAAAAAGTCAAACAAATGGTTAAACTTTTAAAAAATATAAAAATTAGTAAAACAAATTCACACATATGAATCATTTATGGAACACAACGTCCTTGAACATAAAAAATTCATCCTCCAAAACATATTTCTTTGTTCATCATTTTTTCTTGTGTATAACTTATAGATCATCTAGATCTACCTCAATTAACAAAAAAAATTCCTACTATTTCTCCCCTTCCTTACAGATCCAGTTGCTTGGGGCAGTTTCATAGAGCAATATTGCTTTTTCATAGGACCCTTATGTCCTCTATTTATTCACCTTTATTGTATCCTTGCTTGGGGTGCCATTTCTAACCCTTGTCGCTAAGTTAAACATTTGGTAACTAAATATTGATAACAAAAACATTTGCGCAACTATCTTGATGTTGTTTGTTTGAGTAATTTTGTTTGTTCTTGTTTCCTTGTTGGTCATCTTGTTTACTTTCTTGTATTGCATTAAATTATGTATGTTACTTTAAGTTAGACCTGTTGCAATGGACACATATTAGTATTATGGATTTTCATGTCATTTTTTATTTTTATGTATGTTTATATACAATAAAAAGTTGATGACATATATCATATGCAAAATGATGAGAAAAAGTTGTTCCTTTAAGCTAGCTAGTATGTTTTAATGTCGATATACAAGTTTTCTTCATCTCCACTTTTCTTCATCACAATTTTCTTCTATCAAAAATTTTCTTCAATACCACCTAGGGAAATAGGTTTATATTTATCCCCCGCCCCCCTTCTTGTTAATTCTATCTGATGAAACACCAACATTTCTTTCCCTCTCACTGACATTGTACAGTTGCCTACTAGGTTTGTGTTGAATCTTCTTTTTCCTTATGATTTTTTATCGTTGATCAACCTATTTCATCACCCCATCAAAACTTGAGGGGGCATACTTCATTCTGCTAACTTTTTTTCCACTCCTTCAAAATTTATTTATCTATAATTGATGACTATATTCAAAATGGCGTCGTATGTGCTACACCACCCCAAAGAGGGGAAAATGTAGACAACCAAAATCCACTTACGCAGTTTTAATACAAAAATTACACTAATTACCATATTTCTCATCGTTTCCATTATAATTACTTATTTCCCATTAATTAAATTTCCATCAATTAACAAAACTTCATTAATTAACTAACGTTTCCTTCAATTTCAGTTAATTAATAATTCTTCATTAACTAACTAGCATTTACCCCATTCTGGATGTCAATTAACGACACTTCATTAGTTATAATCCTCCTCTAATTACTTAATTAGCTATTATTAGTTAATTAACCCTTGTAACTTTTTATTTAATTAATAACCCTTCTTATTAATGAAATATCCCTTTTAAATCATGTCGATCCTACCTATTTTACTTTAAATCCCCTCTAAATTCTTTCTAAGCTTATCCTAGCCTATTAATTAATCATATTTGATTAATTAAATCATCCCCAACTCCCATGAGTTGTTAATTCTAATAAATTACCTATAATCTTTCTTATCCCTTCTAATTACACTTTATATTTTATCCCACATTCACTAGGTTTCTAGCTTCTCTCAAATTGGAAAGCTATATAAAGGACCTAGCTCCTTCCTTCCAAACTTACACCACACTTTGAATAGTGCAATTTTATATGCATATGATAAAATCATTCTCCATTTTTGGAATATCTCCTTCATCTTTGAATCCATTCTCTGATTGTTGAGTAGTAAAGGAAGACCTAAGCATGGCCTTGTAGCCATTTCTTGGTGAGATAATTTCCTCTCTTTGGAGACAAAGATACAAATTTGATTTCTCATGATCCAAAGAGGCTTATACATAGTAGCAATCATACATTAAAAGAGTAGGAATTTTTTAGCATTAGATGATTTCATTCATGTTTATGCATTAGAGTAACTAACTCATTTAATATTTTATCTTTATGTTGTTATTAGATTAACTTTGTTTTGAAACTACTTGGTATTAGTTTCATTCAATTATATTAGTTAGTTTAGTATATTCATGTTTATAATATATATTTATCGGTGTAAATATTTGTTTTAGTGGAAATGTTGAGACATAACATGATATATATTACATTTATTTAGTGATGACATGTGATATGTTGTGATTAATTGTAGCATAATATTAAATGTGATATAATCTATAGACAAAATTAATGAATGACAAATGTGACGATTATATGTCTATTAGTTATTGAATATTTTTCAATGGGAGATGAACTAGAGAGAAAATGATTCCATGTGATGATATTATGTTGAAAATATGATAAGCCTAATGATACCATGTAGTACAATGTGGTATTCTTGATATCAAACTAGTCCCCATGAGCATAAAAAGTGAGGAAACCTATTCATTAAAAATGAAGGAAGGGTGATCCTTGGATATGCCCATAAGATACCACGTGCATTGGTTATGATTGAAAAGAGGGATTGGATATAGTGTGTGATATAATTTCATAACATGGATGAATTATGTTTGGTATGAAATATGTATGAGAGAGAATATACATGAAGATTGAACTTGATGGAAAAAACAATGGATATCACTGAAGGGTCTTTCAAAGTCACGTGTGCAACTTTACATACAAATCCTTGCTCCTTGATAACCCACTTGTAGAAATTTCATGATTTCTTTTATATATGAATAACGTTGGGGAGATAAGTATTTCCAAATGGAAAAGCATGATCGTCAAGTGAAACACTATCTATGGGTCTGTGTTATGGAGGAGGTGAAGTAGATAAATATGCATGTCATGTCTCATAAGCAATAATATCTTTGTCTTCTAATAAATTAAGATTATGATTTAGTGCATAAAAATAAATGTCATGATGTCCATTAATACCATGTAATGTCCATAACGCATAAACCTTCTCATTTTCAAGTTGATGAGGAAGGATATGATCTTTAGGTTATAACTGAATCAACTTGTTAGAAAGAAATGTAAGTATCATATCATGGGGCTTATCACGAACCTTATCAAAATATATGGAATTCCTCTTATGATGAGATAGTTTTCATACTCTTGGCTGAGGATTAGGAAATGAAGAATTATTACCATGATGTAAAACTTTCACCTCATTATCATTGTGAGTATTATAATCATGTGCAATAGAATGGGTTGTAACATTCACATTAGAAGGCATGGCCTTATGTGCTACCATAATATATTATTCTAATTAAGAAACACATGTTGAAATATCATAAAATGAATAAAAAATATCATAATGTAATTGTGCATTGAGGGATTGTACAAGTCCTCTAAAAAATATGAATTACATTTCTCAATAACTAGGTTGATAGACAATAAAATCTATGTTGGCCTTAAAGTGTAAAATAAAAATAGAAACCTATTCATGTTCATCTTATTGAAAACAAGGTAAATGCTCATTTGGAGCCTTAGGGCCTATGCTACAACTAAATTGAGTGAACAATGCATCCTGAAATTCTACATAATTACTTCAATATATAGTAGGGAAATGAGTAAACCATGAGATATCACTATGAATGAAACTCATAAAGAAAAATATTGGCAGCATATTGATATTATCATAAGGATCTATAACTACTATATAATTCTAAATCTATAGTTATGTACTTGTAGTTCTATCAAAAAATTGGAAGGAAGTAATGATAAAATATCTAGGGAATTGTATTTGAAGTATTCTATGTTAAATAGGATTAGTAAGAATAAAATTAAAATAAACACTCACATAATAGGCCTTTCTTTCTGTGAACGTTACATTAGATCTTGCCAAAGGCATGCATAAGGGAAACCACCTATTTAGGGCATATAACATAAACACTTAGTGGTTCATTGAAATGTCAGACTTTATCATTAAAAGTATCCATGGTCTACACTTGGTCTCATGAGTAGGATTTAAGGTGGTACCAATAATAGGAAAGGTAATTTTACTATGAAATGTGACAAGTAGGATTTCAAATAGGGAGGATGATCAGTTAATGGTTGACAAGATAGATCTAATTCAGTGTCAATGAGTACATCATCTCTAAGGGAATGTGATAATGGAGTAACATGTTTAGCATCTACATAAGTGGTATGGACGTAGTGTAAGGGATCGTAATCTTTATGCCTCTGCAAATCTTGAAAATAAGCTATGATGATGCATAAGTATAAAATACACCCAAAGCAAACATGTTTGCACTCTAAAATAGTACTAGGGTTTTAAAAACATCAAGACTAGCATATGGAAACTTGGAAAAGATCCTAGGTGTTGTCATGTGAAATTTCTATCCCAAATATGTAAAATTTGATCCATGACAACCAAGCCAAAAACTGAAAATAGTCTTTAAACTCTTATTGAAACCCTCTCTTGGTTAGGTTTTCTTCTATGTGATTATCATCTTAACCTTACATGTCCACATAATATATTGAATAAACATTTACAAATTTTCAAAATGATGTGAGAAGTTTAATTCTTCCATTCAGTAAATTATGGTAGAGGACTAGTTCTCGGGAAGGCTTAGAAAGGACAATTTTTCCATTTCAAGGCCTATGTGCATCCTTTAGTAGAGTTATGAAAATATCATAAACATCTAGATGTTATATTAGGAAGTATTGAAGTGTTGAAAGTATTTTATGAATATTTAGGATAGATTTTGTGTTTCTGGTGTAGTCTGTACAAAAGAGGGTTTTTAGGTGTAAGGAATGAACAATAAAATTATCAACCTAAACTGATTTGGATGATTCTGGGATCTTCATAAGGATTTATAAGGGAAAAAAATTGGGAAATGGAAATATTGAATAATCATCTACATGTTGGAAGCAGCAAATTTTTTATAAGATTGATAATATCTTGAGACAATTCAAAAATTTTAGGTGTACCTCGTTGTCCCAATAAAAAGGGGATAATTTTTGGAGTTTCAATAATAACTAAGGTATGATACCTATTTCATTTTTCTTAGAATGGTTTTTTGAGTTAGATTCATATAAAATTTCAACTCAAAAGTCCATCTTGATCCCTCAGATTGAATATTTCCTACTCTCAAGCTATTTTCACATAGGTCACTACAAAATATAGCTTTCCAAATGGGGAAGGATCAATTTTTTGTCACTTTTTCTCCAAAGGGAAAGAGGGAATAAATAAAATTTCCCCATCACATCATTTTAACTGTCCAATAACATGTGTAGTCAAGATAACATGTGTTGAGTCTAGGATGAATTGGAGAAAGGCATGAGTACTTAGTCAATTTTATGATGTGCTACAAGTCACCACCTTGGTCCAAGGTCATATTTTTTTTCCATATTTTTCCTACTATCTAGGGGAAAAAATGAACAAGAAAATTTTCCGATGTCGAAGCCCCTACTCTTGATCACTCACATGCCTCTCCCTGCTCCTCAAGGTGCTTAATTGGCTCCTCCATCTCACTCATCTTCTCTCCCATGTTTCTAGTTGTCCTCATCTTGATTGAAGGTTCACTTGGGAGGAATTTTTTTCCCTTATGTCCCTAATTAACCATGAAACCCACATTTTTGCTTCATATTAAAATCTCATTAACTTGGGGTCAAACCATGCTTAATAAGACACCATAAAAGTGTTTTATAACTCATTTTCAAGTAATTTCTTCACCATAGGTCAACCATACACCATTATTTTTGTTGTAAAACCATAAAATTTTTCCATTTTTATCATATATGTTGGAAATAATTTTCCAAAGCAGCCATAGCCTCTAAAACTAAGTAATTCTCATATCTCACTAACTGCGAATCTAATTGCACTAGATATTTGTTAGACTGCTCTTCTCCAAAATGCCTTTGGTAATATTACAGTTTCATACGCTAAGATTACTTATATTTTTTGATGCATCAATCTAAAATAAAAAATCCATAAAGTTTCATTTTTTATTTCTAAGAGTTTCATCTAGTGAAGACCAGTGAAAATTGGAGCATGATAACTTGGTGTAAAACATAATAAAATGATGGTAGTTTTATCTCTATTTGAAACAAATAAGATTACTTAATAAAAATAGAATATTATATAAAAAATGATATGATAAAAATAGTAATTATCCCAAAGAAACAAACTCTCAACATTCAGTATATCCAAAAATAGTGAGAATCACCAAACAGGGTTAATCAAGTAACTTTCAAAAATAGCAGTTTTGTAAAAAATAGATGTTCCAAAATATAAAATTTCTAAAAATATAAAATCATCATCAATGAGAGTAAACAAAGTGGGTTATGAGATCTAGGGAAAAATTATCATGCAAAATCATCAAAAAATCTTAAAATAACAGCTCCTAACCCCACCTACCAAGAATTTAGAGTCTCATATTCTAGTTTATAAAGTTTCTATCAACTATGTTTTCACTCATCTTGTTGATTTTTGGAAAAATGAAGTTAAATTTCTTAGGTATGGAGCCCATTTCACAACTTCTCACTGAGTATCCAAGTTGGGTGACAATGATGTCACTCACATGCACCTAGAATACCTAAAAAGTAGGATTCTCAAAGGACTTAGAGTGTCTAATGAAGAGAATGTTTTCATAAGATGGTTGTTTGTAACAAGAGGCCATCCTTTATCAATACAGAGCATGAATTGGTACTAGCATTTGATTACTACTAAGATCCAAATTCTAGAATAGTAAGGGTTGATGATAACTCCATCCTTGCATTTCTCACAGTAAAGGGCATCTCAGAGTGTATGCAAATTCCAAATATCAACAACATGGTCATAATATAAAAAGAGTTTTCATCTCACAAGTGGTCAAATATTGAATGTTACCTCTAGGGCCTCACACTAGGATCATGATTGAAACATGGAAGGAAACCCTCTTCAAGTGAGTTTCTTGAGGGTTACTCAGATGCAATAATCTTCTGAAGTAGGGTAATTGATGAGTATTTAATTAAGGAATCTCAGGACTGGATGGCCTAGTTCATCTTTGTTGTCAACAAGGAAAACTAGGTGGTAGATTGGGAAAAAATCATAGGTGACAACATATAACATCATCTTCTCTAGTTATGAGTTGAAAATAAATTCATGATGATTGCGTACCAAGAGTATTCTCTTACAAGCATGAGACGATTCAAACTAATGAATCTTGCTCAAAATGTTTCTCAGAAATCACCATATTATGAAATATACCCTTAACATTCTCTCAAATAAATCAATCATTATTTTTCCAGGGTGAATTATGCATTCACCACATTCATCTTCTAATTTCTAGAAGGAAATCTAGATGCAAGGTTATCTTCTCAAACTGAAACACTGATCAAGAAATATGGATATTACTTTGTTTAATTATCCACTTTTTCCTATATCATATCTCCAGGATTTGACCTTTCTCCTTATAGGATCCCAAAATATATCTATGAAAAAATAGTGATCTTTTAGTTGTGCAGGAAGCTTTCTCAAGTCCACAACAGGTGTAAGAACCGTAATAAAAATGGTGTCCTTTCCTATTTCCCTTGGAATATTTTTTGGCAATAGTATCATAGATACCTCAAATATTGAAGCTACATTTTACTCCTTAAGTATCTATTCATACACATCCAGGGCTGATTTTAACATCTGAAGAAACCCTAAAACCTTCAATCTCTCCAAGTTGTACCATATTCTTCAGATTAAATATTATTGGTTCAACTACTTGGATGAATTTGAGGTAAGGAAATGAGACCATATGTTGGTGAATATTGGCCAAATGAGGATATCCAAGTGTTATTGGTTCATAGAAGGTGTGAAAGATGATGGAACTAATTTTTTCGATCTTGATTATCAAAAAATGAAATATTCACCCCTCCTTCTGGTCTCATGGAGTGTTCGTGAATCAGGTGATATCAATGAGAGGGCAGAAGTGGTGATACAAATATGTAAATAGTGGTTCTAGAAAATGAGGGATGCTTTTATATAATCTATTGGTCTACAAATTCTCATAAACCAAGCATCTCATCTCTCCTCTCTGAAGGCATCTTATAAAATTAAGATATTTTCTTAGTCATGAGGTCCCGTGAAAAGGGAAAAATATTTATTTAAGGCCCTCACTATACGATATTACACAAGAAATAAAAATTAATTCAGGACCTTTCTGAAGACCTTGAGAAAGGAGAGATACATCCTTCCTAACCTCCATTTTCACATCAATATCCAAGTATATCTTCCTCTACTGCCAAGTAAAATCACCTCATGTAGGAGCTAGCGCATAACTTTAATGTTGAGACTACAATCATACCTAGTTCCTAACACGTAACAATGGAGATATTTTAATAGATCAAAGAATTAATAAGAAGTGGTCCTTGAATAGTGTGACATGTATAGGTACTAGAATTTTACGCCATTTAAAAATTCGTGAAGGAAAAATGAGGTAATAAATCCCAAGTGACTTCTCACTTTTTTAGTGGTATATCAAAAAATCATTATATTGAATTTACCTAGCCAAAGGTGATAAATCCCATTGAGGAAATGAATCGATCATCCTATGAGATGAAAATAATTTCATTGGGTCCTGAAACACATGAAGGGGATGCTTATTTATTAAATGAATCCACTACTTGTTTTCTTGTAAGAAATTAAGAATAAAAATGGAATATTGAATAGTTAGAAGAAGATGTGAAACATCTCACTTCCTATATTTAGTCATTCATGAATCCTAGATATGTCCCTTCTCTCCCTTCTGAATATGTTACTTTGATCAATAGATTTGATACCAATTCAATCAAAATGGCGCAAGGATAATCAATGGAGGGAAGGGCTAATGATATGTGGTTTGAAAAGATCCTTTAAAATGGTATAACTTTGTCTGCTAAGATCTTTTCTCTATTTGAGTTTTTGATAGCCACATATGCGAAGGTAAGAATGACTAAATATGAAATTGGGAAGGAAAAATCTCTTCAGGACTAAGTTCTTATATTTGTTATAGAGATGGGTAACCCTTATCCTTTTGTGTTGGTAGGATACATTGTATTCTATTCTATAACTAATAACATGTCTCCAATTTGGTCTCAAACATTGGTTTCCTGATATGAGACATTAAGCAATGTTCTTGAGGAACACGAAACTTGTGATGAGCTTACTTCACAGATGTTAGAAAACATAAGAAGTGGATTTTAGAATCTTAGAACACCTTCAACGAAAGAGAATTCCTTTGTGGAGGATCTTTTGAATCTATTTAAATATTTGACCAAGAAATAAACAAGAGAACCTTTCTCCTTCAATGAGGACATCTTGGAGACTATCAAGGAAATCAGGTGTGTTATATCTAACACCGATAAGGAGGATAAAACTTTGTTACAGAAATAAAATAAAATCAAAACTAATTCTCAAACTTGGATCAAGTCCTTCGGCTTCATGCACATACCTCAAGTGGAGAAAGTGACACCTGTAAGATCTTTCTTCAGCAAGGATTTCAAATATGAAGAAATTTTTGCAAGCTCATTCCCACAAACTTCATCAACAAGATTATCTTCATCAGAAGATGATTCATCTCTATTAACATGATCAACATGATCTTATATCCTCCTTCCTTTCACTCTCATGTTTGAATTCTATGTTGCCATGGTACTTTTCACTTTTTCTATTATTCAGTTAAATTTGGCATATAGTAAAACAATGTAATGAGTTCCGTTTAATTAATAAAAAGGGGCTCGGTTTTATTTCCTAGGAATGTGAAAGGTCACAAGTTGTAAGGGTAAGTTAAAATTAATGTGGGGGTAGATGAAATGTACTTTTGTAAATCTCTATAATTAGATGACTTCCTCCTTATAAAATGTTGTTAATTTTGAGTCTATGTAGAGAGCTATTGCACTATTGAGAAGATTTTTTTAAATCATTCTTCCATTCCTTTTCTCTATTTTACCTATATATCTCTACTTTTCATCTTTGTGGCATGATAGTTTTATACAACCAAAAAAGGGGTTAGTGCCTTTGATGAGTAAATTAATGGAATTTGTGTCCATGATTTATTTTGTATTGTCATTTTTATCAAAGTTATTTTCTTCTAATTTAGTATGGATTAATTATGGATAATAATTTTTAAACTCTACTACTGCTCATTTACAAGATTAACCACCTTTCTACTAGGTTCTTACTCCTATTTATTGTCTCTCAAGTAAACTCCTCCCTTGCACTAGGTGTAAGAAAATTTCGATAGGTCTAGTAGAGTAGGTGTAAGAAATTTTTTATAAGTCTACTTCTTGTCCACCCACATACTTTGTATTATTTACATTCAATAAACATGAGCCTCCCCATCACAAAGAGGAGGGACATAGTCAAGTCGAATTGGTGAAAATAAACTAGTTTTTTCTTGCAAAAAATTATTTGGCCAATATTTTTTGGCGTCTATCATGCGAAAGATTTTTTTGTTTCTTCACCACTTCCTAGAACGAAAAAATCATTTACTTGAAAAATAAAAAATCAGAATTTGAAAATCCTAAGAGCCTTGATGTAAACTCTACATTTTACCCATAATAACCATTCTTGGAAATTCTCATGTGTTACAGCCTAATATTATTATCTTTTAGGATAATGAAGGACATCTCACATCTGATCTCAGGAATAACATCTGTAATAACAATTAAACTGTTAATCACTATTACACAACCTCAAGAGTTATAGATTCTAAAGAAGAACGCGCAAAAGGTTTGTAATATGCAATATAATCTCTTGATCAATAAATAAGGGAATATAATGAATATTCTTTGAGTTGTATATCAAACCTAAAAATTGAAAAACAAAAGATACACAAGGTTTGCTCGAGCTGGTGGTGTAACTGATCTAACATTCAAATACAAATAGCTAGTTGAATTCATACTTCTAATCACTCAACTAGAAAGGAGAACTAGTCAAAAATATTTTCCTTAGTTCAATCATAGTTCTCCATTAAAGGATTCATTAAAGAACCAATAATCTAACCATTGAATCTCATAATTCCAAAAGAAGAGGAATAATAAAGAGAACCAAGGGAATAAGGATAAGAAGGACTAGAAGAGGAAGAACAAATAATGGTTGTGTTATTTACTTGGGCACATAACTCAGGCCCATTAGACTTGAACCCTTCATTGCATGACCTACCAAATGGATCTAGTAAGAACTTCCTAAAGTTCTGAGGATATGGAAAGTGTCATCTTGATGACCATATCGCAATATTCATAACATCCTATGGGGTGTTGGGAGTAGAATATGAACATGTTTCAGTACACCTTTTTTAGGAATCCCTAAATGATGTTTCTATAAATTGGTTCTACCACTTACCTAAAATATCAATAAAAAATTTGGAGGGTATGAAAGATAAATTTTAGTCTCTATTTAAACTATCAGAATATGATCATGATTTATTCGCCTATTGGTATCAATTGAGAAAGGATCCCTATAAACCTATGAGAGATTTTGTGGAAAAGTTCAACATAATTCTTTACAAGATCCTCAAATTTTTTAGCCCACCGAAGATAATAAATTAAGGTTATTTACTAATTTACCATTGCCCAAATTTTGTTTTATATTAAGAAGTGTAACACCTCTACCATATTTTCATCTGTACTTGTTCATTTTGAAGTATATTGCAATGTGTACTTATGATTGTTCTTGAGTTGCTGATTTGTAGAGCCAATTAAATCATGTTCCTAGATTAATGTTTATTTTAGTTGATATTTGTGTATTTAATCATCCATTTATTTGCAATGTAATCTTAAATTGTAATGTTTACTTTATTGGTTCGTGAAATCAACTGGATGTCTTCAGCTTATGGAAAGTGAGAATTATATTATTTGAACTATTGGGTAAGCTAATAGTTTGGAAATTAAACTAATTTTGGAATAAAAAATTTATTGGTATTGAGAATTGATTAAGAAAATACATTAGATTAGTTTCATTGATCCAAGGCATTCTTTTAATTCGATCTACAATTATGATTGAATTTAAGGCATTGTAGTCATTCTTTGATTCTGGATTATGAATCTTATACTAATTGATCTTGATTATTTTATCCCTATTTTCCTATGTTAAGGGTTGGAATGTGTTTGGGAGCCAATTCATTATAGCATTGTTCCATTCAAAAAATGTTGCATAGATGGGTAAGGTCTTTATTTTGCAATCACATAAGACCTACCCTATGCGTAATTTTTTGATTAAACTAAAATTTATAAAGGTCTAACCTATACCTAAGGAATTTGAATTATTATGGTGGATTTTTAACCTAATATAAGACCAATGCTAAGTTGATAAGTATTGAAATATTATCAATTAAATCCTAACCTAAGTTGGGAAAGGGACATGAAACCAAACTTTAGACTAACCCTAATTGACTTTTGTGGATGCATGGTCAATTGGTGAGGTTTATGGTTGTTTCCACCCTTACATGTACTTGGAAGCTTTTATGGTTGACATTAATGGTGGATACCATCACTCCTTAGCAATAATCAAAATTACAATTTGGTAATTTATTAAAAAACTTTCACTATAACTAGTGGTCTGATCGTTTGAAATGTTAGTGAATGGAAAGTGGGAATAGATAAGGTCAGAGGGTTGGATAGATAGATGAACCATCTTATTCATAATTAATTATTTTTAAAAATAATTCTAAAATACCTTGGGGTAGAAATATATTAGATTTGGAAAAGAGTTGGTTGTTTTAGTTTCATTGTTACTCCTTCCAATTTTATCTCTCTCACTTTGCATGTTGAGGTGGGGAGTGTTTGATCTGGTTTCAAATTTGTTTTGAAAGATTCACTTCTCTTTTTCATGGAGAGATTATTGGAGAAGATTTTAGTGGAGAGGGACTGTGGGAATTTTGTGAAGGTTGATTTGTTTCGACTTTGGAGGCTATCGTAGGAGCTGGAAGAAGAAACTTGGGAGCTTGAAGAAGATGTTGGGAAGCTCTACCAGCTGTGATAGGATTTAATTCCTTCCAAATACTTGTTATATCTAATTAGTTCATGAAAATAACTCTAGTTATAATAGAAAGAATTTTGGGATTGTTGTTTTTGATATTGCATATTAAAATGGAATATCTTGCCTGGTAAGTGGTTTACGAAGTAATTTTTGATCTAGATTTGCTTTAAATTCTTTTATATGAACTACATGTAGATATTTTCCACTCTATTTATTTTGAGTGATTTTAAAACTGAGTCATCATGACTATAATGGAAGGAATAAAATTATTTACTTCGAGTTTCATGTTTAAGTGGGATATAATCAAACCCAAAAATTCGTTATTGATCTTTGTGTGACTATTTGTTTACCAAACTTGTTGGTTGCATGTTTTCTTAGTAGACTATATTTTGTTTGTTGGGTCGAGTTAGAACTTGAGCACCCAATCGAGTTGATGTGGTGTTATTTAATGATTTCTTTATCTGACATGTTTGGTTTGTATTTGTTAAATAGTTCGAATACTCAAAATTTGGGATCTAGTAATGTAATTTAGTTGGGTTTCATGCTTAGTTTCATGAATTTCATCTAGAGGGAGTTGGAAACTCATAGACATAGCAAAAAAAGACTCATGCCTGTAAGTGGTGTGTTATAGTTTTGCTAAGCTTCTTTTGAGTTGTTGATAACCCAGGTCGGGATCAACTTATTAAAATTTCTTGATGTTGTTTTTAATCCACTATGACTGTATATATTCATGTTTTCCTCGTTCTAAATGGAATCCTTGTTATGTGTTTGATACTTATTTGTTTCACCTTGAATATATAAACTATTGTTAGGGTTTAACCATTTTCATGGTTTTGTAAATGGGTATAGACACAAAAATTAGGTTACACGACCCTTATAGTCCCGTTAATTAAATTAGCCATACCTTACATATTCATATCCCATAGTCAAAATGATTGATTCAATTAATTATTTTAATTAATTTAATAAATATCCTCACTTGACCACGTCACCTAGACACCTCATCATGGACCTATTCTTAGCATGTTTCTTTTAAATATAACTCAACCTATACTTACAATAACTAAATGATACTTAGTGTAATTCCCGCTTCAACTACCACTTGAGACCAAGAAACAAACTAGGAAAATTATGGAATAATTTTTTTTTGATAAGAGGGGTCTACAAACAAGTAGTAAGATACTAGTTTGAAAATAAACATGTTCTGGAAAAAATTCTAACTAACCAAACAAAATATTTACATTTTTATCTTATAACAAGTTTACAAGGTTCCAATTTGGAGGTTACAAGATTTACTAAGGTTCAGGGAGAAATTTATCCCAAGGCCTGCTCTCTAACAAGCCCTAAAATTCAAATGGATTTTTTTCACACACTTAGAGTTATCAAAAATTTCCTAAACTAGGTTAATTAGATAGTAAATTTCCTCACCTTTTCAACCATATAAGGAAATCCTCCTAACTCCTTGCAGAACTCAAGTTATGGCCGGGTGGAGTTTCAGTGGAAAATTTTCCCTTAGAAGTCCACAGGGTTAGGGAGAAAATGCCTTCACGCCCCCGGCGATGCCCCAAATGCCACGTGTCAACACATGATTGGTCTAGACCAATGGGACACGGTGGAAAAACATGAAATTTTTCCCAAAACCAAGTTTTCAATTTTCCAAAGGAAAATTTTTCTCCAGTCCTCCGCGCTTACCCAAATGGCCACGTCGCGCTTTGTAATTAGCCATGGGTCGGTGGGGAAAATGTTGATTTTTCACCCAAGAGCTTAAAAGGTTAAAAGAATTGCATAGACCCACACACCCATGGAAATAGGTGCCAACACCCAATTGGCTACAAGGATGCGGGTCGGTGGAGGAAAAAGTGAAATGTTTCCAAAAGTGCAAAAAATTAAGTTTTCATTTCTAAATCCGTCGGCCCTCCCTGCCACATGTCAGCATGTAATTGGTGTGGGGATGTGGGGTTGTGGGGAGAAATGTGAAAATTTTCCAAAGGAAAAAATGGTTAAGTTTTCCGTTTTGATCCATGCACCCCTTGCCACGTGTCAGCTTGTGATTGGTTGGGGACTACGGGGTTGTGGGAAAAATTGTGAAAATTTTCCCAAGGAAATTTTTTCAAAATGTTCAGTTTTACTAAGGGTCCACCCCTCGAAGGTGCCACGTGGTGACTTCTAATTGGATGAGAGGGTGGTGGGGGCCATGGAACTTTTTAAGATATATTTCTAGAGTTCAAAATTTAAAATTTTTTTTTCCAAGGTTGAATTATTTCATTTTTTTGGTTTAGGAAGGCCATTTTGAAGTAAAACTTCAAATGTCCATAACTTTTGATAGGAAGCTCAATTTTAGGAAAATGAGGACTTTCCAAAAATCTATCAGATTCCTCTTTGCAAAAAATACATAAATTTTGGAATTTGGTGAAGCTTCAAAGGTCAATTTAAAGAAATTGATATGTAGGGTTTTAAAATTAAGAACTGGCAGTTTTTTCAAACTTGCAATTTTTATAAAATTGAATCCCTTCCTCCACTCCACATGTCAATCAGACATGGGGGATCAAATTAGGGAATAATTAGAATGTTTAAAAGGTGTCAATTTCATCAATTTATTCAGGTTGTGTTTTTCTCCAACAAGGGATAGAAAAACGACCTAGGAAGGGGATTGATTCAAAATTTGAATTGGTTGGATTGTTTCCTCGAGTTTGCTTTGTCAATTTGAGTTTGGTGTAGTCTTGGCATAGTAACATATGACATTTTTAAGTTAATTAAGAACTATAAAAGTGAACTGTTCATTTATTCAAATGTACATTACCAGTTTTAACTTTAAGATAGTGAGTTTATTCCTCAAAACTAATTTTGTAATTTATCTACTTAATGTGCATATTGTTCTAATTCAGAAAAATAAAATTCTCCTTAGATTATACATTCAATATGCAAGATTGATTTCTAGTTCAAAAACTCATTTCAAAATATAAAGCTTTTGTCATTTCTTTTATACGTACTCTCTTTTCTAAAATAGAATTTACATAATATAAAAGCCATGTGATGTCCAAAACAACAATGAAATTAAGAGAAGGATATATTTCTTTCATTGGTTTCAAACAAAACATTACAACTTAACTCCCTTCCATTTGATTGGATTTTCAATTTTTTTTTTCAAAAGAATACAAGTATATCATTTCAATTTCATTTCTTTATAAGTAAAACAGAGAATTACAATTCTTCTCTACATTCCTCAAATTTGATTACATCTTTCAATAACAAGGTAAACATTTCATATATCTATATCAATTACATTCATCCACTTGAAGTGGGTAGGATTACATTAAAACTGCTCAAAGGAATGACTGGAAAAACTAATTTCTCAAAGCTCTAAACAACAACATGCTAATTTCTTCATCCTTTAACTTTTAATCACAAGGAAGGAGGAAAGGAAATGCTCTCCACCCAACCAATACATCCAATGGGAAAAGATAAGCCATCTTTCCCCATTGGCCCCCGAGCCCCAACCATATTGAAATGGAGCATGATGATACAACACATGGCAACATGGCTTCTTCACATACAAGCATATTTCAAAATCACAAAGAAACAAAAAGCAAGAAGATGTAGTTCTCAACTACAATAATCAATTTCAAACAAAACAAAGGATCCTTCTCTAAGCAAGCAAGCAAAGCAAGAGAAAGAACTATGGAGGTCTCTTTATGTCTCCCAAGTCAACTTTTGGGCATCCACAAAAATTAAACCACCAAAATCATAGCAATCCCATAAACCTTATCCCTCCTCCAAATTTATCGCTTATACCTCCCCCAAAGTAGGAAATACAAGCAATTTCCTTTCCTAGGTGGATCCTAAACCAACATTCCCTCCCAAGAACATATAACAGTGGAAAATCCCTTATCCCTTCTCTAATAAACCTCATAGTCTTCTCTCCAAACCATGCCCTAAGAATTATACCCATCCCTCTAAGAATTGTAAACACAACACATTCAAAATTCATGCTAAAAGAGGGAAAAACAACAATTTTAAAAGAGGTAGAGCCTACCTCTCCATAATGGAGGCTTGTTTCCAAAACAACAGTCTTTATTTCACCAAAAGCCAGTCCCATATTAGAAAGTTAAATTTATGCACCATAAAATCCACTTCTTCCACAAAGTAAGATCCAAAATCCAAGAGGAATTTTCCCGCAAGAGTGAAATCAAAAACTTTCAACAACCTCAAATGAGGAGGAAAATCAAGTTTTTAAAGGAGAAGGTAGAAGAGGATGATGTGGATTCCAAGTGGGATTCCACATCATTTTTCCTCATCCCAAAATGCAATCAACATCAAGGAAATTAAATCACCATAAAAGAAATATGACAAAATTACTTACACACACAATATAGCCCACACCCCGAAAGGAATGCATTTAAAATTAAAATACAAGTGTAATCAATACTTGCACAAATTTATGTCAAAATGCAATAAAATAGATTTATTTTGACTCCAAATCAATAATCATGGTTGGTGGAGGATTTTGAGAGGTGTGGGACAAGTTTAACTTGTCCCAGAAGCCTCCAATTTAGGCTCCCAAGACCAAATCCGAGTTTCAAAGAGGATGAGTGTTCTACACTCCAAAATCTGCCTTACACAATCTATCATTTTACTTACACAACTCTTACATCCTCTTACAATTTCTTACACATGCATTTATATTTATGACATTTATTTATTACAATCTTTTATAAAGATTTATTTATTCACCACATGGTTATAGTATATATAAGTCAAATTTCATTTTCAACCAAGACAATAACTTTTAATTTATATTCCACATCCCAAATTAATTTAATTAAAATTTAACTTTAAGACTCTCACATTATACTATCATGTTAAAATAATTAAAATAAAGAGCACAATACAAATAAAATACATACAACAATAATTTAAAAAAAAGAGTGACACAACAAATAAAGCACACATATACCCCATAGTCACAGTAATGGAAATCCCCCCCATGGGAAATCCTAACACAACACAACACACAAATCAAACAATGTTCCCATGGTGACCGTTGTTGATTTCACACTGAATTCCAATATGGTTAGTCTCTAGTCCCCATAAATTGTTGTGATTTTTAACCTACAAAATAACAATACCTCCTTCGGCCTCGTGACCATATCAGAACATCCAAGAGATATAAAATCAACATATAATTATCAATCTAAATCACAACAATACCAAGGATTTAACATTTATTATTTAAATTCAACTGCAACTATATCATCATCCAATAGATCTCTATCCTATAGCTATTCATAATATCAATGTCACATGTCTACGATCAAAAGCAATAACCTGTCCATGTCAACCAGTATGTAATCATCCACATAATAATACTAATGTCCCAATGATCATCAAGAAAAATATATGAATCCAGGTCAATATTAATCTAGGATCTAACATCAAACCATCATACTAATCAAAACATAATAATGTCCATAATAATCCCTGATACATCATACTACATCAAAACATAATAATATCCAAAACATGATCAATAGTTTCAAGATCAGTATCTGAATAGTGTCCAAGGAAAGTGGGCACTACATCCCCCTCCCCTTAGACTTGACTTCCTCCTAGAAGTCACTAGAACAAATGTGGAAACTACACTCATAAAGTAGTAGCATCCTCCCAAGTGGCTACAGTCTCATCATATCTATCCCACTACACCCATACCTGATCAATCTCTTTTCCTTGAAGGCCCAGGATTCTATGATCGATGATACAGATGGGCTCCACCATCACCTGCCCATGATCCTTCACCT
This sequence comes from Taxus chinensis, assembly GCA_019776745.2. Lineage (NCBI taxonomy): Eukaryota > Viridiplantae > Streptophyta > Pinopsida > Cupressales > Taxaceae > Taxus > Taxus chinensis. The sequence continues at coordinate 94,182,645 of CM034149.1, read as the reverse complement.
ACAATGATGTCCAATCTAGCACATGAGAAGGATCTGTGATGTATATCCTAAGAACATAAACATAAAACACATCATGTACATGAGACAAGATGGGTGGCAATGCTAGATGGTAAGCCAACGGGCCGATACACTCTAGGATCTCAAAAGGTCAAACGAATTGAGGAGCTAACTTAGAACCTTTTCCATCATGGATCGGGCTCTTATGTGGCCTAACATAAAGGAATACCTTCATGGCCACATCAAAATTATGCTCGGTCCTATGTTGATCAGTGTACTTCTTCTACCTATCATGTGCCTCCTGCAATCTCTGCCTGATCAACATTACCTGCTGCTCCATGTCCTGTAAAAGAGCTGGTCCTAGGGATACTTTATCCTCCAATCTATCCCAGCTAAGGGGTGTCCTACACTCCCTGTCATACAAGGCTTGAAAAGGAGCCATGGCTATAGAAATTTGAAAGCTATTATTGTAGGCAAACTCCACAAGGTAGAGATACTCCTCCCACTTATACTGTTGATCCATCACTTACATCCTGAGTATATCCTCCAAAATTTGATTCACTCGCTCGGTCTGTCCATCTATCTTAGGGTGGTATGTTGTGCTGAAATTAATCCTCGTTCCAAGGACATAATGCATGGTAGTCCAGAAATGTGAAGTGTACAAGGGATCATGGTCACAAATGATCTTCTGCAGGATCTCATGTAACCTGATGATCTCATCCAAGTAGACATGTGCCACTGCACTAGCTTTATATGTGGTCTTTACTGGAGAAAAGTGAGCTACCTTTTTCAATTTATCAACCGTGAGCATGATGGCATGGTGATGATATCTCGACATTGGTAACCCAACAATGAAATCCATGGAAATGGTGTTCCATTTCCACTCTGGTATAGCATGAGGAAAGAGAAGGCCAGCTGGATGCTGATGCTCGACCTTCACTTTTTAGCACTCTAAGAAGTGTGACACACATTGAGCCACGTCCTTGCGAAGTCCTCTCAAGTGATATAACTTTCTCAAGATGGCATGCATCTTCTTCACCCCAGGATGGGCTGAATAGGGTGCACAATGTGCCTCTGTCAAGATTTCCTGCCTCAAGCCTCCATCTCTAGGAACATATATCCAACCTCTGTGCCTGAGAAGACCATCTACCTCTAGAGAGAAACCATCAAATTTCCCCTCAAGGGGGGCTCTGGGACTCAATCTTCTGCTCGAGATGCAATGTAAAAAACTATCAAGAGGAAGCTGCTAAAGAATCTTGCTCTATAAATCTATGCTCACTGAAATAGCCATGCTCAAATTCCTTCGTCTGCTGGGGGAATCTATAACCACATTCTCCTTCCCCTTCACATGCTCTATCTCCATGTCATACTCACAAAAGAAACCCCATCCAACACCTCTGACAAGTGTTTAGATTGGGCTATGTGAAGAGGTGGTGAAGACTCAAATGGTCTTCCTGAGTGTGAATCTCCATCCAAGAAGAAAATGTCTCCATCTAACCAAAGCAATGCACAACTACCGCAAGCTCAAGATCATGGGTAGGATAATTAAGGTCATGATCCTTGAGTTTGCAAGACTCAAAAGTTACAACCCTGCCATCCTGCATCAACATACCTGCAAGCCCTGCTAAAGAAGCATCTGTGCAAACAAAGAACTCACCCTGTGGATCCGACACTGCAAGAATGGGGTGTTGTAGTGAGATATTCCTTCAGTGTCCTGAAGGCCTGCTCACACCTATCTGACCAAACAAACTTCTTCCCTTTCTGCTGAAGGGAAGTGATGGGGTGTGCTATCCGAGAGAAGTCCTGCACAAATCTCCTATAATACCCTGCTAACCCCATGAAGTTGTGCACCTCTATCACTATCGTTGGTATTGGACAATCCATAATGGCTCTAATCTTAGAAGGATTGACTACGATAGCTTCACCTGAGATGATATGATCCAAGTATTGAATCTCTGACTGAAAGAAAGAACACTTCTCCAAGTTCCTGTAAAGCTGCTTTTCACAAAGACACTGAAGAACCTGAGTGAAAGGTGCCTCTCGGTGCCATTTATGTGTACATGAGTAAATCATAATTTAATCAAGAAAGATAAACACGAAGCAATCAAGAAAGGTGCTGAATACCCCATTCATCAAACTCATGAATACTACGGGGGCATTCGTCAAACCAAATGGCACCACTGTGAACTCATAGTTTCCATACCTCATATGAAAAGTAGTCTTATGAGTGTCTACCTCCATAATCGTCAACTGATGGTACCCTGACTTGAGATAAAATCTTTAGAGAACATTGTGGCTCCCTTCATTTGATCAAACAAAGTCATCAATGCAAGGCAGGGGATAACGATTCTTGATCGTTACCTTATTCAGCTGGCGATAGTCTATGCACAACCATAAGGACCCATCCTTCTTCTTAACAAAATATAGCTGGTGCACCCCAAGTGGGATACACTAGGGTGGATAAGGGCTTTCTCTATAAGGCCCCTCTAGTTGCAACTTGACCTCACAGAGCTCTGGGGTTGGTCATACGATAAGGGAGCTCGTGAGATAGGCTCCTGCTTCCTGGAACCAGATCAATATGGAAATCAATCTCACATGGGGGGTGGCATCCCCAGTATGCTCCTCTGGAAAAAAATCTACATACTCTATCAAAATGGGATGGTCATCTAGCCATGGACCACTAGACCCATCCTCTGCCCTATCACTAATTGTGATAGCATACATCTGACAACCCCATCTCACACACCGCTTGAGCTACATAGCAGAGATAGTGTGAACAGAAATGGGTCTCCTGACCCCAGAAATCACTGACTCAACTCCAAGATTTTCTACACAAGATATAGTCTTGTGATAGCAATCCATCCTAGCCCTATGTGTAGAAAACCAATCCATGCCTAAAATGACTCCATACGAGCCCCAAAGGAAGTATGCGGAGATCTAAAGTTGTGGTGAAAGGTCCCAAGTTAACAACACACTCCTTTACTAAGGAGTCTACAGAGACCTTGGCTCCTAAATCCATCTCAACATCCCAACTATGACCCTACCTAACAGCTACTAGCCTACATCACTCTACTAAGGATGGTGCAATAAGTGAATTAGAAGAACTGGAGTCAAACAATATGGATGTAGGAACATCTCCAATACTATTTGGGGTCTCAATGACCGTGCTCTGGTGCTTGGCCTGACGGTTCTCAACCACTACGTATATCCTGTGACTCCATCCCATGTCTTTGACTATAGGATTTGAGATGGGTGCCTTACCCTTATTAGGGTTCTGGGGGTAATCTCTCCAAAAGTGTCCCGCTACTCCACACCCAAAACAACCACCTGAAGTCCTCCAAACTGCAACACTACCAGAAGGTGCCCTAGAGGTAGGTGTTGTGGACCCTGATGATCTAGCCATACTCTATTATGGCCTCTGTGGTCAAGATCCTGTTGACTGAGCTCTAGCTCCATCCTGTGTCCTGGTGGGACCCTACGAGGCCCTATGCTCTGACCTCTCTATGCATTAGCTCTCTGAGGAGGCCTAAAAGATGGGTGGGACTGCTACTGTTTCTATGGCCTGAAAGATGACTGTGAAGAATGCTAACCACCATAAGGAGGAGGAGCTAACCCCCTCGATCTACTATCCTGCAATTGTTAAATAGGGCTCCTGACCTGGTCTCTAGCTTGCTAGGTTTTACCCTAAGTCTCTTCTGTAATGTAGGCCTTCCCAACGGCCTCTGCTAATGTATATGGGTAGTGGATCTGAACTGCACCTCCAATGTCTATATTAAGGCCCCAAATGAACCTGTGGATCTGTACCTACTCATCCTGCATGTAATCAATGTACTGAAGTAGGTCCAGGAACTTACTCTCATACTCGGCCATTATAAGGGAATCCTGTTGAAGGTCGTGGAACTCATCGATCCTCTACTGTATGAATCTCCGTGGCAAGTATTTGCTCCTGAATCTCTCCTCAAACAGCTCCCAAGTGACTATATCTGAGTCTATATGGAGCTTCTGCTACTCTGTCCTCCACCATACTCCAGCTCTATCTTTCATTATATGGATCGCAACACAAGCTTTTATGTTGCTAGAACAAGGGAAAAGCTTGAAGCAACTACTCAAGCTAACCATCCAAGCCTCTGCCTGGAATCCCCCTATGTCACCCAAATAATTTGAGGGCATAAGCTTCAGGATCTCCCTGATGTGATCTATAGATGTGGTCTGACAGTCTCTGGACCTCTCCACCTGCCTATCCCCAAGCCTAGGGCTCTGAGACCTATCTTTGTGTCTTGAAATACGGTCACCATGTCCCCTCAAGGGAGACTATTCTCTTTACCAACTCTCCATGAAAATTCTCTCCCCCATCCTCCTCACTAGGGGGAGGAGGTGCATGTCCCTCTATGAAAGTAACTTTGTCATGCTTGCCTGAGTGCCCTCCTACTGATACTCCACGTAGGGCAGCATTAACATCTTGGAGGGTTTACAAAATTTGTGGTAGGATAGCTGTTAAACCCTGGTCTGGGGGTGGAGGTGGCGGTGGCGGTGACTTTGAGTCTTTGTGAATGTTCCTCCTGCTGTATCTGAGCTCCTTGCATAGACTAGAGTGGGAGTTAGTTCATTACCTTGAGTTTCCTTCATTTTTCTAAGTTTACTAACATGTTCAATTTTCAATTAGTTTTGTTTTCTAGATTATCAATTTGCTAGTTTTAGGTTTCAAGTCTTAATTTTTCAAGTGTGCCCAATGGTCCAAGCTTTAGAACCATTGCTCTGATACCAAATGTAATGCCCACTTTAACTACCACTTGAAACCAAGAAACAAACTAGGAAAATTATGGAATAATTTTTTTTTTTGTAAGAGGGGTTTATAAACAAGTAGCAAGATACTAGTTTGAAACTAAATAGGTTTCGGAATAGATTCTAATTAACCAAACACAAGATTTCCATTTTTTATCTTATAACAAGTTTTACAAGGTTCCAATTTGGAGGTTACAAGATTTACTAAGGTTCAGGGAGAAATTTATCCCAAGGCCTACTCTCTAACAAGCCCTAAACTTCAACTGGATTTTTTCACACACTTAGAGTTATCAAAACTTTCCTAAACTAGTCTCATTGGATAGGAAATTTCCTCACCTTTTCAACCATATAATCAAGTCCTCCTAACTACTTGTAAAACTCAAGTTATGGCCGGGCGGAGTTTCAAGGGAAAATTTTCCCTTAGAAGTCCATGGGGTTAGGGAGAAAATGCCTTCACGCCCCCGCCGATGCCCCAAATGCCATGTGTCAACACGTGATTGGTCCAGGGTAGTGGGTTGTGGGGGAAAAACATAAAAATTTTCCCAAAACCAAGTTTTCAATTTTCCGAAGGAAATTTTCCTCCATGCCTCTGTGCTTGCCCAAATGGCCATGTGGCGCTTTGTGATTAGCTGCGGGATGGCGGGGAAAATGTTGATTTTTCGCCTAAGGACTTAAAAGGTTAAAAGAATTGAGTAGAACTGCACACCCATGGGGATGCGGGTCGGCAGAGGAAAAAGTGAAATGTTTCTAAAAGTGCAAAAAGTTAAGTTTTCATTTCTAAATCTGTGGGCACTCCCTGCCACGTGTCAGTAGGTGATTGGTGTGGGGCCGTGGGGTTGCGGGCGGAAAAGTGAAAATTTTCCAAAGGAAAAAATTCTTAAGTTTTTCATTTTGATCTGTGCACCCCCCTGCCACGTATCAGTACGTGATTGGTTGGGGGCCACGAGGTTGCGGGAAAAATTGGGAAAATTTTCCCAAGGCAAAATTTTAAAAATGTTGAGTTTTACTAAGGGTCCACCCGTCGAAGGTGCCACGTGGTGAATTTTGATAGGATGAGAGGGTGGCGGGGGCCATAGAACTTTTTAAGAAATTTTGTAACGTTCAAAATTTAATTTTTTTTTTCTAAGGTCAAATTATTTCTTTTTCTTGGTTTGGGATGGCCATTTTGAAGTAAAACTTCAAATGGCCATAATATTTGATAGGAAGCTCCATTTTAGGAAAACAAGGACTTTCCATAAAGCTCTCAGAGTCCTCTTTGCACAAAAATAATCAATTATTGAATTTAGTGAAGTATTAAGGTTCAATTTTAATAAATAGATATGCAGGGTTTTAAAATTAAGAACTAGTAGTTTTTTCAAACTTGTAATTTTTATAAAATTGAATCCCTTCCTCCACTCCAAATGCCAATCAGACATGGGGGATCAACTTAGGAAAAAATTAGAATGTTTCAAAGGTGTCAATTTGATCAATTTATTTAGGTTGTGTTTTTCTCCAACAAGGGACAGATAAATGACCTAGGAAGGGGATTGATTCAAAATTTGAATTGGTTGGATTGCTTCCTCGAGTTTGCTTTGTCAATTTGAGTTTGGTGTAGTCTTGGCATAGTAACATATGAAATTTTTAAGTTAATTAAGAAGTATAAAATTGAACTGTTCATTTATTCAAATGCACATTACCAATTTTAACTTTAAGATAGTGAGTTTATTCCTCAAAACTGATTTTGCAATTTATCTACTTAATGTGCATATTGTTCTAATTCAGAAAAATACAATGCTCCTTAGATTATACATTTAATATGCAAGACTGATTTCTAGTTCAAAAACTCATTTCAAAATATAAAGCTTCTGTCATTTCTTTTATATGTACTCTCTTTTCTAAAATATAATTTGCATAATATAACAGCCATGTGGTTTCCAAAACAACAATGCACTTGAGAGAAGGATATATATTTCTTTCATTGGTTTCAAACAACAAATTACAACTTAACTCCCTTCCATTTGATTGGATTTTCAATTTTCAATTTTCAAAAGAATACAAGTATATCATTTCAATTTCATTTCTTTACAAGTAAAACAAAGAAAAAACAATTCTTCTCTACATTCCTCAAATTTGATTAGATCTTTCAATAACAAGGTAAACATTTCATATATCTATATCAATTACATTCATCCGCTTGAAGTGTGTAGGATTACATTAAAACTGGTCAAAGGAATAGCTGTCAAAACTAATTTCTCAAAGCTCCAAACAGCAACATGTTGATTTCTTCATCCTTTAACTTTTAATCACAACAAGGAAGGGGGAAAGGCAACGCTCTCCACTCCAACCAAGACATCCAATAGGAAAAGAGAATCCATCTTTCCCCATTGGCCCTCGAGCCCCAACCATATTGAAATGGAGCATGATGATACAACACATGGTAACATGGCTTCTTCACATACAAGCATGTTTCACAATCACAAAGAAAACACAAAGCAAGAAGATGTAGTTCTCAACTACAAAAATAAATTTTAAACAAAACAAAGGCTCCTTCTCTAAGCAAGGAAGCCAAGAAAGAGCAAGAACTATGGAGGTCTTTTTATGCCTCCCAAGTTGAATTTTGGGCATCCACTAAAAGAAAACCACCAAAATCATAGCAATCCCATAAACCTTATCCCTCCTCAACCCCTCCTTATCCCTCCTCCAAATTTATCCCTTATACCTCCCCCAAAGTAGGAAATGCAAGAAATTTCCTTTCCTAGGTGGATCCTAAACCAACATTCCCTCCCAAGAACATATAACATTGGAAAATCCCTTATCCCTTCTCTGATAAACCTCATAGTCTTCTCTCCACACCATGCCCTAAGCATTCTACCCATCCCTCTAAGAATTGTAAACACAACACATTCAAAATTCATGCTAAAAGAGGGAAAAACAACAATTTTAAAAGAGTGAGATCCTACCTCTCCATAATGGAGGCTTGTTTCCTAAACAATAGTCTTTATTTCACCAAAAACCAGTCCCAAATCAGCAAGGTAAATGTATGCACTAGAAAATACAATTCTTTTGCAAAGTAAGATCCAAAATCCAAGAGGAATTTTCCCCCAAGAGTGAAATCACAAACTTTCAACAACCTCAAATGACGAGGCAAACCGAATTTTTAAAGGAGAAGGTGGAAGAGGATGATGTGGATTCCAAGTGGGATGCCACATCATTTTTCCTTGTCCCAAAATGCAATCAATATCAAGGAAATTAAATCACCATAAAATAAATATGACAAAATTACTTACACACACAATATAGTCCACACCACAAAAGGAATGCATTTAAAATTAAAATACAAGTGCAATCAATACTTACACAAATTTATGTCAAAATACAATAAAATAGATTGATTTTGACTCCAAATCAATAATCATGGTTGGTGGAGGATTTTGAGAGGTGTGGGACAAGTTTAACTTGTCCCACAAGCCTCCTATTTAGGCTCCCAAGACCAAATCCGAGTTTCAAAGAGGATGGAGTGTTCTACACTCCAAAATCTGCCTCACACAATCTATCATTTTACTTACACAACTCTTACATCCTCTTACAATTTCTTACACATGCATTTATATTTATGAAATTTATTTATTACAATATTTTATAAAGATTTATTTATTCACCACATGGTTATAGTATATATATAAGTCAAAATTCATTATAAACCAAGACAATAACTTTTAATTTATATTCCACATCCCAATTAATTTAATTAAAATTTAACTATAAGACTCTAACATTATACTATCACATTAAAATAATTAAAATAAAGAGAACATTACAAATAAAATACATAGAATAATAATTTTTTTTTTTAAAAGGGACACAACAAATAAAGCACACATATACCTTATGGTCAGCAGTAATGGAAATCCCCCCCATGGGAAATCCTAACACAACACAACACACAAATCAAACACAGTTGCCATGGTGACCCTTGTTGATTTCACACTGAATTCCAATATGGATAGTCTCCAGTCCCCTGACATTGTTGTGATTTTTAACCTGAAAAATAACAATACCTCCTTCGGCCTTGTGACCATATCAAAACATCCAAGAGATATAAAATCAACATATAATTATCAATCCAAATCAAAACAATATCAAGGATTTAACATTTATTATTTAAATTCAACTGCAACCATATCATCATCCAATAAATATCTATATTATAGCTATTCATAATATCAATGTCACATGTCTACAATCAAAAGCAATAACCTGTCCATGTCAACCAGTATGTCATCATCTACATAATAATACTAATGTCCCAATGATCATCAAGAAAAATATCTGAATCTAGGCCAATATTAATCCAAGATCTAACATCCAACCATCATACTAATCAAAACATAATAATGTCCATAATAATCCCTGATACATCATACTACATCAAAACATAATAATATCCAAAATGTGATCAATAGTGTCAGGATTAGTATCTTAATAGTGTCCAAGGAAAGTGGGAACTACACTTAGTCTAATCCTAACATTAGATGTGTATCCTTTCTCTTACATCATGCCCACTCAATCAAAAATACCGTTTTAGACCGGGGACCAATGAGAAGAACTAGCCAAAAAGATGGCCAAGATGTGCTATTTTAGCTAACCTAGGATTTCCCACCTTAAATGATGTCGGTTAACCCTAAAATGACATCAGTTAACCTAAACCGTCATCGGTTACCATATATTCATTTAAGTAACCTTTTTCTAGAGGTTGGAAGAATTATTTAAGTTTAGAGAGAGAGATAAATCTACATGCAAGCATGAACCTAAGCCCTCTCGCACATCCAGACAAACCCTAATTGACACAAAGAATGATCTAAAGAAATTAGCATTGACGGTAGCGTTACAAGAAGTAATTCCATGACACTAACCACCAGTTTCACAAATCAACCATCAGCCTCATATAACCACTAGGTATGTAAATCCAAGTAAGTGCATCTTTATCTGCATCATTCCATACTTATTAAGATCATCATTTCTTTATCTTTCTCTTTTAAATTCCATTATATTTTTACATCCTATCATCCCCACCTTCCTGCTTATCCACCCATTTGACCACCCATAACATTTCAGCTCCCCACATCTAAACCTAGGCATCACTGATAATTATCATCTTCTTTGACAACCTAACCATCATTCTTCCATTCCCTATGCAATCACATAGAATCTCCCTAAACCTAATTTTATTATGTTTTTACCATTTTGCCTCTACCAACATCGGTTAACCTAAACTGTCATCAGTTTCCCTCTTTACCAACATCATTCATACCAAACCGACATCAGTCTTTGTAACTAGTAATCCTTCCTGTAATAGTAATCTAATAAGCTTCACCCAAATAACTCAAAACCACCAAAAATCTGATCCTCACCTATTCTAACCATCTTGCCCACCTGCCTAAACTTCCGATCTGAGTATAACCCAACCTATTAGATTAAATTTAATTATTGTATTTGAATGAGATAGATAAATAATATCAACTATGGTAGGATGTTATTTTTTTATGTTATTTATTTCATTAAATTATTTTAATAAGTGGATTAACAGCCATCTAGGGAGTATCACACTTCCTAGATCTAGCATACATTACGTAACCCACTGAAATATATTTTCTAATATTCTTCTTGTGGTCTTGATTTACATTCACAGGTAGTTCCTCCTATCAAAAATGAAATTCTCACAATCAGCACTGGATCGGGAAATTAGAACATGCACACTCTACCACCCACCTTCATTTTAGAGGTTTTCTTCCTCACCTTTACCTTATCTATTTTTCTCATACGTACACAACTTATTGGTGAAACAATGTGATTTATTTTCTCTTATAATTATGACTATTTTATATTTTAATAATTTTAGGTAGGCGGTTTAGTGTAATGTTTTGTTAAGAAAAATACATAATGTTCGTGGTAAGCTTGACCTCCAACTTGTGTATGTTTCAAACCTATGAATTTAGTGATTACCTTGTGAGATATTGTGGAACTTATCGTGAACTATTAGGCTATTATGTGTAAAACTACAAATTTTTAAAGGTATACTAATCTATCTTAACTTCTAGATGATTTGTTTTATGAGCTACATTATTACTCAATCTCCTCTAGGTTAGACTATTTGGTTTGATAATGTTTCCCTGGAACTGTAGGAAAGATTGTAATGCATCATTTTTATCACATCGATCGATTTTGACTTTTATCAATCCATGATAATACGAATATGATCAAGGATATCGATTTATCTGGCTAGGAAGGGTGTTCATTTGTGATCCTTTGTTTTTTTGATTTGGACCATTCCGTTCTTATGCCTAAGTGATGTATCTAGTTTGGTATTGTTTCTTTCCAGTCATCGCATGGAATACTTGTCTTGATTTTAAAATATCTTATTTAAGAATATTTTGTTGTGTAATTCCAATAACTTACATGCATTCCAATTGGTTGGATCCAAGTTGTTAATGCATGGATTTCTTTGTGTATTAAGCTAAAATGGGTTATTGGTTTTGAGAGCCTTTTTGTTTTTAGATAGTTATTTAGAACATATGGTTCAAAAGATTTAGCTCTTATCATGCTCAACAGATTTCTAAAACTCTTGTAGGTGAAATTCGTGAAAGAAGAGAAGAGGAAGAATTATGAAAAGATGTATTTATTCTATTGATTGAATAAATGTAGTTTGATGAAAATATTATGTTTTCTTTTATTGATATACTTTTGTATTGAAGTAATCAGGGTCTGTGGCCAATTATGTAAACTACTAAAAAGGATATGTTTTATTCTTATTTACTTGAATTGACATCTTGTTGCAGAAATAAAGGAAAGTTGTTGCTTGAATAATTTTTTCTTGATTTGTTAAGTTATGTGTAAATAAAGATTTCAGTTTCAAATATTTTATTGGGAAAGTAGTCTTGTAAGAGAATCATCTAATATGCAATACCTTATTACTTGAAATTATCTAGTAAACTTGAATGTTGTCAAATAAAATTTTAAATATATTGTTAGTGAAAATTCACAACACCCCCAAATGAGTTATGGATCTTCTTTTTTAAGGAAAACTAATCTGGTGTGAATGCAGAACATTGAGTTTTCTCCAAGGTGTGGGACCTTGCAAGGTGAGAAAACTCTCCAGATTGAAGTTGGTTCTTACTCCTCTGTTTAGGTGTATGCATGAATTTTTTATAGGTTTAATGCTAAATCCTACTCTAAATTCCATGGAGACAGAGATAAAGGATGAAAAAGGAAAACAAAACTAAGTAAAAATGGTGATACACTAAAGGAGTGATGAAATTTTATTTTGTAAATAGACACAAATCATAGAGATCTAACACCAAAGCATGCATAGATTTCTAGAATGTAATGAAAGATCAGAAAACAATGATAAATACATGAGAGGATTGAAAGATCATTCACAAAACATGCATTACCATTCCCAAATTTAATACAATGCATTATAATGGCAGAAAGGAAAAACATGGGCCTCAGGCTCCATGGAAGGTTTGAAACTCCTTGAATTCACATGCTAAGGGGAAGAGGGGAGTCTGTAAGAATAAAACGTCCAACCCTTTACAAATGATCCAAATCTGGCTTTTAATGGTGAAGCAGAAGAAGGGAAAGCAAAAAACGTGGGAAAAAAGATTTATGAGTTCAACTATAAATCAAATCCCTTCAATTTCACCTACAAGGTGCTGGGATTCATGGAAAAACCCATATGCCAAAGTACATTTCTCTACAGATCTAGAAAATGACCCATACCTCATTAATTTTGGTGGTTGAATGTCAATTCTATATTTTTTACGTGCCAGATATGTTTCCCATTTTTCTCCCACCAAACTCAGCCAAATTTTTTTTTTTGAATAGTCCATCGTGTGGATAATTTCAAAATCTTTCCAATGATATACAGAACACAAAACATTGAGCTATGGATCAAAAGATATGGCCCTATGAAGATTTGGGGGAAAAAAATGGCAAATTTAGGGGGAAAATTGGATTGGTGGGCCGAAACTTGAAAATTTTACCCTTTTCTGAATTCAGGAAAATTTCCCAAAAATTCCCCATGCTCCACTACTTCGCTACCACATGTTGGCACTTGGTTTGACCGCAGGCTTTAAAACACATTTTCCGTTCACGTCGCTGAGGGAAAAATTTTCAACAGTCCTCTATCGGCCTGAGCTCTGCACTGATGTTGACATGTGGAAACTTTTCATCACCTAGCAGAGGCATGCTTCAACATTCACCTTTGACACCTTTTACAAGTTTGCCAAAATTTGAAAAATACTCCCACTGCCCCAACTCCCGCCACTAGACAGGACACGTGGTGCTACCTCGTTACTTGGTGGGCTTTTCCCTCCATTTTCTCCTTCACTTGCCTATGGGCCAATTTTCCCCTTTGCACCTTTGTCAACTCCTTGGAAAATTTTCCAACTTACCTCCACTTCCATTAACTCCCAATAACATGTGGCACCATTTCATTGGATGTGGACCTATCAAGGGAAAATTTCCCCAAAAAACTCTACTGAGCCATAACTTGAAAATTACAAGGAGTTAGGAGGAAAATTTTACCTTTATGGAAAGGGGGAGAAAAATTCTATCTGATGAAGCAATTTACATAAATTTTGAGTGTTTGAAATGTCTAAAAATATGACTGAGGCACAAGGAAGGGAATAATGAAGAAAATTTAGCCAAAATGAGCAGGGGGGTTATTTTGGATAACATATATTTCACACCATTGTTGTAGCAGTGAATGATAATGTTGATTTCTGAAAATGTAAACTTAATGGACAGATATAAGGACTCATATTTTATGATCCGACTTATAATAAAATTATGATTGAAAATAACTTAAAAATAAGTTGATTCTTGACTTATATATTTATAATTACTGAATTCATCTTTCATAAGATAGTAATGAATAAGTTGCAATAAACAAGTTATATTGTTGTGGGAATTATGTTATAAATGACTATGCTTATTTGCAACATTATAAGTAAATACTTGTGTGAATTTATTATAAGGATTGTTATAAAATAAGTATGGGCTGCATAAATAATATTAAGGGGATTCAAACCTTATGGAATAATCACAAAGAATATTTAATCTCATTAAATACATATATAAGAATTTTCCTTCAAAAAGGGTCTAAGTGATTATAATAAAATTCAATCCTACCTATCTTATTTAATGAACTAAGTATAATGAGGAAAATGAATTATACTTAGGAAAGGATAATATGGCATAATGGAATTAAGTGTATAGCTTGAACTAATCCTTACAGCATTAAGAACAAGGTTCTGATTGCTACAATGATGAGGTCATTAATATGATAAATATTTGACTTGTATCCATAATGAAATCATGTTTTGAATCCTAAAGGAAAGGGGTTGTTCACTATGTTCTAACATAATGAAATTTTCAGAAAAAATATAAGGTGGATGTGGAATACCCTCCCATCATGGATGAGTTAGAATTATGGAATAATGTTTAACTAAGTTATGACAGTTCAAATTTTTTAATGACTTAAACGAAATTGGATGTTTAGTCAAGAAAAATATTGTGGGTTGAAAGTATGAGACTTGTTTAGAGTCTAAGAAATGGAATCTCTATTACTCCTAAAGTATATATGGATTTATGTGTTTTCTACCCTATCATATACTTGTAAGATGTCTCTAAGATTCTCAATAAAGTAGAGGAAATTTCATACTTAAAGTGATTAAGTTAAGAGAATAATTAATCTGTAGATCGTTATTATTTATTAAGTGGAAAACATAAGTTCGGGATGTTGATAGAACCTAGTTTACTCCTTAGGAATGACATCAGGTGACTAAAAATAAATGGGTTGAGATCAAAAAGCTGTGAATTAAAGGGATTAATGAACTTTTTAAAATAGGAGGATTTGTTTATAGGAACTTAATGGGTTGTTGCAGCATAATCATTGTTTCATTGTACTCATCTATTAGTAGGGTTTAATAGATGGTTACTGTGGAGTAGTGGTTATGTCGCAATAATTGAGGTCATCTTTGAGTAGGATCCCAAACAATTATTACCCTCTAGGAAGTGATATGATACAGTCTACTGCCGATGTCAACTTACATTGAATATTGGTGATCAAGTGTACTAGAAGTGACGGGGCTCAATTTGAATACACTTGATTACTCTAAGTCACCATAAGTGGATTATCTGCACTAGTCCATGTGGTTTATCTCTTCTTAGTGTCTAACATAGAAATGGGAAGGATTGACATAAGTCAAGAAATTCTATTCAAGATAATAGTTTCAAGTGTAATGAAAGACATATTCCTTCAAGAAAAGTATGCCATATTTGAATATAGGCATGGAAAACATGTCTGAAACTTTGGCCAAAGTATTGCAAGCTGCTAGGTGTGTTGTCCTAAATTCACGTCACTACAGGTGATGGATATAGAATGGGTATTCATAACAAATACCTAGATAAGTCCTTGGTTATTTTCTCTTGATGAACCCTTAAATTAAAAAGGGAACCACAAGTATACAGGGTATAAAATAAAATAAAATCTAAGAGATTTGTTTTACACAAATTCATAACAGCTACATATGGTTACTATTGTATGATTAATTAGTAGATTTAATGTGGTTCTAAATTCAAAATTTAGAACACTAAACATTGAGATAATAAATAAATAAATAATTCCTTTGTTTTTGTAATCATGAAATAAAGATGTTACATCTTAATATAAGAGCTGAAGGTTGTAGCTCTTAGACCTATTTTAGTCCATTTCTAATAAAAAAATCTTGATTACAGAAGTGGTGAGAATAATGTGTGTTGCGAATAAACCACCTCCAGGTGGTGAAGCAATTATAACTCAAAAGATGGATGAAATCCTTTCTACTCTACAAGACATAAGGAATATGATTGTTGTTCTGAAACAAAAAGTGGATGGAAATAACATTGAGACTGATAGTGAGCCATCTCAGGAATAACCACATGATGAAAAAAATGTTGATGTTGAGGATCTCAATGTTGCAAATGATAATGTTGTGAATAATACTAACATGAATGTACCCAATCAGCCCAAGAATAAAAGGGAAAGATTGGCTTCTGAATTGATTAGCGATATAAAGAGAATAAGTCCACCAAAATTTCATGGAACCACCTAGGGTGATGGAGATGAGAACTGGATGAACGAGATGGAGAAATAATTTGTGATAAGAAATATCTCTGAGGAAACTAAAGATGTATGGGGAGCTTATCACCTCTCCCATGAAGCATATTCATGGTGGGATAACCGCAAGGTTAATATTAATTTTGATGAGTAAAGCATCACATGGACCCAATTCAAGGGTCATTTTATGAAGTGTTGGCTTCCACAGCTCTATTATGACAAGAAAATGATAGATTTCCAAACCTTAACTCAGGGAAAACTATCTGTAACAAAATATTGGGAGAAGTTTACCAAGCTTCTCAAATATGTACCACAGTATCAAATGGATGAAAAATTACGAATAAGGAATTTCATAATGGGGTTGTATAATATCATAGATGGTGAGGGGGATGTGCATAGTCATACCACTATGGAGGAAGTGGTAAAGAAATTCATTCACCAAGAGGAGAAATTGAAGGCAATTTCTGCACATAAGGAGGAAAAATGTAAGAAAAATGGGAATTCTTCTTCTTCTTTTTCACCTAAGAAGGGTACATGGAAGAAGTTTGGAAACAAAATTAATCTTGTGGATGGAAATGGAAAAAAATAGAAGCAAATAAATAATCAACAAACAACAAAAATAATGGGCAGAAGGGTAATTATGGGAAAATTAATACTTTTAAGGCTAAGAATAAGTATGAGCCTAAGCAAGGAATTGTTGGAGGTGTTTTTAATTTTGGGGAAATTCAATATGTAATTCACTTTCCTCAAAAGAAAAATTACAAGAACCAGTAATATAAGATACATGTTGTGATAGCGAAAAACAAGTTTAAAAACAAATTACACCCGTAGAAGTGCCAAGTAATCTATATGGCCTACCTGTAACTATAATTTTTGATACTTGTTATTATGAATGTTTATTTATAAAAAAATAGTTACTAAATTAAAAAATAAAGTTAGTTTGATGGAAAACCCATGGACTGTCTAGTATGGGAATAATGGTGTTCACATAGTTAGTAAGTGTCTTTTTTGCGTAAACTTAGAATTACCAAGCTTCACAACTGAGGTAGACTTGTATGTGGCACCTCTAGGGTCTTATGAAATAATGATTGGTGTGAATTGGCTAGCTAATCATAAGGAACTTGTGGACTATTTTTGGAAGCATATAAGGTGTTTGGATGATCTACAGAAATTAGCAAACATTTAAGGAATAAAAAGAAGCATAAAGGTTGGAGAAATGTCAGCTATGTAGGTGAATAAGGCCAAAAACAAAGGTTACATGATTTATGTGTTAAAAATTTCAAATTCAACTAAATAAGGAGGTAAATTTTTGGGAAAATATCCACTGTTACGTAATTACATCAATGTGTTTCCATAAGAGCTACCAGGTCTTCCACTGAAAAGAGAGTTTGAATTCACCATTGAACCTTGCCATATGACTACCACTAAGCTGGTAGAGCTTAAGGCTCAATTAAATGAATTATTATCTTAAGGGTTGATAAGGCCGAGTGTCTTGTCTTCGGGAGAAACATTGATCTTGTTAAAAATAAGGATGGAACATTAAGACTTTTTATTGATCATAGGATGTCAAGAAAATCAACTATCAAGAATAGATATCCTCTTCTAAGGATAGATGATGTTTTTGATAAGATGCGTTGACCATAATTTTAATCTCAAATATATCTGTGTTATGGATACCATAAATTAATAATCAAGGAAGAATATATTTACAAGACTGCTTTTAGAACAAGATATGGACATTATGAGTTCATTGTTTTACCTTTTTGGTTAACTAATGCCCCTACAGTCTTCATGAATTTGATGAAAAATATATTTAAAGAATACTTGGACAAGTTTTTGATTATATCCATGGGAAATATTCTTATCTATTCATGGAGCTTGGAGGATAATAATGAGCACTTGAAGATTGTGTTTGAGGTACTAAGAAAGAGGAAATTATACAGAAAACTATCCAAGTTTTCTCTTTATGAGACTGAGGTACAATACTTGGGGCATATAATAAATAAAGATGGAATCTTAGTTGATCCCTCAATGATATCATCCATGATTGATTGGCCAGCACCTAAGAATGTACATGAAGTTATAAGATTCATGGGGCTTTCTTGATATTACAGAAAGTTTGTAAATTCTCAAGGGTTCTTGCGCCAATAACTTCATTGCAAAAGAAAGACAAAAAGGTTGCATGGAGTGAAAAATGTGAGATTGTATTTAAAAATTGAAGGATCAACTAACATATGCTCCTATATTGATTGTTTATGATTGAAAAGGGAGTTTTACTTTAGTGACGAATGCTTCCAAAGATGTATTAGGGGGTATATTGCTGAAAATTCCTATGATTTAGAGCTTGTTGCCATAGTTTATGCACTACATATTTGGAGACATTACCTCTTAGGAAATCCCTTTGAGTTGGAAACAAACCATCTTGGGTTGAAATATATCTTCACTTAGCCTAGCTTAAATTCAAGGCAACGAATATGGTTAGAGTTATTATCTCAATATGATTTTGACATAATTTACATTAAATTTAAAGATAATAGAATGACATATGCACTAAGTAATAGAAAATATATTTCTGCAGTTGTGACTTTGAGAAATCATTTTAAGGATGAGGTTAGAAATGCCTTAATGTCTGATCCATACTTTTAGAAGGTAAAGATAACACTTGCTATAAATCCAAAGGATGTAAGGTACAAAGTATTTCTATTAGACGGAGAAGGAATTATGAGGTATGAGGATGGAGTGTATGTACCAATGGGAAATGAGTTAAAGAATAAAGTGATGACTGGATTTCATAATGCACCTTACTTTGGACATCCCAGAGTGACAAAAATGCTTGTTGATGTAAAATAATAGTATTTCTGGAAGGGTATCAAGGAATATATCTTGGATTATGTGTCTCATTGCCTCAAATTCCAGTATGTGAAAGTTGAGCATATGCACCCAGCTGGTTTATATACACTAATTCATATGGTGTTGACTCATAGCCAAAATAACGCCCTTATATTCCATGGCAACCATTATCCACTACAACCTAACTCATTGTCGCATTCTATCCTATTACCTATGGATCCAACTCATTCTATCACCATTTCTAGGGGCATAAAGAGTTTTGCAAGACTCCTTGACCAAAATTTTGTGGCCCTACAATATTATCTTTCCCACTCATCTACCCGAGACTCCTCGGGATAGCTAGTATAAAGCATGCTTGTGTCTATCCCTCCTTCCCTCACCCCCAATTTCACGTCAGCTACCACTAACTTGATGGTACCCTCATCAACCTTACCCCCTATGGTCTCTCCGATAGGTCCCACATCTGCTATAACTATTGTACCAATGATATCTATCACATCCGTGGTGTCGACCATCCCTTCACCAACCATTCTAAGCATGGCCCCCTCTTCCCCCTTTACCTTACATGTACTAGTTTCATCACAACCACCCATAATGTCAGAAACCCACACCCCCTTCCAAAACCTCATCCTTTTCATCCCACAATCTCTACCACCAATTACTATGAGAGTATTTACGACCACTCCACCTATTCACACACATCACCAGTAACCCCCAATTTCGTCTATCACTTATTCGGGGTATCTTCCACCCATATTTATCCCCCCTTCACATTTTTCATATTCAAAACCCCCATGTACTAAGATTCCATCCACATCATATACACATCATCAACCTCCCTTTACTGCAACAGGTGCCCATTCCTAATAACCCACCAATGACCTCATTAGGATGATGATGGAAAAGATGCAGACACTAGAAGCATCAATTTATGTCTCTCGTAACTCCTTAACTTATGATGAAATCTATAATGAACCTATTTATCCATCTATTCCTATTTTCCCATACCCCATGTATTGGAAAATTCCTAAGTTCAACCATTTCAATAGTAAGGAAGACCCACAATAGTACTTGTGGTCATTCAAACATGGATTCTATCTAATTTCCCATGATGATGCTTTACTCCTATGAACATTCCCCATGTCCCTAACACGACCCAATTTAGATTGGTATAGTAGTTTACCCAGACATTCCATCTACTCCTTTAACCAAATGTCTCAAGCATTCTTGGACCACTTCTCAATCAATGTAGTCAAAAAAATCACCATGACTGACCTATATTCGACATGACAGTATGACAAAGAATCTATCATAGATTTCATTGTTTACTAGAGAAGTATTATCAACCAAGTAACGTTCTAATTATCTCAAGTTGAACTTATAGAGTTATTCTCTAGAGCTTGTGCTAGACACATCTCACCAACTTTGTAGGTACAAACCTTCTATACCTTCGACAAAGCATTTACCATGGCACAAAAGCTAGAAATTCACACCTTTGAAGAAAATAAAATCCAATTGCGGAACAAAAATTCCACCTTTAAATCAAATGAATCTTCTTCATCTTCAAAACCCCAAAACCATTATTTAAAAGCCAAAGGATCTTCCAACACAGTAGTTCTCAAAGTTGGTCCATCTCATCCATCTAATCAAGCCAAACCTACCTCCAATATTTCTCATGTTCATACTTTTTATTTTCGTTGGGAACAACAAAAGTACACTCAAATTGGAGAGCCCTATTCTTCAGTCTTGGAAAATCCTATTAAAGTTGGAGCCATTTCAAAACCCCCTATAAAAACTCATACTAGTTTCGATCCCACTCGTTCTATGCCTACATGGTATAAGGAACATGACTATTGTAATTATCATCATGTCAAAGGCTATAGTGATGGTAACTGCATAACTTTTAAGAAAATTGTACAAGAAATTTTAGATAATGGAGATCTCATCTTGGACAACCTGAATGCACTAGCAAATAAAAATTGCATCTCTTTAATAATTTTTTCCCTAACCATATACCATAATCTAATTAAAGTGGTGAACCTTCAACCAATGACAATAATGTCTGTGAATTCCATATTTTTTTCGATATCATACCGTTTGTTCCTCAATTTCCATCTATTTCATCTATCGAGGAAATTATAGCATGAGATCCTCTACCCACAGAGGAGCATACCTCTTCCACACCTTCACCCTCAGAGGAGTCCCCTTCATCCCCCACTTCACTAAAAGAGGAGTCCATGGTTTTTGCTGATGTTGTTTCACCATCTACCTCTCAACCTACCAAACAATCAATAGTATTAACTCTCCCACCAGTAGGAGAATCATCATCACCTTCTCCTCCACTAAAAGAGAAGTCTATCTCACCCTACCTACCATATATCCTACCAATGGTAGATCCTTTAGACATGCCACTACCTATTGGCAATAATTCTCCATGAGCATTCTACGATCCCATTGATCTGGTCTTGGCTCTTCTACCCATAGAGTCTAAGGCTAACCAATTCCTTATCTCACAGACATATTTTATAGGGATTCCCACTAAACCAGCTGCATCTCCTCTTACAGCAGTCCTATTTTGACAACTAGTCGATTGCTTGGATTACATTGATAATTCCATGCTTTGGGGACATACTTGACTCCCCTTTTCAACTCAAATGCAATTTTCACCTACAAATACCTCCACAATCTATCCAAAGTTATTTCTAGTAACCAGATTAACCCTGACCATTCCTATTAAAAAAAACTTCTTTTTTGTCAACTTTACCTACATCCGAACCTTTACCTACGACTAAAACCATTCCAATTCCTAAGAACCTACCCACACCTACATATTCATCCATATTTAGACCCATCACTACCTTGCGTGTCATGCCAATTTAAAGCCTTACACATCCACCCGTCAAATTAGATTTAGCCACGTCCTACCAAACCTGCACCAAACCTTTTCCTCTACCTAAAAAGAAGACCTAACCTTCTAGGCCACATACACCAGTCTCACCTACCATGCCTTTGTCACCTTCACTCATTCCTTCCATCCTAGAACCTCACCCATTAACCTTGGCCAAACAACCCCCTACCCAAGGCCAATAAAAAACTAAGCAACATAACTCATCATCATGATCCTTTGTTACATCTAATTTACCTACACAACAAACACCCTTACCCTCACCCATACATTTCTTACCACCTATACCTCCACCATCTACTATAACCCCAAGTTTTCTTATACAACTTCAACTCATACCTTTCACCCATCCTCTACCAACCAATTCCACTGCAACTCTATTTTCCCCATGGGAAACTCGTCCTCTTCCACCATCTACTTTCCCTTTTGTATCGCATACTCCCATCTCACCTTTACCCAAGAAGGTTCAATCTAAAGGAAAAAACACACTATGCTCCAAAAGGGTAGTTAAATTGAGAAAATTTTCCATTGCTAGTTCTTCTACGACACTTATACCCAAGTAGGTACCATCAAAACCTAAGACAATATCATCTACCAAACTAGTGTTCAAACATATTCCCCCTCCTATAACACCTCTTTAACCACAATCATCCACATCTTTACCCAGACCTACACTCTCTTCCCATTATGATACATTGGCAGGGTCCTACACTAACATTTTAGACAACCTCTTAGAGACCTCATTCATCACATTACTGTCATTTAGACCTTACGAACCCCTCAAATGCAAAACAAAAGGGTTTCATGAAACTAATTTTTTTTCCTACCATCGTGTGCCAGGACATGACATAGAAGATTATAATGCTCTAAAAACCGTTCTCCTCCAATTATGTCCTCTTGAAGAAAATTTTGAGGATGATGATCTTCTTGATAATGATCCTTTTCCACCTTCACCTATCACCACACACCCTCATCCCTTACCTCTTCAATGACCTTCATCTCCACCTCAAAAACCCTTTTATCCACCTCCAAAATTTGAGATCAACATGGTCCATATCTGAGAGTTGGCCAAACCACTACCTAAATGCCAATGTTCCCTACTCATTTTTTAAGGCTCTTACCCTGCATTAGGTTTTTATCCATCATGTTATTACACTACTCATGACATACCTTATCCATCTACCTCTTTCCCTCAGATTAACATGATCCAAGTTGTCACTCATGCCTAAAAGGACAATGGAAAAGAAATATAAACCATCCCATCAAACAATCTCGTGCCTAATATACCATCTACAACAAAACCCAAAATCACTATTCAAGGACCCACGTACCCTATTTCTGATAGGGTCACCCATCGTATAATGATAAAAAAAATTACATCAATCCCCTCTAAAAATGTCTTTGTATGATCTCGTCTAAACCTCTAAATCTCATCGACAAGCCCTTATGGAGGTTTTGTAATCCATCAAAGTTTTACCTAAAAACCCCACATTAGTAGCATCAATTCTCACCCCTCATCACATAGCCTCTCTCACCAAATCATATCCTCCTTCTACCCCCATGTCCACTCATCAAGTATCCACCTCAATTTTTCTTATGAGGAGATCATATCTCTCCAATCAAATAATCATGATCCCGCCCTTTTTATCTCTGTCTATATTGATAATATACTTGTATCGCGTGTTATGATTGATGGTGGTACTAGCATCAACATCATCTCATCCCATGCTATACTCAAATGTGCATTCATTCGAATTACATACATAATAGCCCAATGATGTTGAGCTCCTTCAATGATGGCGTCACTTTCTCCATTAGAACCATTATTCTTCATGTTCATGTAGGCCCACGCACTGTCCCATAATTTTTGTGTGTCTTAGAGGGGGAGTTCTTGTATATCCTTTTTCTTTTTCGACCTTGGATTTGTGTCATGGGTTATGTTCCTTCAACTTTAAACTGCTATGTGAAATTTCAACATGAAGGGAATAACTATAACATCCTAGCTGACCTATCACCATTTAAAACCTGTAACATGTTGTAATGACCTAACGATGTCCTTGTAATCATTACAGAATCTACCACTCACCCACTTCTCTTTCAACCTAGGTAAAATTTTAAGGGTCCCTCCGAAAAAGAGCCTTAGAAAATATTTGGAAAATCTAGGAAAACTAGCTTTCACACAAATGGCGAATATCAAGATATCACAAAATCAATATTAAATTCTACCAGATGGTAGTTTTTTTATATGCTACCAGTTGGTAACATATTTTTTATGTTACTAGTTCACATCATATAGTATGTTTTTGGTTGGTAGCATAAAAAATGTTACCTTATGACAACATTTTTATGCTAACGGTCGACGTCATAACTATATGTTGTGTCGGTAGCATTAAAATGTTGTCGACTGGTAGCATTTTTTAAACTGTCAGCTGGCAACATATTATATGTTATCAGCTGGTAGTATAAAACAGTTGTAGGTTGATAGCATTTTTTATGCTACTAGCTGACACCATATCATATGATGTCAGCTGGTACCATAAAAATTTGTTACCAAATAATAAATTCAAGTAAGTTTTTTTAATTTCTATTTCATTGGAATGGAAAATTAACCCCTATAATTAACTTGTACCTAGAACATTTTAGCAAGACGGTCCTAGCTTATACCCTAAATATTCACCAATTTCAAATTTCAAAAACTAGAATATTTATTAATTAACAAATATTTGCCACTAAAATTTTCCTTTCTTCAGTCACAATCCCATCCACCAATATTGCCACTACCTCTCCCACGCCTAACTCTTCTATTCCTACTACTACCGTAGCCTCTACATATGGCCCATCTACTTCCCAACCAACTAATACCCCTCCTTACCAATCACCTAGTAATTCATCTATCCCTTTTACTCACATATCTACTACCGATCCCTTAGAAGGTGGTTTTCAATGCCTCACTCTAGGGGAATACTGCCTCCACAATATCAATACATTCCTCACTCCATAAGAGTATGGAAAGCTATGCAAAAATCATCATTATGAATATCGTATTGGAGAGTTTTCCATTATGGTCCACCCCACCATCATACCAAATTAATGTATGTGGGACTTGATACTTCTAGCTCTTCACCTGAACCGCCATCCTAAACATGAAAAATTTCATTTGACCTCCAATATCTCACTAACCACCACTTCTCCCACACTTTCCTTCACCATTACATATGGAAAGGATTTGGATTTGGTTTTTACAAACAAGGTTGTCATAATGTCACCTTGTGTAAACACAAAGATCATAGTGGCATTGGCTTTTCTGTACCATATTCCAAGAAGACCCACATCAACCTCATTGAGGAAGAAAAAACTTCTCCACCCCATTCACCAACATCACCACCTTCACCCATGGAGTCCATAGACCCTGAATCTATTCCTCTTAACTTTTTTTTTTCGTGAACACAATTTCCTTGAGACCTTTGACTTATCAATGTGATGGTAAGGCTCCCTCTTCTCTTCCCTTCCTGTATCCTGACATGATAAATGAAGATACACCTTCTATTAATGTCATCCAATGTCAGGATGACGAGTCTATCCTCACCCACCTTGGTGAAAAATATTCTCATATTCACAGGTCATTCTCGTCTAAGACACAAACCATGTTGAATGAATCGACCAGTAAAATCAATTTTAACACTCAAGATGACCCGCACATTCTAAAGAGAGGCCAATCTTTAGATGTCACTGAAGAGTTTTCCCTCATGGATCATAGCAACACTTTTTATTGGCCCTATGCTGATATGCCCGATATCGACCCAACCATTGTAGTTAGGAATATCATAATCATTCCTAAAGCCAAACCTATAAAATAGAAGCTACAGAAAATGCATCCTCACATTGCCCTTCTTGTCAAAGTGGAACTTCAACGCCTTCTCCCAGTTTCCTTTATCCTACCCATTGACTATCCATGATGGATTTCTAATAGCATTCATGTCACAAAAGTGATAGGGGGACTTCACATTTACACTGATTTTCACGACCTCAACTTAGCTTTCCCTAAAGACAACTTTCCTCTACTAGGTATTGACTAGCTATTTGATCTCACTACATTTCATGAGATATTATCACTCATGGACAGTTTCTCAAGTTATAACCAAATATTTCTCGCCTTAGAAGATCAACAAAAAACTACATTCATCACTCCTTAGGGGACCTTCTTCTACCAAGCAATGTCATTTGGCCTTAAAAATATTGGTGCTACATATCAACGGGATATGAATTATATCTTCCATGACATAATGCATAATATATTGGAAGACTATGTAGATGATACTCTTGCCAAATCCAAATGTCAGGTGGAACATCTCATAGTCTTAAAGGTCATATTTGACTATCTCATCAAGTATTGTGTTTTCCTTCAACCCAAGAAGTGTATCTTCATTGTTCTTTCAGGAAAGCTCCTTGGTTTAATAATTTCTTTGTGTGGCATAGAAGCTGATCCTACTAAAGCAAAAGCTAATCTCAAAATGCCTCTGCCTACTATTCTCTACCAAATTCAAAGTTTTTAATGTAATATGAAATCTACTTGTTGGTTTATTTCACAAATTTCTGACCACTTCTAAACATTTCATCATCTCCTCAAAAAAGACATCTCCTAAAAATGGGATGATGAATGCCATAAATATTTTGAATCCTTAAAACAATACCTTCTCTAACTACCAGTGCTCATTCCTCCTAAATATGACCAACCCTTTTACCTATACATTTCTGCTAATGATCATTCCTTAGGTGCCATGCTCACTCATTGTGATGAGCAACACCGTGAGCAAGCAGTTTACTACATAATTTGTACCCTTTTGAACTAGTACACTCATTCTAAAAAAAATTCCTTATCCTTATTTTTTGTCACCACTAAAATTTGTCATTACATACTTAGCCACAAAACCTTTGTCATCACTAACACTGAACCTGTACATTACATGTTTTCAAAACCCTACCAGTATCAACATGTTATGTGTTGGCTCCTACTGCTTGTATACCTCAACCTGGAATTCATCCATAAAAAATATATCAAGGGCCAAACCATCGCTGACCAACTTGCAAACGCCCCCCTTTCTAGAAATCAACCCTCTAACTTTGATTTCCTTGACAAATCCATTTCTACCCTCGCTTTGGACTACCAATTACCAGATGACCTTATTCTTTAATGGTTCCAAATGTCAGCATGCAGGTGGTGCACACGTTATCCTCATTCCTCTTTACGGTGAACCTATTCCTATATCTTTCAAACTAGATTTCAATTACACTAACAACATCACCAAATATGAAGCACTCATATTAGGTCTTCAAACTACCATTGCCCTAGATGTAAAATTAATTAATATATTTGGGGACTCTCAACTGGTTGTAAACCAAGTCAATGGTATATATCAGTGTCATAATGAAATAATCTAAAACTAAAAACACCATGTCGACATAATTTTTACTACCTTTCACCGTTACAAACTTCAAATCACCCCACGTTCTACTAATAAATTTATAGATACCATGTGGCTTGTTTGACTTCTCAGATACCCACTTCACATGTCAACTCAAAAATATTTGTCACAATATAAAGGTTATAAACACCTTCTTATTTATCTCAAGATTTCAACTCCTTCGAAACCATCTCACCTAACCCACACAATCATTGGTATAAATAGTTATCATAATACCTTTTCCTTTCCATTCTACCTCCTGATCTTACTCGTAATAGACACGCACATTTCTTAAAGGTATCTCCCACTATGTCATCATGGGTGGTCTTCTTTTTAAATTTGGCTTGAATAGTATTCTCTTATGATGCCTTACAAGTTTTGAAATTCCCTACACCATCAAGAAAGTTCACAACAGAATCTATGGAGGTCACTTTAGTGGTTTAGCTTTCACTAAATGCATTCTTTTCCTAGGCTATTATTGGTCATCCTGAAACCATGACTATTGTGGCTATGTCAAATGTTGTGTGAAATACCAACATTCTAATCTTCATCACACACCTATTCATTCCTTACAAATCACACGAGACCTTTTTCCTTTCTCTTAATGGGGTTTAGATCTTGTCAGAGAGATCAATCCACATTCCTCACAATGCCATTAATGGATTATAACCACTACTAGATGCTACACTAAATGAGTATAGGTCATTCCCCTCATCTCTACAAAAGCTGAGAAAATATGTGAATTTATCAACCACCACATCATTTTTCACTTCAGTTTTCCTCATCGTCTCATCACTGACAACAGAAAACAGTTCAAAAACAAGACCTTATGGAAAATTTGTGATGCCTTTGGCATTTAACTTAGATTTTTGTCACCCTACTACCCACAAACAAATGGCCAAGAAAAATCAACCACCAAAACCTTAAACAAAATTCTTATCAATGTAGTTAACTATACTGGAAAGGATTGGCACACGCACATTCATTTTGACTTATGGGCTTACCGTAATACTATTCATACCTCAACTACTACTACACCTTTCTCTCTGGTCTATGACATAGAGGCTATCCTACCTCTTGAATTCCATATTCCCTCTCTTTGCATCTCACTTCAAGACATGCTCAACGATGATGACTTTCACTAGGACCGTTAGGCACAACTTGAGCTATTATATGAACGTTATCTCAATGCCCTTGACCATATGCACATCTACTAAAAATGTATCAAATGTTCCTATGAAAAATGTGTCCATGAACGAACCTTCTAGGTTGATGAACTCATCCTGAAGGAAAATTAACATGTCACCAAAGAAGATAGAAGTAAATGGGGAAAATTTTCTCCTAATTAGCTTAGACCCTATATCGTTACTCATACCTATGGATCAGGTGCTTATTATTTGTCTTCACTCGAAGGTAAACCTGAACCTGAACCCCTAAATGCCTTGCATCTTTGACCATTCTATTCTTGAATCAAATCATGTATCACCTCCTTTCTTTTTTAAGCTCATCCCTTAAGCACCCTTTACCTTTTCATATTACATATTCTTGTGGACAACAAATAAACAAAAATCATGTGATTGCCAATCACCTTTCAGCCTTATCTTCAATATGAGTACCACATCTCTACTCATTGCATGCTTTTCATGGATAATTTTTGTCTTTTTCAATATGGAATCCCATGGTTGTTCATCATTTGAACCTATCTTTTTCATAGTTAACCTCTTGGTGTTACAATTTTTTTCTTCTCAATAAGAGCCTAATCTTCCACTATAGTCTTATCCATGACTTAAAACGTCTAAAAAAAAAATTAATTTCAAAAGAAAAATGGGATTCAACTCCTTGAGTCAAACTTCCAGAAAAGAGATAACTCCCTCAAAAGGGACATCTCTTCTCTCTATCTCGCCACTATAAATAGACTACTCCTTCAAAGGAGAACTATACAAAGGTAGCCATACTACACATACTCTATCATCAAAAGGGACTATCCTTACAAAAAAATATATTCAGAAGCTTCCTGCATCGATCAGCTTTTTGAAGACCTCAAAGAGATAATATGCTCATACCATGTAGACTTTCTACATCGATCAGTCTATCAAACACAAAAGAAAAAATAAAAAATGATAACTTTTTCATCATGGAATTGTCTTTTTTGATCATGGGTTTCTTGCCAGGTAAACATACCATCTAAAACTAAGTTACACTAAAACCACCCATTTTCACCTCATTGCCTTTTCACCCTAATTTCCTATCTTCTCAAGGGAGTTCCCACAAAAATGGAATTTTGTGATCATGTGACTTTCTTCACCCTTAGCATATTCAATCATGCAATGTCTTTAGGCTCTTGAATTCATAAGAAAATCTTTTGTATGGTAGCCTCATTATGGTTCTTATCAATTACATAGCTCTTTCTGTCACCTCTTACCATTCACCTTCTTCATTACTTATTAATTACCCTATACAGGACTAGACCACCAATACCTAAATTCTATGAATCCCTATTTCACCAAAATCAAGCTAATCTCAACCATGCCTAAGTGACCTAAAATCAACTATGCCTATGACATAGCCTAAAGACAAACAAACCCATTCATATACCTCACCATATTCTTCCCTAGCTTATGGGAGAACTACATCGGCCTGAGGCCCCTTTTGTCAAGGCTATGTAGGCAACACTTTAAGGGAATGGGGCCCGTAGAGGTTAGCTCAGCCACTCTTTACCCTAACCCATTTTTCCCACATGTTTTCTATTAAAATTCACCCTTAATTAGTTTCTATTTTTCATAACGTTCAGAAAATTTTCATTCATATATATCTACCATTTTATCACACCATCAAAACATCCAATCAATCATTCCACATTTCTATAATATCAAAAAAATTAGAAATTTACACCATAACATACATATAATTCATCATTTGTTTCCCATGTTACCAATAACTTGGAAATTAAATCAAAACCAAAAACATGATAAAACCATGCTTAACTATACCTAACTCAACCATGCTTAACCGACCTAACTCAACCATGGGTATACCTAAATCAACCATGCCTATACATTACTCAACCATACCTAATTGACCTAACTCTACCATGCCTAAACTATCTTTACTCCATAATGCCTAATCCACATAGTTTCTATCCATACAAAAATAAAAATAGAAATTTCAAAACACAAGTACATCATCCATACAATCAATGTCACCATCTATAAATAAAAATTTGTGTATCCATCAAATATACACTAATACAAAATAATACAAGTATATCTCAGATACAACCTCAAAATATTTGGCATGTAGGCTGGTATAATAATCAACTCACAAAAAATATCATGTATAAGCTCACTATCATTGGCGCACAGACTGATATATATCAAAAAAATCAATACAATGATCATATACGATGACTAATCATCACCCCACCTAATATCCATGCTGGTATCATTTGTCTCCTCCTCCTCTCCTCCATTTGTGAACTCATGGCCTCACCTTGAACTTGTCTCGGGGCTTTCCACCCCCAAGTTCTCTCTGAGATATGAGTGTGAGATCTCTTCCTCTCACTCGCTGCCCACTGTGCCCTATATTAATCATGGGGGGGGAATCTATCCCTACGGTCGTCATCTAATCTTGGTAGTATCTAGCCTTATTCAAGGCATCCCTAAATCTCTCCATCGACATTGTCTATGGTGGTGCCATAAGTCTCATTACCACCTATGAGATTTTTCATGCTAGGGCTGTTCTAAGACCCTATACCTCTATACCCTATCCTCCTCCCTATACTATAGGACCCTATCCTACTGCTACCTATGGAGGTTCCTACATTTGAACCTAGGCCTATAAGGCCATCATCTAACCTTGTGCAGTGGCCAAATGACCCTATAAACCTGCTATCCACACCTGAAAGGTGACTACCTATCCCCCATTACCATTACCACCCTTTGTGAGAACCTGTCCCTATGAAACCTAGGCCTATAGGGCTACCACCTACGCTTGTAAAGTGGTGACCTATGCATATGATCCTGTGAGATGCCCCTACAATACTCCAAGCTATGTCAAAAGGGTGGCCACTAGCCCTATAAGGTATCTCATTGTATCGTGATGGTGGCTAAGTCAGGCTTCCCTGGCCTTGGTGGTGTTGCACGTAGCTACACCGCCCACCACTTCCTATATCTTTCTATGACCCCAGCATCATCAATCTTCTTATCAACTGGCTCTTCCTCCTGCCCTATCGGCATAGTTAGTTTTGGTAGAGGAATAGGGCCCTCCATGTCATCTCTCCTATATTATGGGAATGGTGGAGGTACGTCCTTGAGCATCCTAAACTGTTGCCTAAACCTATTCACTGGTATCATCTTGTGCTCATTGGGATGGCGCCCCTCTAACTACTTGAGAAATTATAGCTACTCCAACTCCTTGACCATGTTCCTCTATGAAGGAAAGCTAACATATGGCCTCCAAAAAATAGCAACCCAAGATAATCTCTCCAGTACTCGCTTGTAATATGCTACATCATTGGTGGCCCTCATCGCCCTATGCTCTCCATTGAGTGGTACCCATTTCCTGTAACCAACCTTGAATAAACCACTCATAAACCAATCCTATTGAGGCAAGCTAACTAAACATACACATACAATGTCCTCATTTGACCAACAGTGTATAAGGAATTTATAACATAAACTAAATCTCTGCAGCCTTCCAGAGGACCACAACTCTCTATACAATTGCACCAAGAATTCCAGTGCCCAGGAAAAATAGACCCGCTCCTTCATCATGTCCTGGAGCACCCCCATTAGTGCTCGTGGGAATCTCCCACCCTCTAAATTTGGCAAGGAAAAACAATATACTACCTCCATTAACAACACCACTAATTACATCTTCTGAGGCTAAGCTACGTACATATCTTCATATCTCATACTCGTGCTATGGTACCTCATCTCCACCATCGCCACCTAAAAACTAGCCACTATCGCCTCAACTATACATGTGCTAAGCTACGTACATATCTTCATATCTCAGACTCGTGTTATGATTTAACAAAATATACATGTGCCCCAACTATCAGTAGTCATAGGAGCATGTATACATCCTTTAGGATGACCGTGATCTCACCCATCGGTAAGTGGAACATGTTGGTCACTGAGTCCCATTTATTGATGAATACAACCATCAAAATCAGATCTCGACCTACACACTTGTAGCATCGGATCCCACTCAAGCCAACAAGAGTCACATGCCTCCACTCCTCCATGGTCATGTTTGGTCATTTCACTAGCAACATAGGTGTTACTCTATCCCACATCCACAACGCATCTCTCGTTTGTATCCAACAAAACCATAAAATTATTACAAACTTGACAAACTTCACTTATCTATTAACCCCCCGAACCATACCCAACCACACCAATCCTACTCACCCCATTTTACCTAATTTTCCTACCAGCCTCCAACCCTGTTACAATCATAACTCACCATCCTAAATACATCATTCCACCTACTTACCTATCCTTTACGCTAACGCCAAGTTCTACCCACATTACTTTACATGTATCCTCCCTTCCCCCCTCTCGTCTATAGACCTTTCTTACCCCTATTTTTTGTACACCCTGACTACCACCAATTATCCATAACCAACATTGGTTCACTTAAACCAATGTCAATCACCTAAGATTAGACTGATGTCGGCTAGATCCAACCAACGCTGGTCTTTGTCATGACATTCAAATTAAACCCCCCGACCTACAAACATTTTATCAAAAACACCTCAAACACTTACTCTAACCTACCCAAACCTATCCTAACTTTATTCCCACCCCTATTTACACTATATTGGATCCAGCCCTCCCTCATTTCATTCAGTTTACAAAAAATGCAAAATAAATTTCCACCCAAACCCCCTTTAACCCAAAAAAATGTAAAACATTATTTCAACCCAAAGATAGAAGTAAATTGAATCGTACGTCATCACGGTGTTGTCTATGTGGTGGTACGTCTGGCCTCTATGCAGGTGACCCACGTAAACCCTCTCTCTCTTTTGTCATGCCACAAATCAACCTCTCACCTTGGCACCAAAAAAATAGATCTAATAGATCTCGTGGACCTACCTACCAAATGTCAATCTCATGTTAGTAGCTCGCCAACTCAACCCACTACCTTGTCTTGTTTATTTCCATAAAGGCACTACCACACTATCATTTTCCCAAATGACAACACATTCAAATGAATCTGTAAAATACAGATTTTTCATTTTATTAACCCTAACTCGACATGACTAACATCAGTCATACCAAATCGATGTCGGTTACTTTCTAACTAGCATCGGTCACCTGCTATTACCATTTTTTACCTGATTTTGTCCATTTTTGACCTCAACTCATTATTTACCGATACCCTTTGAACTTAACCACACTTATTACAACCTACCCACAAGCCCAAACTACCCCTTTATTTTCTTATTGTGTCTAAGGATTTTTTATTTTACCTATAACTTGGCCTTACCCATTCCATGATCTATTTTCCTAGACTTGACATACTCAGTGTGACCATTGACCATGTGTACTAGTTATACCTTGCGATGATGTTACCCATGTTGTTGTATCCTAACAACCATACCTTACCTATTTTCATGTCGTTTATCATGACCAAACCTTTGGTGTACTGGAACATACCTAAACGTTCCTACACCTGACCTATGTTGTGTTTACAGAGCGTATCCTATGCCTTGGATACCTAAATCAATTCGCCCTTGTTTGGATAAACCTATTGATCTTGGACGATGTAGATTTTGTAAGCTCTTCAACCTGGTACTGTGTTGCAGTTTATACATGTGTGTGCATTTGATTGCCATTACCCATTACTCAATTTGACCTTGGCCCATTACATATTACTCGATTTGACCATTTACCCATTACCTAATTTGACCCTGGCCTATTACTTATTACATGAGTCAACCATCACCCTTTCCCATAGTACCCGTACCCTTTTCCACCTACCTTCACTTCGACCAACTACACATTTATCAAACCACTCACTGATTCTATATAACACCTTATCAGTTGCTAGTTTGAGGGGGATCACCTTCACCCACACCTGGGGAAACCTTTCTCTCACCCACACATGGGGCAATCATTTCCTATTTTTGTCAGTGTCATTTACCAATACAAGCTACATGACAAAAAGGGGAAAAGTGTAGACACCAAAATTAGGTTGTACCACCCTTATAGCCCCGTTAATTAAATTAGCCATACCTTACATGTTCATATCCCATACCACACATGACTAATTAAATTAATTATTTTAATTAATTTAATAAATATCCTCACTTGACTACATCACCTAGACATATCACCTAGACACCTCATCATGGACCTATTCTTAGCATGTTTATTTTAACAAAGACTCAATCTCTACTTACC
Source organism: Taxus chinensis (assembly GCA_019776745.2). Classification (NCBI taxonomy): domain Eukaryota; kingdom Viridiplantae; phylum Streptophyta; class Pinopsida; order Cupressales; family Taxaceae; genus Taxus; species Taxus chinensis. The sequence continues at coordinate 94,148,097 of CM034149.1, read as the reverse complement.
ATGACTAATTGAGACTTAGTCTAACCCTAACATTAGATGCCTATCCTTTCTCTAATAGCATGCCTAGTTACTTAAGAAAAAAATACCATTTTATAGCTAGGAACAATGGCCAGAACTAGCTAGAAGGATGGAAAAGATGTGCTATTTTAGTAAACCTAGGATTTCCCAACTTAACCGATGTCAGTTAACCCTAAACTGACATCAGTTAACCTAAACTGTCATCAATTACCATATATTCACTTTGGTAACCTTGTTCTAGAGGTTGGAAGAATTATTCAAGTCTTGAGAGAGATAAATCTCCATGGAATCATGAACCTGAGCCCTATCACACATCCAAACACACCCCAACCAACACCAAGATTGATCTAAAGACATTGGCATTCACTGTAGCATTCTAAGAAGCATTTGATGTGACACTGACCACCAATTTCACATATCAACAATCCCCCTCATCTAACCACTAGGTCTGCAAATACAAGTAACTGTGTGTTGATCTGTATCATTCCATACATATTAAGATCATCATTTCTTTACATTTCTCTTTTAAATTCCATTATCTTTTTGCATCCTATCATCCTCACCTTCCTATCCATCTGATCACCCATAAAATTTCAGCTCCCCAAATCTAACCCAAGGCATCTCTGAGCATTCTCATCTTCCTATACAACCTAGCCATCATTCTTCCATTTGTTGTGCAATCATACAAAATCTCTGAAAACCAAATTTTATTGAGTTTTTACAATTCCACCTCTACCAATGCTAGTTAACCTAAACTTTCATCATTTTCCCTCTAAAATGGCATCGGTCAAACTAGACCTTCGTTGGTCTATATAATAGGTAATCGTGCCTATAACAATAATCTAATAACCTTCACCCAAATAACTCAAATCCACCCAAAATCTGATCCTGACCTGCTCTAACCACCTTGGCCACCTTCTCAACCTCCAGATCTGATCATAACCCAACCTATTAGGTTAAATTTGCTTATTGTATTTAAATGAGATACCTTAATCATATCAACGATAGTAGGATGTTATTTTTTTACGTTATTTCTTGTATTAAATTGTATTAAAAATTGGATTGACAACCATCTAAGGAGTATCACACTTCCTGGATCTAACATACGGTAGGTAGTCCACTGACATATATTGTTTAATATTCTTCTTGTGGCACTGTTTTAAATTCATAGGTAGTTCCTCCTAGCAACAAGGAAGTTCTTGCAATCAGCACTAGATCGGGAAATCATAATACACACACTCTAACTTCCAGCTTCATTTCAAAGGTATTCCTCCTCACCTTTACCTTATATTTTTTGCTCATACATAGGCAACTTATTAGTGAAATAATGGGATTTATTTTCTTTTATCATTATGACTGCTTCATCTTTTAATAATTTCAGATAGATGGTTTACTATAACATTTTGTTAATAAAAATATGGAATGGTTGTGGTAAGCTTGACTTACAGCTTGTGTACGTTTCAAACCCATGAATTTAGTGTTACCTTGTGAGATATTTTGGAGCTTATCGTGAATTTTTAGGCCATTATGGGTAATACTACCATTGTTTAAAGGTATACCAATCTATCTTAAATTCCATATGATTTGTTTTTTGAGCTTTGTTATTACTCGATCTTCTTTATGTTATACTTTCTGGTTTGGTAACTTTTCCCTGGAACTATAGGAAATATTGTAATGCATAATTTCTATCAGATCGATCAATTTTAACTTTTCTCAATCATTGTTCTTATGAAGATGATCAAGGATATCGATTTATCTAGTTAGGAAGGGTGTTCATTTGTGAGCCTTTGTTTTTTTATTTGGACCATTCCATTCTTATGCCTAATTGATGTATTTTTTTGGGTATGGTTGCTTTTCGGTCATGGAATGGAATAATTGTATTGATTTTAGACTATCTTATTTAAGAATCTTGTGTTGTGTAATTCCAATAACTTTTATGCATTCCAATTGGTTAGAGCCAAGTTGTTAATGTATGGATTGCTTTGTGTGATAAGTTGAAATGGGTTGTTCGTTTGAAGAGCCTTTTTCTTTTTAGATAGTTAGTTAGAACATATGGTTCCAAGTATTTAGCTCCTATCATGCTCACTTCAAATGAACTAAAAAATTGCTAAAAATCTTGTAGATGAAATTCATGAAAGAAGAAAATAGGAAGAATTATGGAAAGCTACATTTATTTTATTGATTGAAGAAATGTAGTTTGATGAAAAGATGATGTTTTCATTTATTGATATACTTTTGTGTTGAAGTAATCAGGGCATATGGTCAATATTCTAAAATCCTGAAAAGGATATTATTTATTCTTATTTACCTTAATTGACATCTTGTTCCAGAAATAAAGGAAATTTATTGCTTGAATCATTCTGTCTTGATTAGTTAAGTTGTATGTAAATGAAGATTTCAATTTCAAATCTTTCATTTGGAATGTAGGCTTGTAGGGAATCAGCTGATATGCAATACCTTATTCCTTGATATTGTCTGGTAAACTTGAATGTTGTCAAATAAATTTTTAAATATATTTCAAACCATTGTTGTAGCAATGAATGATAATGCTGTTTTATGAAAATGTAAACTTAAAGGATAGATACAAGGAATCGTATTTTGTGATCAAACTTATAAGAAAAGTATGATTGAAAAGAAATTGAATATACGTTTATTATTGACTTATATAATTCTAATTACTGAATTCATATTTCTTAAGATAGGAATGAATAAGTTGTAATAAACAAGTTATATTGTTGTGGGACTTATGTTATAAATGTTTATGCTTATTTCCAACATTATAAGTAAATGCCTGTGTGACTGTTTTATAAGGATTGTTATAAAATATGTATGGGATTCATAACTAAGATCAAGGGAATTCAAACCTTATGGAATAATCACAAAAATTATTTAATCTCATTAAGTACATAATAAGAATCTTCCTTGTAAAAGGGGTCTAGGTGATTATAATAAAATGTAATCCTACCTATCTTATTTGATGAACTAATTATGAGGAAAAGAAATTGTACTTAGGAAAGGATAATAATGGCATAATAGAATTAAGTGTATAGCTTGAACTAATCCTTACAGAAATAAAGTACAAGGTTATTCTCGCTACAATGATGAGGTCATTAATATGGTAAATATTTGACTTGTATCCATAATGGAATCATGTTATGAAACCTTAAGGAACGGGGTTGTTCACTATCTGGTAACATAATGAAGTTTTCAGAAAAAATATAAGGTGGATGTGGAATACCCTCCCATCATGGATGAGTTATAATTATGGGATACTGTTTAACTATGTTATAATAGTTTGAATAGTTGAATGACTTAAATGAAAATGGATGTTAAGTCAAGAAAACTATTGCGGGTTGAAATTATGAGACCCATTTAGAGTCTAAGAAATGGACTCTCTATTACTCCTAAAGTATAAATGGATATATGTAGTTTTTACCCTATCATATAATTGTAAGATGCTTCTAATATTCTTAATCAACTGGGGGAAATTATATGCTTAAAGTGATTAAGTTGAGAGAATAATTAATCTGCAGCTCCTCATTGTTGATTAAGTGGGAAACATAACATTCCTTATCTGGAATGTTGATAGAATTTGATTTAGTCCTTAGGAACGACACCTGGAAATTAACAATAACTAGGGTTGGATTAAAAAGCTTTGAATTCAAGGGATTAATGAACTTGTTAAAATAGGAGGATTCATTTATAGGAACTTAATGGGTTGTTGTAGAATAATCATTTTTACACAGTACCCATATATTGGTGGGGTTTAATAGATGGTTACTGTGGAGCATTCGTTACGTAGTAATAATGCATTCATTCCCTCTGACAAAGGTCATCTCTAAGTGGGATCCCAAACCATTGTTACCCTCTAGGAAGTGATATGCTACAGTCTATTGCCAATGTTAACTTGTATTGACTACGGGTGATCAAGTGTACTCAATTTAATGGGGGTCGATTTGAATACACTTGATTACCCTAAGTCACTGTAAGTTGACTATCTGCACTAGTTCATGTGTTTTATCTCTTCTTGGTTTCTAACATGGAAATGGGAAGGATTGACATAAGACAAGAAATACTAATCAAGATAATAGTTTCAATTGTTGTGAAAGACATATTCCTTCATGACGAGTATGCCATCTTTGAATATAGGCATGGAAAACATGTCTAAAATTCACTGCACTAAAGGTGTTGGATACAAGATGGGTATTCATAACAAATACCTAGATAAGACCTTGGTCAGTTGCACTTAGTGAACCCTTAAATTAAAAAGGGAACCACAAGGATACAAAGTATACAACAAAATGAAATTTGAGAGATCTGTTTTACACCAAGTCATAACATCTACATATGGTTAGTATTGTAGGATTAATTAGAAGATTTAATGTGGTTCTAAATCATAAATTTAGAAAACTAAACATTAAGATAATAAAGAAATAAATAAATAATTCCCTTGTTTTTGTAATCATGAAATAGGGATGTTACTGTTGATAATGAATCACAGCACCCCTGGATCTCTACAACTCAATGGGTTGAGAATCTCAGTGCGATTGCATAACATGGAGCTTTTCCCAAGTGTGGGACCTTGTGAAATGGGAAAGCTCTCCAGATGAAGGCCGGTTCCTATTCCTCTATTCAGATGCACACATAAAAATGTAGAGGGTTTACTCAAAAACCTAATCTAACTTGCTAAGGAGACAGGGTAAGAAGATGCATAAAAAACAAACCTAAACTATCAAAGGTGATGCACCGAGGAATGAAGAACACCTGTCTTGCCAATAAACACAAACCATTAAAATGTAATGCAAGATCATGCACAGATAATGAGATTTACAGTGAAAGATCAGGAGGATACAAATGAACATAGAGAGGGTTGAGAATCATCCACAGACATGCATTATTTTCTCCAAAGATTGACACAATACACTACAAGATTCCAAGAGGTAAAGTTGCATTATAGTTTTAGATGGGAGGTTTGAACTCCACAAATTCACCTACCAAAGAGAAGAAGGGAGGGGAAAATCAAGAATGTCCAACCTTTAGAAAGAATCCCCTCCTTACAATTTATAGGAATAATGAGAGAGGGAAGAGAGAGGAATTCCAAATCTACCCCAACCACCTCCAGGTTGCATTTAATTCATCTCATTATGGTGGTAGGTGAGAACCCTAAAAAACGCAAAAAGTGGTGAACTGTATTTTACATTTTTAAGAATTTGTTCCCACCCAATTAAAGATATCCATGTTCATGTCGACACTCTTTGACGTGCGCCTTCTACCTGCGCCTTGGTGCAAAATTTTTCATCTCGACACTTTTCTACCTATGTTAGGGCGCATCCATGTTCATGTCAACACTCTTTGACGTGCGCCTTCTACCTGCACCAAGGCGTGAATTTCTTCATGTTGAAATCTTATGTCTTGTGCCCTTTACCTGCGCCAAGGTGCAAATTTCTTCATGTCGACATTTTATGTCGTGCACCCTTTACTTGTGCCAAGGCACGGATTTCTTCATGTCGACATCTTATGTCATGCACCCTTTACTTACGCCAAGGCGTGAATTTCTTCAAGTCGACATCTTATGTCGTGTGCCCTTTACCTACGTTAAGGCGCGAATTTCTTCATGTCAACATCTTATGTCGTGATCCCTTTACCTGCACTAAGGCGTGACTTTCTTCATGTCGACATCTTATGTCATGATCTCCATATTATTTTGTTTTTCCCATATGTACCCTAGGGGGAAGATATATAAAAAAATTTGGTGACTCAACGGGGTCGCCTGCCTGCTAGGTAGAAGTTCAGTGGCCTTTTAGCAATCCATTGGGCATGGAGTCATAAGCAATAACTTGAAACCAACTTGATCTCTGATCCCAAGCCTGATACTGCAACTCCTTTTCCGATAGCATGCTGAACTATAGAAATTCAACCTGAGAGCAAAAAAACCTATGTCGGAGCACTTAGGAAAATTGAAACCTAACTACAACAAGACAATGTGCATACGCACTTAGAGGAATTGAAATCTAGTCTAATATTTACAAGGGTAAACCCTTTCCCTTTTAGTAGCAATGTTTAAGGTAGATTTCATTAACTGGAATCGGGAGTTCTTCTCCATCCAATGTAGACAATTGGAAGGCATTACTACTTTTACATCCCATGACCATGTAGGGGCCACTCCAAATGGCATCAAACTTGGAATGCTTTCCTAGTTTTTCCCGATCTGCATCCTATCTTAGAACTAGGTCCCCTTCCTGGAAGGTCCTTGCTCTTTCCTTCTTATCAAACCATCTTTTTACTAAGGCCTGATTTCTCTCGATCGTTTGAACTACATGCTCTCTGATTTCTTCCAATTCCACCAACTCTGCATATCTGGCCTCCATTGGTTTGAACTCAACCAACTCCAACTGCTTCATGAGCTCCAATGCAGGTAGTTCTAATGATATAGGCAATTCCACCTCTTTCCCATAGACCAATTTGTAGGGAGAATTACCTGTAGATCTCTTTGGCGTTATCCTGTCAGCCCATAATGCTGATTTTAGCTTGGTATGCCATGTCCTTTGGTTTTCATCCAGAGTCCTTATGATGATTCTTAGCAAATTCTTGTTCATGGACTCTACCTGTCCATTACCCTGTGGGTAATAATTTGAAGAGGTGCTCAAATAGATTCCATTCTTGACAGCCCATTCTGTAATATTGGAACCTATGAATGCCAATGCATTGTCTAATATGATAGTGGCTTGAACACCGAACCTGATCACTATTCCTTCATAAAAGTCTAGTATGTTAGACTCATTTGCTTCCTTGAGTGCTACTACTTCGGTCCACTTGGTGAAATAGTCCGTTGCCGTGAGAATCCACTTGTGGCCTTGGCTTGAGTTTGGATTTATGACCCCAATGAAGTTCAATCCCCATTACACAAATGGTTGGTCAACCAAAATTGGGTGCAATGGAAGCGCTTTTAGTCTTTCTTTGCATGTGAAGAGTGCATATTTCTTACACTTTCTTATCCATGTATAGCAGTCGCTGAACACTATGGGCAAATAATACCTTGCCTTCATTATCTTGAGAGCTGTTATCCGTGGGGGAAAATGTCCTCTAGAATCTCCATCATGAAAATATTGTAACACCCTCTCAATTTGATCTGTCCCAATGCACCTCAATAGAACTCCATTGATGTCTTTCTTGAACAAAACACCATCAACAAGCACATTTGAAATGGCTTGTAATCTGAAGTATCTCCTTTTTGCTTTACTCAATTCTGGAGGGCATAGGCCTACCTGTAGGAAGTGTATCATATTATTAGTCCAACAAGGAGTGGGCACATCATCATTTTCCTGTTCTTGACCATCCTATAGTACCAAGACAGCCTCTTTTTCATCACCTACTTCAACTTGCTAACTCAAAGCTAGTTGTTCACACAATCTCTTTCCGCGGACCAACTTAGTGAACTTAATTTTGATGTCATATTCCATGACACGAGTGATCCATCATGCATACTTCTCATTTAGATCCTTGTTTAGAAGGAATTCCTTGACTCCCGCATGAGAGACCAATAATTGGATCTTTTTGTTTGAGACTAGGTGCTTGAATTTCTTTAAGCTTCTAATCACTGCAAGGACATGTTTTTCAATGAAAGAGTACCTAGTTTTGTATTCCTCTAAGCCTTGACTAAAGAAAGAGACTGGTTGTTCTAATCCTTCTTTATTTTGCTATACCAGGATTGCAAAAATTGTGTCTCCACCACCAAAGGCATATAGCATGAAATCCTTGGAGAAATCTGGATTGATGAGAGTTGGAGCTTGAGATATAGCCTCTTTTATTGCCTCAAAACTTGCCTTGCCTTCAGATGTCCACTTAAATGTCATGCTCTTTTTTAACATCAGTGTTATTGGCTTTACGAGAGCTGCAAAGTTTGGAACAAACCTGTGGACAAAATTGATCCTTCCCAAGAATCTTTGAAGATCCTTCTTATGACTTGGCAATGGCAACGCTCGAATTGCTTCAACTCTTTCTAGGTCAATCGTCAATCCCTCCTTTGAAACAATATGGCCTAGAAATTTTCCTTTATGAGCCAAGAATATGCATTTTTTGGGATTCAATGATACCCCAAATCTTCTACACCTTTGAAATACCTTCCTGAGATGAAAGAGGTGATCCACTACATTTTTGGAGAATATAGTGATGTCGTCAAGATATATCAGAACTATTTTATTGATCAACCCCTTCAATGCCATATCCATTGCCCTTTGGAAAGTGGCTCCAGCATTTGATAGCCCAATGGCACCTTCTTATAGGCATAGGTGCCCCATTTGGTGGTGAAAGCCATCTTGAACTGGTCATCTTCTTTCACCATTACCTGATTATACCCTGAGTAGCCATCTAGGAGAGAGAATCTCTCCAAACCGGATACCACTTGCAATATTTGTTCCATTGAAGGAAGTGGGTAATGGTCTTTGAGAGATGCCCTGTCTAGGTCTGGGAAGTCTACACACAACTTGATTTCTCTTCTCTTCTTCCTGACCGGAACCAAGTTTGCAACCCAACTTGAGTGCTTGATCAGGAATATAATGCTCGCCTCTATTAGCTTGTTTAACTCTTTCTTCATTGGAGGCTCAATGTGGGGGTTGACTAGTCTCTGCTTCTACCTGATGGGCTTAGCATCTGGATCCAATTCTATGGTATGTTGTGCCAACTTCGGATTGAATCCTCTCAAGTCTTCATAGCTCCAAGTGAAGACATCTAGGAATTCTTGGCAAAGCTGTATGAAATCTAATTTCTCCTGCTCAGTGGACACTTTACCAATTTGAAGTGTTCTGCCCTCCCCAACAGGAATTGGCTCTAAATGTTCTCTCTTGACCTGCATGTTATCCTTTTCCTTACGAAACTGGTCGTTAGGGTTGAAGATAGACTCCAATGTTACTAAACCCTTGGGAAGCTTGTTTGTCCATATCCACACTACTTGATCACTATATTGTTGCTCCAGTCTATCCTGATTCCTAGCTGAGAATTCAGCCTCTTCTTGTAAGAAATTGATGATCTGTTGATCGTTCTCAAACACCTTCCAGCTTGTGTTATTATCTAGAACTGCTAGCCTCACAATCACATGAATATGTGGTTGTGTTTTTTCCCTTCTGATGTTGTCAACCACATCAAACGTTGCTCCAACTGCTGCGAGCCTATCCACGGCTTCATTTTTCTTCCTAGGTATGGACACAATGTTGAAAGCTTCAAAATCCTCAACGAGGTCCCATACCCTATTCTTGTAGTTCTTCATCAGGTCATTCTTTATAGCATGTTGTCCCCTGACTTGATTGACGATCATCTCACCTATTCCGAATACCTGCAAGTTCTTTATGCCCTTTTTCCTGGCCCAATGAAGTCCATGAATCAAGGCCTCATATTTAGCTGTGTTGTTTGAACTGGAAAAATGGAAATGGAAAGCTAAATAATATTTGATACCTTGAGGTGAAACAAGCATAGCTCCTCCTCCTGCACCTTGCCTACTCCTTGATCCATCGAAAAATAATTGCCATACCTCATTGTCATCCTTATGGACTGGTTTGGTGATGCTAGGAATAGGTTGGTTTTCTTCATGTATGTAATAGACTCCTAGCTCAGATTCTTCTATTTCTTGGTAGGGATCAAAAGCATGTACCTTGCTTGCCCATTCATCAAGAGTCAAATCTGGGATGCTTCCAACTTTGGTGTCAGCTTCATCTATGCTTGGATAATCCTCTTGATCAAATGCTAAACAGTTGGAATTGATTTGGCTTGGAGTATGAGGCTCAATATGAAAGTTTGCAATTGGTTTGGATCTGATTGTGACCTTAGTACCATATCTTTTTCTAAACAACATGTGTGACCAGTCAGCAGATAAGTAGCCTCCAATTCTAGCTGTGAAATCCCTTGATAAGCATAGGGCAAAGAGTGGTGGCAAATCTATCACTAACACATCTTGTAAAATGGTAACGTTGGGGCATGTATACAAGATAAGATTCAAACCTTTAATCACTCCCACCATTTCTAATGTTGTTCCATCCAACTGCACTACCCCGTTTGATATGAATTCATATTGGAGACCCAGCTAATCAGCTATTTGCTTGGGCATGACAAAACTACTTGCCCCAGAATCAATCATGCAATTGTGTACTAGTTTATCCCCAATAATTAATGAAACATAGAATGGAGGGGGCTTAAAAACTTTAACTTGTTGTCCTCCATGATTCCCTTCAGGCTGAGCAACATTTGTGAGGACATTCTCTTGCATATGGACATGTTGTTTTAAAGTTGACCAATTCTTCATGGCAGCTTGTAGAAGATGTCTTTGGCCTGGGATGGATAAAGATTACCACATTTATATATTCACATTTTTCTTCTTCATTTGATCAATGATGCTAAATGGGGATGCAACATATCGTTGTTTTCCTTTAGTCTTTGCATTCCTTTCTTGTGCATGGGAAGCAACAACTGGCATTTGAGTTGGTTTAGAAGGTGGTTTGGGCTGTCCTTGCATGTTTGGAGCTATATTTTGCTTACTGACACCTTGTGGAGTGATGGAAGGTTGTAGATCACTTGGAGCCAATGACTTCCCTTCACCAATATTCCTCTTCTTTGATCTTGTGTTAGCTGCTACACTCTGAGAAATTGTTTGATGCATGCCACAAAAATCCTCAGCTTGCCAATTCACAAGTGCGGTATCATTTGGAGCTGTGTTTTGTTGAGATGTCCATTGTTGATTTTTTTCTTGACTCACTTCACCCTCTACACCAGTAGTTGTCACCATCAAGGCTTGGTTCAAAGCACCATTGAAGCACATAGATTGGTTGTGAGGTTCATTGCATGAGAAACACCAATCATACTCTTAAGCTATGTTGTTTTGCATTGGCACTAAGGCTTTATAATTAGATGCAACATTGGGGTTATAGGGCTGAAATGGTCTATTGGTGGGAGGCCTTACTTGGCTTTGATTTGCAGCTAGATTGGGTGGCCTATTGGGCTGGTATGGTAGCCTAGCTTGGTACTACACTTGAAGCTGATATGGTCTAGCACTTTGAGCTTGCTGTCTTTTGATAGTCACCAGCTCATTTCCAAGGTTCTGTAATTGTTTCATAACCTCCTGGAGTTCATTTGAAGCACTAGATGGTGAAGTAGAAGTTTCATTTGAACTTTGATTTCTAAGAGTGGGAATAGGAGCCAAAGTGGGTGTTTGACTACTGCTTGGATTTTCTAAGTTTGGATACAAGGGCATGGGAGGCCTAGGAGCTAGCTTACCAGCTTGAATAAGATAGTTTTCAACCCTAATGGAAATGCTATAAGTAGTAGGTAAGGTTGTGCCTCCCATAGATTTAATTAACATAGAAATATTAGAATTCAAAGCCTTAAGATAGTATAGAAAAGCACCTTCAGCTATTGGCCTAATGGCCACTGGAATCCTATCCCAAGACATTTGAAATCTAAAGTTGAAGTCAGTCAGCTGCTCATTGGGAGCTCTCTTGATAGTTGTCAATTATTCTAGTAGAGAAAAATTGTCTCCCTTTTCTCCAAAATGCTCATGGAGAACTATGCATAACTGATTCTAATTTTGGATAGAACCAGCTCCAAGTCTCCTAAACCATTGTAATGCCTTCCCTTTAAATGAAGATGCCAACAATTTCACAGTAACATCCATTTCATTTATCTTATGGATTGCAAAAACATTAGTGATGTTTTTGACATGATCACTAGGAGTGGTATGATTTTCTCCAGTGAAAAATGGAATGTTCTTCAATGCTGCAAGTGGGCTACTGCTAGTGAAGTTGAAAAAAGGGTTTTGTTGCGCCATTCTGTGCATTGAAAGCAAGTGGGCTACTGCTAGTGAAGTTGAAAAAAGGGTTTTGTTGCGCCATTCTGATTGGCCTGAGAACCCTTGTTGATTGGTTGAAAGGTATACTAGGTGGAGGTGTAGACAAGGTCCGGTTAGGTGGAGATGGTGATCTTCGTGGTCCTCTTCCTCTCCTTCCTCTTCCTCGTGATAGTTGTAAGTGGACAAATAGCCCCTCTTCTTGAGTATCAGACCTGGTTCAAATTCTTCTCATGTACTTGGGTAGCCTGTGCTACTATACCACTTAATTCTATCCGTTCGGAGTCGCTAGATGTATTGGGGAATGAGCCTCAAAAGGTTGGAATTTCCCAAGTTACACACCAAACCTAACGAATATTAAAAATAGAATTTAAAACCTTGAAGGACCCGGAAGATACAACTCTTCAATTCAGTTATCAGGTATTGTCATGTAACTACTAATCCCCGAAGGTACAGGAAAAACTTAGGTCATGTAAGGAAACTTGTAAAACCTGAAATACACCTTGTCGGAACTTCGGACATGCTCAACACCTGGGAAAACCCAAAATACTAAAAAACCATGAAATTTTGAAAGTCAAAATCTCGAAAACCTAAGAATACCCTTTTGAATATTATCCCCCTATCTATCAACTAGTGAAATTTTGACTTGTTTTGAGCAAGTTAAGCCCTTTAAAATCAATTTCAAAGTTCAGCCTGGAAGGTGAAAAATCTGAAATTATAAAACCAACAATTTTTTAGTCCAAATTTCTTGAGAATTCCTTCAAATCTTGTGGAATGACCTCTGGCCCCACCGAGCATGCCAAAACTATTGATGACAAATCACAACACCCCTAGATGTCTATAACTTGATGGGTTGAGAATCTCAGTGTGATTGCATAACATGGAGCTTTTCCCAAGTGTGGGACCTTGTGAAATGGGAAAGATCTCTGGATGAAGGCCGGTTCCTATTCCTCTGTTCAAATGCACACATAAAAATGTAGATGGTTTACTCAAAAACCTAATCTAACTTTCCAAGGAGAAAGGGTAAGAATATGCATAAAAACAAACCTAAACTATCAAAGGTGATGCACCAAGGAATGAAGAACACCTGTCTTGCCAATAAACACAAACCATTAAAATGTAATGCAAGATCATGCACAGATAACGAGATTTGTAGTGAAAGATCAGGAGGATGCAAATGAACATAGAGAGGGTTGAGAATCATCCATAGACATGCATTATTTTCTCCAAAGATTGACACAATACACTATAAGATTCCAAGAGGCAAAATTGCATTACAGTTTTAGATGGGAGGTTTGAACTCCACAAATTCACCTGCCAAAGAGGAGAAGGGAGGGGCAAAACAAGAATGTCCAAGTTTTAGAAAGAATCCCCTCCTTACAATTTATAGGAAGAATGAGAGAGGGAAGAGAGAGGAATTCCAAATCTACCCCAACCACCTCCAAGTTGCATTTAATTCATCTCATTATGGTGGTAGGTGAGAACCCTAAAAAACCCAAAAAGTGGTGAACTGTATTTTGAATTTTTAAGAATTTGTTCCCACCCAATTAAATTCCAACCTTGCATGAATGGTGGTAGTTTGATAGAGGACCTTATAATATTTCCAAAAAGTCCAACCTTGCATGAATCCAAGCTCCCTGTGAAAAGTTATGGCCATCTGAATATCTGGGTCAGGGTTTGCTTCCTGTCAGCGCTCAAAATGTTGCGTCTCCTGAACATGCACCTTGGCGCATCCATTTACATGTCATCATAATATTAAGTGCACCATAGGTGCATCCATGTTCATGTCGACACTCTTTGACATGCGCCTTCTACCTGCGCCTTGGCGCGAACATTTTCGTGTTGACATTTTTTTACCTGTGCTAGGGCGCATCCATGTTCATGTCAACACTTTTTGACGTGTGCCTTCTACCTGTGCCAAGGTTCTAATTTCTTCATGTAGACATCTAATGTCATGCACCCTTTACCTGCACCAATGCACAAATTTCGTCATGTCGACATCTTATGTCGTGCGCCCTTTATCTACACCAAGGCGCGGATTTCTTCATGTCGACATCTTATGTCATGCGCCCTTTACCTACGCCAAGGCACAAATTTCTTCATGTCAACATCTTATGTCGTCAGCCCTTTACCTGTGCCAAGGCATGACTTTCTTCATGTCAACATGTTATGTCATGATCTCCATATTCTTTTGCTTTTCCCATATCTACCCTAGGGGGAAGATATATACAACAGTTACATTTTGGTATCAAAGCTAAAGGTTACAGCTTTTGGACTTATTTGAGTGCACTTTTAATAATAAAAAATCTTGATTATATAAATGGTGAGAACAAGGGGACGTGCTGCGAATAACCCACCTTTGGGTGGTGAAGAAGATACAACTCAAAAGATGGATGAAATCCTTGATGCTATGCAAGACACAAGGAATATTATATTTGTTCTAGAACAACAAGTGGATGGAAATAACATTGATCTTGATAGTCATCCATCTCAGGGGCAGCCACATTATGAGAGCAGTGGTGATGCTGAGGATCTCAATGTTGCAAATGATAACATTGTGAATAATGCTTGAAATAATGCTAACATGAATGTACCCAATCAACCCAAGAATAAGAGAGCAAGATTGGCTATTGAATTGATTAGTGATATAAAGAGGATAAGTCCACCAAAATTTCATGGAACCACCAAGGGTGATAAGGTTGAGAACTATCTAAGCGAGATAAAGAAATAATTTTTTATAAGAAATTTCTCTGAGGAAACTAAGGTTATATGGGGAGCTTATCACCTCTCCCAAGAAGCATATTCATGGTGGGATATCCGCAAGGTTGATCTTAATGTTAATGAGGAAATCATTACATGGAACTGATTCAAGGGTCATTTTAGGAATCATTGGCTGCCATAACTCTACTGACAAGAAAATGATAGAATTCGAAACGTTAACTTCGGGAAAACTATGAGTAACGAAATATTGGGAGAAGTTTACCAAGATTCTCAAATATGTACTGCAGTATCAAACAGATGAAAAATTTAAAATAATTAATTTCATCATTAGGTTATATCCTATCATAGGTGGTTAGGGGGATGTGCATAGACCTACCACTATAGAGGAAGTGGTAGCAAAATTCATTCAGCAAGAGGAAAAATTGAATGCAATTTCTACACATAAGTAGGAAAAACATAAGAAAAATGGGAATGCTTCTTCTTCTTTTCCACCCAAGATGGGTACATGGAAGAAGTTTGGAAATAAAATTAATCCTTTGGCTAGAAATGAAAAATAAACAACAGTAGATAAATCTGCAACAAACAAAAAAAATAATGGGCAGAAGGGTAATTATGGGAATATTAATACTTTTAAGGCTGAGAATAAATATGAGTCTAAAAATGACATGTTAGAGGTTTTTTTAATTTTTAGGGAATCCAATATGTAAGTCAGATTCCTTTAAATAAAAATGACAACAACTAGTAGTATAAGATACATGCTATGATAGCCGATAAACAATTTGAAAAACAAGTTACACCCATAGAAATGCCATGTAAGCTATATAGCCTACCTCTAAATATAATTTTTGATATCAGTGCTTCTAAATGTTTATTTATAAAAAATTAGTTACTAAATTAAAACATAAATTTGGTTTTATGGAAAAAATTGTGGACTATCTAGTATGGGAATAATGTTGTCCACATAGTTAGTAAGCATATTTTTTTTGTAGCCTTAAAATTACCAAGCTTCGCAACTGAGGTAGACATGTATGTGGTACCTATAGGGTCTTATGACATAATAATATGTGTGAATTGGTTGGATAATCATAAGGAATGTGAGGATTATTTTTGGAAGCATATAAGGTGTTTGGATGATCTATAGAAATCAATAGGCATTCGAGGAATTAAAAGAGGCATAAAGGTTAGAGAAATATCAGTTATGTAGCAGAAGAAGGCCAAAAAAAAGGTTGCATGATTTAGGTGTTAAAAATTTCAGATTCAGCTGAAGATGGAGGTAAATTTTTGAGAAAATATCCATTGTTACATAATTACATCGATGTGCTTACATAAGAGCTACCAGGTCTTCCATCGAAAAGATAGTTTGATTTCACCATTGAAATCAAACGAGGAACATAAACTATTTCTAAGGAACCTGTTATCCAAAATGAGCCCCTGCTCACTTTGGCTAACTTGCCTTCATTCTTTCCTTCCTTGTGCTTCAAATTCAATTTTCACACATTTCAAGCACTCAAAAGGTTTTGGAAATGGCTTCATCAGACAGGATTTTTCTTCCCCTTTCCAGAAAGGTAACGAAGTCCTCCTAACACCTTGTATTTTTTTAGTTATGGCTCGACAGAGTTTGGAGGGGAAATTTTCCCTGGGCAGACCTACGGAGCTAAGTTGGAAATTTTCCAAGGAAATTAGTGGACTCGCGGGGCCAGGGAGAAATTTTTGGCACTCAACCCTTTTGGGAAAAAAACTCAAACAAATTTTTTTTCCTATGAGCCCGCAAAGGATAAAGGAAAAGAAATTGATTAAGGCCCATAGCCAATGAAATAATGCCACGTGTCAAGGTGGAGTGGTAGGCATCAGAGGGACTTCAATTTTTTTGGCATTTGGTCAGAATGTGTCAAAGGAAAAAATGGAAGTGCATGCCCGTGATAAATCGGAGGGTGTCATGTGTCTAGTCAGCGGTGAGAATTAAGGCACTGGGAGGATTTTGGAGTTTTTTCCAAAGTGGTGAAAAATGTAAAAGTGAAGAATGGGCCACATCTCCTCATCTAATCAGGTAGTGCCATGTGTCTCGGAGCGATGGGGCCACAGAGAATTTTGGGAAAAATTGCCATTTTTGTGAAAAGGGCAAAATGTTGTTTTGAAGTTGTGAATCAAGCAGAAGGTGCCACGTGTCATTGAAGGAGTGGGGCATGGAGATTTTTAAGAAATTTTCCCAATTTGGAAAAAGAGGGAAAAAGTTCAAATTTCAGCCCACGAACCTAATTTTTTCCCTAAATCTTCAGAGGGACATATCTTTCACACCAGAGCTCAGATTTTCATGATTTTGGTATCAATGGAAATCTGGTGAAATTATCCACACCATGGATGCTTAAATTTTGATTTTTGATGGATATTTGCAAGAGAGAAATAGGAAAATGTCTCTAGCATGGGAAAATGGTAGAAAATGACCCCAACAACCAAACTTAATGAAGTATGGGCCTCTTTCTCGCTCTTTGAAATAATGTACTTCGAAGTATAGGATTTTTTATGGAAAACCATCATTTTTTAGGTCAATTAAATGGATCTTATCAATGGTTAAATTTTCAAATCAAAATTTCCCGTGTTTTCTCATTTCCTTCTTCCTGTTCGAGCATAAAAATCCAGTTTTGACTCATTTGTAAAAGGTTGTTCATCCTTCTTCTCTACCTCTCCCTTCTTTTCTTCCCCAGGATTGAAAATGGAGTTTTAACATCCTTCCCTACTCTGTAATGGAATTTTTTCCTCTTACCCATGAAATGATGATTCTATGCAAACTTATGGAGTAATAAAAAATGTGTTTTGTGATGCATTTTTCCATCCGTGCTCATTTTTTGGTTGTTTTCTTCTTGCCTCTCTTCATTGCAGGTATTTGTACATGTTCAGATGTTCATTGCAAGTTTTTGAGTTGTGTTCATGGAGGTTTGGAACACTTTTCATGTGAAATCCAACTTTTTTCTGAGATGTAATTGTCCATCCTTCCATTGCTCACCTCTCTTGGTTTCCATGGTAGTTTTGATAGATGATCATCATTTTCCTTCTTTGGTGTATCACCATTTTAGTGTAGGCTCTATTTTTTCCATTTTTCTTTCTCTCTATGTCTGCTTGGAAGTTAGATTAGGATTATATTAGCTTTTCTACACTGGAATAGCTCTTGGCAGGTCATTTAGGAAGAGGAACCAACCTTCTCTAGAGAGATTTCCCCATTTTCAAAGGTCCCACACTTTGGGAAATCTCAATGTTATGCAATCACACCAAATGAAAATGCCTTAGAAAAGCAGATCCATAACTTGTTTAGGGGTGTTGTGAAATTGTATTAATAGTTTTTACACACCTAGTGGGACCTTAGAGATCTTCCACTTCATCTTTTGTAGGTTGGTGTGTTCCTGTGGAGATTTCAACATTTAGAGGCATTCTCAAACATATCTGGTGAATCCATCTGATCAACAACCCATCTCTGAAGTTGTAGACCTTCTTTCCATTCCTTTTTCATTCAATCTTCTTTCCATCCCTTTCACTCTTTTCCATTCCATGAATTTGTGCAATCATGACTTCATTTCCATCATGGAATTCCCATTTACAGTAGCAACAATACAATATACCTCCAACATGTTTTTAAAATCCTCCAGATTATAATTTTGATCAAATTCAAAACCCCTATGCATATCCATATGAGAAATGCCAAAATCAATTTTTCTATAAAGAATATCAAGCACAAGAATATGCATACAATAAATAAAATCAAATGCAAGATGTTGGTATGTTGGAGAAGATCCAAAAAATGGAGATTGGCATGGTGCAATCCAAGGTGCAAGAACAAATGGAGGATTTAAAAATTGGTTGTAGGGAACCTTATCTATGGGTTGGCCCTTTTTCAAGACACTTCAACCATCAGGAGAAGTTGGACTTCGTGATTGAGACACTACCCCAAATTGCACAATGGATAGTGGAGATAGAGGCCTATAAATTTTGTGCTGAGCAACCTTGTCAATGGGTAAGTTATACACCATCATTTGGTATTTCTCTTTCCATTCATCAAGAAACACCATCTTATTTTGAATGCCAAATTCCAAATCTAGCCCATGCTACCCCAAGTGTTGATTTCATTTCTCCATCCCCTAGTCTTCCACCTCATCTCAATTCTTTTGTCCTTTTCCCTTCCAAACAGTCATCCCCTTCAAAAAAACAAGAAGTTCCACCTCCCTTCCCACCACAAACAATTTTAAAACCAGCTGAGTCATAACCCACCCCTCTTACATTCCCAAATCCATGTTGGGAAGATAAAAAATAGAATTCCAGTCAAGGACAACAAAATGAGGAGCCCAACAATAAAGAAATGATAGACAATCTAAAGAGTTGGGCTGCCAAATTTGGGTTTACAAAGATCCCCTTAATGTTCAAACCAACAGAGGAGGCCAATGTTGACGAACAAGTGGTCACTAAGAATAATTTTGTTGCAGTAGAAGAACAGAAAAAAGAAGAAGCAGATCAGCAATAAATTTACTTAGAATGTAGTGTCTATGTTGGCACTTTATTTGAAGAAAATTATGATCTAATCTAAGTTGCACAACCAATCAATAAGGATGAAGAACAATCAGCTCCAAGTTCCATTGAAGACGAGCAACTGGAAGAAATCAAATTAGAACTAGAACTAGATGAAGGAAGTATTATTGAAGATTTTTTTCTTTCATTTGAAGGGCCTGATTTGATTAATGAATCCATCATGGAGGTGACCAAAAAAATTCAAAGGAACTGAATCCTGAGCAGGTTACACAAGAATTTGTACATTTCTCTCCCACTTCATCTCTCCAAAAATATGATTTTTTGGATGATTTCAAGCTGAAAATCTTCATGTTTGAAGATGAAGCTCCACATGGTGAAAAAAATGTAGATTTTATGGTCACCATACAAAAGGGAGAGACCTTGCTACAGTAGGACATTGAAGAGTTTTATTTTCCATCAAACTTAGAAGAATTTTTTGATGAGAAGGATCCTATAGAAAATTCAAATTTTCCTTCTTCATCATTCATTCTTCAACCAAAATAACCTGTTGCCATGGAGTAGAGGATTCAAGGAATACATCATGTAGTTTACAACATGCCTCTTGAATCAAAGCTGGAAGAATTTGATCTTCCAAAAGCTATAATAGAGGAACTCCAGATCCAACAATGTATTGCAGCAGGTTACAATAATGCAAAATCAACTTCATTGGATGTTGCAATCAATAATGAGGATCTAAATATTATAGAAGAGTTCCATACTACAATAAAGGAAGGAAAAGAGTAGGAGAACTTCATCATTCCTTCCACACCATTCACCCAAGGAATTCTGTAAGAAGACTCCATTTTTGGAGTGGAAAATAAAAGCTATGGGCATATCAAATGGATCAAACCTTTCCCAATCAGGTTTTTGGCTTCATTAGAGCCAAAGGAGAAGCCACAACTAGTCATGCTTTCCTCTAAGCATGAGAATGATATTTAAAGTGCCAAGGATCAACTGAAATACCTCTACAATCCAAATGTAGAGCAACTAAAATAGGTATTCAATTTGTTTTCAGTTAACACCTTGCTAATTTGGGTAGAAGACCAGCTTCTTGCTGATTTTCTACTCATCGAACCAGTCATGTTTAGTGTCAAATCAATAGCATGGTTGTACATTTTGAAGAAGGGAAGCTATTTTGCACAACTAGTGGTTTGTTTAGCTTACCTTTGCTCTTGGTTAGAGTAGTGTAGGTAGGTTTTCTTTCAACATAAGAAGTGTTTTTACACACTCTACATGTTCCATTTGGAGCATGTATAATTTCTAATTTTGTACAAAAATTTTGGTGATGTTGTATTGATCTTGCATAGTCTATTTCAGTGGCATTTTGGTGAAGATCAACTCCAAGTTTCAGTGGGTTTCCAAGTGGCTCAGAGGTCACAATTTTAGATTTCAAATCAGATTTGGTTATCAATCTTAACTCCATGCCCAATGGATGCTTCAAATGGCCACTGATCATTCATCTAGTAGGTAGATGACCCCTCTGAGTTGCCAAAATTGTTATCCAAAATGAGCCCTTGCTCATTTTGGCTAACTTTCTTTCATTATTTCATTCCTTGCACTTTAAGTTCAATTTTCACACATTATAAGCACCCAAAAGGTTCTGGAAATGGCTTCATTAGATAGGATTTTTCTTCCCCTTTACAGAAAGGTAAAGAAGTCCTCCTAAATCCTTGTATTTTTTGAGTTATGGCTCGACGAAGTTTGGAAGGGAAATTTTCCCTGGGTGGGCTTGCAGAGCTAAGTTGGAAAATTTGCCAAGGAAATTGGTGGACTCGTGGGGCCAGGGAGAAATTTTTGGCACTTAGCCCTTTTGGGAAAAAAACTCAAAGGAATTTTTTTTCTCGCAAGCACACAAAGGATAAAGGAAAAGAAAATGATTAATGCCCGCAGCTAATGAAACGATGCCACATGTCAAGAAAGAGTGGTGAGCATTAGAGGGACTTCAAGTTTTTTAGCATTTGGTCAAAATGTGTCAACGACAAAAATGGAAGCGTAGGCCCATGAAAAATCAGATGGTGCAACGTGTCTAGTCAACGGCAGGAATTGGCGCACCAGGAGGATTTTGAATTTTTTTCTAGAGTGGTGAAAAATGTAAAAGTGAAGAATGGGCTGCATCTCCTTAGCTAATAAGGTAGTGCAACGTGTCTCAGAGTGGTGGGGCTAGAAAGACTTTTGGGGAAAATTCCCATTTTTGTGAAAGGGGAAAAATCTTATTTTGAAGCCACGGATCAACCAAAAGGTGCCACGTGTCATCAGAGGAGTGGGGCGTGGATATTTTTTGGGAAATTTTCCCAATTTTGAAAAATAGGGGCAAAGTTCAAATTTCAGCCTGTGAACCTGATTTTTGCCCTAAGTTCTCCATTTTCTCCCTAAATCTTCAGAGGGGTATATCTTTTGCACTAGAGGTTTGATTTTTATGATATTGCAATCAATGGAAAGCTAGTGAAATTCTCCACATGATGGATGCATCAATTTCAATTTTTGATGGAGATTTACGGGAGAAAAATGGGAAAACGTCCCCATTTTAGTACATTAGAACAAATAATTTTTTTTTTATAAATGCTTCCTAGTTCTAAATACATAATTTAGAACTCACAAATCAAAAACAACCATTCTTATAACAGATAACCATATGTAGCTGTAATGACTCGGAGTACCTCCGATCTATTCATTCCATGACTCGGTAATCTACCAACCTATTCATGAGTATCAAGAGTTGGCATTTTTATTTTAACACATCACTCTTGTGGTTCTCTTCCCTAATCTGGGATTCAGAATGCTCTGTCCAAGGAACCTATCTGAATAATTGTTACCATTATTCATCGGCATCTCGTCCCTAATACTAGGTGACATACGACAACGCAATCAGTAGCTTGTGATACTTTGGCCAAATATTTGAAACATACTGCTTATGTCTCGTATTCCTTGACGGCATACTCGTCATTCTGGAATACGTCCTTCACCCCATTCCTATGTTATGTATAATTTCTTATACTAACTTATGTCAGTCTCTCCTACCCCAACTTATTAACTCAGGAACGGATTAATAATATGACAACGTTATAGGGATGCTCCCGAGGACTAGGGATAAGCTAACATACTGGGTCAACCCTAGTTTAACCCAATGTGTCAAGATATCCCGAGTCTCCAGGGGCAGCCTTATAACATGACCACATTCCTAACCATTCCTAGAGTAAAACTTGTTCGCGTTTAAGGTGTAAATCTTAATGATCAATGCAAACGGTGTCACCATAAGTCACCTCCATTGTTGTATCTTTGAGAAGATCCTAATCTTCTTGAAGGTACAACCATGCAGTTGACTTGTGCCATCAACCTTCTAAAACCACCTCGAAAAGATCTACTTAACTTTAAGGTGTTACCTACGTTGAGATAAAGTTATACTTAAAAACGCTTCTTTCTGGGTAGTCTTTTCCCAACCCCTGGGTTCCTTACCTTAGAATTTCCTTTCTCAATAAAACCCATTCCACAAAGAGAAGTTATTAAGAATCGAGGTCTCATCAAGGAGTTCATCAAAAAATAGTAATCTAAATCAACAAAACTGGGCAATAGCCCTAAATCTTCGCATAAGGTTACTAACCATACCATTTTAGGTTTATATCAGTTCTCATAACTGAAATATATCTTACTTATTAGAATTGAGATATAGTGGTTAAAAATCCAATTAAACATTGTCTTGACTTAGATCAAGACTAGGAAGTAATAATTTATTCAGCCCGTTTAGCTTCCTGTTGAGGTTTATTTTAACCTTAGCTTCTCAAAAGACAGTGATCTAATATCCAATTTAGCTTTAGATAGAACATAACAGATCTACTAAACATTCACAAGTATTCAGTCACATAATCTTTTCAAAGCTTACTTAGAGAATCCCAAATGTCTCCAAGGTATACAATAATAACAATGCTCTTTAAAATCATTCGAACTGAAGAAGTTCAATCCATCAAGATACGAATGCAAACACATAAGTAGCAAATACCTCATTTCATTCATTTCTAAGCTAATCAAATACATTTTATGCATTCAACATATTGGATACAATACTCAATAGCAAAAGAACATCTTTCTTCAAGTAGTACATTTAGAGAATCAAATTGGAATTCATCATAAAACAAAATTAAACGATCTAAACATCATATCAGATCTGCTTGTCTTTACCACTTATGGCAACCATCTGTAAAAATTGTCAACACGGGTCAGTTCGGTGAACTGAGCATGATAAGCACTAATTCTTAAAACAATCGCAATCCACCAATTGTTCTCATTAAACAACCTATTTAAATGAAATCATTTATTCAAATTCCAAACATAAATAAGGCTATTCATCTTATATGTTAGAGACTAAGAACAAATGAATACAACAAATCTAAAGAAAGTAAAACTCCTACAAAATTGTTTCTATCAATTTCTCAAGGTAGTTAAAACATTCAACAAGCTCACTGTCTTAATTCTTTTATCATCATGACACATTTCAATGTTATGGACAAGTATACCTTTTTAAATAGCAGCTCGCATTTTATACCATTCTCTCCATATAATACCTCAGTTTATTCTTGTTATGCCCTTACCGTAGAGATCGCAAAAGGATGCAAGAAGAAAGCACACAAGGTTTCCTGACTAGGAGAGAGAAAATTTTCCTGTTCAACTTATTATACATCAACATATAAATTACAGTCTAGAAGAAAGAAACAGAGTCAATTAGATTCCTGAATCAACAATGTTCTGGACTGTACCGACTCCTTGAATAATGCTAATACATTTACGCATGCGACTAAACAGTCGAGATTACAAGAAGAACTACAGCATCATCAGAATTCCAAATATAAAAATCACCTGTAGCTTATTGAGCAATACAAGAGTTCACGCGACAAGCAATAATAAATAATCCAACTCCAATAGGCTCAACAAAACTTTCCATATTATTCAACAAACATGAAAAATATCCAACGCCATCGCCTGTCATGGCACAACTAGTAACTCTTTACCCTAGTCAAGCACAAGACTAGATAACACAATAACAGAAGAGGTAACCATGTGCAAACACAATGACATTCCCACTGAGTCGAAACACTCAGCAACATACAGCTGAATCTAATCCCTACTAAAATACAGCCAGGACTTAAATCAGAAGCCGAAATCAAGAAAGAATAACCACTACAAGGACTTCATAGAAGACGTCATCGTATCATTAATTTCATCAAAATTTCATCCAAAATCGAGCTAATACGAATACAACAGGGACTCATACAGAGTCGAGTTTGTAAAGAAAACCCATCCCTTAATTCCTCAGAAATGAACTGAACATAAACACAATAATATTAAGAAGAGTCAATTTCAATATGCATGCATAGTGAAGACTTAAATCAGGAATCGAGCCAACACGCAACATATCAAGGACTTTATCAGGAGTCGTGTTTAAATGGGAATACCGCAAGGACTCCGACAGTGTCAAATCTAACCAGTACTCACAACCAGGGTTTGATTGGAGTCGAATTCATACGACAACAATTCAAGGACTCCCACAGAGTCAAAACCATTAAGCATTCACAGCAAAACTTCTTCAGAAGTCAAAAACATACTATACATTACAAGGATTCCAACAAAATTCACAACAAAACTTCTTACCGAAGTTGAAACATTAATTACGTTTCAAGGACTCAAAAGGAGTCGAACCCATATAGTATTCTCAATTAAACTTCTACAGAAGTCGAAAATACTATCTATTTCAAGAATTCCAACAATATCAATAACATATAGTATTCACGACTAAACTTCTACAGAAGCCAAAACATACTATCATTTCAAGGATTCCAACAGCAACAATAACATATAGTATTCACGACTAAACTTCTACAGAAGTCGAAACATACTATACATTTCAAGAATTCCAACAGTATCAGTTTCAACAAGTGTAAACAGCAAGGCTTCGACTGAAGTCGATATCAAACAAGAAAACATTTCATGGACTCCAACAGAGTCAGTTTCATACATTATCATTGCAAGCATTTCTTCGAATCTACCAAAATGCAAAACACAGCAAGATAATTCAACAACACGAAACCAAATGTACACCCAGCAAGGAATCAACTGAATAATCGAGCCAGCATGAAAACACAGCAAGATAATTCATACATTGCTACCATTAAAACCAACTGAACCAAAAATCATCTGAACAGAGTTGTTCTAATGAAATCATTTGAAGGAAAGCAAGATTTTTAAAAGTTAGGGCCTAACATGCCTGGTAATGTCACTTAAAAATCCGAAGAAGACCTCTAAATGTGCTCGAGCCTTCTTCTCCTCTTCCACGATAGATTCAACAACAATAGTTTGTTACTACCATGTCTTATAAACTTTCCCCGACAGAGAAAAGAGCTAGATAATCTCATAGTTGCCATGCAACACATAGTAGACTGGTTCGAAGAACCAGTGATCAAACAGAGAGAAAAACGGAGTGAATGGAAAACCAAAATACCAACAAATTTTCCATTTGCATGCCTTCCCAAGCAATCCGCACTTGGGAACCGAAGTTCATCAATGACATTAACTCCAAAATTCCCACCTAACCTCCATTGCCACCGACCGCCATAGTTGGCGATGGACAAAAGCAAACCAAAGACCATTTCCAGATTTGGCGACTCTGCCACGTCGGTCTCGATGGCCGTTTGAAATCTCCGCTAAATCCCTTGTCCTTCATGCTTATCCACTTCATTTAATGCCATAGAAACTACCGCCCATGGCTCACACCCCTTCATAGGTCCCCCTTCATCCACTATCATTAGTTAGGTTAGAAACATAGGTTAGATCATAAGGTAATACTTTAGCCTTAATTTCCATAGTGCTAGGTGGCTAACCTTAGGAACATTTAGCTTATAGTTTAGGGCTAGGTTAGATTACTAATAATTTAACCAATAGGTTATAGTTTAGGTTTAGGTTATTAACCTTAATAAATCCAGTCTAGGTCTCCGAAGTAGGATCGTTCAGTATAAGAATCAACAGGTATAACATTCCCGAAATGGATTCCATCCAGCATTGATAAAAAGTTTGCAGTATACACCCAAATTTATTACCTGGCTCAAGGTCTAGACCTTCCTGATATTACGATATCAGGAACCAATTCATTTAACAAGATCAGCCTGAGTTAACTCCTGAATTGCTCATTCAACACATTCAGACCTTGCAACCTTCGTAAGGTCTATAATTTTTGTTCATCCAGAATAAACTTAAAACATCTCTTGGATCAATGCAACTGATCCAAGGCTGAGTCATAAAGATGGGTAAATCCACAATTCATCCCGAAATCAGATTAAACTCAGGTGCTAAAAATGAAAGAAATAAAAGAGTCCAAGCATATCCTGACTCAGTCAAAGATCTTCAAGAGCAAAGAAGATACAATCCATATCAAGCATGACTTCACAATCAAAGGAACACATCCTTTTACAGAAGAAATCATATATCAACACTTGAATGCTCAGGAGGAAGTAACAATAGTTCAGGGTGTTACATGCTTCCCTCCTAAAAGATTCATCATCCCGATGATTACATATTTGATTTACCTTCAGGTCAACCAATTTATTAGTTCACAATACAATAAGACTATTTCCAACTTGAATAGTTCCAGAAATCAATGTCACGATACATTTTATTCAGCCTGAATAATGTTTGCCTCAATCTGGCTTTCATATAGACATGAAAAAGATAAGTTCATAAAAAAATATTTTGTCAACAGATTTCATTCTATTAAAAAAGAAAAGGAAAAGCAATTTTCATCTCTTCCAGATTTTCCCAAGTTACACTTTCTTCGTTAAACTGGTCCCACTGGACCTTACATTGCTGTATTTCACGATTTCTCAAATGCAATTGGCGAGTTTCCAGCACTCGTGTGGGTTTAACCACGATTATTCCTGGGTCTTGGACCTGCAAGGAATTCCAATTTAAAACATGTGACAAATCTGAAACATATTTCTTAAGCAAAGAAATATGGAAAACATCATGCATGCGAGACAAAGCAGGTGGTAATGCTAATCGGTAAGCTACAGGATTGATTATCTCGACAATTTCGAAAGGTCCCACATAATGAGGTGACAACTTGGCAGCCTTGCCAAAAGTTATAGAACTCTTTCTGGGTTTAACATGAAGAAAAACCTTCTCACCAAGCTCAAACCTTCGATCAACCCACTTAAGGTCAGCATAGCTCTTCTGCCTATCTGCTACTTCCTTTAATCGTTCACGAATCAACTTTACTTGCTGTTCCATTTCAGTGAGGATCTCTGGTCCAATTACCACTCTATCCTCAATACTATCCCAACTAACAGGGGTTCTGCACTTCCTTCCATAAAGTGCTTCAAAAGGTGCCATTTTAAGAGATGAGTGATAAGTGTTGTTGTATGTGAATTCAACTAGTGGAAGATACTCTTCCCATTTATACTGTTGATCCATGCAATACATTCGCAACATATCTTCCAACACTTGATTTACTCTCTCTGTTTGTCCATCCGTTTCCGGATGATATGCAGAACTGAAGTTTAGTTTCATTCCAAGAGTTGTATTAAGTGTTTGCCAAAATCTTGACGTCATTCTAGGATCCCTGTCAGATATAATCAATTCTGGTACACCATGTAACCTGAAAATTTCATGCACGAATCTTTTGGCCAACACTGGTGAATCATCCTTTAGATTTCCAGCGATGAAATGAGCTACCTTAGTTAGTTTATCTACAACTACCAGGATAACATCATGTTTATTCCTGGACATAGGTAACCCTTGTACAAAGTCCATGCTTATTACTTGCCATTTGTACTGCGGTATGCTATGGGGATATAATAGTCCAGCAGGGTGCATGTGTTCTGCCTTAACCCGCTGACATTCCAGACAATGAGTCACAAAATCAATAACATCCTTTTTCATACCTTTCCAAAAGTATTGTTGTTTCATATCAGCAAGCATTTTTGTGATACCCGGGTGTCCAGAGAAAGGTGAATTATGAAATTCAACTAACAACTTCTTTCTCAAATCGTTCAGCATAGGTACGTATACCCTGTTTTCATAACGTAGGATTCCTTCATTATCAAAATGAAAACCTTTATACCTTTCATCATTAGGTTCTGCAGCAAGCGCTGCTTTTACTTGCTGAAAGTATATATCAGATTCTGAGGCACTTTTTACCTCATCCTTAAACTGAGTTCTTAATGTTATAAGAGCAGAAATGTGCTTCCTACGACTTAGAGCATCTGCTACCCTATTCTCTTTCCCTTTGATGTAGCTAATATCAAAATCATATTGAGATAAAAACTCTAACCACCTTCTCTGTCTAGCATTTAGATTAGGCTGAGTGAAAATATATTTCAGTCCTAAGTGATCAGTTTTCAACTCAAAAGGTTTCCCAAGTAAATAGTGTCTCCAGACTTGAAGCGCATGAACAATGGCAGCAAGCTCCAAATCATGAGGGGCATAATTCAGCTCATGTAACTTAAGTTTTCTACTTTCATATGCTATGACTTGATCATTTTGTAACAAAACACCTCCAAGGCCTTCCCCAGAAGCATCCGTTACAACAGTAAAGCTCCCATTAGGGTCTGGTACAGCTAATATAGGTGCGGAAGTCAACTGGCTTTTCAGACTTTTGAAAGCAGTTTCACACTTATCATTCCAATTAAATTTCTTATCCTTCTTCTGCAATGAAGTTATCGGTGCAGCCACTTTAGAAAAATCCTTAACAAATTTTCTATAATAACCAGCAAGACCCATGAAGCTTCTTACTTCGTGCACATTCTTTGGTGCAGGCCACTCAGTTATTGCCACTATTTTTGAAGGATCTACTGCAATTCCTTCTTTACTAATGACATGACCCAAATAGTGAACTTCTGTATCAAAGAAAGAACATTTGGATAACTTACCATACAACTTTCTTTTTCTCAAAATTCCCAAAACTATCTTCAAATGCTCATTGTGCTCTTCAACACTTTTAGAATAAATGAGAATATCGTCCAAGAATACAAGTACAAACTTGTCCAAATATTCTTGAAAGATATTATTCATTAAGTTCATAAAAGTTGCGGGTGCATTAGTTAATCCAAAGGGTAGAACCGTGAATTCATAATGTCCGTACCTTGTTCGGAAAGTTGTTTTATGAATATCTTCTTCTCTAATCCTTAACTGATGATAACCAGATCGAAGATCTATCTTAGAATAAACCGCTGCCCCACGCATCTGATCAAATAGATCGTCGATCCTTGGAAGTGGGTATCTGTTCTTGATTGTTGCTTTGTTCAACATCCGATAATCAATACACAGCCTAAGTGTTCCATCCTTCTTTTTCACAAATATTACTGGTGCTCCCCAAGGTGAAACACTTGGTCTAATCAAACCTTTAGACAAAAGTTCTTGCAATTGAGCCTTAAGCTCAACTAACTCTGTAGTAGTCATCCGATAAGGTGCTTTGGAAATAGGTTCCGTTCCTGGTTTGATTTCGATGGTGAAGTCAAATTCCCTCTTGGGTGGTAACCCTGGTAATTCCTCCGGAAAAACATCTTTGAAACTTTGTAGCAGAGGAAATCATTTCATGGAATCACCATCTTCTTCTGAAAATTCAGATATCTTTACTGCATAAAGGGTGCATCCTTTGTTTTTAGCCTTTTTAAGCTGCATAGCTGACAGTTTTCTAACTGAAATTTCCCGTTTCACCCCTTGAATCTCTGTTGTTTCTAGCCGATCATCTAAACATTTTATATTCTTTTCATAGCAGTCTACTTTTTCTTTATGGTCAGCTAACCAATTGACACCGATGACAATGTCATATGATCCCAAAGGTGTAACATAGAGGTCAACTTCCATGGAAAAGTTAGGTAAGTCAAGGACTGCCCCAAAAAGACACATACTCACTGTATGAACAGAATTATTACCATACTGTACAGTCCAAGATTTATCCATTTTTCCAGCTTTTCTCTTAAGTTTAGAAGCAAGTTTACTAGAAATAAAACATTCAGTAGCTCCTGTATCAAAAATAATAGTGTATCAAAAATAATAGTGACAGGTATGCCAAATAACTTACCCAGAACTTCTATAGGTGTCACCTACTTTTCAGCTTGCTTGTCTGCTACTGCAGCATGTATCTTATGCTGCTGATTACGATCATCCTTCTTCAAAGGGCACTGATTTGCGTAGTGGTCTTTGCCACAATTGTAGCAGCCTCCTACAGGTCCCTTTTTAGTCTCAAAATTGCCTCCAGCCTTGTAATTATCATGTTGTCCTCCATAGGGCTTCTGCCCATTGTTATAATTTTTGGCAAAATTATCCCTTACATTTCCAGCAGGCTTATTTGCTACTATTTTCTTACTATTATCCCCTGGAAACTTACTTCTGTTTCCAAACTTTTTCCATGGTCCCTTTTTGGGTGCAAGTGAAGTTGAAGAAGGGTTTGCAATCTTCTTCCACACTTCCTCTTTATGAGCAGAAATAGCCTTTAATTTTTGTTCTTGTCGTATGGCCTTTTCAACAACTCCTTCCATAGTGGTTGGACTGTGAACATCGACCTCTCCCCCTATCACGGGATTCAATCCCATGATGAATTTCCATATTCTGAACTTCTCGTCAGTTTGATACTGCGGTACATACTTGAGGAGTTTTGTAAATCACTCCCAGTATTCAGTTACCGTTAGCTTCCCTTGAGCTAAGTTCTGGAATTCTGTCATTTTCTGATCATAGAAAAGTTGTGGCAGCCAACGTTGCCTAAAATAGCCCTTAAATTGATCCCAAGTAATATTGGTCTCATCAATATTTAGCTCAGCTTTACGGCTATCCCACCATGAAGATGCTTCATGGGAAAGCTGATAGGCTCCCCAAATAGCTTTGGTTTCCTCTGAGAAGTTTCTTATTGCAAAGTACTTCTCCATTTCGCTGAGCCAGTTCTCAGCTCCATCTCCTAATGTGGTGCCATCATACTTAGGTGGGCTTATCCTTTTTATATCATTAGTGAGTTCTGCTGCCAACCTGGCCTTTTTGTTTTCTGGTTGGACAGGTGCATTTCCAGCATTATTATCAACACCCATATTGGGGTTGTCCTCAGGAGGTTGCTGATTGTTATTACCAGCTTCATCTTCCTCCTCATTTCCCATTACTTGCTGTTCAAGTACAGCCAAACGATCTCTTGTGTCCAATAGGGCAGCAAGGATCTCATCAAGCTTTTGGGTTGTTGCTGCCCCTCCTTCTGGTGGAGCATTATTCGCAACATTCCCCCTTGTTCTAACCATTTTCTGTTACAAGAAAATTCAGGTTTTTATCAGATTATGGACACAATAGGTCCAAGAGCTGCAACCTTCAGCTCTGATACCAAGATGTAACGTCCCCATTTTAGTACATTAGAACAAGTAATTTTTTTTTTTTTGATAAATGCTTCCTAGTTCTAAATACATAATTTAGAACTCACAAATCAAAAACAACCATTCTTATAACAGATAACCATATGCAGCTGTAATGACTCGGAGTACCTCCGATCTATTCATTCCATGACTCGGTAATCTACCGATCTATTCATGAGTATCAAGAGTTGGCATTTTTATTTTAACACATCACTCTTGTGGTTCTCTTCCCTAATCTGGGATTCAGAATGCTCTGTCCAAGGAACCTATCTGAATAATTGTTACCATTATTCATCGGCATCTCGTCCCTTAGACTAGGTGACATAGGACAATGCAATCAGTAGCTTGCGATACTTTGGCCAAAGATTTGAAACATACTGCTTATGTCTCGTATTCCTTGACGGCATACTCGTCATTCTGGAATACGTCCTTCACCCCATTCCTATGTTATGTAGAATGTCTTATACTGACTTCTGTCAGTCTCTCCTGCCCCAAGTTATTCACTCAGGAACGGATTAATAATATGACAACGTTATAGGGATGCTCCCGAGGACTAGGGATACGCTGACATACTGGGTCAACCCTAGTTTAACCCAGTGTGTCAAGATACCCCGAGTCTCCAGGGGCAGCCTTATAACATGACCACATTCCTAACCAGTCCCAGAGTAAAACTTGTTCGAGTTTAAGGTGTAAATCTTAATGATCAATGCAAAGGGTGTCGCCATAAGTCACCTGCATTGTTGTATCTTCGAGAAGATCCTAATCTTCTCGAAGGTACAACCCTGCAGTTGACTTGTGCCATCAACCTTCCAAAACCACCTCGAAAAGATCTACTTAACTTTAAGGTGTTACCTACGTTGAGATAAAGTTATACTTAAAAACGCTCCTTTTTGGGTAGTCTTTTCCCAACCCCTGGGTTCCTTACCTTAGAATTGCCTTTCTCAATAAAACCCATTACGCAAAGAGAAGTTATTAAGAATCGAGGTCTCATCAAGGAGTTCATCGAAAAACAGTAATCTAAATCAACGAAACTGGGCAATAGCCCTAAATCTTCACATAAGGTTGCTAACCATACCCTTTTAGGTTTATATCAGTTCTCATAACTGAAATATATCTTACTTATTAGAATTGAGATATAGTGGTTAAAAATCCAATTAAACGTTGTCTTGACTTAGATCAAGACTAGGAAGTAATAATTTATTCAGCCCGTTTAGCTTCC
Source organism: Taxus chinensis (assembly GCA_019776745.2). Lineage (NCBI taxonomy): Eukaryota > Viridiplantae > Streptophyta > Pinopsida > Cupressales > Taxaceae > Taxus > Taxus chinensis. Next base: position 94,115,393 of record CM034149.1, on the reverse strand, counting down.
TGTTGAGGTTTATTTTAACCTTAGCTTCTCGAAAGATAGTGATCTAATTTCCAATTTAGCTTTAGATAGAACATAACAGATCTACTAAACATTCACAAGTATTCAGTCACATAATCTTTTCAAAGCTTACTTAGAGAATCCCAAATGTCTCCAAGGTATACAATAATAACAATGCTCTTTAAAATCATTCGAACCGAAGAAGTTCAATCCATCAAGATACGAATGCAAACACATAAGTAACAAATACCTCATTTCATTCATTTCTAAGCTAATCAAATACATTTTATGCATTCAGCATATTGGATACAATACTCAACAGCAAAAGAACATCTTTCTTCAAGTAGTACATTTAGAGAATCAAATTGGAATTCATCATAAAACCAAATTAAACGATCTGAACATCATATCAGATCTGCGTGTCTTTACCACTTACGGCAACCATCTGCAAAAATTGTCAACACGGGTCAGTTCGGTGAACTGAGCATGATAAGCACTAATTCTTAAAACAATTGCAATCCACCAATTGTTCTCATTAAACAACCTGTTTAAATGAAATCATTTATTCAAATTCCAAACATAAATCAAGCTATTCATCTTATATGTTAGAGACTAAGAACAAATGAATACAACCAATCTAAAGACAGCAAAACTCCTACAAAATTGTTTCTATCAATTTCTCAAGGCAGTTAAAACATTCAACAAGCTCACTGTCTTAATTCTTTTATCATCATAACACATTTCAATGTTATTGACAAGTATACCTATTTAAACAGCAGCTCACATTTTATACCAGTCTCTCCATATAATACCTCAGTTTATTCTTGTTATGCCCTTACCGTAGAGATCGCAAAAGGATGCAAGAAGAAAGCACACAAGGTTTCCTGACTAGGAGAGAGAAAATTTTCCTGTTCAACTTATTATACATCAACATATAAATTACAGTCTAGAAGAAAGAAACAGAGTCAATTAGATTCCTGAATCAACAATGTTCTGGACTGTACCGACTCCTTGAATAATGCTAATACATTTACGCATGCGACTAAACAGTCGAGATTACAAGAAGAACTACAGCATCATCAGAATTCCAAATATAAAAATCACCTGTAGCTTATTGAGCAATACAAGAGTTCACGCGACAAGCAATAATAAATAATCCAACTCCAATAGGCTCAACAAAACTTTCCATATTATTCAACAAACATGAAAAATATCCAACGCCATCGCCTGTCATGGCACAGCTAGTAACTCTTTACCCTAGTCAAGCACAAGACTAGATAACACAATAACAGAAGAGGTAACCATGTGCAAACACAGCGACATTCCCACTGAGTCGAAACACTCAGCAACATACAGTTGAATCTAATCCCTACTAAAATATAGCCAGGACTTAAATCAGAAGCCGAAATCAAGAAAGAATAACCACTACAAGGACTTCATAGAAGACGTCATCGTATCATTAATTTCATCAAAGTTTCATCCAAAATCAAGCTAATACGAATACAGCAGGGACTCATACAGAGTCGAGTTTGTAAAGAAAACCCATCCCTTAATTCCTCAGAAATGAACTGAACATAAACACAATAATATTAAGAAGAGTCAATTTCAATATGCATGCACAGTGAAGACTTAAATCAGGAATCGAGCCAACACGCAACATATCAAGGACTTTATCAGGAGTCATGTTTAAATGGGAATACCGCAAGGACTCCGACAGTGTCAAATCCAACCAGTACTCACAACCAGGGTTCGATTGGAGTCGAATTCATACGACAACAATTCAAGGACTCCCACAGAGTCAAAACCATTAAGCATTCACAGCAAAACTTCTTCAGAAGTCAAAAACATACTATACATTACAAGGATTCCAACAAAATTCACAACAAAACTTCTTACCGAAGTCGAAACATTAATTACGTTTCAAGGACTCAAAAGGAGTCAAACCCATATAGTATTCTCAATTAAACTTCTACAGAAGTCAAAAATACTATCTATTTCAAGAATTCCAACAATATCAATAACATATAGTATTCACGACTAAAATTCTACAGAAGCCAAAACATACTATCATTTCAAGGATTCCAACAGCAACAATAACATATAGTATTCATGACTAAACTTCTACAGAAGTTGAAACATACTATCATTTCAAGGATTCCAACAACAACAATAACATATAGTATTCACGACTAAACTTCTACAGAAGTCGAAACATACTATACATTTCAAGAATTCCAACAGTATCAGTTTCAACAAGTGTAAACAGCAAGGCTTCGACTGAAGTCGATATCAAACAAGAAAACATTTCATGGACTCCAACAGAGTCAGTTTCATACATTATCATTGCAAGCATTTCTTCGGAATCTACCAAAATGCAAAACATAAGCAAGATAATTCAACAACACGAAACCAAATGTACACCCAGCAAGGAATCAACTGAATAATCGAGCCAGCATGAAAACATAGCAAGATAATTCATACATTGCTACCATTAAAACCAACTGAACCAAAAATCATCTGAACAGAGTTGTTCTAATGAAATCATTTGAAGGAAAGCAAGATTTTTAAAAGTTAGGGCCTAACATGCCTGGTAATGTCACTTAAAAATCCGAAGAAGACCTCTGAATGTGCTCGAGCCTTCTTCTCCTCTTCCACGATAGATTCAACAACAATAATTTGTTACTACCATGTCTTATAAACTTTCCCCGACAGAGAAAAGAGCTAGATAATCTCATAGTTGCCATGCAACACATAGTAGACTGGTTTGAAGAACCAGTGATCAAACAGAGAGAAAAACGGAGCGAATGGAAAACCAAAATACCAACAAATTTTCCATTTGCATGCCTTCCCAAGCAATCCGCGCTCGGGAACCGAAGTTCATCAATGACATTAACTCCAAAATTCCTGCCTAACCTCCATTGCCACCGACCGCCATAGTTGGTGATGGACAAAAGCAAACCAAAGACCATTTCCAGATTTGGCGACTCTGCCACATCGGTCTCGATGGCCGTTTGAAATCTCCGCTAAATCCCTTGTCCTTCATGCTTATCCACTTCATTTAATGCCATAGAAACTACCGCCCATGGCTCGCACCCCTTCATAGGTCCCCCTTCATCCACTATCATTAGTTAGGTTAGAAACATAGGTTAGATCATAAGGTAATACTTTAGCCTTAATTTCCATAGTGCTAGGTGGCTAACCTTAGGAACATTTAGCTTATAGTTTAGGGCTAGGTTAGATTACTAATAATTTAACCAATAGGTTATAGTTTAGGTTTAGGTTATTAACCTTAATAAATCCAGTCTAGGTCTCCGAAGTAGGATCGTTCAGTATAAGAATCAACAGGTATAACATTCCCGAAATGGATTCCATCCGGCATTGATAAAAATTTTGCAGTATACACCCGAATTTATTACCTGGCTCAAGGTCTAGACCTTCCTGATATTACGATATCGGGAACCAATTCATTTAACAAGATCAGCCTGAGTTAACTCCTGAATTGCTCATTCAACACATTCAGACCTTGTAACCTTCGTAAGGTCTATAATTTTTGTTCATCCAGAATAAACTTAAAACATCTCTTGGATCAATGCAACTGATCCAAGGCTGAGTCATAAAGATGGGTAAATCCACAATTCATCCCGAAATCAGATTAAACTCAGGTGCTAAAAATGAAAGAAATAAAAGAGTCCAAGCATATCCTGACTCAGTCAAAGATCTTCAAGAGCAAAGAAGATACAATCCATATCAAGCATGACTTCACAATCAAAGGAACACATCCTTTTATAGAAGAAATCATATATCAACACTTGAATGCTCAGGTGGAAGTAACAATAGTTCAGGGTGTTACATCTCACACGGGAAAATGATAGAAAATGACCCCAACCACCAAAATTAATGAAGTATGGGCCTCTTTCTTGCTCTACGAAGCAATGTACTTTGAAGTATGGGATCTTTCATGGAAAATCATCATTCTACAGGCCAATTAAATGGATCTTGTTGGTGGTTAAATTTTTAAATCAAATTTTCCCACATTTTCTCATTTCCTTCTTCGTATTCGAGCATAAAAATTCAGTTTTGTCTCATTTGTAAAAGGTCGTTCATCCTTCTTCTCTTCATCTCCCTTATTTTCTTCCCTAGGGTCAAAAATGGAGTTTTAACCTCCTCCCCTACTCTTAATGGAATTTTTGCATCTTACCCATGAAATGGTGATTCTCTGTAAACTTATGGAGCAATAAAAAACATGTTTTGTGATGCATTTGTCCATCCTTCCTGGTTTTTTGGTTTTTTTCTTCTTGCCTCTCTTCATTGCAGGTATTTTTGCATGTTTGGATGTTCATTTTAGGTTTTGGAGCTGTGTTCATGGAGTTTTGGAACATTTTTTGTGTGAAATCCATCTTTGGTTTGTGATGCACTTGTCCATCCTTCCATTGCTCACCTCTCTTTGTTTCCATGGTAGTTTTGATAGATAATCAACATTTTCCTTCTCTGGTGTATCACCGTTTTTGTGTAGGTTTTGTTTTTTTTTCATTTTTCTTTCTCTCCATGTCTCCTTGGAAGTTAGATTAGGATTCGATTAGCTTTCCTACATTGGAATAGCTTGTTGTAGGTAGTTTAGGAAGAGGAACCATCCTTCTCTAGAGATCTTTCCCTATTTGCAAAGGTCCCACACTTTGGGAAATCTCAATGTTGTGCAATCACACCAAATGAAAATGCCTTAGAAAAGTAGATCCATAACTCATTTGGGGGTGCTATGAATTTGCACTAACAGAACCTTACCATATGTCTACCACTGAACTGGTAGAGCTTAAGGCTCAATTGCATGAATTATTATCTAAATGGTTGATAATTCTGAGTGTCTCACCCTGGGAAGCACCATTGATCTTTGTTAAAAAAAAGGAGGAACATTAAGACTTTGTATTGACTATAGGATGTTAAACAAAGAAACTATCAAGAACAGATATCCTCTTCAGAGGATAGATGATCTTTTTGATAATATGCATGGACCATTGGTTTAATCTAAAATAGATCTTCGTTATGGATACCCTCAATTAACAATCAAGTAATAATATATTCACAAGGCTAATTCTAGAATGACATATGGACATTATGAATTTGGTGTTTTACGTTTTGGGTTAACTAATGCACTTGCAACTTTCATGAATTTTATGAACAATATATTTCAAGAATACTTGGAAAAGTTTGTCCTTGTTTTCCTGGATGATATTCTTATCTATTCATGGAGCTTGGAGGAGCATAATGAGCTCTTAAAAATTGTGTTTGAGATACTAAGAAAGGGGAAATTATATGGAAAACTATCCAAGTGTTCTTTTTATGAGACTAAGGTACAATAATTGGGGCATATGATGAATAAATATGGAATCTCAGTTGTTCCCTCAAATATATCATCCAAAATTTATTGGCCAACACCTAAGAATCTACATGAAGTTAGAAGCTTCATGGGTCTTGCTGGATATTACAGAAAATTTGTAGAGGATTTCTCAAGGGTTCTTTCACCAATAGCTTCATTGTAAAAGATAGAAAAAAAGTTTGCATGGAGTAAAAAATGTGAGGTTGCATTTAAAACATTAAAGGAACAACTAGATTCTACTCCTATATTGATTGTTCTTAATCAAAATGGGAGTTTTAATTTAGTGACGGATGCTTCCAAAGATGTATTACGGGGGATATTGCTGAAAAATTACCATGTGATTGCATATGAAAGTGGGAATTTTAAATTACATGATAAGAACTATGCTCCCCATAATTTAGAGCTTGTTGCCATAGTTCATGTATTCCAGATTTGGAGATATTACCTCATAGGGAATCCCTTCATGTTGAAAACCAATCATCTTGGGTTCAAATATATCTTTACTCAGCCTAACTTAAATGCAAGGCAATGAATATGGTGAGAGTTCTTATTTCAATATGATTTTGACATCAGTTACATTAAAGGTCAAGAAAATAGAGTCGAAGATGCACTAAGTCATAGAAAATATATTTTTGCAGTTGTGACTTTGAGAACTCATTTTAAGGATGAGGTTAGAAAGACCTTAATGTCTGATCCATACTTTCAGCATGTAAAGATAACACTTGTTGCAAATCCAAAGGATATAAGGTACAAATGATTTCTATAAGATGGAGAAGGAATTTTGAGGTATGAGGATGGAGTGTACGTACCACTGGGAAATGAGTTAAGGAAGAAAGTGATGACTTTATTTCACAATGCATCTTACTCTAGACATCCCGGAGTGAAAAAAATTCTTGCTGATGTAAAACAACAACATTTATGGAAGGGGATTAGGAAAAACATATTGGATTATGTGTCTCATTGCCTAGAATGCTAGCATGTGAAAGTTGAGCATATACACCCAGCTGGTTTATTGTACCCTTATATCATACTGCAGTTTAAATGGTAGGTTATAAGTATGGACTATGTTCAAGGTCTACCTATGTCTAGGAATAAACATGATGTTATTTTAGTTGTGGTTAATAGACTAACTAATGTGGCTCATTTCATTTTTGGAAATATGAAAAATGACTCATCCATTCTTGCAAAAAGGTTTGTTCAATAAATATTTAGATTGCACGGCATTCCTGAGTTGATAATCTCTAATAGGGACCCATGAATGACTTCACAAATTTGGAAAAATCTTAATGCAACTTCGGGAACAAGGCTCAAATTTGGCTCTACTTATCATCTAGAAACAAATGGGAAAAATAAAAGAGTTAATCCAGCTCTATAATATATTATTAGGATGTACTCCATGGATTAGTAGTAAAAATGGGAAGATTATCCCCCTTTGGTTGAATTTGTATATACTAATACTTACCATTATTTTCTAAAAGTTACAGCTTTTGAAACTTTGTATGGGTGAAGGTGCACAACCCAGTCAGTTGGGATAACATTAAAGATAGAGAAGTAATTGGGCTTGAGATGCTTTTTGAAATGGAACAATAGGTAAATTTAATCTAGGAAAGATTTAAAATAGAATTTTAATAGATAGAAAAATTTATGCAAACCTGAAAAGGGTCGAAAGGAAAATTGAACTTGGTGATAATTTTTTTTCTAAGAGTGAAGCCTAGAAAGAGCTCGATTACTTTTGGAAATTCAGCCAAGTTATTACCTCATTATGTAGGACCCTTTGAGATTGTTGAAATATTCAATCCTATGGCCTATACATTAGCATTTCCTCCCTCATTGTTGGATGAATGATTTTTTTTCATATTTCTTTTCTTAAGATACACATTTCATATTTATCACATGTGTTAAAATGGAATGCCTTGCATGTTTAAGACCCAGGGGTAATCATGGTAGAACCAGTTAGAGTGCTAGAAACCCACAAGTTACACTTGTGAAATCATGAAATTGGACAATTTAAGGTCCAATGGGATCAATTTACTGAGGAAAGTAAAACCTAGGAGAACTTTGAGGACATGAAAACTATTTTTCCTCACTTGTTTTAGCATAAAGATTTCATTTTCTATAAAAAAATGAATCATTTTGATTCACAATAGATTCTGGATTTGTTGTTTGGGGCAAAAATACTTTTATTAAGTATTGTTACAGCTTATAGTGTTGCTATAAAGTTTGAAAACTAAATTTTTGGATTAAATTTTGTTGTTGTTAAGGAATCTTATGGTTTAACAATTGTTTTTAAAAAACATTTCTTGAAAAACTATCTTGGAATTAATTCAATCATCAAGATGATGATGCTTTTTAGAGGGGAAGTATGTAACACCTCTACCATATTTTCATATATACTTGTTCATTGTGAAGTAGATTGCAACATTGACATGTGATTGTTCTTGATTTGTTGCTCTATAGAACTGATTAAATGATGTTGCTAGATTAATGTTTATCTCAGTTGAGATTTGTGTATTTAAACATCCATTTCTTTGCAATGTACTCTTGAATTTTAATGTTTACTTAATTGGTTCGTGAAATCAACTGGATGTCTTCAACTTGTGGAAAGTGTGAATTTTGTTCTTGGAACTTTAGGGTAAGCTGGTAACTTGGAAATTACACTAAGTCTGCAATAATCGATTTATTGGTATTGAGAATAAATTAAGAAAATACCTTCGATCATTTTTATTGATCCGAGGCATTTTCTTAATTCAATCTACAATTATGATTGAATGTAAGGGATTGCAATCATTCTTTGATTATAGATTATAAATCTTATAATAATTGATCTTGATTATTTTGTGCCATTTTTCCTATGTTATTAGTTCCATGTTATGGGCTAGAAAGTGTTTGGGATCCATTTCATTGTAGCACTGCTCAATTATAAAAACATTGGATATATGGGTAATGTTCTTATTGTCTAGTTACTTAAGACCTAGCATATGCCTAATGCTTTGATAACACTAAAATTTTGAAGGGTCTATCCTAGACCTAAGGCATATGAATTATTATGGTGCCTTTTGAACCTAATCTAAGACCTATGCTAAGTTGATACGTATTGAAATAATATTAATTAAATCCTAAACTAAGTTGGAAAAGAGACATGGAACCTAACTCAAGACTAACCCTAGTCGAGTTTCTTGGATGCATGGTCAAGTGGTGAGGTTTGACATTTCCACCACCCTTGCATATACTTGAAAGCTTTTATGGTTGACATTAATGGTGGCTACTGCCACTCCTTAGTAGTAAGAAAAATTAAAATTTGGCAAGTTACTAAAAACTTGCACTTTAACTAATGACATGATTGTTTGAAATGTTATTGAATGGAAAATGGAAATAGAGAAGATCAGTGGGTTAGCAAGATAGATGAACTATCATGTCTAGCATTAATGATTTTTGAAAATTGTTCTAAACTACCTTGGGGAAAAATATGTCAAATTTTGAAAAGAGTTGGTTATTTTGGTTTCATTGTTACTCCTTCCATTTTTCTCTCTCTTGTTTTACAAGTCGACATGGGGAGTATTTTATTTGGTTTTGAATTTGTTGTGAAAGCTTCACTTTTGTTTTTCATGGAGATATTGTTAGAGAATATTTCATTGGAGAAGGATTGTGGGGATTTTGTAAAGGTTGATTTGTTTCGACTGTGGAGGCTATCATAGGTGTTGGAAGAAGAAATTACCAAGCATAATAGGATCTAACCCCTTACATAAACTTATTCTATCTAATTAGTTCATGAAAAGAACTGTGCTTATAATACAAAGCATTTTGGGATTCTAGGTTTTTGATATTACATATTGAAATGGAATCTCTTGCTTAGTAAGTGGTTTATGAGTTGGTTTTTGATTTGTATTTTAGCTGAATGATTTTATATAAACTTCATGTCGATCTTTTCCACTCTATATGTTCTGGGTGATTGTAAAATGACGCATCATGACTGCAATTGAAGGAATAAAATTATTTAGTTTGAGTTACATGTTTAAGTGGGATATAATCAAACCCAAAATATGGTTATTGATCTCTATGTTACTGTTTGTTTACCAAACCATTCAATTTCATGTTTTATTAACAGACAAACTTTTGTTTTCTAGGTCAATTTATAATTGGAGCACCTAGATGAGTTGAAATGGTGTTGTTTAATGATTTATTTATCTGAGTTGCTTGGTTTATATTTGTTAAATGGTTTGAATACTATAAATTTGAGATCTAGCACTGTAATTTTTTTGGATTATGTTGGTTTCTCAAACATCTACTCGTGTCTTAGATCTTGGAAGGGCTGAGATGTTTGAGACAAAAATGGAACTATCCCCAAGTTATGGGACCTTGCAAGCTTGGGATGGATCTCTGGAGGAGGCTGGTTCCTCTATCTATTTCTACTTCTACTACTACTACTACTACTGAAAGGGGAAACTAATATAATAATTCTAAGGGACCAAGGAAAGAAGGATAACATGAAGTAAACTACACTAAAATACAATAACACTAGAAAAGAGGGATGAACACTATCTGTTCTGAGTGATAATGACAAGGAATGTGTGAAAGGAGGCTAGGCATGAGTAGCACAGCAAAATACACATTCACTAGATCATTCTCATGGAACACAACTAAATATGGAACTGTAGGGGACCTGAAGTAGCACAACTAGCACACAATGTAAAAGATAAGGCAAGAAGAAGGAATGAAAACACATTAAGACAAAGAACAATCACAAAATGATGCTTTTATTACTTCTAAGAATGCACAGATCTTTTATAATGTTGAAGGAGGACAATATCCACATGCAAGAGCCAAACATAGAGGTATGTAACTCAAAATACATAAAAGATGGTGTCCTTAGAAAAATGTGTAAGGATCTAGAGTATCCAACATAACAAATGAGCCTTTCTCTTACATTTATAGATGATTCCATGGAGGAAGAAGGGAAAAGGAGGGAAAACCTAAACTTGAAACACAACCACCAACTAGAAGCATTCAATGTTTGTAAGTACACTTAGAAATTTGTGAAGCATGCTTCCCCATGTATGTTTAACATGTTGATGACAAAGGAAGGTGCATCATAACAAATTTGGTTGTTGGAGCAATCCGATATTCTGATAAATTTTTAGATATAAATTCTCCCATTACTTACCTACCAGACCCACCAAAATTTGAATTTTTAATTTCTAGCACTGTAGATGATGTCAACAGCTCTTTGATAAGTCTAGGCGTATGCTGATCTGATCTCTGTAGTAGAAGATATGGTTGTTAGAATGTATTAGAGTCATCGGTGCACACAAAACACGTGGCATATGCAAATTGGCTAAGATGATGGAAAACTGTACAAATATTTGTCATTTCTGCTACGTGTCAATCATTGACTTGTTACAAGGATTTAGTGCCATGTTGGTGCACTTTGATTGGTTGTGCATGTAGACACCAAATTTGTGTCTTATGACCCCCTGTGCCCTGCATCTCATTTCGCAACCTAACCTCATCACCTAAACCTTACACAATTATTTATTAATTACCCTATAATTAATAAATCCACATCACCATACCTATCACCTCATTTCACCACCTCATAATAACCTAGTCCAAACCCTAAAATAACCTAATTAAGACCTATAACTTGGTCTACATCCACACCCATGACTAATGACTCCTCACCTACACCTAAAACCAACCTCATAATGACTTGACCAAGCCTGCAACTAATCCCTCATGAGAAAAGGAGGGAAAGTTGGCTATTTTACTAAAAATAGCCTACTTTGACCTGACCGATACCAGTTCCTACTCGACCGCCATCGGTTACGTAACCGCCATCGGTTCCGTGTAAATGACCACTCCTAACCAAAAATAATGGGTTGGATTTTTGTTGATCCAAATCAGAAGTCATTGGAAGGATCCAAAATTTACTTGGTTGAACAAAGACAAGTGAAGGAAAGAGAGGAGTTGGCAGAGAAGGACATCAAGCCCAAGACTGCAATTGAATAACCAGAGTCTAGTGACACTCATCCAAGCATCAGGAGAGGAGATAGCTCATCTTGGATTGTCAGATCATCCCACTTGAGCCCTGTCTTCACCATCACAGTCCCAGAACCTGCATTTTCATCAGGAATTAGTAAGTAAGTCTTATATGTTATTTTAATAATATTTCTTGGATTTCTGAATCACAGTAATTACAAGTCTACCCCCAGATCCACTACCTGGTAACACTCTCTTCCTAACTTACATTCCTTTACCCCTATTTTTCTCCAGGAACAGCCCCCATACCCTCTGAGTCTTCTCCATCACCTCATTACCTATCCCCAGTCATTCTACTAGCCTTATAAACACCATAACTATCATATAGCCATCTTATAGCCAACCTTCACCCAACCCCTTAAATCACTACCCCTACCGATATCAGTTATCATCAACCGGTACCGGTAACACTGACCGGCGTCGGTCATCGTGATTCTAAACCAAGACCAGCCCTTTCTCTATTGTTCTAACAAGGTAAACAAATTGTAATTGGACAATAGCTTATTTGTTAGAATTTTTGTTAATTCATATTAGTAGAGGAACTGACCACCTTCGAAAGGAAGTTTCATATTTCCTGGGCCCAAGGTAGTTTCCTCATTTCTTGTCTAATTAAAATCTGGTGGTCTTGTATTCTTATTTGCAGGTAGTCCTTCCAAGACAAAAAGGAGTTCTTGGCAGTCGATCTGATCTCTCTCTCTACGGTACATGCACACCCTCTCGACATTCAACAAGTATTCCTCCTAGCCCTAACCCTTATCTGTTTCTCAAAGGAATGAAAGGATAGAAGCAACTCTATTCCCAAAAAGCTGAAACATTTCTGTGCGAAACATTTTGGCACGCCCGGTGGGACCCATTTCGGGTTTCTTTCTTTCTTGCTTGCTTTCACAAAGGGAGCATACTTGCTGTTTTCTTCTCCTAAAAATTTCACACGATATTTTCTTATATTTGGTAAAATAATTTGTCTTGCTTTTCCAGCTTTACATTAGTGAAAGTCATCTTCTTTGCTTCATCGAATATCATTTTCGATTTGGGTTTAAAACACGTGCATTACATTCTTGCTTGCTGTTTTCAATTCTAGTGAAAGTAGATTAAGTAACAGGTTGTACACGTGGGGGTGATTTCCATGGTATTGATAAGAAATTAATCTTACTTTCACTGCACAACACATACCGAATCACGACATAATCAACACAACAGCTCAAACATCCCCCCTTTTTCCGCGCTATTCCTCCGCCCAATTGAGGTAACCTTATAAGCCAAAACAAACTTGACATTTCCCCTAAGTCTTTTGTTTAGGATTGACATCATTATGCGTCTAAAGGCATAAGCCCAAATTGATTAAAATTAACCCTAGGGTTAGTCTGTTAATTTGTTTGTGCATTCTTGCTTGTTCTCAGTTCTGTTTCTCTATCATACACTATTTTCTGTGATCACTTCAGAACAGTTTGGTAGGTATACTAAGCACTGTTAACCCCGAATCAGTAGCTTCATACAGTTTCTTATACCAGTCCTATTATACCGACATCGGTTAAGTGACTGACGTCAGCTACAGTATAACCGACATCAATTAGTAGACCGATATCGGTTACAGTATTTTACAGTCCCTGACAAACCAGAAACCTACCAATTTCAACATTCTGGGGTTATTTTTGTTCCTAATAAATTGAAACCTTACTGTGTACTCTTGCTCATGGTTGTTATCACTCAGAAGCAAGCCACTGCCATGGTTTTACATGCCTACTCTGTGCCTTTCCCTGAATCATCTCTTTCCCATACTGTGGGGAATCCTACAGACACCAGCGAGGTTCCCAAAATCCCTGTAGGATATAAGGAATTTGCAAATTTTTTGGACGCTAATCCTAGCGCTGTACAATATTATTTGTCTCATGCCCCTGACCGAACGCCCGATGGTCAACTCCTTGTTGGCATGCCTATTAGTATAGCTGCTCATTTAGCTCCTTCTCCGCCTGATAACTCCGCTTTGCCTTCTCCATCCTTAGCCCCGTCTCCCAATCCAGCGGCTTCAGGGGTTCATACACATTCGTCACCCCTATTCGGTCACCTCAACACATTCGTCCTCCATACCTTATCGACATTTAACCCCACCATTGTCTAGCGGTGGCCCTTGGCCCAATCTGCCTCTGTTTACCGCAACTACACCATCATCTCATCCAACTGATGATTTAATCAAACAAATGATGGACAAAATACAAAATCTGGAGGCTTTTGTTTCAGGAAGTCGTAGCGCCTTGACATATGAGAAATTTTGTTGAGAGCCTATCCACCCTTCTGTCCCCCTTCATTCATATCCTCCTCAATGGGAATTACCAAAATTTACTCATTTTAATAGTAAGGAGGATCCTCAACAACACTTGTGATCATTTAGACATGCTTGTTATTTGATTTCTCATGATGATGCCTTGCTACTCCGCACCTTTCCCATGTCCTTATCAGGACCCACCTTGGAGTGGTACAGTGCTTTAAACCAACACTCAATCTTCTCTTTTAACCAACTAGCCCAATCTTTCTTGGATCATTTCTCCATTAACATTGCCAAGAAAGTATCTATCACCAACCTCTATGCCATCCAACAATTTGAAGATGAATCTATCACAGATTTTGTTTGATGATGGCAGGGCCTTATCAACCAACTTACATATGCCTTACCTCAGGCCGAACTTATCAAAATTTTTATGCGGGCCTACACTAAGCACATCTCTCCTACCCTCCAAATTCAAAATTTCTGCACATTTGACGAGGCCTTTACTATGGCTCGAAAACTAGAGATTCGATCCTTAGAAGAAGAGAAATTACGGTTGCTTAACAAAAACCCCAATTTCCAAACTCAAGATTCCACTAATAAACCTTACACCACCACTCCTCACACATCCACTTCTTCAAAATCAAAAGGAGTTGTCCACGCAGTGATGGTCAAATCTCAAGCACCGTCTAATACCCCACCAAAAACCGCCTATAAGTATAAAGCGGAGCCCATCAATTACACTCCCTTGGGAGAAACTTATGGTGTCATCTTGGAAAAATTGCTCAAAGCCGGAGCTCTCACCTTGCCTCCTGTTAAACCTCACTCCTGGTTTGACTCCACCCGCGCTATACTTTCTTGGTACAAATAAAATGACTTCTGTAACTTTCACCGTGTAAAGGAACACTGTCACGAAAACTGCAAGATGTTGAAAAACATAGTGCAGGAAATGGTTGATGCAGGGGATATAACCCTCGATAATCCTAATGCCCCTACTAACAGAAATTTGAAAATATTCAACAAAACATTCCCAAATCACTCTCCTAACAGTAATATAAACCAAGATATCTTAGCCGAGGAGAGTGTTCATGAGATCCATGCAATCTTCGACTCCCAGCCAAAAGCCTCTATCAAAAAAATTCTGAATCAAACTCCTTTACTAACGCAGGGATCCGAATCCCCTTCACCACCATCAAGACAAGACAATAGCCTTACCATTCCTTTACCCATAAAGAAATTAACCACCCAGAGTTCTCTTCTTACAGATGAACCTTCTTACACCACATCCTTGCAAGACTATGAGCAGATGTTATCTAACTTATCTATTTCCCAAACATATCCTTCCGTCACTCTTGCCATAAAAGAAGAAGACTCACCTCTGTTTCTGTCATCTATAGGAGAGAAACCTCTCAAATCAACATCACCACATTCTTTAATCATGACAGATCCTGTCAAACATGCCCTACCTATTAGTTCTTCATCGCCTAAATCTTTTTAGCGACCGGTTGACTTCTTAACACCCATTCATACAGTGCCTCATCTACCCCCTGTATCACACCCACAGTGGACTGGAATCACAACACACCTCTGTTCCATATCAAAGTTCCAATTCACACACGAGGATTGTCATCCCTCAAGAGATAGACGATTTCTATGGGAATGTTTGAGTACCCCCTATTCTACTCAAATGTAGATGACCGATCCAAACGTCTCTACCATATACCCGAAGTGTTTACAGAAGCTTAAAATGCCTATGTCCTCATCTTCACCCCCCTCATCTCTACCAAGTATCTCATCCACCTCTATTAGCCTAACCAAATCTTCCCCTACACTTGGGACCTCACCAATACCCAGTCTAACACACCCACCTAAGCAGCTAGATTTACCCAAAAATAAAATCGTCCATCCACTTAGGAGACAAACTCAATCTCCTCAACCTATGCCTCTATCACAACTAAAATCATTATCATCACACCTACCTTCCATATTGGGACCTCATCCCTCCACCTTGCATCAATATATCATACCTCCTGCATTTTCTTTAAAACGACCTGCACTTTCTACACGTATACAGAGATCCTGTTCACCTATCAACCCTAAACAAACTCCATCATCAAAGGATTTTTTTACAATCACCTCACTTTCTCCATGGTTGTTCCCCGCCACCACGTTATCTGGAGCCTCACCATCTAATCAGCTAAACATGACTTCTGCGCTGAAGAAGCCACGTTTAGTTAAAACCACGTATCAATACCCCTTGGCTAAACCACCACCTGTACGAACCAACCATACCCAAACATTACCAAAACCCACCCAATCAATACCCTCATCTTCCTCTGATTTTGACCCACTCAAAGGATCTTACGCCAAGATCCTTGATATATTGGTAGAGAATGCGACCATTTCCCTACCCCCACTTAGACCTTATGATCCTTCTAAACCTCGACCTATAGGTTATGATGAGTCTAAAATATGTGCTTACCACTGCACACCAGGACATGATGTAGAGGGATGCAAAGCGTTGAAAGCCATACTTCATCAGTCACCTCTTTCAGACAGAAAGGTTAAACAAAACAACTTATGAAGGGAGAGACCTTTAGCTTCAATTCCCTCTCCTATACCACCTATCCCCGCCTCACCAAGATCTATCATTATTACAACCCCACCTCTCGAAGACCATGGCTTATCCCTACCATCCTCCTCCTATCGTGTTCACGAGATCAACATGATTAGTGTTGCCACTTGAGGGTAGAAAAACAATGAGAAAGCTAAAGGAAGCACACTTGTGGCCTCTCTTTCTCCATCCGCCATCCCAATCACACCACCACCTAAAGTGGTTATTCATGGACCTGCCTACCCCGTCTCTGATGGAGTTGCCCACCGTACCATGATCAAACAACTTCACCAATCACCTGTAAAAATGACACTGTATGATCTCATTCAGACTTCTGAATCTCATTGACAAGCTCTCGTTGAAATCCTTCAAGGGATAGAGGTCTTACCTAATGAAACCTTGCCTGTTACCTCCATTCTCACACCCAATCACGTTGCTTCACTCACCAAACAACCTATCTCCCCAACCACTTCTATCTCTGTACAGCTAGCCGCTGCTGTCAATTTCTCTGAAGATGAAATTATCGACTTTGGTGCTGAAGATCCTGACCCTGCTCTTTTCATCTTAGCTTATGTCCAGGACATCCAGGTACGTCATGTTATGATTGAAGGGGGCACTAGCCTCAACATCATCTCTTCAAAATCCTTCCAACAAATGAATATCCCTTCTAGTTGCATGTGTGCCAACCCTATCATGTTGTGGTCATTTAATGATGCTATTACTTCTACCTTAGGTACCATGATCCTTAGCATTCATGTAGGACCACATACTTTACCTAAACTCTTCTATGTCCTTGAGGGAGAGTTCCAATACAATATGTTGTTAGGCCACCCTTGGATCTGGGCTATGGGATGCGTTCCCTCCACCTTACATAGATGCATAAAATTTGAGTACGAGGGGAAGTCCTACACTGTAAAAGTTAATCCTCCCCCCTTCAAAACCTGCAATATGTTATATCACCCTAATGATGTGATTGTACCAGTCAAGACACGCATTCATCCAACCCAACCATCCACTTCAACCACACCTCTACCATCCACTTCAACAGCACCTACACCTTCAACCAATGAAACCGCCGTCGCAAATACCACTTCCTTTCCTGCAGACAACATCCCAACCTCAGACCCCTTAGTAGATATTTTTCAATTCCTTACGCTGGGGGAGTATCACCTATATAACATTATTTCTTTCCATACCCCACAGGAGTACGGACAGTTACATGCGCATTCTACCTATGACCGTCACATGGGGGAGGTAATCTCTTACGGACCACCTAATTGCCACACCAACCTAACATATGGAGGTGTCGATGCACCCTCCATTACCCCTGAACCTCCTCTTGGTGTGGTTCCCTTCCAATCTGATTTTCAATACTTGAAAAATCGTCGTTTTGCCCTCACCTTCTTGACTCGCTGTGCTTGGAAAGGCTTTGGTTTTGGTCTTTATGAACAAGGCTGACATACAATAATTCCCGTAACTACACGCAAGCACAATGATCGTAGTGGTCTCAGATTTCCTGAAACATGTACACCGAAAGAACCTCGTGTCAGTTGTATTCTGGAAGATGACGACGTCACCCCTACCAAAACATCATCACCCATTTTGCCATCGTCACCCACAGAGTCGATAGACCCTGAATCTATCCCTCCTACCTTTTTTTTTCATAAATGCTATCTTCCTAGGTCCTCTCACTTATCAACGTGATAGTGAGGACCCATCTTCTCTTCCCCTTCTATATCCAGACATGATCGAAGAGGATTCACCTTCAATTAATGTTGTTGAGTGCCAGGATGATGACTCCATCCTCACTTACCTTGGTGCGGACGACTCCTATATTCAACGTGCCTTACCTTCTGAAACTCAAACCATGTTGAATGAGTCTACTATAGAAATAAACATCCACACAGAGGAGGATCCTCACATTGTGAAGATTGGACAATCCCTTAACACATCAGAACACGCTGCCTTCACTACCTTCCTTCATGCTCGTAGCCAAGCTTTCGCTTGGTCCTACGCTGACATGCCAGGAATCGATCCTGACATTGCGGTCCATAACATTACCCTGAACCCTGATTCTAAGCCAGTTAAATAGAAACTAAGAAAAATGCATCCACGCATTTCCCTCTTGGTCAAAGAAGAGCTTCAACGACTTCTTTCTGTTTCCTTCATCTTGCCTATTGACTATCCTCAATGAATTTCTAACATCGTACCTGTCACTAAAGCGATCAGGGGACTTCAGATATGCATAGATTTCTGAGACCTTAACCTCGCTTGCCCCAAGGATAACTTCCCCCTCCCAAGTATTGATCAACTTATTGATCTCACTACGGGCCATGAGATGCTTTCTCTCATGGATGGCTTTTCGGGATACAATCAAATTTTGGTAGCCCCGGCCGATCAACATAAAACTGCCTTCAGCACTCCTTGGGGAACCTTTTGTTATTATGTAATGCCATTTGGCCTTAAAAATGCTGGTGTGACCTATCAGCGAGCTATGACTTACATTTTTCATGACATTATGCACACTATTCTTGAAGATTATGTCGATGATCTTCTTGGCAAATATAAACATTGCAGTGAACATCTCGATGTTTTAACCATTATTTTTTATCACCTGTTACAATATTCTATTCATCTTCAACCAAAAAAATGTGTCTTTGGTGTCCTTTCGAGAAAACTTCTTGGTTTTATCGTCTCTTTGGGTGGCATTGAGGTCGATCCATCTAAAGTCAAATCTATCCTAGAAATGCCCCCACCTACTAACCTCAAACAATTACGTAGTTTACAAGGTAAACTCCAATCTATCCGGTGTTTCATCTCCCAACTCTCTGATCGATGTCAACCTTTCCATCACCTCCTTAAAAAGGATATTGCCTTTCAATGGAGCGAAGAGTGCCACCAAGCCTTTGAGGCTCTCAAAGCTTATCTCTTGCAGCCACCCGTGCTTATCCCACCTCGGGACGATCGCCCTTTCTACCTTTACCTTTCCGCCACTGACCACGCTGTAGGGGCCATGCTCGCACATAGTGACTCTGAGTATCGAGAACAAGCTGTTTATTATATAAGTCGTACTCTGGTGGATTATGAGACTAGGTATACACATGTAGAAACGTTATGCCTAGCCCTATCATTTGTGGCCACCAAACTCCGACACTACCTCCTGAATCATAAAACTTTTGTCACCACCAACATGGACCCCATTCATTATATGTACGCAAAACCACATCTAAACCAACGCATCGCCCGATGGCTTATGCTCCTCACTGACCTCAACCTTGAATTTATACATCAGAAGTCAATCAAAGGACAAACTATTGTGGACCAACTCGCAGAGGCCCCTTTACCTGGGGAACAATTTACCAATCTTTATTTCCCCGACGAACTCGTCTCCACTCTTTCACTCAAGGAGGAGTCCTATCCAATGACCCTCTTCTTCGATGGATCAAAATGCCAGTGCGGTAGTGGAGCCGGTGTTGTTCTCATTCCTCTTGATGCGGAGCCTATGCCTCTTTCATTCTGACTCGATTTCCTCTGGACTAATAATACAGCGGAATACGAGGCCCTTGTTTTGGGTCTCCAGGTTGCGTTACACTTAGGTGTCAAATCTATCAATATTTTTGGCGACTCTCAATTGGTATTCAATCAAGTTATGGGAATCTACTAATGTAAAAATGAGGAACTTCAAAAGTACAAACATTACATGGATTCACTTTTAACCTCATTTACTCGTTATTCTATCCAAATCATTCCCCACTCCACTAACAAATTTGCGGATACTATGGCTTGCTTAGCCTCGCAAATTCCTGCCTCACCAACTGACTCTGACATATTCGTCTTGGTCCAACAACTCTTTGCCCCATCTTACTTGGCCCCGGTTGTTTGTATGATAAATAATGTGTCTGCTAATTCGCAGGATACCTGGTATCACCAATTTCATGACTACCTTACAACCTCTGTTCTCCCACCTGACCTTACTAGTAACGGAAAACGTGCTTTTCTTAAAAGTGTTTCTCGTTATGTCATCATGGGGGGACTCCTCTATAAACATGGCTTTGATGGCATCCTCCTTCGATGTCTAACCGGTGTGGAGATCACCTATACCATCCAACAAGTTCATGACGGTATTTGTGGTGGACATTTTAGTGGCCTTGCCGTGGCTAAACGGATCCTTCGCCTAGGCTATTATTGGCCTACTCTTAATAACGACGGCTATGAATATGTTAAGCATTGTGTTATGTGTCAACAACATGCCAACCTTCAACATAATCCTAGCCATCCGCTACAGGTCGCACGAGATCTTTGGCCTTTCTCACAATGGGGTTTAGACCTTATTGGTGAGATTCATCCGTCCTCTTCGCAATGTCACCGATGGATAATCACGGCAACCGAATATTACACAAAATGGGTGGAGGCCATTCCACTCATTTCAACCAAAAAGGAAAAAATTGTAGAGTTCATTAACCACCACATTATCTGTCGTTTTGGTGTTCCTCACCGCCTGATAACAGATAATGGAAAATATTTCAAAAATAAATTATTATAAGACCTGTGTAACAACTTCGGTATCAAACTTAGCTTCTTATCACCGTACTATCCACAGGCCAATGGTTAGGCTGAATATTCTAATAAAACCCTAACCAAAATCCTCATGAAAGTTGTTAATGAGTCCGGAAGAAAATGGCATGATCACATCCTCTTTGCCCTTTGGGCTTATCGTACTAGCATTCGTACCTCCACTAATGCCACACCTTTTTCTTTGGTATATGGTACCGAGGCTGTCTTGCCTCTTGAAATACAAATACACTCCCTCAGAATATCTCTTCAGGATATTCTCATCAACGATGATTTCTGCCAAGAGCGGTTAGCCCAATTAGAGCTTCTTGACAAGCATTGTCTTACGGCTCTTGACCACCTTCAAATCTATCAAAAACACATCGAGCGTGCTTATGATAAGTGACTTCATGAGTGTACCTTTAAGGTTGTTGATCTTGTCCTCAAAGAGAATCAACATGTAACCAAACTAGAAAAGAGCAAACGTAGAAAATTAGCTCCTAATTGGATTGGGCCTTACATTATCACTTACACTTATAGATCAGGCACTTATCATTTAGCTTCGCTTAATGGTAAACCCGAGCCTGAACCCCTTAATGCCTTGCATCTTTGACCATTCTATTGTTGAATTTCATGTTACATCACTTCTTACCTACCTTGTGCTCGTCCCTTGAGCTCATTTACCACTACATACATTTTTTTTCCTACATCTCAAAATAAAATCAAGGTCACATGGTTTGATTATCACCTCCCTTTAAAAATGCCTTCCCCTTTTAGTATAGTCCATGACTTCAAAGTATTCAAATGACACATTCTTAATTAAAAACTTATGGGATTTTCTTGAGTCAAACTTCCTACAAAACTAGATGCTTTATGCCAAACGGACATCTAGATCTCTAAATTATATATAGACTGATCCCTCGAAGGACAACTATATGCCAAAATATTGCTGCTATTCTATATAGACTGCTCCCCCGAAGGACAGCTATACACAAATGCCGCATCTGCTACTATAATTAGACTGCTCCCTTGAAGGACAGCTATACACAGTCAACCTTTATCAGAAGCTTCTCGCATTGATCAGCTTCGTGAAGACCTCAAGAGTAATAAAATACATATCCCTTGTAGACTTCCCACATTGATCAGTCTATATTTAGCAAAATAAAATCCACATTCAAAAGAACTTTGGAGTCATGGACTTGTCTATTTAGGTTAGGTTCTCTTTTTTCAGAACACTCACTTTATAACAAGTTCTCCGTGCCTCAGCTATACCATCCACCTCACCTCACCATTTGCTTAAACAACAAAACTCAAGGGACGTGAAGTACATCCAATATATTGTGATTATACAACTCTTTTCACCTATCGACTTATTGTCTATGCATGGTACCTAGGGGCTCAAGCTCATTCTACGTTATTCTATAGTTTGTTTAGCTATTTTCACCTACGGAGCACTTTTTCCTCTTTGACTCGAATCTAGGATTATGTGTTGACCTTAATTAGGACACGGTTCCCTACCACTTGGGTAGGCTAACTTTCACTTCACCTATACCTATTCCAACATCGCCAATTTCTTACCAACACCAACAACATTACCCTACCAAAATTAATACTTTTACCCACCAACAAATTGCCTAAACATACCTAAATTGCCTGAATTCACCTCTCATTGGTCCTAAGGGAGAACTACATCAGTCTGAGGCCCCTCCTTGCTTTGTGCAATGGGCTATGTAGGCAACACTTAGGAGACATGGTGTCTCCCAAGGTTAGCTCGACCATCCCCTACCATAACTTAGCATGTGTTATAAATATACATATTTTTGTGTATTTCTTTTCGCCAACATTTATCTTTATCATTTTTCAAAACAAACATTCAAAACACGATCCTTCTCATTAGTATAACTCAAATCAACATACCTATTCAGTTTTATTTTAGATGTTCAACAAATACATCTTCTCTATCATCGACGCGTAAGTCAGCATCCTTATTTATTTCTATATACCTCTATAAAATTCACTTAGACCCTTGCACCTCATCCCGAACCAGGTGATGAGCGGGCTCGTCGACGCCTCTTGCTAGGCCTCTCCATCCTCAAAGGCACCACGGCTATTTGTACCACCCACTGATCTACCAATCTCTCCTGTAACATATGAATACGCTCTCTCGCATGGAGGAATCTCACCTCTAGTCTCTCCGCTCGTGACTCTGTAACCGCTAACAATCCTCTTGTTTCATTCACCTGCGGTTGGAGCTGATGAACTAAACTCTGTAGATGATCTCTCTCTGTTGTATTCACAGCTACGTCAAGATGATCACGTACACCTTGCAGCTCTGCTACCCACCATAATCTATAGGCCTCTGTCGTTCCTACATCTATTACCCTGCAATCGACTGCTATCTCTTCTGGTCCTTCTGGAGGTGTTGGCCAGGGAGGTGAGAATGATGCCTCTGCATCGATCCTCATATATGGTCTATAAGCTAGGGCTATATCCTACACAAATCTAAATTGTCGCCACATGTGATCTAGAGGAATCCTCTCATACTCACCTGGCCTGTGCCCTGCGATCCACCTCAATCGCTCTACACCCCTCAACTCCTCAGCTATGTTCTCTGTTACCATATAGTTCCCGTAAGGCCTCCAACAGATATCTGCAATCGTCACCATCTCCCATACCTGCCTATAATACTCAGTGTCACCTGTCACGGCCTGGGATCTTGCCTCTTGTTCTGTCTGGACCCATCGTCTGAATCCCAACCTCTGTACTCCTGTCTCTGCTGACTAGATGGGTCGGCCTATTGGTCACACACAAACAATGTGCTCATAGGCCCAACAATGTAATAAATATGAACAATCCAGTGTCGTCCTGTGATTTCACCTACAAGCCCATAAACCCCTGTATAGCTCTGCCAAATATGCAGGTGCCCATGCAAAAGTCACGTTCCTTTCTATCATTTCCCAAATAACACACATCAATGCTTTTGGAAATCTTCCCCCATCTGCCCTCGGTAACGCATAATACCCCACCGCTATCATTAATACCACTGCCAACCTTGTTGCCTCAGGGTGTGCTGCATACATTATACCATAAGTGAATGTCAAACCTCGCTGTGTCAACTCTCGTGCGTATGGACCAAATACTGTTGTTATCGCTCCCTGTGCCGCCCTAGGCAATGCCTGATATACTGGTCTTCCTGTAATTGGGAGTCTCAAAATACGGAACACATCTTCCAATGTCACTGTCATCTCCCCTGTTGGTAGATAGAAGGTATTCCTCTCTGGATTCCATCTCTCAATCAACACCTGTAACATAGCATGGTTACGTGTGATTCGTGAATAATAGCGGATTCCACTTAACCCCAAACGATTTATCAATGCCCATTCCGCTGGTGTTACATATGCTCAGATTCGTGACAACAACGCTGGCACAGTATCGTTCATCCTTAACCCTGCCTCCGCCTGCACACATCAAAACGACACACCGCCATTCAATAAATCAAATCCCCAAGGGTTTTTTCTCACATTCTGGAAATTCCTACAGTAACCAGTATCAGTTATAGATAACCGGTAGTGGTTCAATAACCGATACCGGTTATCTTTAACCGACATCGGTCACTGTCAATTTTATACACCCTGCCTAAACACACCACCTATGACAATAATTTGATCGTTTACCCCTCTCTGTACATACCAACATACCCGAAACCCCTGATTACCTACCCCATAACACTCACCTCCTCCATAACCCTTGCTATCACGTTTTCTTTCTCATGTCTACCCACGTACACTTCTCTCATCCTATTCACAAAACATGCA
The DNA here is from genome assembly GCA_019776745.2 of Taxus chinensis. NCBI lineage: Eukaryota > Viridiplantae > Streptophyta > Pinopsida > Cupressales > Taxaceae > Taxus > Taxus chinensis. The sequence goes on along the minus strand of CM034149.1, from coordinate 94,090,749 downwards.
AGAATCAAATTACAACCAAAACGTTTACCTCTTGGGCTGCAGCAGCTTGAGGTGGAACTTGTCTTCCCTCTCGTCCCTGCCTTCTGGATGCTTCTCCTTGTTTAGCCATGTTCACCACCCTCTTCAAATATAACTTGTTGTTTTGCCTTCTGAATCTCAACCCACATTCACTTTCCCTGTCTCTTTCCTCCTTATCACTCAATTCTCTCATGAAATTACCTATCTTAGTCGTCAAACAGCGTCGCATTCGCGTATTTAACTTCTTGCATGGCTCTCAAAATAAGAACTTAAGTTACCACCCAAGCTTTTCTATTTTTAGAAAAGCTCATTATGGAATAACCGGTATCGGTTACCTGACCGATACTGGTCTAGCATCTACCGACGTCGGTTAACTAACCGATATCGGTCACATGCCTACTTTTTCTTAAACATAGGCCTTTTCTTTATTTTCTACCCAATTTTTGTAGCGCCCACCTCTTTTTCCTGCATAACAACACCATTATCAATATTTGTCATCCAAATCACATATATATATCCTCACAATTTCAGCAACATCATCTATCTACATTATAACAACCATCGACAACATACATACGAAATCATATATATATACATCAAACCCATCAGCATACACAACATGTGAATTAAACTCATAATCTATATATACATACATTCCATTTCAAAAAGCCATCAACAAAAGACATCAACCCCATCAATATATAAACCATGTGGATCAAACTCATCATACATTAAAATTCACAAACCATCGACAAAAACACTTAAAACATTTTACACACAGCATATGGATCAAAATCATCTTATATATATCTATATATCAAAGGTTTCAAGTATACAAATTGCCCTGCATAGGGGCCTCTGTGATCCCATAATAATACAAAGCCGACACGTAGACCATAATAACTGTCAACATCGCGACTCGGCTCGCAGGCCGGTCTCTCATATCAAAAATATACTCGGCTCGCAGGCCGGTATCAACTGTACAACCCGTACTCGGCTCGCAGGCCGGTATATACAATAAATGAATAAATGAATGAATAAATCATATGTGGGCACGCAGGCCTCTATAAACATAACCGGTTCGCAGACCAGTGCCTATATCCAATGTACAAACAAAAACATCTATCTCTGACCCAGGGATGTCTCAACTCTCCCACCACCCTCAGCACCTCTCCCTGTACGGGTCCTGGCCCTGGCTCCCACCTCCTCCCTGTCACCGACCCACCGGCCGTAGCTGCACCCCCCTGGGATCCCTGACACCGCGAGGTCTCCACTCTGTGTGCCACATACGGCTGATAGTCAGCCCCGGTACCATCAAGGACGTCCTGATAGTACCGGGCCTCCGCTCTCGCCTCCATATAATGGGCCCGTGCCACCATAGTTGTTGGGGTTGGTCCCCTGACTCCTAATAACAATGGCCCCTGTCCTACCAATACACCCTGTGCCTGTGGCTGTGCCGGTGCCGATGGCGGTACCTGTGCCTATGGCTGCGCCGGTGGTGGTACCTGTACCTGTGGCTATGTCGGTGCCGCTGGTGGTGCCTGTGGTGGTGCCTGTGGCCTGTACCTATGGCTGTGCCTATACCTGCGCCTGGGCTAACTACCCCTGTAGGACACCTATCTGTGCCTGTGTAGCAGCAAGCTACCCCTATAACAACTATACCTGTCCCCTGAGATGGTCCCGCTCTGCTCTAATAGCCGCTAAGTCTGGCTGTGCGGGCTGTGCTCTCCTCGCGGCTCTCTCCCCTACCCACCATACCAAAAATGATCCTGTGTAGCCGGCGTCATCTACGGTATCATCTACTGGCCTCTCTGCTACCCAATCTGGGTCCACGGGCTGTGGTGCAGGTAGTGGGGCCTCTACATCATCCCTCCGGTACTGAGGGAAGGGCGGTGGCTCATCCTGTCGTAGCCCCAACTGCCTTCGTACCCTCTCCAGGGGTATCCTGCTCATGCTCTCCCGGCCTCCGTCCCGCTATCCAGAATGTATACTGGATCCAACGCAACTGTGATCGGGCTCCTCCGCGGGGCTGATGACCTCTGTAAGGCCTCCATACAATATCCAAGGTAGTCATGCCCTCTAATAAATGACGGTAATACGCTACATCCCGTCCGGCGAGCACTGCTCGTGGCTGGCCCACGACCCCCAACCACCTCTGAAAGCCATATCTATATATCACCTGTGGCCCCGGCTGCTGGGGCAGCCCTACTGGTCAAATGCATATGATATGCTCATATGCCCAGCAATGTAACAAAAATGTGGAACAAATCCCGAATCGCCTCATCCGGCGATAGCCCCACAGCTCTCTGTATAACTGCACCAGGTATACTGGTGCCCAAGCATAACATGTATGCTCCTCCACCATCTCGTGTAGTACCCCCATCAGCGCCCGTGGAAAGCGGCCTCCCTCTGAGTCTGGGAGGGCAAAGCATGTGATGCCTATCATCATCAACACGGAAAGCCATGTCTCATGTCTGTGGGCACGATACATGTCCCCATAGGCAATGCTCGCGCTGTGATAAGTCAATAGCGCGGCTGCATCCCCAAATACCTGTAGAATGTTGTCCATGGCTGTCTCTGCATCTACCTGGAATACTGCCTCCCCATCGATCGACAGTCTAAGGATGCGATACACATCCTCCAGTGTAATAGTCATCTCTCCAGTCGGGAGATGGAAAACATTAGTCGCCGGATCCCATCTCTCGATGAGGGCAACCATAAGACTGTGATCCCTATCTATAGCCCTATATCGCTGGACTCCGTCGAGTCCCACCTCGCGCATGATGGCCCACTGCGCTGCGGACACGTGTGGCCGCATCCGTCTCAACAGCGGGGGCATCCTATCCCGCATAGTCAGCTGCTGACGTGCCTGCACAAATCACCCACTTCATTAGACCTACCCTTTCAAACAACAACTACTTTAACCTTCTATACCCCCCACCCACCAATCACCCTTCCTATCAACCTCTACCCCTTCCCTCTCCACCCCCAAAAACACAAAGCCCAACAATAAACACAAAACCCAAATCACTACTACCAACACACCCAAACAACAACCCAAACAATACCAAAACACCCAAACAACAACCACAAATTCAACACAACAACAAACCCAAACCAACAAAATAAATAATCTTAACTAAGGACCGGTACCGGTCACCCATGACCGCCACCGGTCCTCTCTCCATCGTCTCTCCACCGACGCCGGTCGACCCACAACCGACACCGGTCAACCACAAACCAACCACGCCGAAAACTTCATGACCGATGCCGGTCGCTTCGTGACCGACATCGGTCACTGTAAAATTACAGAGCCGAACCCGACGCGGCCCCCCAAATCCATTTTTGGCCTATTTATCTCTATTTACCCACCCAAACACCCTAAAAACCTACCCACCCTGCCGCCTTGGCCTATTTAACCCATCTACCCTCTCCATTTTTCAAATAGCTTCAATTTATTCATTATTTTATCAAAACATTGGATTCCTACCCAAACCCCCAAATCTAGCTTAACAACATCAAAATCACACAATGAAAGGTTTCGAACCTACCAGTACGACGACACGTCGTCGTGGTGGGATAGGTGGTGGTGGTCCAGCTGGTCTAGCACCTCCTGCTCCTCCTGGCTGTGCCATGACTCTACCTCTCCTCTTCTGGGTTCTCCACCAATCAACTGCTGCCTCCTACTCGCTAGGGCCTACCAACCACTCACTTCTCCACTCAAATAGTGCCACCTCAGCCGACAAATGCACCAATCTCAACAATACACCTCAGACAACTCAAATGGGTTTTCAAATTGACAATGTGACAATGACAGGCCGTATTTTTCTTTTTATAGGTTTTTGACCTATAACCGATACCGGTTATATTGTGCCCTAAGGAACCGGTATCGGTCACCTAACCAATATCGGTCCTATCTAGCCGATATCGGTTTAATACCTAGCTTCACCCAACTTCTGCCCTTATTCACCAATCTCCCTTTCTCACCACATTGCCTATTCACCACATCGCCTATACACTCCATTGCTATTTAGCCGTTTTTGACTTTATTGGCTCGACCCAAGGTCACAACTAACCACTTGGCCCGACCCACGGCCGCAACCAACCACTTGGCCCGACCCATGGCCGCAACCAACCATTTGGCCCAACCTAAGGCCACAACTAACCATTTGGCCCGACCCAAGGCCACAACCAACCATTTTGCCTGACCTAAGACCGTAACCAACCATTTGGCCCCGACCGAAGGCCGCAACCAACTATCCGGCCCAACCCAAGGTCGTCACCAACCATTTGGCCCGACCCAAGGCCACAAACAACCAATCAGGCCCAACCCATGGGCCCTCACTCATCAATCGGCCCGCCCCAAGGCCGCACCACTCAAATACCTCACCCAAAACCAACAAATTTCAATTTTATCTACCCAACATGTAGGTTTTTGTTCAATCGAGCTCACTTGTTCGTGTTTTAGCATGATTAGGGTACTTGACTTGATCAGTTGACCAACTTTTCCTAGACCTAGACCGTGATGTTTATCTCGACCAAAACCAACCATTTGGTACTCTGCCAAACATGCCTAAACGTTCATGTACCTTACCCGTTATATCCCCTGGAGCTACTTCCTATGCCTTGGATACCAGGATTATATCACCCTTGTTTGGATAAAATATCGACCTTTGCCTATGAATTGCTTATTTTCTCTTCAAATCATGTACCCTGGTCGCACTACTTCATTTCAATGTGCGTCTTCTTCTTTGGACCTACCCCACCCTCTCACCATTATTTAAACACCATTTACCCTTTATCAACCCTATCCCTAATTTCACGCTACCTCAATCTGCGATAGATTTGAGGGGGATTACCTATACCCTTAAGATGGGTAACCACTTCTTATTATTGTCTGTGCAGCTTTACAAGACAAGATACACGAAAACAAGGGGTTAATGTAGACACCAAATTTGTGTCTTACGACCCCCTGTGCCCCGCATCTCATTTCACAACCTAACCTCATCACCTAAACCTTACACAATTATTTATTAATTACCCTATAATTAATAAATCCACATCACCATACCTGCCACCTCATTTCGCCACCTCATAATGACCTAGTCCAAACCCTAAACTAACCTAATTAAAACCTATAACTTGGTCTACATCCACACCCATGACTAATGACTCCTCACCCGCACCTAAAACCAACCTCATAATGACTTGACCAAGCCCGCAACTAATCCCTCAGGAGAAAAGGAGGGAAAGTTGGCTATTTTACTATAAATAACCTACTTTGACCTAACCGATACCGGTTCCTACTCGACCACCATCGGTTCCCTGTAAATGACCACTCCCAACCAAAAACAAGGGGTTGGATTTTCATTGATCTGAATCAGAAGTCATTGGAAGGATCTGGAATTTACTTGGCTGAATAGAGACAAGTGAAGGAAAGAGAGGAGTTGGCAGAGAAGGACATCAAGCCCAAGACTGCAACTGAATAACCAGAGTCCAGTGACACTCATCCAAGCATCAGGAGAGGAGATAGCTCATCTTGGATTTTCAGATCATCCCACTTGAGCCCTGTCTTTGCCATCGTAGTCCCAAAACCTACATTTTCATCAGGAATTAGTAAGTAAGTCTTATATGTTCTTTTAATAATATTTCTTGGATTTCTGAATCACAGTAATTACAAGTCTACCCCCAGATCCAATACTCGGTAACACTCTCTACCTAACTTACATTCCTTTACCCCTATTTTTCTCTAGGAACAGCCCCCATACCCTCTGAGTCTTCTCCATCACCTCATTACCTATCCCCAGTCATTCTACCAGCCTTATAAACACCATAACTATCATATAGCCATCTTATAGCCAAGCTTCACCCAACCCCTTAAATCACTACCCCTACCGATATCAGTTATCATCAACCGGTGACACTGACCGGCATCAGTCACCGTGATTCTAAACCAAGACGAGCCCTTTCTCTATTGTTCTAACAAGGTAAACAAATTGTAATTGGACAATAGCTTATTTGTTAGAATTTGTGTTAATTCATATTAGTAGAGGAACTGACCACCTTCAAAAGGAAGTTTCATATTTCCTGGGCCCAAGGCAGTTCCCTCATTTCTTTTCTAATTAAAATCTGGTGGTCTTGTATTCTTATTTGCAGGTAGTCCTTCCAAGACAAAGAGGAGTTCTTCATAGTCGATCTGATCTCTCTCTTTACGGTACGCGCACACCCGCTCGACATTCAATAGGTATTCCTCCTAGCCCTAACCCTTATCTATTTCTCAAAGGAATGAAAGGATAGAAGCAACTCTATTCCCAAAAAGCTGAAACATTTCTGTGCGAAATAGTGCATGACACACTTAAGCATGTCAAAAGATGATTTGTCTTAGAAGGGCATGAGGGAAGGAAGTGTGGGGAAAATGGAGGAAGGTGCACAGGGAGATGAGGAAAACTGGTGATTAGAGAATGTATGGTTAAGGCACAACTATTACAAAGTAATGGGAATGGCACACGAAGGGCCAAGGACTTAGTAGTAATTATGAGGCATGTGAGATTGGAAGAAGGTGAATGCATGGAAGGTTGGTGCAAGGGAGAAGTGGAAGGAGAAGAGGAAAGGGGCACGTAGGAGGTTGGGACCAAGGGAATGTGCCAAGTGATTTTGAGCATGCACAATTCTTAAATCAATAACTAAGGGATGGAATGTGTATGCAAGTTATCCAAATTTCTAGGAGAGCTATTTGGTTAATAATTTTGGCAATTTTTGGGGCCATTTTCCTACTAGATAAAAGAGATCAGTAGCCTAAAGCATCCATTAGGCATGGAGTCTATTTTTTTAATCATGAAACTAGCCCTGTGATCACTTGAGAATCATTTCTACATTCTATTCTTAATCTCACAACTGCTAAGAGAAGCTCTACACTCTAGAAGTAAGAAAAGAGTACACACAAGAAGCACACTAGAGCATAGAACTTTGTACAGACAAACAATGTGCACAGATCACACCTGGGGGAATTGAAAGTAATTTAATATATACACGGTGATGCAGCGAAACTTAATAGAAGGGTTTGAGATAGATCGCATTTATTGGGATTTTTAGTGTGCCTCCATCAAGATGAGTTAACTCAGAAGATTTATCCTCTTTGCATGAACTAATGGTGTATGGGCCACTCCAAAGTGCATCAACCTTTGAATGACACCCTGGCTTTAGCTCTATCAACATCCCATTTTAGAACCAGTTCCCCAATTTTAAAAGCTTGAGGACTAGCCTATCTTTCAAACCATTTCTTTGTTTCTTTTTTATTTTATTCTAGCTTGATCATGGAAGATTTTTTGAGTTCTTCAAGATGAATCAGCTCTGCCATCTTGATTTCTCTCTGGCCTGCGCTTTTAAATTCTAGCTGTTGGGAAAGCACTAATGAATTTAGTTATCATGTCAAAGGAAGGGCATCCTCCTTGCCATAGAAAATATTGTAAGGCAAAGTTCCTATTGCCTTTTTGAATATGATTCTATCTTCCCAGATATTACGCAAGACCTTTGTATGCCACTGTCTTTGGCTGATGTTGATTGTGCGCTTCAAGATTCTGATCAGGTTCTTATTTTTCGATTCTTCCAAACCATTTCCCTAAGGATAATAGCTGCAAGAGGTTTTCAAGTAAATTCCTAGACTTAGAGCCCAATCAATGATTTTAGTACCAAGGAAGGCCTTTACATTATCAGAGATAGTGGTTTGAGTTATGCCAGACCTTATGACTATACCCTCAAGAAATTTAAGGATGACTACCTTAGTTGATTCCTTAAGCACGACAACTTTTGTCCATCTAGTGAAGTAATCTGTAGCTATCAACACCCATTTATTTCTAGTGCTTGAAGATGGATTGATCATGCCTATGAATTCGATACCCCATTATGCAAAGGGCTGATCTACTTGGATTGGTCAAAGGGGAAGAGTTGCCAATCTTTTCTTTCCCCTAAAGAAAGTACATTCTTTGCATTTTATAACCCACTTATGTGCATATGCAAATAGGGTAGGCCAAAAGATACCTTCCATTATGATTTTTATTGTTGTAGCTTTGGCAGAGAAGTGTCCACCATAGAATCCATCATGAAATTCTACTAACACTTTTTCATTCTACACGTCTTTGATACATCTTAACAACACGCCATCAAGATTCCTTTTGAAGAGAATTCCATCAATCAACGCATAAGGGATGTATTATAACCTCAGATGTCTTCTCTCTGCTTTATTTAAATTGGGAGGGTATACACCCTCAAAAAGGAATGTGATCATGTCCTTCACCCAATCACATGTCCTAGGGTCTATATTCTATTTAACTTCTACACATGGAAGGTCTTCATCCAAAAAAAATGAAGCCTCAGGTTCACTCTGCACATCCTCAACAATCTTCTTACAGAGTTCACTGGCTCTTACCAGCTTTGTGGTCTTAATAGTCACATCATTTTCCATGCTTTTAGTTACCCATCATGCTCTCTTCTCACTAATCTCTACTCCCATGATGAAGTCCCTGATAGATGAGTGGGAGACTAATACCTTGATATGATTTATGGTGAGCATAATTTTGAATTTCTTGAGCACATGCATGATTGAGAAGACTTGCTTCTCCATGTGACTGTATTTCAATTCATAATCTATCAGCACCTAGCTGAAGAAGGCCACTGGATTTTCTAATCTTTGTTCATTTTCTTGAGTTAGGACAATAGTAACACTTGCATCCATGCCATAATCATAAAGTATGAAATCCTTTGAATAATCTGGATTGATGAGTGTTGGCGCACAAGCAATATATTTCTTGATCTTGTTGAAGGTTTCTCTTCCTTCTATTGTCCATTTGAAGGCTATGTCATTATTGAGCATAAGGGTGATGGGCCGAATCAGTCCCACAAAGTTAGGGATAAATCACCTAACAAAGTTAATATTTCCAAGGAAGGACTATAAGGATTTTTTGTGCACGGATAGGGAAAGGGATAGGATGGCTGAAACACACTCAGGATAAATCATAATGTCATCCTTTGAAACCACATGGCCCAAGAGCTTTCCCTACACCACCGTAAAATTGTACTTCTTAGGGTTAAGAGATACCCCAAATTATTTGCATCTCTCAAAGACCTTTTCAAGGTGTGTCATGCGATCCATGCTCTATTTTGAGAAGACAGTTATATCATCAAGGTAAACCAAGATGAACTCATTGATGTAACCTTTGAAGGCAATATCCATGGCATGTTGAAACATTATGCATGCATTTGACAGACCAAAGGGCATTTTCTGATATGCATATGTTCCCCATTTGGTTGTAAATGTTGTTTTGAATTGATCCTCTTCCTTGACCAAGATCTAGTTGAAACCCAAAAAACCCATCTAGCATGGAGAATGTCTACACACCAGCTACAGTCTACAGAATCTATTCCATTGAAGGAAAAGGATGATGATCCTTTAGAGATGCCTTATTTAGATCTCTGAAATCAACACAGAGTTTGATTTCACCATTTTCTTGTGCATTGGAACAAGATTCGATACCTAGGTGGAATATTTGATGGGAAATATAATATTTTCCTCAATGAGTTTGGCTAATTCCTTTCTCATGTGGGGCTCTATTTTTTGATTGAATGGTCATTGCTTCTGTCTAATAGGATTTCTACCAGGATCAAGGTCAATAGATTGTTGAGAAATAGTTGGATCAAAACCTTTGAGGTCTTCATACTCCCTTGAGAAAATATCACTATATTTTTTACAGAGAGAGATGAAGGCCTGTTTTTCTACATGTGCACAAGCCCTACTGAGTAGCATCTCTTTTCCACGCAAAAGAGTAATAGAGGAATAGTCCTCTTACGCGGAACACATATATCTTTCTTCACCCTTGAACTCATCATCGGGGCTGAAAGTTTTCTCTAAGGTTACCATACCTTTAGGTAACTTATTTTTCTTCAGTTGTATTATTTGGTCACCATAGCTGTCATGTAAGTCAACTTGCATACTTGATGAAAATTCAGCTTCATTTTGGATAAACTAGATGATCTGTGTGTCATTATCGAACACTTTCCAGCTAGTGTTATTTCCTTGAATGGATGGTCTTATTACCATCTTAATATGCTGAGTGTTTCCCTTAACAAAGTCCTCATGAGGAGAAAACTATGAACCAAGTGCAACCATCTAGTCAACTTATTTGTTCATTTTGTGTGGGACTACTTATAGATTAAGGGCATCAAAGATCTCAATTAGGTCCAAAAATCTATACTTATAAGCTTTAAGAAGCTTATTATTTGTCTAGAATTTGTTGGTGACCTGGTGGATGATCAATTTTGTGTCCTAAAGATCTACAATGCTTTAATTTTCTTCTTTTCAGCAATGAGCAAGCCATGCACCAGCACTTCATATTCTGCCACATTGTTAGAGCATGTAAACTACAACCTATGTGTGACGAAGAATTTCTCATCCTTAGGGGAAATGATAACCACTCTTTCTCCTGTGTTATTTCTACTTCTGGATCCATCAAAATACATCTTCCATAGACCAGTTTGAACTTTTTCTCTCATGAGAGTGCACAAAAGCATAACGTCTTTTTCTAGGATGCAATAAGTACCAAGCCTAGTTTCATAGGCTTCTATTTCTTCAACATATGGACTAAATTTGTGATGTCTTTCCACCCATTCATCAAGCACTAGGTCTGGAATAGAGGGTGGAAGAGATTGCTCTTCTGGAACTAAAACTTGTTCTTCTTGGATAAGACAATTGGCTTGGAGAGGGGATGGGACATATGACTCTACATGATAGGAAAATATAGACTCAGCTTATATGGTAAACTAGGTACCATAACTTGTCTTGAATAACATATGAGACCAATCAAAACATAAGTAACCACCCAATTTGGTAGTAAATTCTCTTGATAAACATAGGGAAAACAAAGGAGGAAGGTCAATAATTGATGCATCTTGAGTAATTCTTAGGCTAGGACATGTATGGAAGGTTAAATCAAGATCCCTGATGAATCCTAAGGTGGTTACAATTTATCCATCAATTTTTAGCACTCCTTTAGATAAAGGGCTATATTTCAGACCTAAGACATCAGCTATTTTCTTAGGCATAACCGAAGTACTAGAGCCTGAGTCAATCAAGTAGTTATGAACTAGGTGTTTGCCTATAATCAAAGACATATATAAGGGTGAGGTGTTAGTAAATTTACTTACTTATTTCTCTTTTTATTGGCATATTTTGACATAAGCGTGTGACTTCTGCATAACCGAGTCATCGCACGAGAGTTGCACTAGAGCTTCATGCAACAGATCCCACTGAGATGGAATGGTTGGGTCATCCCACATTGTGACGTTTATGTTTGTTCTCTTCATCTTGTCAACAATGTTGAATGGAAGACCCCCAATCTTGTGCATTTTGGGAACAACATCCCTTCTTGAATGTTCAGGTGTGAAAGCCTAAAGTTTATCTGGGGCTCAGGCTTGGCCTACCAAATGAAGGGCGTGTTCTATTTCAGATGGAGCTTTACGAGGGTACTCCTGCATAGGGATATGAGCACCTTTACTACATGATGCCTTGTCTGATTCTTTCTTCTTTTGAGGATCTACTTGTGTTGCTGGTGGGGGGAACTTGTGCACCTAACTCTAATATTATTTTCTTATATCTTATGTTTTCTGCAACTTGGGCATGTGGTCTATTTGTATCTTCTACAGCTTGGTTGATTGTGCAAAATTCCTCCATGCCAAAGAAAATCAAATTTGACTTTAGAGGAACTTCTATTCTATCTAGATTATCTACTTCATGGGTGCTTGTTGAGGGTTCACAAGATGAAGCATTTTATATCATGAAGGCTTGGGCATGTGTAGTATTAGCACAATGATATTGAATATGAGGCATGTTACAAGGGAAGCAACATTCTAAATCTTGTGCCAAATTTTTATGAACTGGAACAAGAGCTTGGCTCACGCTTGGTGCTAGGAGAGAAGTCATGGGAAGAACAACTTGCCAGGTAATATGTGGATTAGGATGCCATCTATCATTTTGTTGATTGGGTGCATATCTTTGATTTCCATATTGATTCTGCTATGGCTGATTGCCTTGGCCATGCGCCTGATTGGAATTGTCTCTATAGGCTTGCACCTACTACTTTTCTAATGATATGACCTTGTTTGATAAATTTCTGATCAAGACCTTAAACCATTCATCTTTCTTTTGTTGTGATGGAGAATAGGATGTTGAGGCAACTGGTTACAAACTTTTCTTAGGGATAGTAATAGGGGTGACAGAAGGTTGGGGCGCCTGTGAGATCTCTGGGAACCAGGGAATGGGCGGTCTAGGAACTAACTTTCCCACCTGAATGAGACTATTTTCTACCCTTAATGCAATTCTATAAGTAGTTGGTAAATTACTACCTCCCATATATTGGATCATAACTAAAATATCATTTTTGAGCACCTTCAGATAATAAAGGAAAGCATGGTGGGCTATAAGTCTTACCACAAGAGGGATTATGTCCCAAGTCTTCTGAAATATGATGTTAAAATCAGTCATCTGCTCATTGGGCATCATCCTTGTTGTTTTCATCATATCCACCAACGATAGGTGATCTGACTTATCTTCAAAGTAATTGCAAAGAGTTGTTCCCATCTCATCCCATGTGGTGATAGATCCAAGTCTCAAGCCTCGATACCACTGAAGTGCTTTACCTTTGAAAGAGGCTATAAACAACCTAACTACTACGTCATCATGTGTAATCAGATAGAGTGAACACACATTTTCTACATCCTAGATATGCTCCTAAGGGGTGACTTGATTCTCACTAGTAAAGTAAGGAATACTCTTGAGCACGTCATTCGCCATATCATGCTGCACAGCCAAGAGTAAGGGACTCCCTCCAGCAAAGTTTGTAAAGTTTATTAATGGAGGGGGTTGTTGATGTGCCATTGTAGGGTGTGTAGGTTGTGTGTTTTGAGGAGGAGTGGAGAGCTTAGGGTACCTTGGCACATCCAGTTGACTTAGGTTAATTGAGTATGCCCATTTACCCTAAGTCATTGTGAGCATATTCCTATAATAAATTATGTTTCTAAATAGGGCTAGGGTTAAACCTAGGACAAGTGAATTGACGGTAGTCAGTAAAGACCATTTTTGATAATAGAGGAGTGAGGTGAAGGACGTATTCTAAAATCACAAGTATACCGTCTAGGAATACTGACATACACAGTATGTTGAAAATCTTTGGCCAAAGTATCGCAAGGTACTGGTTACATTGTCCTATGTCACTAAGTTTAAAGCAATGTGATATCAGATGAATATTAGTAACAAATATTTAGATATGTTCTTTAAACATATCACTCAGTACCCGGTGTAGGGTAGGAAAACCAAATATAAGAAGTATACATTAAATATTCAATACTTAAAAGGTAACATAAATAGATTAGTAGATCATTGAGTTATGAAATAAATAGATTGGTATATTACCGAGTTATGAAATGAATAGATCGGTGGATCACCGAGTCATTTATAGTTGCATATGGTTAACTGTTTGAGATTTATTGGCATGGAATGTTTGTTCTAAATAATGCTTATTTAGAACACTGAACATTATGTAAAAAAACAAAATTCCTTGTCTCTAAAGTCTTAAAATGGGAATGTTACATCTTGTTATCAGAGCTGAAGGTTGCAGCTCTTAGACCTACTATGTCCATAATATGATGAAACTTAAATTTTCTTGTAACAGAAAATGGTTAGAATAAGAGGAAATGTTGCAAATAATCCTCTGCTAGAGGAAGGAGCAACAATTGCCTAGTAACTAGATGATATCCTTGCTGCCCTGTTGGACATAAGGGATTGTTTGGCTGTACTTGAACAACAAGTAATGGAAAATGAGGAGGAAGAAGATGCTAATAACAATAATCAGCCACCTCCTGGGGACAACACCAATGAAGGTGTTGATAATAACAATGTGAAAATACCTATTTAGCCTAAGAACAAAAAGGCTAGGCTGGCAGGTGAACTCACTAACGATATAAAAAGGATAAGTCCACCAAAGTTTGATGACACCACATTAGCAGATGGGGCTGAGAATTGGCTTAGTGAAATGGAGAAATATTTTGCAATAAGGAATTTCTTAGAAGAAACAAAGGTGAGATGAGGAGCATATCAGCTTTCTCATGAAGCATCTTCATGGTGGGATAGTCGTAAGGATGAGTTGAATATTGATGAAGGTAATATCACGTGGGATCAATTTAAAGGATACTTTAGGTACGAATGGCTGCTGCAACTTTACTATGATAAAAAAAATGACTGAATTCGATAACTTAGCTCAAGGAAAGTTAACTGTAATTGAGTATTGGGAACAATTTAAAAAAACTCCTTAAGTATGTACCTTAGTACCAAACTGATGAGAAGTTCAGGATATGGAAATTCATCATGGGATTGAATCCCATTAGAGGAGAAGTGGTGGATGTTCACAGCCTAACCACGATGGAAGGGGTTGTTGAAAAAGCCATAAGGAAGGAATAGAAATTAAAGGTGATTTCTACTCATAAGGAGGAAGTAAGGAAGAAAGTTCCCAACTCCTCTACATCATCTCTTACACCTAAGAAAGGACCATGGAAGAAATTCAGAATGACAAGTAAGAAATACGCAACAAACAAGTTTATTGGTAATGCACGGAACAACCTTGCTAAGAACAATAATAATGAACAGAAGTCCTATGGGGGTCAGAACAATAACTCTAAAGCTAGAAATAAACCCAAGCCTAGGAAAGGACCTGTAGGAGGCTGTTATAACTATGGAAAAGATCATTACGTGAATCATTGTCCTTGAAGAATGATGATCACAATCAGCATCGCAAGATACTAGCTATAGTAGCTGACAAGTAGGCTAAGAAACAGGCCACGCACATAGAAGTTTTGGGTAAGTTATTTGGCTTACCTATAACTATTTTTTTTATACCAGAGCTACTGAATGTTTTATTTCTAGTAAATTAGCATAAAAAAAAAAGAAAATATGGAAACATGGATAAAACATGGACTGTATAGTTTGGGAACAATGTTATTCATACAGTTAGTATGTATCTTTTTGGAGTAGTCCTTGATTTACCCAACTTTTCCACTGAGGTTGATCTTTATGTTGCACCTTTGGGGTATTATGATGTAATCATAGGTGTTAATTGGTTAGCAAAACATAAGGATAATGTGGACTATTTTGAAAACACATTAGCTATTTTGATTACCTGTAGAAAACATCAGAGATTTAGGGTGTGAAACATGAGATTTTTGTTAGAAAACTGTCAGCTATGCAACATAAAAAGGCCAACAATAAAGATACATTATATGCAGTAAAAATTACTGAATCAACAGAAGATAACAACAATGTTATGGAATGATATCCACTATTATGAGGCTTCAGTGACATATTCCCATAATATTTGCTAGGTCTTCCACCCAAAATGGAGTTTGATTTCATGATCGAGATCAATCCTGGAACTGAACCTATTTCTAAAGCACCATATCAAATGACTACTACATAATTAGTAGAGTTTAAGGCTCAATTACAAGAACTTCTGTCTAAAGGTTTAATTAGACCAAGTGTTTCACCTTGGGGAGCACCTGTAATTTTTTTGAAAAAGAAGGATGGAACCCTTAGATTGTTCATTGATTACAGAATATTAAACAAATAAATAATCAAGAATAGATACCTACTTCCTAGGATTGATGATTTATTTGATCATATGCATGGAGCATTTGTATAT
This sequence comes from Taxus chinensis, assembly GCA_019776745.2. NCBI lineage: Eukaryota > Viridiplantae > Streptophyta > Pinopsida > Cupressales > Taxaceae > Taxus > Taxus chinensis. The sequence goes on along the minus strand of CM034149.1, from coordinate 94,074,994 downwards.
TCTAAGATAGATCTTCGATCTAGATATCAACAATTGTGAATTAAGGATGAGGATATTCATAAAACAACTTTAAGAACAAGGTATGGACATTATAACTTCATAGTTTTACATTTTGGATTAACTAATGCACCTACAACATTTATCAATTTAATGAATAATATCATTCAAGAATACTAGGAAAAATTTGTGCTCATATTCTTGGATGATATTCTCATATATTCTAAAATTATTGAGGAACACCATGAGCATTTGAAGATATTTTTGGAAATATTAAGAAAGAGACAGTTATTTGGTAAGTTGTCTAAATGTTCTTTCTATGACAGAGAAGTAAACTATTTGGGACATGTAATAAGTAAGAATGGATTTTTTATAGATCCTTCAAAAACTATAGCTATAATGGAGTGACCTACACCCAAGAATGTATATGAAGTTAGAAGCTTCATGGGACTTGTTGGATACTATAGGAAATTTGTAAAAGATTTTTCTAAGGTAGCTGCACTAATAACTTCTTTGCAGAAGAAAGATAAAAATTTTGTTTGGAGTGAGAAATGTGAAATCACATTCAAAACCTTGAAGGAACATTTAACTTTAGCACCTATTCTTGCAGTACCTGATCCTACTGAAAATTTTATGGTGGTAACTGATACTTCTGGTGAAGGTCTAGGAGGCATTTTGTTACAAAATGGTCATGTCATAACTTACGAAAATAGAAAACTAAAGTTACATGATTTGAATTATGCTCCACATGATTTAGAACTTGTTGCCATTATTCCTGCACTACAAGTTTGGAGGCATTATCTGCTTGGTAAACCTTTTGAATTGAAAACTGATTACCTTGGACTGAAGTATATCTTCAATTAGCCAAATTTTAATGCAAGACAACGAAGGTGGTTAGATTTTTTGTCTCAATATGATTTTTACATCAATTATATCAAGGGTAAAGAAAATAGAGTGGCTGATGCTCTAAGTCATAGGAAGAACATTTCTTCTCTTATAATGTTGAGAACACAGTTTAAGGATGAAGTAAAATGTGTTATGGAATCTGATTCTTACTTTCAGTAAGTAAAAGCAGCACTTGCTACAGATTTGAATGATTTGAGGTATAAAGGATTTCACTTTGATAGTGAAGGAATCTTACGATTTGAAAATAGAGTATATGTACCTTCGCTAAATGATTTGAGAAATAAATTGGTAGCAGAATTTCACAATTCACCTTTTTCTAGACACCCTGGCATTACAAAAATGCATGCTGATATAAAATAGCAATATTTCTGGAAAGGAATGAAAAATTATGTTATAGACTTTGTGACACATTTCCTTGAATGTCAACGTGTTAAAGAGGAACATATGCACCTGGCTAGTTTGTTGTATCCTCATAACATACTACAGTACAAGTGGCAAGTTATAAGCATGGAATTTTTAAGGGTTACCTATGTCAAGAAATAAACATGAACGAACAAAGGTAGAACATTTTATTGCTAGAAATCTGAAGGATGATTCTCCTACTTTGGCTAAAATATTTGTGCATGATATTTTTAGATTACATGGAGTACCTGAACTAATCATATTTGATAGATATCCTAGAATGACGTCAAATTTTTGGAAAACAGTTAATGCAGCTCTAGGAACTAAGCTGAATTTCAGTTCTATGTATCATCTAGAAACAGATAGACAAAATGAAAGAGTAAATAAAGTTTTAGAAGATATGTTATAGATGTATTATATGGATCAATAGTATAAGTGGGAAGAGTATCTTCCATTAGTTAAATTTAAATACAATAATACATATCATGCTTCTCTTAAGATTTCACCTTTCGAAGCATTATATGGAAGAAAATGTAGAACCCCTGTTAGTTGGGATAGCATGGAGGATAAAGAGGTAATTGGACCTGAAATTATTACTGAAATGGAACAAGTTAAATTGTTTTGTGAATTCTTGAAAGAATAAATAGATAGGCAAAAGAGTTATGCTGACTTAAAGAGGGTTGATAGGAAATTTGAACTTGCTGAGAAGGTCTTTCTTTAAGTTAAACTAAAAAAGAGTTCTATAACTTTTGGAAAGGCTTCCAAGTTATCACCTCATTATGTGGGACCTTTTGAGATAGTTGAAGTAATCAACCCTGTAGCTTATCATTTAGCATTATCTCCTACTTTGTCACGAATGCATGATGTTTTCCATATTTCTTTGCTGAAGAAATACGTATCAGATTTATCACATGTGTTAAATTGGAATTCATTATAGGTCCAAGACTAAGGAATAATCGAGGTTAAACCCACATGAGTGTTGGAAACTTTCCAGTTGCATTTAATAAATTGTGAAATAAGACAATGAAAGGTCTAGTGGGACCAGTTTAATGAAGAGAATGTAACTTGGGAAAACCTTGCGGATTTGAAAACTAATTTTCCATATCTATTTGAACAAAATTGATTCTGTTGACTAATAAAAATTTGTGATTTTATCTTTAGATTACAATAAATATGCCAGTGTTGGGCAGATATTTATTTATTTTGAATACAAAACTATGTAATGTTGATTTATGGAACTTAAAAATTTTGATATGTTTTTCACATATGGTAAGAAAAGTGAATAAGTTCATTTTCCTTGATGCAAACTGTTAAAAAAATTAGATAATCATTGGGACGATGATTCTTTTTAGGAGGGAAGCATGTAACACCCTCGACAACTATTATAGTCCTCTTTTGCATTTGAAGTGTTGACATGTGATTTTCTAGATAAAGATGTGTTCTTTTGACTGTTGAAGATCATGCTTGATAAGGATAAATCATTTCTATTCTTAAAAAAAATCATTAGACTAAAATAGTATGGTTATCAAGAATTCATTTTCACTTTGGAAAGGTGAGTTGCAATCTAGATTTAAGAGTTACAGACTTATTCCTTCTTATGACTCATCCTTGGATCAATTGTTTCAAATCCTCTTCTTAGAATGAATGGTAAATTGACATTCAATAGGTTGAGGGACATAGAAGACTAAACTTTGTATGTTACAAATTTTTTGGTCTTATATGAACATGTTTTCATTCAACTCTATGTTTGTGCTTGGGTCTTTAGTGATTGATCTTGGTAGGACATTAAGGACGTCAGAAAAATTCAATTCATGATAGAGGAGGAGTTCAAAGTCCTAGAACCTAAGGATTATCCTAACAGTATCCTAAGCTACGTAAGAACACCTATGTTCTAGCTACGTTTACTCATTTGGATTTTATTCTAACCTAAGCCTCTTATTCTATTTTGTTGGGTTGGTGTCCTAACCTAAGCATTGTGCTAAATGAATAAGGGAAGGATTACTAAAGTAATGTTAGAATATTTTTAATTAATACCTAATACTAAATGGTTATGAATTGAATCTAACCTAAGGTGGGAATTACTATTGGAAAATGTTTTAAGACCTAAGTTGGCTATTACTAGACTATCCTAAGTTTTAGGGGATCCATCCTAAACTATTAAAAGGGAACCTAAGGGGTCACATGTCTCTAAGGCGATGGATCCAATGGCATTTAAATGATTTGATAGGGATTTATTGATAGTGGTACTGCTAGTTTTGATAGGGGCTAGCTAACTTTAGTGGAGGCATACATGGAAGCTCCACTAAAGATGGAATTGTATTTTTTGATGGAATTGGCATTTGCCAAATTTAGGAGGTGGTGGAAAGGAAAGATAAGTGGGAAATTTAGAGTTAATGGCATTAATGGAATTAATGGGCCTTAGTATTTGTGTGTAAACCATCTCAGAAACTTGGAAGGTGGGTTTGTAGGAGGTTATTTAGTTTTGCATGCATTGCAGATTTTGCTCTACATGGAGCTATCTGGTTCTTTGAACCAGCAGTTCAACCTTCACTTCAAAGCTATTTTTGGTTTCTACGGTCTATTTTTGATCGAAGGAAAGTATATGAGGCATAAGAAGAAAATATGTTTGATTGTTGATCTTTAGTGGAGGAGAAAAAGAGTTGGAAGCTCGGTTAGAAGTTTGCTTCGATTTAGAAGAATAAATATCAGGCATGATAGGCTCTAACCATTAAGATTCTTTTCTTTCTTCTAAATGATTCATTAGAAGAACTCTGCTCTCATGAGATTAATGTTTTCATGTTTGACTGGTTATTTTCTTGTTGGGTTTAATGAATCTTTTTGATGTTTAGATTTGAATCTGTGGAAAGAAAATGTTGTTTTGGTAACTTTCTCTCTGTGTAATTTCTATTATAGCATGCATGTGAAGCTTGTATGCGGCTATTGTTTCTGTATCTCTATTTTTCATTCTCGAACTTGTATTCAAGGTTGTTGTGATTTGAACTGACCTTCGTTGCAATATAGGGTTTTAAAATTTAGGGGAACCTTGAGTTCTATTTTATCTTGTCTTTGGGCTTTGTGTTTTGATATAAAACTTGTGTTGGAGCTTTGTATTATTCTGAACCGATGTTTGGAAACTTATACAATGCTGAACAGTTGCTTGAAGATCATATTTGACACTGTATTTGTATTTTAATTGCTCGTCAAGTTCTGAAATTTTGTGTGAATCTCATGTTCAGCATTGTACTCTTATTGGACATAGGATTATTATGAGCTTTTATTTGGATCGATGTATTCGATTCTTTTCTGGTATTTTAAGTGTTGGGTTTCACTTGTAATAAAAGTTTAAGCTTATAATTATTTTATTGAGCAATTTACTCACCAGAAAACTAGATGATAGCTTGATTGAGTTGTTTTGAAATGTCTTCAAGATTCAGAACTAGAAACATCTTGTTTAAAAGAATGTAAAACTTCTATTTTTTGGACTATATTGTCTTCTCTGAGATGGTAATGGCATGAGATTTGGAGAGGGTGTTCTTTCCCCTTTGTTTGAGGGAAACCCACATTTTGGGTTGGCTATTTTGTTTGAAACTAAGTCACCTCTATCGCAATTCGGTGGTTGTGGAAGTTTGTTTTAGATTTATGTTTCTGTTGCTTTGGTGATATGATTACGACATCTTTTGACTTAGACATTTTTGGGTTCTTACTCTCTCTTCTAATTCTTTAAAATAATTTTGGGTCTCAATGGAAGGTTGTGTTATTACCCTTTGACACTGAATTTTTATGGGAAGGATACTTTAGCCGTTCAGTTCTTTTTGATTCACGAACTACTTAATCTTTGTATCAAGTGGTGAAGCATCTGTGAGTCTTCAGTCTTGAGTTCATGGATAATTCTGAACTTGTTAGTTTATTGTTTTGGAATTCTATTCTTGTCAGATACAGTGAATGAGCCCTTGGGATTATTTTAAAGAGAGAAAATATATATATTCTCTTGGGAATAGAATGTTGTTTTTGGGACTGTAATATGTTTAGCATTCTGATTTGTTTTGAAACTAGAAATTCATTTGTTCAGCTTAAAGAATGATTGATTAGTAGACCTTTCTTTATAGAGATTCCTTTTCTCTGTCTTTTGGTTAAGCTCATTAATTGAACTTCTCTACACTTGATTCTCTTACAAGATGGTGATTTCTTTATGGATTTTTGGTCTACTTTGTTTGAATCATGTGTTGTAATGATGTAGAAAGATAGTAGCTAAGTCAGTTATGCTAATAAGTGAATGCATACTTGTGGGATCGACTGTTGTTGACTAAGCCTTGCTTTTTTTATGGATAGGAGTAGGTTTTTCCTCTTGTACTTTATCTTTTTAGGTGAACTCAAGTAGAGATTAACTCTTTTATGAGACTACTGTGATTGTGAACATTTGTTTCAGATATCTGATTGATAACTTCTAATATGCAGTAGTAGAATTAGAGTTGCTGTTAGACTGTTTTGAATTCTATACCTTCTTGGATTGTTATGGAATTCTGTTTAGAGGTATATCTTAAATGTTGAATTTATAAGTTTGTTATCCTGGAGAGGAAACAAATAATTCATGTTATGAACCTGATTTATTTTTTAGATGTTACGAGTTTGGGTATGGTATGTACTAGTTCTTGATATTCCTTGCTTAAGATTTCGATGAATCATCCTAAAATGAACCATGTTGTAAACACTTCTTTTGTCTTATATAACAGATAACAGCTATATTCTATTATGATAGAATTATGAAATAATGGGATGGGAATATCTATTGTTGGTTTAAAAGTTATTGATAGGATCTATTGAACTTTAAGTTTTTAGGCAGATGTTGTGGATTATATTTTGCTCTTCTCTTAAAAGTGGATCTAGATTTATTTTTGTACTTCTTTTCTGTTTAGTATCACTTATGTTTATTGTATGATATATTAATTATCTCATTAAAGCAGTGTTTCTTTAATGAAACAATTAGTGGAATGCACTTTGTTTTAATGCTTAGTGCTTATCATGCTCAGTTCATTGAACTGGCCCGTGCTAGCAATTTTTACATATGGACATCGTAAGTGATAAGAGAAGGCAAAAACTTATATGATGCATTGGCTGATTCAAGTCTGATTCTTTGTAAAAAATTCTAATTCATCCTTTAGTTGTATTGAAAAATAAAAGTTGTATAATTTATAGAATGAAGGCTATTGTTATGTAGTATGCCTAATGTGCTTAGTCTTGTAAATTTATAAGTTATAATGATGAATTGTGAGTTGTGATTTATTTGCATTGGTTGTGTAATTTAACTCGTAATTTTATGAAGGAGATGGAAGTTCTATCTTGTTGATATTATTCATATTATATTATCCTTTTCTTTTTATCTTTGATAAGATGGATAAAGGGAACTAGTTCAATTTCCCTTATAATGATGCAGCATGTCAAGCTGTAATACATATTGTTTATTATCTAAACAATATAACATAGTAATGTGATGCATAATGAACATACAGTATGAACTATGGATATTGTGAATAATAAATCCTAACACTTAAACATTTAGACGAAGACTCTTCTTCTCTTAAATGAATGTAAACCAAAAGGGATTGGTGATAAGATTGTAATTCATAGGACTTTATTTAGTATGAAGTCTACTTTGGTTGGACCTATGTGGTTGCTAAACTTCTCTAAATGTGAAATTGCAATATTTTGTAACTTATGTTATTGCTGTCCTATTTTAGTTACCTTCTTGTTATACTAAGTAAGCGAACATTAAAAGCAATCATGAGTTAAAGGAATTTCTTTAATACTTAATTGATACAAGTATAAAATAAGAACTTAAGGAGAGTTGGATTAGGGTTTAGCAATGTTACTATAACCAGTGTATTAATCCATATTAATAATTTATTAATAGCCTCCTATAGGTATGTACATATCGATGAGGTAGTTTTTGTAGGATGTTGGCACACGCCAACTACAGGGTTGTAATTTTGAGAAAACTTGGGTCTTCTTGAGAATACAGTGTCGCAGTTGACATGTGGCAACACCCTTCTTCATTGATCATCTAGATCTACACACAAATAAGGAATTGAACTTAGTTTCTCTCTAGGTCAAGTTAGTGGCACATTTAGGATAGGAATTAGCTTCTAAGGGCTTAGGGTACCTTGGTAAATCTGTTTGACTTAGGTCAATGGAGTATGTCCATTTACCCTAAGTCACTATGAGTGTCTTCCTATAATAAATTATGTTTCTAACCAAGGCTAGGCTTAAACCAGGGACAAGTGGACTGATGGTACTTGGTAAAGACCATTCTTGATAACAGAGGACTGAGGTGAAGGACATATTCTGAAATGACGAGTATGTCATCTAGGAATACTGACATACATAGTATGTTGAAAATCTTTGGCCAAAGTATCACAAGCTGTTGGTTGCATTGTCTTATGTCACCAAGTTTAAATCAGCGTGATATCAGATGAATAGTAGTAACAAATATTTAGATATGTTATTTAAATAGATCACTCAGTACTTGGTGTAGGGTAGGAAAACCAAGTATATGAAGTATACGATAAGTATTCAATACTTAAAAGTTAACATAAATAGATCAATATATCACCGAGTTATGAAATGAATAGATCAGTGGATCACCAAGTCATTTACAGCTACATATGGTTAACTGTTTGAGATTGATTGGCATGGAATGTTTGTTCTAAATAATGTTTATTTAGAAAAGTGAACATTATGTAAAAAAAATCCTTGTTTCTAAAGTTTTAAAATGGGAATGTTACATGTTAGGATAGAGAGCAGTCACAAAATGATGGTTCTATTACTGCCAAGAATGCACAAAGTTGTTACAATGATGAGTGAGGTTGATATCCACATGCAAGAGAAAAACATAGAGGTTTGCAACTCAAAATACAGAAAATATGGTGTCCTTAGCAAAATGCGTAAGGATCAAGAGTATCTAACATAACAAATGAGGATTTCTCTTACATTTATAGATGAATGCATGGAGGAATAAGGGAAAAGGAGGGAAAACCCCAATTTGAAACACAACCACCAACTAGAAGCATTTCATATCTACAAATCCACTTAGAAATCTATGAAGTAAACTTCGCCATGCCTATTTGATGTGTTGAAGACAAAGGAGGGCGGATCATACCAAATTGGGTGGTTGGAGTAATAAGATCTACTCATCAATGTTTAGAGAGACATTTTCTAATTTCTTACCTACTAGATCTACCAAAATTTGAAATTTGAAGTTTTGGCACTGTAGCTGATGTCAGTAACTCTCTGACAAGTCTAGGCACGTGTCGATCTGACCTCTGTAGAAGAAGATACAGTTGTCAGAAGATGTTAGAGTCTTCGGTGCAAATGAAAAATGTGGCACACGCAGATTAGCTGAGATGATGGCCAAATGTACAACTATTTTTCATTTTTACTACATTTCAATCATTGCTTTATTGTAAGGATTTGGCACACTATTAGCGCACTTTGACTGGTTGTGTGCGACACACTTAAACATGTCAAAAGATGATTTGTCACATAAGGGCATGAGGGAAGGGCACGCGGAGAAAACAGAGGAAGGAGCAGAGGGGCATTTTTCATGCACGTGGAGAGATGAGGAAAATTAGTGAGTAGAGAACGTATGGTTAAGGAAAAACTATTACAAAGTAATGGATGTGGCACGTGAAGGGCCAAGGACTTAGTAGTAAGTGTGAGGTGCACGAGATGGGAAGAAGCTGACTAAGAAGAAGGTGAATGAGCACAAGGTGGGCACAAGGGAGAAATGGAAGGAGAAGAGGAAAGGGGCGTGTAGGAGGTTGGGACTAAGGGAATGTGGCAAGTTATTTTTAGTGTGTGTAATTCTTCAATGAATAACTTAGGGCCAAAATGTGTATGTAATTTATCCAAATTGCTACGAGAACTATTTGGATAACAAGTTACATGCTTACTTTGATCGATTTCATCTAAATGGAGTTGGAAACTCATACACATGGTGAATAAAGAATATTATCTATAAATTTTGTGTTACATTTTTTCTAAGTTTCATTTGAGTTGTGAATAACTTGAATCAGTCTTGTTGTTATGCAAATGTGCAACAGGGAATTTGGAAATTTCCAAACATGACAACTATACCCCTATGCTGAAATTTTTATGCTTTATCATTCCTAGGAAACCCCAAATATGTCCATTCAGTGAAAATTACCTCCCAACCAATGTTATATCATCCCCCTAGGTGATTTAGGAAATTCCATTCATTCCCCTAGGTGATTTTAGGACTTCATTGAAAATGTAAATTTTGGGCAGTATAGGGAAGGGCTATCGCTGGCCTTTCCAGGATTGGATTCCCCCTGGAGTGAAATGGAAGAGAAAAATAAACATGGAGGAAAATTAAATACCTTGGAACATCATGGAGATGATTTTGGAAGGTCTGGGGAAGTTTTGAAATACTGGGAGCATTCTGACTGAAAACAGGGTTCACAAGCCTAGGTAGTTCACAGGCCTAAAACAACTGTTGGGCTTTAGAAGAAGATTCTGGGAGCTCCAGATGGATTTAGAAGTTAAAAAAAACATCGTAAAAAATAGGATTTCAATACCTAAATTATGGTGAAATAATTATTTTTGCAACACCTTGGTGCATATTATTGGTAGGAAATTTTTCTCAGGCACAAATGGAGTCCCAGATCAAAAATCTAATTTTTCAGGGATCATATGGTCAAATTAAGACATGAGATTCATAATATTGGATTAAAATTTCAATTTCCAATTAGTATCCTATAAAATTCACCAAGAAATTCCACTGGGAGCTCAAATTATCTGCATTCCAAGTTACCCTCTCAAAGGCAGTTCCGGACTTAGTCATTTTTTCTAGAGGACACATGTCAACACCAGGAGCCTGATAAGATTTCATGTCCTTAACATCCCTGAGGTTAGGTACATCAGCCATTGGAAAATTATCCCAGCCCCCATGTGACCTCTAGGGCCCTAATATGACCTTCAGACTTGACAGTTCAGCCCCCAGGTGCATTCTAGGAGCATTCATCCCCTGTCGTTGGATCAGGCGCCATGTGTCAGCTCCAGGACCACCGTGGAAATTGATGTCCCTTATGAACCTAAGGTGGGGAACATAAGGCCTTGAAAAATGTGCCCAAACCCTATAGCGAGTCATTTGGACACCCACATGACCGAGTTTCAGCCCCTTGGTGCATTTTTAGAGCATCCACTCCCTGCTGTTGGATCAGGTGCCATGTGTCACCTCCAGGAACACAGTGGAATTTGATTTCCCTCACATCCCTGAGGTTAGGGACATCAAGAAATAAAAAATTCACCCAAGCTTCTCCTTCCATGATTTCAAAAAATTCAAAAAATCTAACTGCCTCTCAATGCTTCTAGCTGCTTCCAATCCCGTGCACAGACAATCTTCATTCTTCCTCTGCAACATTCTATCATCACTCCACCATTGAAAATGCTCAGACCAGATAAATGAAGGAACTGAAATACCTTTCCCATGGTGATGCATAGGTATCAGAATTAATCCTCATCAAGCTAAGGAGAAATGAAGAACAACAAAGAAGAGAACAACAAAATCCCCATAGCTAAAAAATGGAAATCTAAACAAAGCTTGCAAACCAGTGCACAAATCAATGAACCATTTATTTATTTTCATTCATCTATCCAATACCATAAAGAATACACCTTCAAAGTACCCCCATGCGTGACAAAGCATCCAGAATGAAGAAATATCCTTTCTGGCTCAACGAAGAAAGAAGTGGGATTTCCCGTCAAACCGGTTGTCAGATTGAAGTAAGAATGCATATGAAGCACCAGAAGAAAAAACCCACATCAAAAATATAATTTTATTTTAAAATAGAGGAGAAAACAAAACCTACAATTTTGAGGTCCATTAATGGCTGCCATACCTAGAAGCACTGCTAGGTACAAAAATTAAAACCTTAAAATCTCTTGGATTATAGCGGGCGGGCCCGAAATTTCAAAGGGATGATATTGGGAAAAAACCCATATCAAACAACTTCATTCCACGTCAATCTAACTCCTAGAGGCCAAATTTCTAAAAATAGTAGGTCTACTACATAGGAACTGCTATTTTAGGAAAGTCATTAATAGAAGAACCTGCGAAGGAGACAAAGATATCAGAGGTGCACTATAGCTGAGAATTCACCAAAATGGAAATTTTTTGCACTTACTAAAAATAGTAAGGTGGTCCTCGAACACCTGCTAAAAATAGAAATTTGATCCAAAGAAGTGAGGAACGCAGGTAGAAAGGGGAATCAAGGTCACAACACTCAGCTAAGGATCGAGGGAGTTACCTTTTTCACACTTACTAAAAATAGTAAGTTACACTCACAGAGAATTTTTAGCACAATGGGATGTACAAGGCTAATAATTCAGGGGGACATCATTTTTCGGGAACATCCTAGCCATTTTTCATAGGGAGTTTGAGATCCACCTTAGTTCACTCAACTGGGTGAACATTCGGGAGCTAATTTGGAGGAGTTTCATAGTGTGTAAGGAGTTTGAAGAATCAGATTTTCATTGCATTTGGAGCTTTCCATCAATGAGGATCAATGGACTTCATCAAGTGACATCTACTCTTCTTCTTCTCTCTCTCTCCTCTTTCCCCCAACTTTCTCTCACTTTCAAATGTTCTAATTCTTTGATGGGGTTTGCACTTTTTGATATGCCTTTAAGTCACTTAAAAGTGACTTTAGAAACATAATGTAAATTAAGTCGCCTTGCTATTATAAAAGGGACTTAAATATTAAAGTGGAATATGAATAGTATTAAGTCATATTAAGGCATATGGAGGGTCATGGGGAAGATGATAAGTCATCTCTCATTCTATAAATTGTAAAGCCATTCCCATTTCAAAGTGTTGGTGATTAATCTTGTAAACTCAAGAGTATATTGCACCTTGAGAGAACAAAGGAGATAGCCATTTTATTCTATTCCCCCCCTTCTCAATTTCTTCCATTTCTCCACTATTTTTAACTTTTTTTAAGCAATCAATACAACAAGGAGTTTCTATCTTTCTTTGACTAAGGGGTTTCACGATACTTTGTGTTCATCAAATTCTATTTGGTCTTGTTGTTATTTATAGGGTTGTTTCTTCTCATGAATGCATGTGTTGAAGTTTCTAACTAGTGCGTGAAGGAATCTAATTTTCTACCTACAACATTAGTTCTCTTACCTCTTTTCTCACTCCCCTTTCCCACTCTACAGATGAATACTTCCCTAGCAAGAGATTATTAGCTTTGTTGTAGGGTTAGTGGAGTGCCCCTTTTGGATCCTCGGTCGAAAGGCCACCATAGAAATCCACCTTTCCATGCTCATGCACATACGAAAGCTACATCGGTTAAGTAGAGGGACTTAGATTCCCAAAGCATTGGCAAAAAATCCACAAGTTTTTCCACATGAAAAATTTTCTCGCCAATAGTTTTTGGCACCCAGCGTGGGGTAGTTTTAGCAACATTTGCACCCAAAATATGACTGCAAGGTCCCAAAATTCAAAAATAAAAATCAAATATTAAAAATAAAAGGATTTCATGAAATTCCATTACTAAAGGCTACACTGCTGATTTCTGCACGTGTCTTTTCATATTCCCACTTCAAGAATTTTAAAAACCTAGCTGAAGGAAGACACACCAGGTTGATCAGGTTGAGAGGTGTTGATGATTTCAATTTCAAGGCTTCACAAAATCAGCAAGAACGAATTAGAGATAACCCATACTTCTTCTCTCAAGCCTCCTCTCCATCTGAATCTTCACGAAGTTCACTGGGCAATCCTATCAAAACTTCTATGGATACTCCACCTTCAAATTCTCCCATTTTTTAACCACCATTGAGCATTGAGCTCCCAAAAGAAGAAGAATTTGAAGAAGAATTCGTAGAAGCAAGAGAAAAAGTAGAAACGACAATGGAAAATGAAGAAGAACTACCTCAACCCATTTTTCCATGGGGAAGGAATACAAGCCTACTTGCTTTTGAACCCCATATTCACAATCTACCAACAAATTCCTATAAGAAATTTCCAAAGTTCAAAGGTGACAACACACAACATCTAGAAGAACACATCACTGCTTTCACAACATCATGTGGAATTCTTGATGTCCAACATGAAGACGTTGCTATAAGATTGTTCGTGGAGTCCCTCCAAGAAATATCAGTAGAATGGTTTTACCTCCTACCTTCCCAGTCCATCACGGGTTGGAATGACATCAATGATTCCTTTAAAGAGAGATTTAAATCAACTGAAGACTATCAGGATCTCCTAGCGCAATTAGATCAAATAAATAAAAGATAAAATGAAACCATGAGAGACTTCATTGCTCATTTTCAATGGTTGCTTCGCATAATACCTGAAGAGGATTTGCCATCTAAAAACAATGTCAAGAGATTCTTCATCAATGCTTAATCACCGGAGGTAGGATTTCTCCTACGAAGATTTCAACCAAGGAATATTGTAGAAGCACAAATATTGGCCATTGAACTTGATGACGATCTCATCCTATCTGGAAAGATCAAGAATCCCTCAAAGGGTAAATATCAACATTCTGGAGATGAAAGAACTAATCATTTAGTGTAGAAAATGGTGAATGAAATGGCATCATTGAGGAGGGAAATATCTGAACGAGTATCTTCTCAAAGAAGAAATAAAAATCAGATTGCAGGACCACCCCAAAGGCTCAGCTTGGAGGCCCCACCCATGAGTGTAAATTGCAGATTTCAAAAAAGTGAAGAAGAGATTGAACAAGAAAGTGAAGGTGGTGACTTCCTAGAAAGTGACGAGTTTGAGAATGATACACAAATCAGATTTTGTGAGTATTCTGGAGGTTATAAAGAGGATGAATAAGATGTACCCAGTTTCTCATTCATGTTATTCACTCATTCTCAGTCTGAAGTCTGCATTGTTGGATCCTGATCCCATAACAAGTAAGAAGACTCCTGTAATCCCAAGTAAGTCTTATGATGTCTCTTCCAAGCCTAAATCTAAATATGCTCCTGTAAAATCTAATACCTTGAAAGCTTCTAGTGTAACTTTCAAAATACCCTCCATTCCCCAAAAATATACTCTTACTTCCAAACCTGTCCTAAATCCAAAAGCAGTCCCTTCACCCCCTTTGTCCACATCTGCTCCCTTTGACTTCATAGAATATGCAAAAAAAGCCAAAGTGCAGATTACTGAAACTAAATATTTATGGACTCATCCTGAACAATTTGAGAGGTTTGTCTGGTATATCAAGAGTGGTAGTCTAACACCCAATGCTATAACTTCTAGTTCCAAAGGCATGCTGCCAATCTCACCTACACCTCCCTCACAAAACATGATTTCTCTTATCACATCAAAGATTGATAAAGTTGAACCTTTCTACATCTCCCTACTTGTTGGAGAATATGTACTGAGCAATTGCATAATAGATTCTGGTGCCTCAGATAACGTGATGCCTTTGAAGGTCACTAAAGATATCAAACTCACCATGGCTCCACTCGGTGGCTCTTGTTACTCTTTGGATTTGAAAAAGGTTCCACTTATAGGGAAGGTCAAAGATTCACAAGTGTCTCTCGCCAAATTTCTAGAAAATAAAATTTTAGTGATGATTTTGGTAGCCGATGTCCTCACCTCATTCGGAATGTTGTTGAGTATAAGTTTCTGTCAAGAATTGGGTGGTAAAATTTAGATGAATTGGTCATCCACAACCATACCAGTAAAGTGAGACATGGAGAAATTGCTTCCCAAGAGGAAGATGAGGTACACAGTATGAAATTTTGAAATCTTGGAAGCTAACATCTTGTATCAAGGTAGTAGGCAGATGGATCACTTTGTGCCAACTAAGGAAGAAAAGGATATCCCCATCTTGATAGGCCCAAAAATGCCTTCCCAAAGAGATTTGTATTTTGAAGAATCCTTGAAGATATTCGAGTTACAAGAGGGAAGCCCCGAATTGCTGGATGATGCAAACCATGAAGAAGAGGATAAGGTTCTTGAAGATTTTCGAAAAGAAAA
This sequence comes from Taxus chinensis, assembly GCA_019776745.2. Lineage (NCBI taxonomy): Eukaryota > Viridiplantae > Streptophyta > Pinopsida > Cupressales > Taxaceae > Taxus > Taxus chinensis. The sequence continues at coordinate 94,059,672 of CM034149.1, read as the reverse complement.
AATAGTTTATATGCTTATCTGTGATGAAGAAATTTTCTCATTCCCATTTGAAGATGAGGATTCCCTTGATCATCTCACCCAGCAAGATACCAAGCTAGTCTACAATGAGCCCTTAAGCAATAGGAAAGAACTATCTATACAAGAACTGTTAAGAGCCATGGAAGAAATAGAAGACCCTGAGATCAATCTCGAGCTCTTGATGTAAGCCACAAATCTGCAAGACAAGTGTGAAGCTAATTTGGAAGCCTTAACCAATGTGAAGGTTGGCCATATTGAAAAATATGATGGTACTCTGGAGCTAATGGTTGATGGATGCAATAATGAAATGGAGATATTTTATTTCCCTTTTGAGGATGAAGATTATTTCCATGATGAAGAAATAAAAGCAAAGAGTCTTGAAGCCTCTAAAGATGAAGCTACTTTTGATGAAGGATCGATAGAGTGAAGTGATTCTGAAGATGGTAGGGTAATCCCTCCAGATAGTTGCCTTGAGCTGCATTCTTCAAATGTGTATAAAGATGAGTTGTAGGAAACAATGAAGCATAACTCCGTGAAAGAAATTTTTGATGTAGTAGAATTTACAGAAGATCTTGAGCTGATTCTTGATCTCTTCACTTGTGCCATGGACATGGAAGAAAAGTATGATTTTTCCTTTGATCCTCCCGTTAGGAATCAAACGCCTCACAGGGGAATAGAGATAAGGGATGATTCAAATGTTTCTCATGAGGAAAATTTCAATGAACATAGACCTGGGAAAGAAATTAACTCAAAAGATTCAAGGAATTGGAACAAAAATCAGCATTGGGGCAGCGATGAGATGCTTAATGGAGAATCAGCTATATGGATAAACATGGAAGGCAACTGGTGCTATGAGACCGACTTCGAAGAACAAGAAGGTAGTGTAATTTCCAAGCAAGGACCTGAGCATCAAGAAGCTCACATGGACTCACTCCTACAAGTAAAAAGATAAATTTGAAATCACCTAGATTTCATAAACAATTAAGGAAAGGAGGCTACTTTCTAGAACCCGTCAATAGCTTTGCAGAACATCATCATTCGGTGTTACCTCTTCAAGAATAAATTTTAAGAAATGAAAAGTAATTCAGTGAAAGTGGGTTGTCCCCCTCCTTGTACCATAGGTGATTTCTAGGTATGTTTCCCCTTTTTTTTATGTGTTTCCTTTCTGTCCATTTGTGTGTGTGTCTGCTTCCTTCTTCTAATATCTTCGTTTCTAGAAGTTATACATGACTCCGCAGGGCCCAATGGATAAGGCACTGGTCAATGAACTATATGGTCTAAAATTGAGATTTTGGATTCCCATGCCATGTCTTTTCTTCTCTCATTCCATGTCATGTCCCCAAGTTAGAGCTAGTTGTTTTCGTGCAAATGTGCAATAGGGAAATTGGAAATTTCCAAGCACGATAACTATACCCCTATGCCAAAATTTTCATGCTTTATCATTCCTAGGCAACTCCAACTCTATCCAGTCACTCCAAATTACCTCTCAACAAATTTTATATCATCCCCCTATGTGATTTAGGAAATTCCATTCATTACCCTAGGTGATTTTAGGACTTTATTGAAACTGTAAATTTTAGGTAGTATAGGGAAGGGCTATCATTGGTGTTCCTAGGATTGGATCCCCCCTGGAGTGAAACAGAAGATAAAAATCAATATGGAGGAAAATTAAATACCTTGGAACATCATGGAAATTATTTTGGAAGGTATGGGTAAGTTTTGAAATACTTGGAGCATTCTGAGTGAAAACATGGTTCACAAGCCTAAGCAGTTCCCAGGCCTAAAAAAGTTGTTGGGCTTCAGAAGAAGATTTTGGGAGATCTAGATGGAGTTATAAGTAAAAAAAACATTGTCATAAATAGGATTCCAAGACCTAAATTATGGTGGAATAATATTTTTCACAACACCTTGGCGCATATGATTGGCAGGAAGTTTTTCTCAGGTATAAATGGAGTCCTAGATCAAAAATCCTATTTCTCAGGGATCATATGGTCGAATTAAGACATGATACCCACATCATTGGATTAAAAATTCCATTTCGAGCTCAAGTTATTTTCTTTCCAAGTTACCCTCTCAAAGGTAGTTCGGGACTTAGTCAATTTTTCGAGAGGACACGTGTCAGCACCAGGAGCCTGGTGGGATTTCATGTCTGAAGTCCCTTAGGTTAGGTACATCAGCCCTTATAAAATGTTCCTGGCCCCCATGTGACCTCTAGGGCCCTCATATGACCTTCATACTTGACAGTTCAGCCCCCAGGTGCATTCTTGGAGCATTCATCCCCTACTGTTGGATCGGGCACCACGTGTCAGCTCCAGGACCACTGTGTAAACTGATGTCCCTTATTCATCTAAGGTTGGGGACATAAGACCTTTAAAAATTCACCCAACCCATATGGGGAGTCATTTAGACACCCACGTAATCGAGTTTCAACCCCCATGTACATTATTAGAGCATCCATTCCCTGTCGTTGGATCGGGTGCCACATGTCACCTCTAGGACCACCATGGAATTTGATGTCCCTCACATCCTTGAGGTCAGGGACATTAAGTAATGAAAAATTTTACCAAGCTTCTCCTTCCATGATTTCAAAAAATTCAAAAAATCTAACTGTCACTCAGTGCTTCCAATTGCTTCCAATCCCGTCCACATACAATCATCATTCTTCCTCTTCAACATTCTGCCATCAGTCTGCCATTGCAAATGATCAGACCAGATCAACAAAGGAACTAAAATACCTTTCCCATGGTGATGCATAGGTCTCAGAAGGAATCCTCATCAAGCTAAGGAGAAATGAAGAACAATAAAGAAGAGAACAACAAAATCCCCATAGCTAAAAAATGGAAATCTAAACAAAGCTTGCAAACTAGTACATGAATCAATGAACTATTTATTTATGTTCATTCCTCTATCCAATACCATCAATAATACACCTTAAAATTCTCCCCATGTGTGATAGAGTATCTAGAATGAAGAAATCTCCTTTCTGGCTCAATGAAGAAAGAAGTGGGATTTCCCGTCAAACCAGTTGCCGGATCGAAGTAAGATTACACGTGAAGCACTAGAAGAAAAAAAACCACATCAAAAATATAATTTTCTTCAAAAACAGAGGAGAAAACCAGACCTATAATTTTGAGGTCCATTAATGGCTGCCATACCTAGAAGCACTGCTAGGTCCGAAAATTAAAACTTTAAAATCTCCTGGATTATTAATCGGGCGGGCCCAAAATTTAAAAGGGATGATATTGGGAAAAAAAACCATATCAAAAAACTTCATTCCACATCAATCTGAATCCGAGAGGTCAACTTTCTAAAAATAGCAGGTCTACTACATAGGAACTGCTATTTCAAGAAAGTCATTAACAGAAGAACCTGCAAAGGAGACGAAGATATTAGAGATGCACTATAGCTGAGAATTCACCAGAACAAAAATTTTGGGCACTTACTAAAAATAGTAAGTGGGCCCTCAAACACAGACTAAAAATAGAAATTTGATCCAAAGAAGTGAGGAATGTAGGGAGAAATGGGAATCAAGGTAACAACACTCAGCTACGCATCGATGGAGTTACTTATTTCACACTTACTAAAAATAGTAAGTTACACTCAAAGAGAAGTTTTGGCACAATAGGATGTACAAGGCTAATCATCCAGGGGGACATCATTATTTAGGAGCATCCTAGCCATTTTTCATAGGGAATTCAAGATCCACCTTAGTTCATTCAACTGGGTGAGCATTCGGGAGCTAATTTAGAGGGGTTTCACAGTGTGCAAGGAGTTCGAAGATTCAAAGTTTCACTACATTTGGAACTTTCCATCAACGAGGATCAACTTAATTCCTCAGGTGACATCTACTCTTCTTCTTCTCTCTCTCTTTCTCTTTCTCTCTCCTCTTCCCCCCAACTTTCTCTCACTTTCAAATGTTCTAATTATTTGTTGGGGTTTGCACTTTTTGATATGCCTTTAAGTCACTTAAAAGTGACTTTAGAAACATAATGTAAATTAAGTCACCTTGGTATTATAAAAGGGAATTAAATATTTAAAGTGGAATATGAATATTCTTAAGTCATATTAAGGCATATGGAGGGTCATGAGGAAGATGATAAGTCACCTCTCATTCTATAAATTGTAAAGTCATTCCCATTTCAAAGGGTTGGTGATTGATCTTGTAAACTCAAGAGTATATTGCACCTTGAGAGAAAAAAGGAGATAGCCATTTTCTTCTATTCCTTCCCTTCTCAATATCTTCCATTTCTCCACTATGTAAAACTTTTGTCTAAGCAATCAATACATGAAGGAGTTTCTAGCTTTCTTTGACTAAGGGGTTTCATGATACCTTGTGTTCGTCAAATTCTATTTGGTCTTGTTGCTATTTGTAGGGTTGTTTCTTCTCATGAATGCATGTGTTGAAGTTTCTAACTAGTGCATGAAGGATTTTGATTTTCTACTTGTAGAATTAGTTCTCTTACCTCTTTTCTCACTCCCCTTTCCCACTCTATAGATGAAGACTTCCCTAACAAGAGATTGCTAGCTTTGCCACAGGGTCAGTGGAGTGCCCCTGTTGGATCCTTGGTCGAAAGGCCACCACATAAATCCACCTTTTCATGTGCATGCACATACGATAGCTGCACCGATTAAGTAGAGGGACTTATATTCCTAGAGAATCCACTGTGACTGTATATATCCATTTCAAGTCCTTGTTCCACACAATGGAATTTTCTCAGGCAACAGAGCTCATCATTTTTAACCTTTTGGCCTTGATTTTTTGAACTCCACCCCTGACTGTATATATTCATTTCATCCTTGTTCAAAATGGAATCCAGGCTATGTGCTTGAGACTTATCCATTCGGCCTTGATTTTTTGAACTCTTCCATATGGGGTTTATCCACTGACTTGATTCAGGAAGACGGTTTAGTATAAATTTTTGTTAAATAAATATGGAATAGTCATGGTCAGCTTGACCTATAACTTGTGTACATTTCAAACCCATGAATTTAGTGGTTATCTTGTGAGATATTGTGGAACTTATCGTGAATTGTTAGACCCTTATGGGTAAGACTACAATTTTTTAAAGGTATACTGATCTATCTTCACTTTTGAATGATTTATATTACTAGCTTTGTTATTACTTGGTCTTCTTTGGATTAGACTGTCAAGTTTGATAACTCTACCATCAAACTGTATGAAATATTTTAATGCATACTTTTTATGAAGTCGATCAATTTTAACTTTTATCGATCCTTCATAATATGAAGATGATCAAGGATATTGATTTACATGGTTAGGAAGGGTGTTAATTTTTGAGCCTTTTTTGTTTTTGATTTGGACCATTCCATTCTTATGCCTAAGTGATGTATATGGTTGGGTATGGTTGCTTTCCGGTCATGGAATGGAATACTTATATTGATTTTAGACTATCTTATTTAAGAATCTTGAGTTGTGTAATTCTAATAACTTGCATGCATTCCAATTGGTTGGTGCCAAGTTGTTAATGTATGGATTTCTTTGTGTGATAAGCTAAAATGGGTTGTTGGTTTTGAGAGCCTTTTTGTTGTTAGATAGTCTCTCTCTCTTCCCAGCTTGTATCTAATTCATGTAAAACCTGTAGGTTGAAGGTATGTTCAAATTTAATATTTATATAAATTAAATTGTCTTGAACCCATTACTATGTGTTAATCATGTAGTATGAGCTACATGATTAAAACATTTTTACTTAGCCTTGTTTTCTTCTATTATGTATACTTGGCTTTACACTTTAATTATAATATTGTTTAAAGTGAGAATGTATGTTGGTAATACAATATGTTATTTTACTTGGATGTGCAATGAACGAATGTTATATCTTCTAGTTGCATTTCTTCTATTTGGTAGAATTCATACTTGGTTTGAATATTAGGTGTTGACATCTGCATGGTTTTGTGATACACTAGGGTAATGTTCTTATGGAAGTGTTCAAAAAGGAAAACAATGTTTCTGAAACCTTGACTATTTTCTATTAATAAGCAATGTCCCTTCTTGAATTTGTTAGTTATAACATATGGTTTTAAGGATTTAACTCCTATTATTCTTAGTTCAAATGAACTGACAGATTGCTAACAATGTTGCAGATGAAATTCATGAAATAAGAAAAGAGGAATACTTATGAAAAGTTGCATTTATTAAATTGATTGAAGAAATGTAGTTTAATGAAAATATTATGTTTTCATTTATTGATCTACTTTTGTGTTTAAGTAATCAAGGCCTATGGCCAATTTTGTAAACTGTTGAAAAGGATATGATTTATTGTTGTTTACTTGATATTGGGAATGTAGGCTTGTATGGAATCAACTAATATGAAATACCTTATTCCTTGATATTGTCTAGTAAAATTCAATGTTTTCAAATGAAATTTTAAATATATTTCACACCATTGTTGTAACAGTGAATGATAATGTTGACTTATGAAAATGTAAGCTTAAGGGATAGATATAAGGAATCGTCTTTTGTGATCACACTTATAAGAAAAGTATAATTGAAAAGAACTTAAATATAAGTTGATTATTGACTTATATAATTCCAATTACTGAATTAATCTTGATTAAGATATGAATGAATAAGTTTCAATAAAAAAGTAATATTTTTGTTGGAATTAATTTAAAAATGACTATGCTTATTTGCAACATTATAACTCAATACTTGTGTTACTGTTTTATAAGGATTGTTATAAAATAAGTATGGGCTGTAGAAATAATATTAAGGGGATTCAAGCCTTAGGGAATAATCACAAAAATTAATAAATCTCATTAAGTACATATATAAGAATCTACCTTCTAAAAGGGGCCTAACTGATTATAATAAAATTCAATCCTACCTATCTTATTTGATGAACTATGTACAATGAGGAAAAGAAATTTTACATAGGAAAGGATAATAATGAGATAATGGGATTAAGTGTATACCTTGAACTAATCCTTATGACATTAAGAACAAGGTTCTTCTTACTAAAATGATAAGGTAATTAATATGATAAATATTTGACTTGTATCCATAATGTAATCATGTTATAAAACCTTAAGGAAAGGGGTTATTCATAATGCGGTAACATAATGAACTTTTTAGATAAAGTATAAGGTGGATGTAGAATACCCTCCCATCATGGACGAGTTATACTTAGGGAATAATGTTCAACTATGTTATAATAGTTCGAATAGTTGAATGACTTAAAGGAAAATGGATGTTAAGTCAAGAAAACTATTGCGAGTTGAAAGTATGTCACCCATTTAGAATATAATAAATGTATTATCTATTAATCCTAAAGAATATATGGATATATGTGGTTTCTACCCTATCATATACTTGTAATATGTTTTTAATATGTTTGATTAACTGGGAAATTACATGCTTAAAGTGATTAAGTTAAGAGAAAAAATATTCTACAAATCCTCATTATCAACTAAGTGGGAACCATAGCATCCCTTGTCTATAATGTTGATAGAACCCAAGTTAGTCCTTAGGAATGAAACCTAGCGACTTAAAATAACCAAGGTGGGATTAACAAGATGTGAATTAAAGGGATTAATGAACTTGTTAAAAAAGGAGGATTAGTTTATAGGAACTTAATGGGTTGTTGCAACATAGTCATTGTTGCATAGTACCCATATATTCGCATGTCAATAGATGGTTACTATGGAGAAGTTGTTATGTCACAATAATCCATTCATCCCATGTAAGCGAGGTCCTCTTTGAGTGGGATACCAAACCATTTTTATCTTTAGGAAGTGATATGCTACAATCTGCTATCGATGTCAACTTGTATTGACTATGGGTGATGAAGTGTACTCTAAGCAACTGGGGTCAATTGGAATACATTTGATTACCCTTACTTTTTTTTAAGTGGAATACCTACACTAGTCCATGTGGTTTATCTCTTCTTAGCGTCTAACACAAAAATGGGAAGAATTGACATAAGTCAAGAAATTATAATCAAGATAACAGTTTCAAGTGTCATGAAAGATATATTCCTTCATGACAAGTATGTTGTCTTGGAATATAGGCATAAAAAACATGTCTAAAACTTTGGAAAAATTATCGGAAGTTATTGTTTATGTTTTCTTAAATTCACCAAACTTAAGGTGTTGGATATAGGATGGGTATTCGTAACAAATACCTAGATAATCCCTTGGTTAGTTTCACTTGATGAACCCTTAAATTAAAAAGGGAACCACAAGTATACAGAGTATACAGTAAAATGAAGTATGAGAGATTAGTTTTACATTAAATTACAACCACTACATATGGTTACTTTTGTAGGATTGATTAGCAGATTTAATCTGGTTCTAATTTCCAAATTTATAACAATGAACATTGAGATAATAAAAAAATGTTCCCTGGTTTTGTTATCATGAAATAGGGATGTTACAAGAATAACCAAACCTACCACCTTAGACAAGGAAAAAAATATTTAATTTTATGTATAATATGATTTTCTCATGTTTGAGAAAATGAAGAAGGGTCCTAGTAAGGAAAAATATCAGAGTTCAAGTTCTATACCTGGAGACTTATTAGTGAAAAAATTTGCTAATTACATTCCTTCTCTCAAAAAGTAACTTATAAAAAATTCCATATAAAAAATATGTTCCAAGAAAGATTTTTTCAAACAAATAGTTAATTGGCTCTCCAACTTATATGCTTATTCTTGAAGCCCCTCTTGTAAAAACAATATGTGGGACTTGGTAAGATGAAGAAAGTGAAGAAGAATCAGGTTTGGAAAGTGAGGAATATGAATACGAGTTGCTGATATAAGAGGTTGGGTCTACAGAAGTAGGTTCTTATGATTATGTATCCTCTTCAGATGTTGAATTTTAGGACTTTATGGTAGATATGAACATTAACTCTTGTATTATTTTCACTCAATCAAAGGCTCTTTAGAAAGAAAAATCCTCCAAGCATAGATATAAGGAGAGATAGAGGATCCTCAACCAGTGATTCTACATCTTAAAAAGATCATGAATTTGAGAGTATATCCACTCCCCCATATTTAGAATCTACGAATAATAATGCTCAAGTTGTTCCCCATCCCAATGCATCCTCCAAGAAAGGTAATTCAAATACTACCACAAATGATGTTTCTACTTCTACAAAACATAAAATTGATGAGAAATTATCAATCAAGTCATACAAATTAGTTCAATCGAATGTTTCCCATGCTCCTAAAAATATTTCTACAAAATTTTATATCATTGAACATATAAAAAAGGTTAAGTTTCAAATCTCAAAGTCAGAATACTTACAAACCCATCTTGAGTTGTTTAATAAAATTGTGAAGTTCATTGAGAGTGGAAGATCCAAGTCTAAAGATTCATCCTGTTCAAAATTATCATACACTTCCAAAGGTCTTATTCCTACTCCCGATCCTAGCCCAATCTAAAACCTCTTATCCTCTAACACTTCCTCCACTAGAAATATTAAACCCTTCTATTTTTCCTTACATATAAATTGATATCACGTACATAATTATATCATCGATTCCAGTACCTTCAATAATGTCATGCCCACCAAATTTTTTCAAGCCCTCAATTTTAGTCTCTCTTGGGAATTTTGTCAATGATATTAAATGGAGACTAAAGAGGTTCCACTTATTGGGAGGATTAAAGATGAAATTATGTCCCTTGTGGCTTATCTGGAGAAACAAGTGAAGAAAACAATCCTAGTAGATGACATGCTAACTACATATGGAATGATCCTCAATAGAAGGTTTTTTCAAGACATGAGAGGTGAAATAAAAATGGGCTTGTCTTCTACATTAGTTCCCATCAATGGTGATGTGAAGAAACTTCTTTCCGAGCCCAAGATGAAGTACACAGTACAGAAATCGAAAGACCCTAGTTCCACCATTATCTTTTAAAGTAGATAGCTTGGAAAAGATTCAATTGAAGAGTTAGAGAAAATTCCATATGAAGAAAAAGGTAATGGGAGACAGTTCTTGAGTTTTGAGAGAAGTTAATAATTTTCTATCTTGGAGGAATGGATGATAAACATTGTTGATGAGATTTAGAACAATGAATTTGACAGAAGTTGTTCTACAACTCAATCAGGAGCAGGTATCATCTTATCTTCTCCACAAGGAGACTTATTTATATTTGTTTACAACTTAAATTTCTCTAACAAAAACAATAATTCTGAACCTAAAGATTTTTTTACTCGGTTGAGAGCTTCTGAAGAGATGGGAATTAAGAAGTTTATTATCCAAGGTGATGTTGAACTAATTATGAAACAGGTGAGAGATATTTTTTCAATATAAAATTCATGTCTCTACCATTACATGAATAGGGTATGGGACCATATTTAATCTTTTGATGCATTTTACATTAATTATTCCCTAGAGGTTAGAATTCCAAATTTGATTCATTGGTTGTATACGCATCATTGATGATTCCACATCTTAATTTCAAACGATAAATATTCTTGGTGGAAATGGTATTTTTTCCTAGTATGTAAGAAAATCTAAAGACCTTGAAATTTTTTGAGGATGATAATAAAATCATGTCCTTCCTAAAAAATAGATAGGTAACGTCAATTCCATGTATTTTGAAGGAAGTTACTCACTCCCATGAGAGTTTTCTAATAATAACATTGATAATAATTTAGTTGATCAAGTGGATAAAGATTGAGTGATTTAATTGAAAGGTAATATGATCTTAAATGGATTAGTGTCTCTAGAGTAAATATTTTACAAACACGACATGTTCTTCCATGGAAAAGAAAAGTATGATTTGAGATCTTCATCAAAGTATGCCAAAGTCGACATTAGAACTTGTGAGCAGCCAAGGATGGTGAACATTGGTGAATGTTGTCCACCTGATGAATGGAAAAATTTCACATATTTATTAAAAAGGTACTCTGATGTTATTTCATACTTGTATGATCATTTAAACTCCTTCCAACTACATTCCATGCATCATTCTATACCCATGAATCTTGATGTAAAATCCTTCCAGTAGAAGCAAAGGAAGTATAACCCAAGAATTGTCAAAAAAATCAAACCAAAGGTTAAGAAATTTCTTAATGAATGCATTATCTTTCTTGTCCATAACTCAATGTTGATAGATAATATTGTAATAGTGAGGGAAAATAGAGGTGAAATCCACATTTTTGTGGATTTTTGGAAACTGAACCAAGCTTTTTTAAAGGAAACCTACTTGTTTCTAGTTATGGACATATCTTTCAAGTGGTTAATTATTTAGTGATGATTTTCATGTTGGATGTATTTTTTGGGTATAATCAGATTGAAGTTGCTAAAGAAGATCAATTAAATACTACCTTCACCACCCCATTGGGCACATTTTCTTACCATTGTATGCCATTTTGCTTGATGAATTTAGGTGCTAAATTTTATATAAATATGGACCTCACTTTCAAATATTTGAAGGAAAAGTGTATAGTAGTGTACCCTTATGATATGAAAGTATACTCCAAAAAAATAAGAGAACATCCACAACAACTTGAATAAGTTCTAATAGGTTGCAGGATTCATCACATATCCTTCGATCTCAAAAATTCAATATTTTGGGTTATTAAGGGAAATATCTTTGGGAAAATTATGAGTAATGAGGGTACTAATATTAATGAGGAGAGGGTAGATTTTATTCAAAGACTACCCTTACCAAAAAAATAGGTGTAGATTATTTCTTTGGTAAGGTCAACTTTTTGAGAAGGTTTTTTTAAGATTGTTTTGAACTCATGAAGGATATCATCAATATGATGAAACCTAAGGAATCATTCAAATTGATAAATTATGGTAAATAATCCTTAGAATATATTAAATGTTACATTGCAAAATCACCGACTCTAGTATGCCCTAATTTTGGAAAGGAATTCATTTTATACTATTATATCTCCACACATAATATTTCTTCCATTCTCATGCAAGAAAATGAAGACAAAGTGTTGTCACCCATTACCTTTATGAGTTATCCTATGAAGGAACATGAGCTCAATTACTCACAACATGAGAAACATGATTATTTGGTGGTATTGGTAAAATAATTTATCACATGGGAAAATTAGAGGTCTCTCATAAACAGTGTGGGACTAAGTTCCTCTACTTGAATAGGGTAGCTCCATTTATTGAAAACAAGGAAATTACATACACTATTCTAATAAATGGCGATGGTATTTTGACCGGGAATCACACAAGGTTACTTCCATACACTTGTGGAAAATTTCTTGTAGATACTATAAGGGAGGAAATAGTTTGAGAGAAAGGTGCAAAGAGAACAGTGACAAAGTTTTACATAATAAATAACAAAATATATTTTATTTCTTAAAACAGAAATATATCCATGAATTCAATGAGAAGAAACCATTAATATAGCACAAGGAACATGATACAAATAACACAAAGTATAAGTGAATATATTCAATAAGTACATGCTCATGGAGTGTAATTAAGATGGAGAATAAAAATAGAAAATGGAGTTATAGGAATTTTGTAACTTGTTTCTATAAATAATATGGGAGCTAGTGAACAAGAATAACCATCCTTTGAAATGAGGAGGCTCTTTGAATTTATAACATTACAATGAAACTCTTCATCTACCCACCACATGAATATTTTTTCCCATCACTTATCACTTTTAAATTTCCCTTATAATAGAAAAATTAATTACCTATCCTATATTTTGAGAGATTACTTTTACATAGTACAAATATTTTACTATCACTTAAGTAAATAAGACAAAATGAAATGATTATATACAATGAGGAGTTGAAAGTGGGAGAGAAGAAAATAAATAATTTATAGAGGAGATTAAATATTCTTTAAATCATGGGTGAAGGTTCCTCCTCCATTGATGGATTGGATTGAAAATGGTTTACAAAAATTCTACTTCACAACGAAATTCTTTGCTCTAATTTTCAGAGATTTCTCTCATTCAGATCTTCTTCATAATGAAAATTAAATTTATAGGTTTTTGTTTTCTTCTTAGATAGGGTAGAATGAAAAAAATTACATTCATCCATACCTTCAATTAGAATCATTTTCAAGAAAGTTCTCATTAGAAAGCTGATTTTTTTGTAGATCACTGTCTCCAATTTTAAGCAATTTGGATTGCTATGACTATGTAGATGTGAGGATACATTTTACATCACTCAAAATTTTATAAGGATCTAAAAACATATAATAGAATTTTAATGTCATTCAAACACTCATTCCAAAGTATTTCTCATAGGGAATCTATATACTGAGTTTTAGGGCTATCGGAGGCGGGGTTTGTAAGCAATGAGAAAAATTATTTTTTGGCCATGGCGGATTTATTGAAAAATTTGTATAGCACAACAAAATACCAACAAAAATGGAGGGAGGGGAAAAATGTAAAATTACTTAAAATTTAACTAAGTATTTTCATTATACTCAAATCCTCTCACTGACCTAACTAAATCACACCTTAACTAACCTTGTTTAACCCATGTTAGATGAGATGAGAGCATGGGGTTAAAACTTATAAAATGGGTCTCACACCCCCTCATGTCCCTTACCAGATTTAGTAAGTCACAAAGTAGGAAAAGGGACAACAGGGGTTGAAAAATGTGTCATGGGTAACCTCATCATGAGAATGAGCATGAGGTTGCGAGGTTGAAAACACTTCCATGACACCCCAGTTTGAAAATTAAGTGACAAAAATTCTCCCTCATCCATGGAAATACTTAATAAATGGGTCTCGTACCACCTCATGTCCCTTACCACAATTATTAAGGGACAAATAGGAAAAATGGATAAGAGGGGTTTTCAAAATGTGTGATTGGTAGCCTCATCTTGAGAAGGGAGTGATTAAATAAAATATGAATTTTATAATCTATGTTCTAAGTTAATCTAAGTAGGTAAAAAAATGCAATAAATGATGTAAAATGAAATAGTGATGCTAGATAATTTTAAATGCTATCGAAATTAAATGAAATGATGAAAAATGAGAAGGATAAGGTACTAACCTCAAAGTTACTTACCTCATTGTGTGTTGGACATGAATAGGTTGATGTGTGGACAGGACATAATGTTAAGGTGCTACCATAGAAATTATAGTAGTTGAAGATTCAGCCAAACTGGGGTGTCTGGGAGAGGACTATAGCACTTGCGAGTGACATGATCTAAGATTTGGGAAATTTGGTCTCCAAAAAAGCTCACGATTTGAATCTGACAATGTCGCTAGGTCTTTATAGTGTCTTTATCTTTTTCACATAGTTGGCACAGTATGTTTTCTTATGTCATCATGAATCTAATATGAATATCTACATGTAAAACCCCATACAAATCATCAAATACCTAAAAAAAATCATACAAAAGGATCATAATGACCTTAGCTACCATAATGGTGTACTTACAACTAAGTGCTACACTACATTGTAGACCCAATGTAGTTCTATGTGCTTATGTGTGCAATTTTGTGCCTATGGTTCCCTAATGACGATGATGCAAAAGTAAGGGGAAATAATTAGACGTACAAATGAAAATGTTGGATGAAATCTAATGAATACAACTTTTTTCCCTATGCTTGTGTGATGCAAACATAAACAATGCCCAGATGTAATGTTGGATGAAATCTAATGAATACAACTTTTTTCCCTATGCTTGTGTGATGCAAACATAAACAATGCCCAGATGTAGTCCTTTTCCTTAGTATATAGCTAACTCTTGATAGTAGATATTCCACCCATAAGATAGTGAGTATGCTATGTTTATATAGGGATGTCTTGTTAAAATTTAGACACTAATTACCTGACATGTCAACTAGTACCAAGGGGATTGAGAGGAAAAATTAAAAATACCGACCTCGAATAAGTAAATTAGACCCAAGGGTTACAGAGACTAGGGCACCTAAAGATATGTACAGGGGCGCCTATGGGTGTCCCAACACTACCTTAGGCATCTTAGCCAAATTCTAGAGATGACAAGTGACTAAATAACAACACTTGATACTCCCTGAGAGATGAAGAGAAATGTGTAAACAATTGATGACTGTGTGATACAAATGATGATGATGACTAAATAACCGAAGAAAAGACTAGAGGATAGGTCATTAGTGAATACTTTTATTACACAAGATTCATATATAAAATAACATACTTGGTGGTATAAATGTAATAGTAATTACATGATTTTGTGACTATAGTTTCCCCCACTTTATGTTAGTGAGTGGAAAGCTTAACAACATAAAATAGATAGAGATGCATACCTAAGAGAAGTTGGAGAAGTCCATGTTATAGTAGAATGCAAAGATGTGTAGTAGAATCATGTTGAAAGAACCATATAGCGTGTCAAACTATGAATCAACATGTTTATCCATGCAATGTAATGAAAAACATATTGTCATGATGAAGTGCACTAAATAAGAGTGATGATAGAAATGTGAGATGATTTATGATTTTGAGTTTTTTATGATGGCAATGAGATGGGTTAAGGAGTGATCAGTTTCCAACCCAAACACGTATGCATGAATAATTGACTAGATGATTTGGGAATCTTGTCACTAGAGGAAGTGTGTAGGGAGAAATGTGTGTTATTCTCCACTATCTGACTACATCCTCAAGATCTAGCAACTACATATGGAATGAGATCAAATACTTTGTGGTATTCTGGATCCAGACAATTTCAATCAAATAGTTGACCCATATAGGAGTGGAATAGGAAAGTAACTCTAGCCCCCACTCTATGGGTGTCACCATAATTTGATAGGTTCTAATTTATGTCATCTAGAAGAAAATGCAAAATGTATGATGTCTTCAAAGTTAGATCATCTAGAAGAAAAAGAAAAAGAAAAATGATGGCTTCTAGGTTAGGTCATCTAGAAGCAAACATAAAATTTATAATAACTTTCCAAGTAAGGTCATCTAGGAAAAGTGATGAATGTAATCTCCCAAGTTATGTCATCTTAGAGGATGATTGTGTTTAATTTTATTAATGTAGTGGTGTAGTTTCAATTGTTATAGGTTTAAAGGTGTTGATTGATTTGATTGATTCACATAGTTACTCATAGATAGATTTTATACTAGTTGTGCCTAGGCTATGTCATTAGGGAAAATTGATATAAGTTGGTGAAATATTGCATAAAAAAATTTGTAATCCTTTTTTCCCCCAAGTTAGGTCATTAGGGATCAGTGATGAAACGTCGCATAGAAAAATTGTATATTTTTTTCCCCCATATTAGGTCATTAGGGGGAATTGATGGTGAAATGTTACACGGTGAATTAGTAAATGTTTTGGAATTATCACATTGGTAGTGTTTTTAAATGCATGGTGATATAAGGGGAATTATAGGATGACCCCAATGATATGCCCCCCTTTTAGTGAAAGGGGAAGTGATGAATAGAACAAACACTAAGATGAAACTAAGCATGAGGTAGATGGAAAGTGGTAAATTATCAAAATGTGTATGAATTAAATGGAAGATAGTGTCAAAGAGAGATAACAAGAATACAAATTATTTAATAGGGTGGTAGGAAGAATTCTAATAATAATTCCACAAATGGGGTAAAAATTGGAGTAGAAATGCTCAAGATATGACACAAATAGTGGAGTGTGCATTAGTAGTGGTGATAAGCATGAAATATTGACTATAGTAAAGTAGGTGATGAAAAATTAACTATAAGTAAAGAATAAAAAAGTGTTTAGTTACTTCATTTGGTTTGTAATAAGCATGAAATATTGACTATAGTGTAGGTGATGAAAAATTCACTATAAGTAAAGTGAGTTACTTCATTTGGTTTGCATGAGAGTGAGTGAAAATGCTGCAAGTGAGAGTAGTGATTCCTAGTTAGTTTGAGGGGGTGGTGACTGTCCTAGCATCACATATGATTGGAAAGATGATAAGTGCATTGTTTTTCACAAAATATAGGGTGTAGCAGGTATTTTGGTTGAATTTTTGTAAGTTTTATATTTTTAATTTTCTTGGAATTTTTGACGTGGATAACATCAGTGAAGGCTCTAGTAACCCCTGTGACAGGAGCACCTAGATCTAGGTGTTGTTGTCCTGCTCCTCGGCACCCTAGTCCTGCATCTAGGTGCCTTAGTCCAAAATGTGTGCACTTGATGTATATTGTTGAAAAGCATGTTCCTAGTATGATAAATGAATGTATGTGATCATGTAATGTGTTCTAACATTGGGTTTTATTGTTGTTTTGTGGTGTGCAAAGGGATATCCACTCAAGGGAGTTATACGGTGGGCATCATATGTGTAAGTTACTAGGATTGGGCTTGTCAGATGATGATTAGGATGTGATGGATAGTTCCATCCCGCTGTAAATAACATAGATGGGGGATATGTCTAGTAACATGCCCATGTTGATTACACTATGTGAGAGATGGTGTGCTGATACATGTATATTTTGGTTTTCCGTGAGAGAGATGAATGTTACGCTGGAGGATGTATATCACATACTGCGATTGTCAATGGTTGGGGAGAGAGTCTGAGTTATTCCAATAGAGGATATGGAGTGATAGATGCGAGTGACGAGATGGCATTTTTTTGGGACTTGAGTACCTGCCAAGGACCATATCAGTTTGGATTCTATATTGTGGTCTGAGGTTCAGAACTTGCAGAATTTCATATTGGTTGTGATTACTTCATGTATAGCTATAGAGGGAGGAGGTGTAGGCATCTTATATAATATGTATGAGTTATGTCACCTGATAGAGGAGGAAAGGACTAGCTATGCATGGGCATGGTGTGTTTTGGCCCACCTATACAGATACCTATACCAATTTACACATGAAGATCATGATGGATGGATAGGAGCTATAACACTATTGTGTGCATGGGCATATGAGAACATATCCATATTGAGACTAGTTAGAGGTCCATGAGGAGATTGGGCTAGGCTAGAGATCTATGCACGAAGGTGGATAAATATTCATGATAGGAAGATGGAAACATATACATATAGTGCATTAATAGATAGGATGGGGCCCAATGTAGTCACATGAAGGCCATATTGTGATTATGGAGGGTGGCCTGAGGATGATGTAGAGTTGCGGTTTATTCAGAGGATGATGTGTCTTGATGATTGATTTCTAGGTGTGGCTGAGATTTTTTAGGTAGAGAGATTGTCACATTAGTTTGACATGGATCATGATGTGCCCCCAGTGCCATATATATGGTTACAAGCTATTAGATCACCTAGGAGTGTCAGAACTAGGTTAGGGCCCACAATAGATTAACCGGTACTCTTGGGGCCAAATGAGGTAGATGCAATGATAAATCTTGTAGACTAGGACGATGTGGGTTACACCAAGGAGTACCACTTATGGTGGGCATCTCATACATGGGTATTGGTGTTCCCATTATTTGTAGGTCTAGTAGGATTACTGCATATTGGAGGAGGAGATAGGGAAGCACATGCCCCCGACCCTATAATAGTAGCCATAGAAAATTATATGTATTTGTGTAGTTATGTATGTTGTTATATGCCTATATTTGTTGTATATATTTGCTTAGCTTGTTGTGTAATTTTTTTTGTAGGTGATGTGTATTGGTCGTTGATTTTTGATAGATATATTTACACATTGACATAGAATGTGCTGAATGATGTGATTACTAGAGGTATACTTGAGCATATGGACAATATTGTGGGTGATCATTCCCATTTATTTGAGTCGGTGGCCAAAGCAGTGACAACATGTACTATGTTGCTAGGTGATAGGGAGGAGGAACGCAAGGAGACTCGATGAGATTGAGAAATGATATGTTGTGGTCCTTTGGCATAGGATGTGTTTGCATGATATGTAGATGTACAACACTAGTGTTTCGAGTAGTATATGGATATTACCTTGCTATGGATGTAGGTTGAGTGATATTGAGGCCATAAAAAATGGCTTTGCATTAGTTGAGAGGCATCTAGTTCTAAATCTCTCATAGTACCCAAGAGTGATAGTGATTATGAGGTATGATATTTAATATGGCATACGATGTAAGGGAGTTGCCCCCAGTGATGAGACATGTTTTGTTATGATCAGTGTATTCAAGATATATGTATGGATGCATGTGGTTATTGATATATGATGAGATTATGCATTATGTTATGTATTAATGTCATAATGTAATTGGATGATGTATGGTTGAGTGTTTATTGTTTGTATTTTATGTGGCATGTTACATATTACTCATGTTTGATTGATGTAAATTTGTATTATTATGTTGATAATGACAAGGTAATAGTATGTAATGGTAGACGATGATGGATAACATATGTAAATGTGAATTAGACATGATGTTAAATTTTTATGTGTAATGCATATTTAATGTAGTGATGATAGTATAATATAATGTAAAAATGGATGATGTATAATTTCCAAAGAAAGTAACGTGTGATGTTAAATGATAGGAGGATGTGATCGTAAAATGTTATTATGATGAAAGTAAGGGGGAATAAATGATTCTCCCTAGTGTGTGGATAAACAGAATCATTAAGTTAAGACCTCTACGCAATCAAGAATGAGCCATGTAAACAAGAGTACATCATCAAGAAATGATTGAGTGGGCTAGATCAGACGATGAAGCATGTGATGAATGGATATTAGAAAAAATCCCTCAACAGTCATATAAGAACCATAAGAACACAAGTGTGTCATCATAAGGTAAGGTGATAGCAATCACCTATTAGATAGCAAGACAATGCAAAGTGGTGGAAGCATGTGGGATGGAAGAAACATGAGTGTATGAACCAAACTGAATGTCATTTTTAAGTGTAGTTGGATGTGCAAGAGTGGAGTGTTTTGGAATACCATGCGAATGAGTAGCGTGATCCATTGGATAACTTGAATTTGATGGATGAGTTTGTTAAATTAAATGCAATGGATGCAATGATGCAACATTTTATAGATGCACTAGAGAATTCATATGAGTAATAGACTATGGTGGATGTGTCATAGCCTAAACACCATGTGTAAGAGATGACTCAATTGTAGTAGAAAATCTCTGACAAGGTAGAGGAGAGACAAATTGATGATATGAGTGAGAGACATAGGAGATGATTCCCTTATCCATTATTTATTGTAATCTATCCTGAAGGGAAAGACATTCATCATCCCTATGACTATTTATGCAATGATAGTTATAATAAGGTTGGTCATGCTGATGTTGTAATCAGTGTTGTGGATGATGTTGGTTTAGATGGTAGGTGAATTAATCGCTTAGTAAGTATAACATGCAACACATCATATGATCGAGAATGATGAGAGAATTTCAAAGGCTCGTGCAACTTGGGTGGGGTGGTAGGAGAAGTAGCTTTTCATGGATCTGGAGAAGAAGTTTGTTTTTTTGGTTGATTTGGTTGATCTTGTTTGCTTTTCTTATGAGGCAAAGGTGAAGATTGTGTTGGATGCTTAATTGGGGGCACTAGTGGAGAACTAGATGAGGCAGTAGCCATAGATGTATGTGTAGGATCTATGATATTTGATTAGAGAATATATTTTTCTAGGTCAATGAATTTATAACATAGGAGAATGAATGAATTATGTGTATCATATTGTAATCTTTGCTTGAGTGGAGGAATTAGGCCATGATAGAAAATGAAATGCTTCTCTAAATCAATAGGTTGGAATACTAGTTGATGTATACAAGTAATGAATCATAAGATATAATCCTTGATGGTTCAAAGTATCCTTGATGTAAAGTAGGTATGCGATCATAAGTGACTCTAGGGTCATTGTTGATGATGAAGGGATGGAGGAAAGTGTCCTCCATGTCACAAAAAGTGTTAATTCTCCCAAAGGGAAGATGATTGTACCAATGTAATGCCTTAAGTAACAATATCTCATTAGAATGAGAGGCCATAATCATGTGGTAATGTAGAAGATGAGCATGAGGGTCACTAATACCATCAAAAAATGTGAAAGTAGGCATGATAAAATCTTGAGGAAATGCAGATTTATGAATCTTCTTAGGGACATAGTTACCATGTAATGAATTTTTGTTAATAAAATCATAATAATCCCTTTTTTCTAAAGTGAGGGAGTGAATCTGAGATTGGAGATGACCTACTGCATGTATGAGAGAGATGATATCCTATGAAGGAATGGTGGAAGATGGAAATAATGTATTAAGAAGTTGTAATTTTCCATTATGAGTAATCATAGGAATATCAAGAGGCGACAAGAAATATTATGACGCTAAGGGAATAATAGGAGTAGGTGACGAGGAAGCTATAGTAGGTGAAATAAATGGAATATACATAGCTATGGTAGGACTAGCATCAAAAAAAAAATTAATAGATGAGGTGACTAACGGAGACACATGTATAGAAAAGGATGGATTAGGAGATGTGGATGATATAACAATAGGAGATGTAATTGCAGAATAAGAAGAAGTGATGGATGGTGGTGAATCATGAAATAAAAGATGTAAAATAAAATACATATGCTTGATAATTTAAATTGATATTAAAATGAAATGAAATGATGAAAAATGACAAGGATAAGGTACTAACCTGAAATTTACTTACCTCACTGTGTGCTAGACTTGAACAAGCTGATGTGCAAAGAGGACTTAATGTGAAGGTGCTACCCTACAGATTTAAATAGCTTAAGATCCATCCAAACCGTCACGATCTAAATATGACAGTGTCACTAGGTCTTTGTAGTGTCTTCAAAATTTTCACATAGTTGTCAAAATATGTTTTCTTATGTTGTTATGAATCTGATATGAAGATCTACCTGTAAAACCCCATACAAAGCCTCAAATCCATAAAAATAAAGATTCATATGAAGGGGTTAGATTTACCTTAGCTACCATAATGGTGGAATTAAAACTAATCATTACACTACATTCCAGACCCAATGTAGTTTTGTGTGATTTTTTATGCAATTGTGTGCCTAGGGTTCCCTAGTGTCAATGACATAGAAGTAAGTGGAAGAAACTAGATGTAATAATGAAAATGGTGGATGGAATAGAATGAATACAACCCTTTCCCCTATGTTTATGTGATGCATATATAAATTATGCCCAAATTTAGTCCTTTGCTTTAGTATATATGTAGCTCTTGATAGTAGAAAGTCTTCTCGTAAGATAATGAGTATGATATGTTTATATTGGGATCTCTTTGTTGAAATTTGGATACTAATGACCTGACATGTTAACTGATAGCAAGGGGAATGAGATGGAAAATGAGAAAGACTGACCTAAAATAATTAATTTAGACCCAAGGGTTATAAGGACCAGGGTGCCTAAAATTATGGACCGCGACACCCTTGGGTGTCCCAACACTACCCTAGGCATCATATTCAAAGACTAGAGATGAAAAATGACTAAATAACGACACCTGATACTCTCTAAGAGATGACCAGAACTGTGTAAATAACTTACAACTGTGTAAGAAAAATGATGATGATGACTGACTGACTGATGATAGGACTAGGGGATAGGTCATTAGTGAATACTTTTATTACATGAGATCCATATATAAAATAATATACTTGGCAATATAAATGTAATAGTAAGTGCGTGATTTTGTTACTATAGGGGGTAAAACATAAAGTCAATGGAAAACATGTTCTAACACTGAAAGTTTCATTTTAAGTGATGAAAATGATCCTCCCCATGTGGTGGAAAATTAAAATTTCACCCATGTCCCCTTTTAATTATTTCAAAGGGACACCATGGGTCTCCAAGTGCACATTTTCCACTTTTGGAAGTTGAGTTTCATCATTGTACTGTTAAAAAACTCCTCTCGGGACTCCTTGTTACCTTGAAATCTTCCCTTGGTGTTTCCTAGGCCAAAATTATATTTTTTTTAGTCAACACCACCAAAGGAATTCAATGCAAAAATTGTTAGGACCTTATTCTTCCTTATTTTTAAATTTATGCCCCTTTTCAAATCTGGTCATGACTAGATCCTGGAAGGTCCAACTACCACCAAATATTTTTTTCCAAATTAACCTATAGAACATGTATATGGTCTCATTTGATCTAAATTTTCACTTACCTAAAATTTCACCTATCCCTTGAAATCTCAAGATCATCAGTTGAATCTTCACCATGATCAAATGTTTTTATTTGCACTATCGTGCTAATATCTGCAAATCTTCTCCTTTGAATTATTTGATTTTTTTTTCAAAATTAATTATGAAGACTTATATTTCTAATGAGTATCTGATTTCTTTCCAACTCCTTCTGAGGATTTTGATATGTCTAGAACAAGCCAACTAGCCTTTTAAATGCTTTCATTTCCTTACACCATACTAAAAATAGTTGATTATTACATAAATTGTTCATAAACCTGATTTTTATTCAAAAAATTTCCTAAATCAATTTAGTGCATCTTGTAGCTATCATGAACAACTCCTAAGTGGATTTTGCATCATTAGTCACCTTCCAAGGGGTGTGCACCAGTGTGAAGAAGGTTGAAAATAGGCATTTTGGGGCATCTGGGAGAAATTCCTTATAAATGGTCTTGAATGAATCCATTAGTCACCTCCCTACACATGAAAAACACTTAAAACACACATTATCACACTCCTGGAAATTATTAGGGTAGCATAGTAACTGATTTTTCTGGAGGATAGGTTTATATTAACCCAGAGAAGGATTTTCAAATGTGGTCTAGGTTACCATGACAAAAAAAAGAAGAATTTTTCATGATAATTTTTTTCATGAAAACAATAGGATCTAGCTTGGGGAATTGTTCTAGATTGAACACAGTTAGGAAAAAACAACAAGAACTCCAAAATATTAAGACATTATGTGGACTAGTTCTTTATACATTGGGCTTATAGAGTCGCACCATAGATATACAATGAAGCTTCCTTTATTGAATGCACACACACAACACAAAACAAGAAACAAATACACAACAAGGAAAAAAAAACCAAACCTAAAATCACTTATGATATAAGAGGGTGACAACCCTCTTTTGTTGAAGCATTTTCATCTTTTACAATATGTTACCTCTGAGTGAGTAGCACTGGGTGATGACGTTTTATGAATCCTTTAACTATTTAAGCAAGTAGCCTCCTCTCCATCACTATTTATGAAATCCAATACTTTTATGAATGTTTGTATATCTAGTATGGGTGAATCTACATAATTACTCTAATGCTCAAATATTTTCCTATAAATTCCATTATTCTTACAATTAGTCTTAGAATGCAAATTTCCTTCAATTTTCATCCACATTGTCGATCTCCCATTTTCATTTCACGAATTCCCCAGGGTTTCTTTTTGAATGGATTACTTAAATGCTCCAAGTGTTTATATTTCACACATTCATTATTATTGACGAAATGTTCATGAGAAGCATTGATTCCATCCTTTTTTCCTATTTCATCATGAAACTATTGGGCACCAAATGAAGAATCAAACTTATCTTCATACATATCTTACACATCCATTGTATGAGTCAAGATATCAAGATTGAGTTTGGGATCTTTCATTCCTTCAAAAAAAATTAATATTTCTTACACAGACTCCTTCAAAACTACCAAATTTTCACCTTCACATTCATTTGGAGAATATTCATTTTGAAATGTGAGAAAACAATTTATAGAAAGTGATTCATCATCCTAAAGATCATCGAATTTCACTTCTTCTTCACTACTCGATTCCTCATCTCCAAAGGAATCAAACACCTTTTTTTCAATATTTTCATCATTGAGATAATTTTCTTATTTAAGTGGAAAAGAGAAAACTTTAATTTCATCATTACATCTATAGACCATTGCATAAAAAGAGATATCATATTTTTCATCTTGATCTATATCATGACAATTTTTTGAATAAACTGAGAAATCAGAGTTGGATTCATACCTATCTTGTAGTTTCATGGCTTGCATTAAGATTTCAAGGATGGTTTGGGGATCTCTTGTTTCTTCTATAGTTTTCAGAATTTATTTCACAAATTCCTCTTTCAAATATTCAAAAGACTCGTCACAAATTATCCTCTCTTCTTCATGTATGACATCATTAATAAGAGGCTTAAAGAACTTTTTTTCAATACAATAATCACTAAGAGAATCATCATCCTCGAATGGAAATCAGAACACCTATTATTCATGAGAAAATGCACTGGCTGATTTTTTAGTTCAAAACTCATCAAGAATATATTCATCTTCTATTTGGCATACATCATTTTGTAATTCATACTATTATCTTTTAAGTCAAGATATTTCCACTCTTCATCATTACGAATACCCAACTAGAAAGGAATACTTAGTCCCATAAAGATAAGAATTTTATCCTCATCTTTGGATGTTATGAAATGATTTCCATTCCCACTATCTTAGTACAAGATATTATAACTTAGATATTTTGAATTTTGTACCTTGTATTTCATATTGCTTATCGGAAGAAACATTTCAATTTTCCCTTAAATGAAATGGTTGTAGAATACCAATTCATTTGAATCTTACCTCCCAAGTACCAACATGGAAATATACTTAGTAACATTCCAAATGACACTAAAATATCTGCTATAAAAATAGTTAACAATATTTTCTTATCTCGAAAGTTAGTGAGAACCACCTTTGTATACTTGATCCACCCCACAAGTGGGACTTCCTTGGACTCAATGGAGTAACACGATCCATTAGCCCGTGTCAAGGTAAGTATGAGAGCATTAGATACTTTGACAAGCATTACATTATTAGAAAATCCCAAATCTATTATCCAGTTATTCATTTGGTATCCTCTAATGAGAAGGGAGAGATAGAATGGATCAATCTTAAAGGTCTTTGATGCACTCATAGCAATAATATTTTTTGATGGAGGAGTAGGTGGAGTTGATATTATTCCTCTATAATCAGGAACCATAGTATTAGGATTTAAACTACTACCTTTGATATAATGGACAAGCCTATCAAATTGTTCTACATGAGTTTGCAAGAATTAAAATTTAGAAATCTGAAATTCAATTTTTTTAACATGTTCTATGATATCAAAAGAGGTGGATGCAGATTTTTGTGGAGTAGTGGCTTATTTTATAATTACAAAAAAATATTTTGAAGGAGAAAATTTTATAGAAATGGAATTAGAACTATGAGGAGTATTGGGATACTTAATTGGTAAAGTAGATAGCGTATTTCTTGCCAATATATCTATCTTATCCTCTATAGACTCCTTGGAAGGTTGAAGTCT
Source organism: Taxus chinensis (assembly GCA_019776745.2). Taxonomy (NCBI): domain Eukaryota; kingdom Viridiplantae; phylum Streptophyta; class Pinopsida; order Cupressales; family Taxaceae; genus Taxus; species Taxus chinensis. The sequence goes on along the minus strand of CM034149.1, from coordinate 94,033,566 downwards.
AGATCCTCTACTAATTATTTTATTCTGTAGAGTCGTCACAAGAGGATCATCAAAAAAAATAAAATTGGAGCAGTGGTAGAGGAATTTCCTTTCTAAGATTGATAACGAGTGAAAATTATACATGAGAAGGTAGGTACATCATCATTATATTCTTATTCACCTTCCAAATATTCAAGGAATCTAATTTTATAATCATCCTCCACTTCTTCAATCTCTAGGAAATTGTTTTCCTCACTCTCTTGTTCTGAATGTATAAATTCTTATTGACCATTTTTAGTTCAACATATTGCATTGACTACTAGGGCTTCTAAGGAAATCCTTTGGGGTGCTTCTAGAATCTTATTTCTATTCTAGTTTTGGTTAGATTCTTATTGAAAAACTTCCTTCTCCAACAGTGTCAATTCATTAGTCAAATTTTTTAACAATGAATAAAATATCTCATCTTTGGAACTATGGGACGTATTCTTCATTGTATGATTCTTGATTTTTCCTGACAAGATGACATCATCTTACACTTCAATGGAAATTTCTTGAGAATTTTCCAAATATCTTGGCTGGAATTTCCTTAAAATAAAACTAACTTCACGAAACTAGGCATTCATGAAGAAAATTTTTAGATTATCTATAATAGGAAAAAAATGGTGGGAATCTTGTTTACAAGATTATTAAATTTTTCTATGAATTATCTCATGGAATTTTTTTGTTCTTTCTTCATTTTGGTTAACTAAGCAAGGAGGGCATGAGCATATTTTGTAGCCTTAAATATTTCCTCAAACTTACTTTTCATATTACCCCAATCGGAAATTGAGCATGAGGGAAAATAGTAAAACTAGTCAATAGTGGTATCTTATAATATTTCCATGAATAGCCACATTATAACATATTCATGTTGTATCCCAAGAATGCCACAAACTCTGATGAAAGTTATGATATGATCATTTGGTCACTGATTTCCATCTCTATAGAATTTTGGAAAATTCTTTCTTGACCCTTTTGGAAGTTCATGGAATGGAGGATGTTGGGGTGGTAATGTCAAGTGGGATCAACCACTGCAGTACGCCCCAACATTAATTAAAAAAATTTCCATCAAAATTTATTGTGAAGTTATTTCACATTTAAGAGTGAAGCGACCTAATTGATTCACCCACCCAGATTCATTTGGGTGATCCCTCTCGGGATTGGCTATCTACAACATATACATGTTATATAGACTGAATTAAAAAATGGGATTGTATTATAAGATAATATCGAGATCATTGTATGATCTGATCAAGAAATATATCTTACCAGACATTGTGATTTACTATGAGCTATAAGCGGAAGTGTTGGGTTAAAATTATGTGAATTCTTAATAAAGACAATGTTATACCAATGGATTTTTTTCCTTTAGGTTTCTCCACTTAAATATGGTGTTATTTGTCTCCTATTTTTACTTTGCATTTTATTTCCTCTCTTGCTCATTATGCTTTGTTATTCACTATTTATTTTAAGCTAGATTTATGTCTGATTAAATGCATATCATAATCTATAGGCTTTGTCTTTAATGGTAGATCTGTAATATGTGGATTATTTATCCCATGTAAATCTAACATGGTATCAGATCGTGGTGATTTTACATGTGCATGATCGATATAGAAGTGTTTAACTTGAAGAGGTGAAGAAGCTTGAAGTTTATTTATGGATTTGGGAGACCCTTAAAAGATCTGCAGTCATCTTGAAGAAAACCAAGTTTTAAATTCCAATTCTTGCCCAAATACTGTTTGAAATGTTGGCTAAATGGTTGTTTAGATCATGTTTGAAGCTTTGGTATGCTTATATCTTTGCTTCCGCATCTAGTTTCAATAGTTTATGGTTTAAATCTATCATCTCCGAACTTATTTTAGGTCTTCACCCCGTTTATAGTGGTTAGAGTCATTTTTTACTTTGGATCCAAAATATTTACTTAGATCTAGTTCGTTTGAGGTTTTTTAGTCCATTCTAGGAGTAAAAATATTTATTTTTCTCTAGTTTTTCCTTCATAAATCTTGGACCAATAATTTTATGTCATTTGTCTTCACATTTTTTGTCTTTTATTATTTTTTTGATAGATCTTGTTTTGTGAATCCTAGTCCAATCATTTTACACCACCTACCTTCACATTTTCAGTCTCTTTGTTGTTCTTTTAAGTTTTGTGAAGTTTGGACCAATAATATTGTTCCACATAGCTTTTTCGTTGTTCTTTTCATGCTTACAAAGCCATACCCACTCTTAAAGTGCCAATTGTCTTGCATTTGATATCCTTCTTTCCTTGCAAATCTCGAGTCAATCCTATTATGCCATTTGGCTTCACTTTGTCAGTATTATTTGAATTTTCATGTTTTTGCAAAGCTCCTTTGCTTGCGAAGCTTGAGCCAATCATTTTACTCCAGCTAACTTCACATTGTTAGTTTTTTCAAATCTTGAGCTAATCAAAGGGCTCCATCTTGCTTCACATTATTATTCTATTTATTTATCTGATTGTCAATTATGAAATGTGAGCCAATAAAGGATTTATGCATATCTCCATGTTGTCAGATTTGGCTTAGTTGTCCTTTATCATTTGAGAAATATAGACTAATATAGTTGTTCCATAGTTCACATTATTTGTCCCTTGTTATCTATTTATGACATTTTTGAAATTTGAGCCAATAAGATTGCTCCATATTTTTCCTTTTTAGTTTCTTTGGTTATTTGTCCTTTACAAAATTAGAGAAAATAATGTTTCTCGAAGTGGATCCATATTTCACTTTGTCAGTCTTCTTTTTAAATTACCTCTGACATATGTGAAGGAAAAACCTATAACATTTCTCCAAGTATCTTTTGTTTCAAACTTGTCAGATTTGTGAAATCTAAGCAAATAGAATTGCTCCACATTTCTCATTTGTCAATCTTTCTTTTGTGGAAGTATTTATCCAATAAGGATTATCCATATTTTCACATTTGTCTGTCTTTCGAAAAGTGAGCCATTTAAAAGGCTCCATGTGTCATCAGTTTTATTTAGTCATTTTGGTTACAATGTGAAATGTGAACCAATAGTATTTGGACATGTACATATTTTTTCACATTTTTCAGTCTTTTTCATTTGTGAAGTGCGAGACATGTAAAATGTTACACATATATTCTTTTTTTACTTGTCTTTGTCTGTTTTACAAAGCACGAATCAATTGACTTATGAGACATATTTTAATTGTGCCAGCCTTCACAAGTGTTAGGGTTTTAGTCTTTTCTTTTGGGTTAGCCACTTAAATTGTGACACATGTCTTGTACCTCTTTCAGACCTAAAATTTATTTTAAGTTTCATCTATTCTGCAGACATTAGGTCCACCTAAGGATTTTTCTTAAAGTTTGACAGAAAGTTTCCAAGTGTCTTTTCTTTAATCGTTAAACTTTCAACAAGTGGCCTCATTTGACTAAGAATTTGATTTTACATTGTATCAAAGTGAGAAAAGTGAACCAATTAATTAAAGACACGTGTATATGGTTATGTTTTAATTAATTGTCTTCTATCTTCTTAGTTACATTGTGAAATGCAAGCTAATTAAAAAGTGACACGTATTTCTCTTTTTTCACTTGTTGTCATGGACCTAAAAAGGCATTAACTTTGATATTTAAATATTTTACATCTTCCCTAAGATATTTTCTAAAGCCAACATGTTCCCTTCTTACTATTGTTGATATGTGCCACGTGTCACCCCCTACCTTTGTTGTTTAAACTTACAATTTATCTTAAATTTGATCAAAGAAAGCTATTTTTTATTAACTTTAGAGTTATTTGCATTCGTATAGCTATTAAAATATTTTTACCTAGTTATTTTTCCTTTGTTTGGTTTTCTTGATTTTTTTTTTTAGCTTTCTTTGTCTTGATTATCATCTGAGCATTAAAAATTTCTAGCTCTACCATTTTATTGATGGATAAGTCTTAGCTCTTAAAAGGAAAAATTTATAACATTTGGAGAGTTTGATTGAAAGCTTGGTTTATGGAATAGAAAAACATCCCACATGGAGACAAGCTACCCCTGAAAACCTTAGTTCTTTTTCTTAGAGATCCTAGGAATCTTTGTCCATCCTATTGCAAATCATTAGAGATGAATTATTTATGCATATAGGTCACATGGACTCGCCTATAGATGATTGAAAGAAATTAAAAACCATGCATGAAGGTAGTAGCTTGTCTAAGATAATTATACTAGTTTTAGAGTTTTTCATAACTCCCATGAAGGGGGATGAGAAAATTTTCATTTATTTAGCTAAAATTAAGAACATTAAAGCTCAATTAGATGGTTGTAATTGTGAATTGTTTCAAGATAAGCTCCTATATTTCATTATACAGATCAATATACATGAAAATTTCAAAAAAGTTATCTCCATTCTTAACTCTTTTGTCTTTTGACAAGTGATCACACAAGGGTACTTCCGTAAACTTATGGAAAAATTCTTGTAGATAATACAAGGTAGGTGTTATCCAAAATGTGCCCCTGCTCATTTTTGTGGATAACTCCTTGTGTTCTTACCTCTCTTGTGCCTCAGTCTCCATTTTTTTATTTTTAGGTTGTCAAACCTTCTAGAAATGGTACCATTGGATAGAGCTCTCTCTCAGCTTTCCAGAAAGGTAAATTTTTCCTCCTAACTCCTCATATTTTTCAAGTTATGGCTCAGCGGAGTTTTTGTGGGAAATTTTCCCTTAGAGCGTCCGCAGCCAATCAGAATGTGCCACGTGGCACCTGGAGTGCCAGAGCGTGGGGAAAATTTGAAATTTTTTTCCAAAGACCAAATGGGTAAAAATTCAAACTTTTTGCCCGCTGATCCGATTTTGGCCTGTTTTTGCCCTAAATCTTAAAACGGCCATAACTTTCGATCCAGAGCTCAGATTTTCATGTTCTTTATATCAATGGAAAGCTGGTTTAATTATCTACATGATTCCATGGTCAATTCTAAATTTTTGTTCATTTTTGAACGAGAAAATCAAAAAAATCTTCTGGTATGTGCCCATGGACAGAACTGACGTTTCAACAACCAATTTTAATCAAAATGGGTCACATTCTTCTCCAGTATGGTCAAAAATGTCAGGGCATGGGTTTGTAAGGACCTCCATGCTATTTTCAATGCATTTTGGTCAATGAGGAATGGCTCCCACGTGTTTTCACATTTTCTCTCTCCTAGGCTCGACCCATGCACTATAAAAGCTAGATTTGGCTCATTTTTCAAAGGGTGGAACACTTTTTTGCACAACAAGCTTCTATTTTCTCCTTTAACAAGTGATTTTTTGCAAGGATCAGACCTTTTCAGGGATTGTAATAGTTTTCTGCCTCTTTGGTGTTGGAATGCAAGGATTTTGATGTTGAAAATCACAATACAGGCTCTGTGAATGCTTTCAGTCGTTTGTATGTGTTGTTTGTTTTATTTCAAACCTTTGATTACAGCTTATCAACCTGTGCATGATGTTTTATGTTGCAATTTTTTATTTTTGTCTATTTACATGAGTAAAAATGTTCACCACTCCTTTGGTGTATCACCCTTATTAGTTTAGTTTCAATTTTTGCATCTCTTATCCCTGTCTCCTTGCAATCTAGGATAAAATTAGGATCTGAACCTCTGCAGTTGTGTAAATAATAGATCTAATCAGAGGAGTTTGAGGAACCAGCCTCTAATCTGAATATTCCTCTCTCATTTTTATAAGTCCCACACTTAGAGAGAGGTTTCAATGTTGTGCAATCACACTAGATTCCTAAAACATCAATTTAGAAACCTAATTTGCATCTAGGGGTGCTGATAATTTGCAACAACAATTTTGGCACGCCCGATGGGACCTTAGAGGTCTCATTTTTATTGCAGGAAAGTTGATGTGCATCTGCTGAAATTTTCTTGCTTCAAAAGAGCTATAAATTACACATCTGGAGACTCCAAGGGGAAGAATAAACTGGTTTCAATAGTGCAAGCCTGAAAACTCATGAGAAGAATCACTACAAGGTCAAGAGCTGGAGAAGAAGAGGCACTGTTTGAATATCTGCAGTTATCTCCAAGAGTAAGGCAAAGTGGGAGGAGAATCCAAAGGTCTCCATCTCCACCAAATAGAACTCTCTCAACTCCTCCACCTGGTAGGCCTTTTATTCAATCAACAAGGGTTTTAAGGCCAATTAGAATGGCACAAAACAACCCCTATGTCAATTTCACTGGCAGCAGCCCACTTGCTCTCTATGCAAAAAATCTAATTCCAATTGCAGCCTTGAAGAACATTCCATTCTTCACTGGAGAGAATCAGACTACTCCTGGTGATCAAGTTAAAGACATTGCCAACCTTTGTGCAATTCATGAAATCAATGAGATGCAAGTTGCTGTCAAATTACTGGCATCTTCATTCAAGGGGAAGGCTTTGCAATGGTTTAGAAGTCTTGCCTTAGGTTCTATTCAGAATTAGAACCAACTATGTATAGCACTTCATGAGTAATTTGGGGAGAAAGGAGACAACTTGTCTCTTTTGGAGTAGCTGACAACCATCAAGAGAGCTCCCAATGAGCAGCTGATTGATTTCAACTTCAGATTTCAAAAGACTTGGGAGAGAATTCCAGTGGCAGTCAGGCCAACAGTAGAAGGTGCTTTTCTCTACTACCTCAAAGCTCTAAATTCTAATATTTCTATGTTGATTCAGTCCATGGGAGGCATAACTATCCCTACGGCTTATAGCATTGCCATCAGGGCTGAAATTTTTTTGATCCAAGCTGACAAACTAACCCCTAGACCTCACATGCCATTGTTTCCAAGTTTAGAGAGCCCAAACACTAATCAAGCACCTAATTTGGCTCCTTCTCCCATTCCTAGAAATCAGAGTTCAAATGAAGCTTCTACTTCATCTCCAAGTGCCCCAAATGAGCTTCAAGAAGTCATGAAGCAATTGCAAAACCTAGGCAATGAGCTGGTCACTCTCAAGAGGTAAGAAGCCCAAGGTTTTAGACCTTCTTATCAGCCCCAAGCTCAGCCTAACAGGAAGCCATACCAACCAAAAAAACCTCCCAATCTAGTTGCAAATATAAATCAAACAAGGCCTCCTGCCAATAGACCATTTCAACCCTATAATCCTAATGCCATATCTGCCTCTAAGGCATTGGTGCCAACACAAAACAACATTGCTTAGGAGTATGATTGGTTTTTTCCATGCAATGAACCTCACAACCAATCCATGTGCTTCAATGGTGCTTTGAATCAAGCATTAATGGTGACAACTACTGGTGTGGAGGGTGAGGGAAGTCAAGGAAACAACCAACAACAAGAAACATTCCAACAACAATCAACCCTAAATGACACCACGTTGGTAAACTAGCAAGCAGAGGATTTTTGTGGCATGAATCAGATAGTCTCTCAAGGTGTTGCAGCCAACACAAGGTCAAAAAGAAGGAATTTGGGTGAAGAGCAGCCATTGGGTCCAACGAATCCACAACCTTCCATGGCTCCACAAATGGTTGGAAAGTAAAATCCAATTTCAAATGCACAAGGGCAGCCAAGAACAGCTCCTAGACCAACTCAAATACCATTTGTTGCTGCCCACATACAAGAAGTGAATGTGCCAACCAAGGGACAACAAAGAGATCCTTCATCACCATTCAATATCATTGATCAGATGAAGAAGACAAATGTAAATATATCAATGTGGGAATCCCTATTTATCCCAGGCCAAAGGGATTTGCTACAAGCTGCCATGAAGGACTGACCAACCTCGAATCAGCAAGCTCAGATGCAAGAGAAAGTGCTCACAAATGCTGCCCAACCTGAAGGGAATCATGGAGGATAGCAAGGTAAAATGTTGAAGCCCCCTCCTTTCTATGTTTCATTAATCATTGGAAATCAGTTAGTGGACAATTGCATGATAGATTCCGGGCCAAGTAGCTCAGTGATGCCTAAACAAATAGCTAATTAGCTAGGGCTCCAGTATGAAACCATATCCAAAGGGGTAGTGTAGCTGGATGGGACAGCAGTACAACAGTTGGAGTGATTAGAAACTTGAGTCTTACCTTGCATGCATTTCCAAATGTTGTTGTTTTACAAGATGTATCAGTTATAGACCTTCCACCACTCTTTGCCCTATGCTTGTCAAGGGACTTCATAGCCAAGATTGGAGGATATTTTTTTGCTGATTGGTCACACATGCTATTCAGAACGAGGTATGAAACCAAAGCTACAATCAGGTCTAAACCTATTGCAAACTTCCACATTGAGCCCTACACTCCAAGTCAGATCAATGCCAATTTTTCAGCATTTGATCAAGAAGATCACCCTGATAATAATGGTATAGCTTAGATACCAAATGATAGAATAGAATAAGATTGCAATGACCAAAGAGGGACGGAAGCCTCACAAATATTATTGATCATGAAATCAGATTACATTACAATGCAAGAGCTGTAATATTTATAGATATTAGACAGCCTCATATGGATAGACATGACACCCTAGCAGACACCAACTACAAGATGATAAGACCCATCTCACATGCACATGTAATTACTACTAATACCAATATTGAATGTTATCCAACATAACAATATTGAATGCAAGTCACTATACTAGAGTGCACATGTTGCCCATTATTAAATAAAAGACAATGTAATAAATATGACTATGCTAAATTATTCTAACATTCCCCCCCTTAATTTTGCATAGTTTCCAATGAAGTGGAGAGGAACTCTCTGAATAGTGTGAATTTGTCACGTGCAAGTGACTTAGTGAAAACATCTGCCTTTTGTTCAGCTGTAGGACAGAAATGGAGCTGTATGTTGTGCTTCAAGACATGCTCGCATATGAAATGAACCTGTACTTCAATATGCTTGGTTCTCTCATGAAATATTGGATTGCGAACAAGCTTTAGAACTCCTTCATTATCAACATATACTGGAGTAAATTTCTGTTGTGGTAGACCAATTCCTTCCAGTATTCGGCGTAGCCATATTGCTTCACAAACAGCTTCACCTGCAGCTCTATATTCTGATTCTGTAGAAGAGCGAGAAACAAAGTTCTGTTTCTTACTTCCCCGTGATATCGGTCCAGATACCATAAAGAAGACGAAGCCTGATGTTGACTTCCTATCATCCATGTTTCCTGCATGATTTGAATTTGAATATCCTATCAAGAACAAATTATCATTCTTCTTGTACTCTAGACCAAGGTCAACTGTATCCTTTAGATATCTTAGTATTCTCTTTGCTGCTTTCCAATGACATATTTTTGGTTCTTGCATGAAGCGTGATAAATAGCTGACTGCAAAGCTGATATCTGGTCTAGTATATGTCAGGTAAATGAGATTCCCGATCAACTGCCGATAGAGAGTTGCATTCACTGGTGGTGATGGATCAAAACGAGATAACTGAAGTCTCACTTCCATAGGTGTAGCAATAGGAGTGCATTCCATCATCTTGAATTTCTCGAGCGTTGTCTTGGTGTATTTCAACTGCGACACAAAGATATGATTCTCTTTTTGCCATACTTCCAATCCAAGACAATAGTGCATGAGCCCGAGATCTGTCATGTCGAACGATCGATTAAACTCCTTTGTTGTATCAATCATCTTCACAGAACTACCTGTAATGACTAGATCGTCAACATAAACAACCACAATGACAATCTCCCCCCCTTGCTTTTTGAGGTAGAGATTGGGGTCATAAGGATTCCTTTCGAATCCATGACGTATGAGATGCTCATCAATTTTGATGTACCATGCCCGGGGTGCCTGTATTAGGCCATATAGAGATTTTATGAGTCTGCATACCATCATCTCATTTCCTGGTATTACATAACCCTCTGGCTGAGTCATATAGAATTCTTCTTGCAAATCTCCATTAAGAAAGGCACTTTTCACATCCATTTGGTGGAATTTCCAACCAAATTGTGCAGCTAGAGAAAAGATCATCCTGATTGTCTTGATCTTGGCTGTGGGAGCAAATGTCTCCTCATAATCAATGCCTTCTTGTTGTGCATACCCCTTTGCTACAAGCCTTGCTTTATACTTGTCAACAGTCCCATCTGATCTGTACTTAGTCTTGAATATCCATCTGCATCCAATGGGTTTCTTCCCTGGTGGAAGGTCGACATGTTGCCATGTGTTGTTCTTCATCACTGATTGATACTCTGAATCCATGGCATCTTTCCAAGATTTTGATTGTAGGGCTTCTTGAACTGTAGATGGCTCAACTGTTTCAACAACTCTTCTCATTAGGGCATAATTGACCTCTTCACGAGCTTGACTGCGAGTTCTAGGTCCAGGATTAGATGATGTGCTAGGTGCTTCATCCAAATTTGCATCTCTTATTAATATAGTATACCATTTAGGTAACTTCTTAGCTTTTCCATTGGCTTGTGGTGGATCCAATTTTTCACCATCATCCAATTCATCACTGTCATCTTCAGTGGGAACATCAAATTCTGTCTTCACAAGAGGTGTATTCTACATGTTTGTTGAGTCATTGAGTGGAGCATCTGCTTGTTTCTTCTCAAAGAACTCAACATCCCTACTTGTGTATACTTTCTTTGCTTTCAGATCCCATAATCTGTACCCAAGTGCTTCTTCACTGTATCCAATGAATATCAGTTTCTCAGCTTTCATATCCAACTTATTCCTGTTCTTCTTGGGTATGTGCATGCTAGCTTTACACCCAAATACTCTTAGGTGTGCAATTGATGGTTTCCGATTTGACCATGCTTCTTGAGGTGTCACTCCTTCAAGAGCTACTGTGGGTACTCTGTTCAACAAATAGACTGTAGTTCTTGCAGCTTCTGCCTAAAATGTCTTTGTTAAACCTGAGTCGTCAATCATACATCGCACCATTTCCATGATAGTACGATTCCTTCTCTCAACTATACCATTCTGTTGTGGTGTGTGAGTAGGAGGCATTTGTTGACGAATCCCATGAGCTTCTAGGTAAGTCTTGAACTCATTGCTTGTGAATTCCCCCCCTTGATCTGAGCAGAGAGTTTTGATCTTGCGACCAACTTCATTCTCAACAAGTGCTTTGAACTTCTGAAATGTCTCAAAGGCTTGACTCTTGTTTCTTAGAAAATATATCCACATCTTTCTCGAGTAGTCATCAACACAAAGCATGAAGTATTGACATCCAGAATGACTTGGTTGCATGGGCCTGCAAAGATCGGTGTGCACCAAATCAAGCTTTCCCTTAGCTCTATATGTGTTCTTCTGGAAGGGTACTCTGTGTTGCTTTCCAGCTAGGCAATTGTGACATTTGTCAGTGTTGTGCTTAAGTGTAGGCAATCCTTTCACCATGTTGCCCTTTTGAAGTGTTTGGAGATAGCCAAAACTGATGTGACCATATCTGCGATGCCATAGTTTTGCAGATTGTGTGTCTTTGGCCACTAAAGCTTGGTCATCCTTATGGACAAAATCAAGTTGGAACATGTGTCCCACATTAGAGGCTCTTGCTACAATCTTGGAACCTCTTGACTTATCTCTTATCAAGCACACTTTTTTTCCATTATTACTGTCAAAATCTAACTTCAAGTTGTGATCAAGGAGTTGACTAACTGATAGCAAATTCTTGGTCAACCCAGGTACATACAATACATTTGTGATTTTGCAGTCATGCTTTCCAAGAGGTAGTGAAATGTTTCCAATCCCCTTGACACTGTATGATGAGTCACCACCTAATGACACATGGTTCTTGTTAGGTGAGTCACGTAGTGTGTAGAACCAATCCTTACGTCCAGTCATGTGTCGAGTTGCACCCGAGTCAACATACCAGATATCTTGTGTGGACTTGGTTTCGTCATCAAATTGAGCAGAATACATGTGGTGTCCTTCATCTGAATCATCCTCATGTTCGGCGATGTACCCTTGTTGTTTGGGTTTTCTTTGCCAATTACCATTTTTCTGCCCTTGATTGTTGTTATTGTTGGACTTCCCTTTATTTGAATTATTGTTACCCTGTTGGTTATTGGGTTTTGAATTACTTGATGAACCCTTTTTGTAGGAATTGTACCAACAATCTTTGATGTCATGTGCCCCTCTATTGCAAATGGGACACTTCTTGGTGTTGTCTCATTGACTTTGGTTTTGTTGGGACTTCTTGTGATTGGACTGAAATTTTCTCTTTCCTTTATGATTGGAAGATAGTGCTTGCTCATCTTCCTGATCTTTGTTGTTCATTTCCTCTTCTTGTTGAAGTAGATTGATCAACTTCTCAAAGGTGACTGTGTGTTCACTCATATTGATAGTTGTCACAAAGATTCTGTAGGAAGGAGGAAGTGCTCGCAACACAATTGGTACGAGGTCTTCATCACTTATCTCTTTTCCCAATGCCAATAGAGATGCCCTCAAAGTAGCAACTCATCTCAAAAAAAAATCAACCTTCTCATTGTGCTTGAACTTGAGAGTATGCAGTTGTGATAGTAGGTTGAGGATGGCATTCTTGTTCTTTGCCTCATAGACTGTGCTCAACTTATCCCATGCATCCTTGGCCGATGTGGCATCTCTAATGTGGGGTTGCACATCATCTATTATGCTAAACAAGATGATCAACTTGGCCTTTTGATTGGCCCTGTCAAATTGAACTTGTTGTCTTCCATCATCAAGTGATCTTGTTGTTTTTCCATCTACAACTGTCCATAGGTCTTCAAACTCAAGTAATGTCTTGATCTTCGGTTTCCATGCAGCATAGTTGTCTCCTCTAAGCAGTTGTGAATCTGGCAAGAAGAACTTTGGTGCTTGTGCACCCATTTCTGCAATCTGAATTTTTGAAACTCTAAATTTTTGACAAAGGGTAAGGCTCTTATCACTCCAAGTTTATGGTCTCCCTCTCAATATACCGTCAAGCCGATATACCAAACCTTTCTATATACGCTCCCTTCCGATATACCCATCGGTATGTGGAAGAAGATCACCCTTTCAATATACCCGTCAGTACAGAAAGAGGTGTTAACACACGTGAAAGAATTTATTATGTGGTACTTAGACAGTACAGAGAGGGGTTTGTGCAAGCACAAACGGATGGGAGGGCTCAAATATGTGTGTATTGTGTCCTTATTACTCCCCATCGATTTTATAGGGTCAATGCCCAGACGACATTTAGGTAGTTGTGTTAGGCGTTAAGTGCAGTAGTAGTCGCGACGGCATCACCCGTAAGCGCTTCCCAGAGGCACCGTATATACCGAACGCTGCTATGAGATCAAAGATCTCGTGTGATAGAACCAAACATAAAATGAAAATTTTGCACCTTTTTTCTTTTTTCTTTCACTTTATGCACCAATATTACTACAACATGCTCCAAAACTACATAAAAATGAAGTTTTTGTGTCCCCCCTCTTTAGAAAAAAGGGTCTAGAATCACAAAATACACAATTTAGGCCAATTTTTTTTTTTTTACCCCCCAATAGGTGTTTTTCTGCTAAATTTAGCAGTGGCTCTAAATGTGTTTGGTGAGCTTCTAAATTTAGAAATCTCCCAATTTTTTTTAATTTTTCCAAATTTTCCAAAAAAAATAATTTAATAAAAAATATGGAGAGAGTGGGAATCGAACCGCTGACCTGTTTGTTCCCAAGATCCAAACAAACAATCTGAATATTGTTTTCAGCTTTTCTCACAAACCGTGATCTAGGTTTTTCTAAAATTTTGACAGAAGCATAATACAATATTTATCTTGAAACCCACGAAATTTCAGAAGAATTGGAATCTTATTTTTTGAGATCTTACCAATTTACCAGCTAGATCTGATTTTTTTCAGAAAAAAGATGATTCGACTTGTACAGACTTTTTGTCACATGTAGATGCCGAATCTGAAGATGATGTAAACTGTAAAGTTGTGTATCTCCTTTTTATCTTTTAAGAAAAAAAAATGGCACATCAATCTGACATTGTATGAAAAAGTTACGTCCTTTTTTCTAAGAGCTATCTGCTGGAATTTTGTTGACGGGACTGCTTCAACCTTTGCGCCCGAATTCTTCACACCTCCACTTTCAAATCTAATTTTTTTTTTTTTTTTTTTAGATCTGATATTTTTTTTTTCTTTAGATCTACAAAAAAAATTTCAAGATCTCTATCCTTTTTTTTTTTAAAAGATCTCTTTTTTTTTCACAAATCTTTTTTTTTATTTTTTAGATCTGCAATTTTTTTCAAGATCTTTCTCCCTTTTTTTTTTTTAAAGATCTCCAAATCTGAAATATTCCACCAATATGTTAGATCAATTGGCTATACCAATGACTAAAAAAAAATTTACCTTCCAAATAAGTGGATAGGTCAAATTTTAGTTGAGGGATGCTTAGAAGGAATGAAGGCTGCGGGATGCTTCAATGGCTCTCCTTTGATGCAGATCTTCTTCTCCAATGGATCCTCTCCAATAGTGCTCCTCTTCAACCTTGCTTGGATAGAATCTGCTCTGATACCAAATGATAGAATAGAATAAGATTGCAATGACCAAAGATGGACGGAAGCCTCACAAATATTATTGATCATGAAATCAGATTACATTACAATGCAAGAGCTGTAATATTTATAGATATTAGACAACCTCATATGGATAGACATGACACCCTAGCAGACACCAACTACGAGATGATAAAACCCATCTCACATGCACATGTAATTACTACTAATACCAATATTGAATGTTATCCAACATAACAATATTGAATGCAAGTCACTAGACTAGAGTGCACATGTTGCACATTATTAAATAAAAGACAATGCAATAAAATGCAATAAATATGCCTATGCTAAATTATGCTAACACACCCAAGCACTGATGAAGCTGACACCAAAGTTGGAAGCATCCTGGATCTAACTCTTGATGAATGGGCAAACAAGGTACATACTTTTGATCCTTATCAAGAAGTAGAAGAATCTGAGCTAGGGGTCTATTGCATACATGAAGAAGATCACCCCATTCCTAGCATCACCAAGCCAAACCATAAGGATGAAAATGAGGTATGGCATCTATTTTTTGATGGATCAAGGAGTAGACAAGGTGCAGGAGGTGGAGCCATGCTTGTTTCACCTCAAGGAGTAAAGTACTATTCAACTTTTAGATTTCAGTTTGCATGCTCCAATAACACTGCTGAATATGAAGCCTTGGTGCAAGGGATGCATTGGGCAATAAAGAGAGGAATAAATAACTTGCAAGTATTTGGTGACAATGAATTGATTATAAATCAGGTCAAAGGACAACATGCTGCCAAGAATGATCTACTTAAGTGCTACAAGAACAGGGTGTGGGACCTCATGGAAGATTTTGAAGGTTTTGGCATCAAATCTATTCCTAGGAAAGAGAACCAAGCTGTTGATAGGCTTACAATAGTAGGGGAATCCTTTGACATTATGGAAAGCATTCAACAAGACAAGGTACAACCAAACATCCACGTGATTGTGAGGCCTTCAGTGCCGAATAACAATGTCAATTGGCAAGTGTTTGAAAATGACCAGCAAATCATCCATTTCTTGCAAGAAGACGCTGAGTTCTCAGCTAAGAATCAAGAAAAATTGGAACAGCAATATGGTGACCAAGTGGTACAGATGAGAACTAACAATCTGCCCAAGGGACTTATCAATTTGGAGTCCATTTTCAATCCCAATGATCAGTTTAGGAAAGAGAAAGAAAACATTCAAGTCAAGAGAGAAGATTCAGTATCCATCTTGGTGGAAGAGAACAAACCATTGCAAATTGGAAAGATGACAACTGAACAAGAAAGGTATGAGTTCATGCAGTTGTGTCAAGAGTTTCCATGATGTGTTTTCTTGGAGCTATGAAGAATTGAAAGGTTTCAATCCCAAACTTAGCTCAGCATACCATTGAATTGGATCCAAATACTAAGTCCTGTCAGGTAGAAACAAAGACCAGTCAATCCACACATGGAGCATATCATGAGGAAAGAATTAAACAAATTGATTGAGTCAAGAATCATATTCCCAATCAAGCATTCTAGTTGGGTTGCCAACTTAGTTCCAGTCAAAAAGAAGAGTGGAGAGATCAGATTGTGTGTTGACTTCAGAGACTTGAATAGAGCATCTCTCAAGGACCATTACCCACTCCCTTCCATGGAGCAAATATTGCAAGCTGTGGTTGGCTCTGAGATGTTTTCACTACTTGATAGCTACTTAGGCTATAATCAGATTATGGTGAAGAAAGAAGACTAGTTCAAGATAGCCTTCACAACCAAATGGGGAACTTATGCATACAAGAAAATGCCATTTGGGCTGTCCAATGCTGGTGCTACCTTCCAAAGAGCAATGGACATGGCGTTCAAAGGTTTGATTAACAACATGTGGTGTTGATATACCTTGATGATATCACTATTTTTTCTAAAGAATGCAGCAGACCACCTCTCTCATTTGAGACAAGTCTTCACAAAGGTGCAGGAGATTTGGAGTTTCTTTGAATCCTAAGAAGTGTATCTTCCTTAGCACATGAAGGAAAGCTCCTTGGCCATATTGTCTCCAAAGAAGGATTAACAATTGATGCAGAGAGGGTTGAAGCCATAAGATCACTACCATTGCCAAGCCACAAGAAGGCCCTTCAGAGTTTCTTGGGGAGAATAAACTTTGTTCAGAGGTTTGTCCCAGATTTTTGCAGCCTTTGTCAAACCTATCACCAAAATGTTAAAGAAAAGTATGGCTTTCAAGTGGACAGCAGAAGGAAAGGAGAGTTTTGAAGAAATCAAAGAATCCATCTCTCAAGCACCAACTCTCATCAACCTAGACTTCTCCAAGGATTTCATCCTCTATGCGCTTTGGAGGTAATGATACTATTTCTACCATTTTGGTACAGCAGAACAAGGACAATGATGAGTAGCCAATTGATTTATTTAGCTAGAGCCTGAGATGATTATGAGGTGAGGTATTCTTTTATTGAGAAGCATGTACTTGCAGTAATCAGAAGCTTGAAGAAATTCAAGCATTTAGTCTCAAACAACAAGGTCTAGTTGCTGGTCTCTCATGCTGGGGTTAAAGACTTCCTCCTCAACAAGGATTTGAATGAGAAAAGGGTAGGTTTGATCACTCGTGTCATGGAGTATGACATTGAGATCAAGGTCACCAAGCTGGTAAGAGGAAAAAGATTGTGTGAGCAGCTGATTTTGGGGAAGCAAAAAGAAGTATGTAATGAAGAAGAGGTTGTTTTGATAGTTCAAGAAAGCCATGAGCCAAGGTGGCACTCAAGAAGAAAATAATGTTGTCCCCACTCCTTTCTAGACCCAAGGTATAATACACTTCCTAAGCATAGGCCTATGCCCTCCAGAGATGAACAAGACCCAAAGAAGACACTTCAGATTGCAGGCTGTCCCATATGCCATTGTTGATGGAGTTTTGTTCAAGAAAGATGTGAATGGAGTGCTGCTAAGATGCATTAGCACAAATCAGATTCATAGGGTGTCGGAAGAGTTCCATAGTGGACCAGCTGGTGGTCATTTTGCACCGAGAGTGACAGCTCTAAAAATTATGAAGGCTGGTTATTATTGGCCCAATATTTTCAGTGATTGCTTTGCATGGATCAAGAGGTGTAAGAATTGTGCATTCTTCACAGGAAAAGAGAGACTTACTGCCCTTCCATTGCATCCAATCTCAATTGACTAGCCATTCATGCAATGGGGTTTAGACTTCATTGGAGTCATTAATCCCAATTCAAGCCAAGGGCACAAATGGATTTTGACAGCCACAGACTACTTCACCAAATGGAATGAAGCAATAGCACTCAAATAAGCAAATGAGTCTAACATCTTAGACTTCTATGAGGGCATAATAACTAGATTTGGCATACCTACTACAATAATCTCAGATAATGCATTGGCGTTCATTGGATCCAAGGTGACTGAGTGGGCTATCAAGAATAGGATCTACCTAAGTACTTCATCAAATTATTACCCTCAAGGTAATGGCCAGGCTTGAGTCTACAATCAAGAACTTGTTGAGGATCATTAGGAGAACTCTTGATGAGAATCAGAGGTCTTGGGATACCAAACTGAAATCAGCCTTATGGGCTGATAGGATAACTCCCAAGAGATCCACGGGTAACTCTCCATTCAGGCTTGTCTATGGAAGAGAAGCAATCTTGCCCATGTCACTTGAGTTGCCAACATTGGAACTCATGAAGCAGTTGGAGCTGTACTGGAGTTTGAGGCCTATGGAGGTGAGATATGCAGAGTTGATGGAGCTTCAAGAGATTAGAGATTAGGCATCCCAAGCAATGGATAAGGATCAAGCTTTGATCAAGAAGACCTTTGATACAGGAAGGCCAAGAGTAGATCTTTCCAGGTTGGAGATCTAGTGTTAAAATGGGATGCCGATAGAGCAAAACCGGGAAGGCATTCAAAATTTTATGCCATTTGGAGTGGCCCATACATGGTCACGAAGTGCAAAGAACAACAATGCTTTCCAATTGGCTTCATTGGATGGTGAAGAACTATAGATTCCAGTAAATGGAATCTATCTCAAGCATTGCTTCTAAAGGGAAATTCTCCACCTTGTAAATATTAGCTTAGGTTTCCATTCCTTCAAGTGCTTGTGCACATTGTTTTGTTGTAGGTTATTTTTACTTTCCCTAAGTACTTTGGCACAGCTTGCTGTCCCTGGAGATGTTTTGCAGTCCTTGCTTCCATCAGGTGATATTCCATCTTCCTCTTTGCAAAATTCTAAGTCAGTTGGGGTTCCAAACAGAAAATTTGATGACTCTATGCCCAATGGACTGCTTTAGGCAACTAGTATTTTCATCTAGCAGGCAGATGACCCCTCTGAGTTGCCAAAATTGTTATCCAAAATGTGCCCCTACTCATTTTTGTGGCTAAATCCTTGTGTTCTTACCTCTCTTGTGCCTTAGTCTCCATTTTTTAATTTTTAGGCACTCAAACCTTCTGGAAATGGCACCATTAAATAGAGATCTCTCTCAGCTTTCTAGAAAGGTAAAGTTTTCTTCTTAACTCCTCATATTTTTCAAGTTATGGCTTGGCAGAGTTTTTGTGGGAAATTTTCCCTTAGAGGGCCCGCAACCGATTAGAACATGCCATGTGGCACCTGGAGTGCTAGAGCATGGGGAAAATTTGAAATTTTTTTCCAAAGAACAAACGGGTAAAAATTCAAACTTTTTGCCCGTCGATCCGATTTTGGCCTGTTTTTGCCCTAAATATTAAAACGGCCATAACTTTCGATCCAGAGCTCAGATTTTCATGTTCTTTATATCAATGGAAAGCTGGTAAAATTATCTACATGATTCCATGGTCAATTTTGAATTTTTATTCAGTTTGGAGGGATAAAATGAAAAAACACTTCTGGTATGCGCCCATGGACAGAACTAACGTTTCAACAACCAATTTTAATGCAAAATGGGTCGCATTCCTCTCCAGTATGGTCAAAAATGTCAGGGCATGGATTTGTAAGGACCTCCATGCTGTTTTTAATGCATTTTGGTCAATGAGGAATGGCTCCCACATGTTTTCATGTTTTCTATCTCCTGGGCTTGACCCATGCACTGTAAAAGCCAGATTTGGCTCATTTTTCAAAGGGTGGAACACTTTTTTACACAGCAAGCTTCTGTTTTCACCTTCAGCAAGTGATTTTTTGCAAGGATCAGACCTTTTCAGGGATTGTAATAGTTTTCTTCCTCTTTGGTGTTGGAATGCAAGGATTTTGACGTTGAAAATCACAATACAGGCTCTGTGAATGCTTTCAGTCGTTTGTATGTGTTGTTTGTTTCATTTCAAACCTTTGATTACAGCTTATCAACCTGTGCATGATGTTTTATGTTGCAATTTTTGATTTGTGTCTATTTACATGAGCAAAAATGTTCACCACTCCTTTGGTGTATCACCCTTATTAGTTTAGTTTCAATTTTTGCATCTCTTATCCCTGTCTCCTTGCAATCTAGGATAAAATTAGGATCTGAACCTCTGCAGTTGTGTAAATAATAGATCTAATCAGAGGAGTTTGAGGAACCAGCCTCTAATCTGAATATTCCTCTCTCATTTTTATAAGTCCCACACTTAGAGAGAGGTTTCAATGTTGTGCAATCACACTAGATGCCTAAAACATCAATTTAGAAACCTAATTTGCATCTAGGGGTGCTGCTGATTTGCAACAACAGTAGGAAATACCTCAAGAGTTGTGAAGAGAGTAGTGAGGGGGTTTTGCATGATAAATAACACAGTAGAATTTATTGTTTAAAACCAAAATATATCCATGAATTCAATGAGGAGACATCATTAACATAGCACAAGGAACATGATACAAATAACACAAATTCTAAGTGTATATAATCAACAAGTACATGCTCATGGAGTGTAGTTGAGATGGAGAGGAAACATAGATAAAGGAGTAAGAGGAATTTGAAAAAAAATTCCTAGAAAGAATATGGGAGCTAGTAACCAAGAATAACCATCCTTTGAAATGAGGAGGTTCTCCCAATTTATATCTTTACAATGCAACTCTTTTTCTACCCCCCACATGACTCTTCATGTCCCATCACTTGTGAATTTTCAAATACCCCTAAAAGAGAAAAATTAAGCACAGATATTATAATTTGAAAGACTAATTTTGCATATTAAAAATATTTTATTTCCACTTAAGTAAATAGGATAAAATGTCATGATGACATATAATGAGGAACTAGAAATAGGGGGCAAGAGGGGAAATAATGAAGATATGAGAGAAAATATTATCCAAAGTATGGTTGAAGGTGCCTCTACCCTAGATGAATATCATCTATGGTGATGATTACGATGAAACCTTTATTAATGACGACCCTGCACTATGATGCCATGTCGATGAATGAATCACCTATATAGAAATTTACACTCATTGAAAATAGAGGTGATGAAAATTTCACCGCTAAAGATAATGAATAATTCCTTCCCTCTATTACTAATTTCAAACATTTAAACACTGTCTTTCCTCGAAACTACTAATTTATTTCTCCAACTTGAAACCATTGACTACATAATTCAACATGGTGATCCCGACCCTTGGGAAATGGAACAATGAATAAGATGAGGTGAAGAACAATCTGATCATGATCTAATTAAAGGAGGTAGATTGGATGGAATATTATCTTATCCTTTGATCAACCCATCCAATAGGGTGAGAATCATATCAAGACCAAAATATACTCTTGTGACAGAAAATGAGAGAGCTCCTCTTCTACTTGAGACACAATGCCTCTTTCTACCCCTTTGCAAGCATGATTTTTTCCTTTGTAAAGGTACAAATGATTGAGGTATGCAAAGGATGAAAGAAAATTACCATTTGTAGCATTTTCTAGACATTTATTATTTCTAGTAAGTTCTTTCTGGGTAACTAGTTTTTGCAATTTTGTCGAATTTTCACTTTTGAGCACTTTTCCTCCCGGGGAATGAACTCTGTGACTTGAATCCATTCATACTTATAATTAATATTATTATGTGTCTTGAAAAGTTAATTACTTAAAATATATATTGACCATGGATTGTCAGATTGAAGTTAAAATGGTTTCCAAATATTCTACTTCATACCAGGATGCTTTGCTCTTATTGTAGAGGATTTCTCTCATATGGATCTTTGTGGAAAGAAAAAGTAAAATTGAATGTATGTGTTTTCTTCATTGATAGGGAATTATTAAAAAAAATAAAAATCATCCATATCTTCAATTATTCTCATTTTCATGGGGTAAACAACTTCTCATTAGAAAGCTAATTTTTTGTAGATCACTGTCTCTGATTTTTAGCCAATTTGGATCACTACAACTCCAT
The DNA here is from genome assembly GCA_019776745.2 of Taxus chinensis. Lineage (NCBI taxonomy): Eukaryota > Viridiplantae > Streptophyta > Pinopsida > Cupressales > Taxaceae > Taxus > Taxus chinensis. The sequence goes on along the minus strand of CM034149.1, from coordinate 94,011,855 downwards.
AGATCTAAGGAGACATTTTCCATGGATGAAAATGTTACATGTAAAAAATGAATGATATAATTAATGAGTTCATGTAAACAGTCATTCTAAATTCATTCTTATAGGGAAGATACTATCTGATTTTTAAGGCAATCAGAGGTTGTGTTTACAAGTAATTAGCAAAAATGTGTTTTGTCCATGGTGGATGTTGGAAACATTTGTGTAGAATAATAACATACTAGTAGTAATGGAGGGAGGGAAAAAATTAAAATAAAATAAAATTAATAAGCATTTATTTTATAATCACCTACCCTCACCAACCTAGCTAGCTCGCAACTTAACTCAGTCAGTTTAACTTGGGTTAGATGAGATGAGAGCATGGGATTAAAACTTACTAAATGGGTATCAGACCCCCTTATTTCTGTTACCATATTTTTTAAGGCAAAAAGGGTAAAAAGGTACAATAGAGGTTGAAAACATTTGCATGGGTGGCCTCATCATGAGAAGAGGGCATGAAGTTGTGAGGTTAAAAACACTTCCCTAACAACCTAGTTTGAAACTTAGGTGATGCAAAGTCTCCCTCTTCCATTATAATACTTACTAAATGTGTCTCAGACAACCTCATGTCCATTAAAACATTTATTAAGGGACAAAGGGGGAAAAGTAACAGCATGGTTTGAAAATTTTGACATGACTATCCTCATCATGAGAAGGGGGGGAAACATAGAGTGAGTGGAAAACATGTTCTAGCAACCAAAGATGACTGTTAAGTGATGCAACTTATCCTCCTGATGTGGTGGTGAATTATAGTGTCCCCCATGTCCCCTATGACTTTATTCAAAGGTAAAAAGGGACATCCTAGATCTCTAAGTTTGAATTTTCAACTTTTGGAAGTTGTTTGTGACCATTATAGTGTTAAAAATATCCTTCATGAGTGCCTTCTTACCTCTGAGAGATTCTCTTGGTGTTTCCTAGCCAAACCCTATAGCAATTTGAGTTGAAAACACCAAAGGAAGTCACTACAACCATTTTGAGGACCTAATAATAATTAATTTTGGAAATTTATGCCCCTTTTATGTTGTCCAAAAAGTGATTATGTTTTCATTGATGCCAATCCCATTGATGGAAAAGGGCTCCATGATGTGTTATTTAGATGTCAACTATGAAGACTGAGTGGTTTGGTGAGTTCTATGGTGTCCTAGTGCATGGTTGAGTATGTCTGGTAACATTTTGAGTGCTCATAATATTCTTAGAGTGTTTCATGAGGTCAAACATGGTTGGTATGATGTGTCATCATCATCATTTCATGGTTGAGTCAGGTCATTCTAGGCCTATTCCTAGCCCTGGAGCATGCATAATGGTAATGAGGTGTGAGATTTGGAGCTGATAATTCCTAACCAAGTATGGTAGTAGCATAAGGATAGTGTACCTAAGGTGTATGGTGAGTTTTAGGTTAGAACTCAGTGGTTTAGAGGTGTTTTAGGGTCCTTGAGAAGAAAGTAGTGAGAAACAGACATGTAAGCATAGGTAAATGAGATTAGATGGAGAATTTTAGACCTTATTTTGGATAGATGGTTAGTATGGTAAGATAGATGATGTTTTCATGATGCTTCATGACAAGTTTCAAGTCAAATTATAGAATATTTTTGAATATATGCAAGTTTTTACAAAATTAGGTAAGTAATAGTGTGTTTTTGAGGAAAAAGTGGACCTTTTGATGCTATTTTTGAATTGTATTCTTTACATGGGGACCTGATATATTTTTTATAGCTTATTAGGTCAGTTATGAAAGTTTCATAAAAAATGAGGTGGTTTTATCATCAATATTTTATGAACGATTCTTAAGAAGGAAAGTTGGTTTGAAACCCTCGCTAAACCCTAATGAGGAGTGACTTGGAGAATATTTCTTATACCATCAAAATTTTGATTGGTTTTTCAAAATTTATGATTTTATGTTGTAGAATAATCCTCTATATTTATAGAAAATTAATATAGTGCATGTGATAGTCTATGGGCCCCACTTGAAAATACTTTTTTTTGAACAAGTCATGTTTAAGGAAATGTTTTCCAAAGAAGTTGATGAATAAGTTGACATTTTTTTTATCCACTAATTTTTTCTACATTTACATGATATTCTAACATACTGGTTCATGTGAAAAATGTAAAAGTGTGCCCTATTTATGAGGATTGGTTTTTAGGGCAGTTTGGAGCATATTTCAGTAAAAGTTAAATATCAAGAGCTACATGAGGATTTAGACCTCAATTATAGTTATGTTGTGATCTTGGTTCAAATATATTTCCAATAGTATATAAAATGTGTGTTTTTGAAATGCTATGCAAAATTTATGACCTGATCAATAAGGGTCAAGGTTGGATAATGCTTTCTCTAGCAAGGTGCTAAATAGCTTCATGAGAGAAATTCTAATTTATGAGTTGATCATGATTGATTAAGGTTTTTGAGTTGTTGTATATAATGTATAATTTTTTTCCATGATTTTTATGATTTTGTAAGTGGTTCTTGAGGTGATGGAGCAACTTGAGCTCAAGGCCAGTTCTTGAGCCTTAGAAAGCTTAAAAGGAAGTTTGCAGCGATTGGCTTTGTTGAATTCCTTCCACTTGGAGTTGTAAAGAGTTATAATATGTTCTAGAAAGGTGATTCAAAGGTATTTCACTTGGTATATTTATCATGTATTGGTTATATTATTTGAGGTTTCTTTAAGGTTACTTCATGAAGAAGAAGGCATGCTAGATTTGAGGAAAGGTTTTCTCAGGATGAAAGATCCAATAGGTTGTGTTATGAAATGGATGAGTTGATGCTTTCTATCACCTGGAAAGTGAAAAAAAATGATTTTTATTCTTATTGAAGACATTTTAAGGTCTTGTAAGTTGAATAAATGGTGCAACTATTGTAGTTTGGAAAACATGTTTCTCAGAAGCATGATTTAGAGAAGAGGAAAGTAGATGTGGTTTGAACCTATGGATTTTTCATGATCTCTAACTTATATGGATGTTATTTACAATCCTTGAGGATTTCATAAAGTTTTTACATTCCATAGCTGATATTTTTTTGATTGTTCCATATTTTGAAAGGTGAAGTCAAGGTGCAGGAAACAACTATCTCATGAAGGATATGAGGCTTTTGGCCCATTCTATTAAATATTTGATTGGTAAAAGTAAAATTGAGACCATGGATTATGTTTAAATGTATTATTACACATGTTTGGTTAATCTTAGATCTTTATTAATCATTTTTTTATTGTGTTAGTTGATTTTACTCATCCTAGTGATGGGGTTTTAATCCTTTTTGGTGCAAGTATGAAGGTTTTGGGAATAGACGACCTACATGGGTCATATGTTACCATTGTAATGAATGTAATGTAATTTTATTATGATTTTTTTTTGAATTATTAATGAAATATTGACTTCCCTTGGGTTATAAATAAGAAAGGCATATAAACGTGAAGTTTTTAGTACATTTGTGGGCTAGTCCTTGTATGGGTGATAAGTGTGACCCAAGTATAAGTTTTTTCATGTATGTGTTAATTATTTTTAGGCTGAGGAAGATAATGATAGGTTGAATAATGATTTATATCATTTGAGGAATGTATTGGATCCAAGACAAGTTAATAAAGAAAGACATAGTATGTTGAAGGAATGAGGGTTTGAAGATGTGTGTATGAGATGAATTAGATATATCCATCAATTGTGATAGAAAAAAAATCATATATCATCATAATAAGGTGGATGATGCTTTTTTAAGTCATATTAGGGTGTTGTATCATCCTTGTGGAGTGGGTTCTTCACTAAATTAGGGGTTGGTGCTCATTGTACTTTTGTGCTCTACTAAACTAGGGGTTAGTGCTCCTTGTGAAGTTGGTGCTTCATTAAATTTATTTTTTGTGAGTAATATCAATAAATTTTCATTGGTTTTTATTTCCCTTGAGTTTTTCCAACATAAATATGGTGTTCATGATTATTCTTCTTTGTTTCATGTTGTTGTGAATGCTTAATACACACCTAATATACACATATGGTTATGGATGTTGGATGAACGAATTAAATGAATAGTGTATGAGATGGTAAATGAATTGAAATATTTGTAGGAATGATTCAGCCCCCTTTAAGTTAATTTTTCTTGCAAAAATTGGTATCAAACTAGGTCCTTGAGAAGGAAGTCTAATAACTTGAAGGATATCCTAGAAGCACAAGAAATGGGTAAGTCTTCAGATATTGAGGCTATATTAAGAAAGAATGAAGTATCTCAATAATTCATTGATTTATTACAAGATTAGATCAAGGATATGGAGGTTGACCATAATCAAGCCATGAATGGTTTGAAATCCCAAGTGGAAAGTATGCCTAAATCCCTAAAGGAGAAAGAAGACATTTGTTCCAGGTATGAGGAAAAATTGAAAGCCTTAGAATCAGATTAGGAGAGTGCATCTAGTAGGTTTATGATGTATGAGAGGCTTGAGAAGATATTTGAATATCTTGATGGGATTTTATAAATTCAAAGAGTTATAAATGACAAGATTGGCCTAGGGGTTAAGGGAAAGAAAAATGAAAGTGATGATGAAACTATTCCAAGTTCCAAATTATATGATAAGGTGATTACAAAGACAGATTTGAGATGGTATAACTAAATTAGACAACCTAATGCTATAGGGTATGGTTTTTCATGCAATTTTTATTTCTATGTTTGTCATTATTCTGGTCATAGAGCTAGTGATTGCAAAAGGAGGGATTCTAGGAATGAGGTAAGGCTATTCAAAGGTGAATGTTTTTCATGTTGTGAGTATGGTCATAGGGCTAAGGATTTTTGTTGGAACTTAAGTGTTTTTGAACCGAGAAGAATATGGAATGGTATTTTATTTCATAAGTGTAACAAGAAAGGCCACATTTCTATATCTTTCCTCCATGGTGGAACACAAAGAGTTATTAATCAATTTTTAGCATCCAATGGGAGATATTTTAGGAAAAACTCCAGCTCAATGAATGAGTCCATGATTGTAATGTTAGATCTAAAGACCAAGAAGGTTGATAATCATGTCAAAGATATCAAGTGCAAATAAGATCAATCAAAAATGAAAATTTTGAAGCCCAATCTAATGAGGTTCATCAAAGAAGGATGTAAGTTAGGTAAAGGAAGTATTTTTGTATTAGCTTAAGAAGATCATTTATGTCTCAAATATTCATTGCATGATAAGTTGAAGAGGATAGGTGTGTGGAACATTTGAAAGGTGATAAGGTATGGGAAATTATCTGTACATATTCTTTAAATATGAGTTTATTTAGTAGGTTTCTACGTTTTGGAGTTGGTCATTGTCTTTGGAGTGTTTATTAGTCATGAAGAATTGTTTTTTCTAGAATGTCATGATGTGTAAAGAGCCTTGAATCCTACTCTCATCATTTTAGGGTTTTAAAATTGAGTCCTTATGTCTTTGTAAAGAGATTCAAAGGTGAAAAGGTGTCTTCATAAAAGAGATCTCTCATCTAGGGGGAGTAAACTTTGTAGTTGTTGATCTTGGTTCCTAAAAGTAATGTTTTTTGTGAGATCCGTGTATTTTGAGTATTCTATGTTGAATATAAAGTCATTAAAATGTTCAATGTACTTAAAAGGTGTTGCTTGTGACCTAATGTGTGTTGGTATGAGTGGAATTTTGTTTACCTTTTATTTATTTATTGGGTGTATTGCCACCTCACCAAGTGAGTCATCTCACTTAGATGGGAGCATGGATTATAGGTGGTGTGTTAGTTATGACATATTTCCTAATGGAATATATCATATGTGTAAGTATGCATCATACAAGTTACATTACACTATAAGAAAGTAACTCCTCTTGTCCATCATAGAGGTAGCATTAGCTACATGTGAGTTACTCAACACTCCCCTATATGTACATATTTCCTACTTGATCTAGGAGCATGTGGATTGATCCCTTTTTCCTTTAATGCATGCACATTGTCTCCATGGTTGATTTCTTGCTTGAATATTAAAGCTCCATTATTCCTTGGTTGAGTGTAACTCCTTGATGTAAACAGATTCCCTCCAATTCATTTTCCTTCCTCCCTCCATCATGGTACAAGAGCTCAGGGATCAGAAGCATGTTAATCCCTTTGGTTTCCTACTACTAACCACCTTGTAGCTTCATGTGCAAGTTATTAACTCCACCTTATGTTCTACTTGCATTTTTTAAAGGGTTCTTATACTTGGTTTTGTGCTGGTGTTTTATGTGTTAAGAGAAAATTGTAAGTTGAGGGTGTAGTTTTTTTATGAGTTTTAAAGGTTAAAAGTTTTGTTTCAAGGACCAACTCGGCCCCATCTCAACAAGCTGGAAATCAATTTGTCTAAAGAGCTTACCACTACCTAAATCCTTGCATTACCTCAGTTTCTCAGCTAACAACTCACCAAATCAGGTTTGGATTAGATCACCGGATTATTTTTCTTTTCATTGGCCTATATTTTAAAAATTTTGCATTAGTTTTTTCAATGATTATTGACTTGGGTTTCTTGCAATCTATTCTTCATTTTTTATAACTCAAGTTTGTGTGTACATTAATATTGGTGGGATATTTTCTATTACTTAATCTGCAAGGTTGATTTGAAGCTACCCCTATGTATTAGTTATTTTGGGATCCTACTGGTTTTTTACTCGTGTTGAACATTTTCGGCAATGTTGGATCATGCCTTGATAAACCTTGTCATGTGCATTCAACTCGAGTTATTGACCCCTTATCTCAATGGATTTACATTCCATCTAGTTGACCCTAAACTCTATATTTGTTGGCATCCACAGTTCCAGTTTTCAAGTGTGCTTCTCATGATTATGCACCTAGGATCAGATTGGTAGCTCGGGTTTCATCCTTGTAGGCTACTGATTCGAATTTTATCATTCTTGGTAGCCTTAACCATTTGCTTGAACCTCCCTACCTAAGAACTCGATGCTAGATCTATATAATCCCTGGCTAGGCATTAGACCCACCATGCATTTACTTGTGCTCGTGGTTAAACCTCAATGTGTTTGATTTATTTCTTGATCAGTTGTTTCATAGAACTTGGTATTTATTTTTGGGATTGTGCATTCATTTATTTGGCCCCCTATATTACTATCTTATGTGATTTGTAAAACTCCCCTTTTTATTGCTTCCTACCTACCTAGGAGGATCTCTTCTAAATATTTCAATGGTATTTCTCAGTTCTCTACCCATGCCTATTACACCTACATCTACCTTATCACTCGGCTTTAACAGTTACACTTAACGTGTACATATGACAATGGCTCATCTTGGTCTAACACAACCAGATCCCTTTTTATCACCTAGATGTGGCATCAATCTCATCTCGACATGTAAAATCGTAACTCATTTAGTGGTTGGTATAGATCCACATAGTGATCTCTGTCGATAACACAACTTTCCCTTATCTTATACAAACCTAACCCAACTCGAAATAACCACACCACTTATAAGGATTCTCTAAAGTTTGGTTCAGTATTACACAGTAGGAACACCGAATATATTATTCACATCATCATTTAATGTACAATAGATTGGCTATTATATAGCCATAAAGGTAGGCAAACAAATTCCTAGGAAATAGGAAGTGAGTAGAACAATTAACCCAATAATAGCTATGTGTATAACAAATAATCATTCATAATATATTGTTATTCTAACAATATATATGACTAACTAACTTACTAATATTCACTATAATAATAATTACTAATGTAATTATTATTCACACACATACAAATGTGGAGCACTAAAATATTGATTTCCTAACATTCCCCCCCTTAGTGCGAACATGGGGAAAAACAATTGCACTTCCTTCTGCAGCGTGCCGCCCGTGCGTGCTCATGATCTGGATGGTTTTTTAGGAAAACCAACAACCTCAACATGGATGGTTTTACAGGACAACCAACAACCTCAACAAGGAATGGTTTTACAGGATAACCAACAACCTCAATAGGGATGGTTTTACATGACAACCAACAACCTCAATATCATGATGCTAATTTTCCTTGTGCTTTCATCTGTCCACAATGTTTTTTCCTTCAACGAATTATGTAGGAAATAATACTCACTGATAACAAATATGAAAAAGAGAAAATGGAACATTGAGACCATGTTCCCCCCCCTCAATGTGAACATTTCACTTATTCAAGCCATAACAGGGACACTGAGAAAAAAATTACGCTGCACACAACTGGAATCAACTGCAACTCTGTAAAGAGAAGCAAACTCACTACACACACTATCACCACAGCTTCATGTGGCCCCGTCGTTGGTGACTGACGAGAGGTCGTTGAATGACCTCCAGCCTCCTGTGCCTCCATCCTCCAGTATGTCGTTACTTAACTCAGTTGAATATGACTTTGAGATTCAATTTTACAATGCCCCCCATAATACTGACTCGGATGTCGCGTACAAGCGATAATGCATCCAACAATTGAAATGAACTTTTTTTTTTTAAAAAAATTTAAATTTTCCAACTCTTTTACATGACATTGACTCTCTCAACAGACTCACAAAGACTTTGGACAAGACAAAGGACTTATTAACTTTGAAGGACTAATAACAACTAATATTATGTTTAATGTGACTCTTTTCATGACACTCGAGGACTGGTTTGACAATCCTAAAATAATCTCTAAAAAAATAACAATACCCGAAACCTAAAAACAAAATACTTATAGCTAATGGTATAAGTTAGATCTCACACTATTCAAACACCGTTTTTGGTGATACGTATTGTGACCAGACGTGGTAGATAGGCTACGGCTGTAAATGCTGCACAAGGCCCATAAATGACTCCTTCCATTGAAATCTACATCCTTTTCTCCTCAAAACATTTCCTTCAGCTGTTGAAGAGATGATATCGATTTAATTCTATTCACTGCAAAGGTAATGAAGGCACTCGATTCTATAATGTATGTGTGAAGGATCAAATATAGCATGTAATGCCAAATTGGAAAACATGTCCTCTTTCTCTACAAACATCCTTCAATACAGAGAGGAAACATATAAGAACAAGTCTATAGGCTGAGTTGATCTCCTGGAGTTGTCGTAGCTGAGTCTGAGCAGTGTAACCAAACAATGAATGTTGGGAAAGTAAATAGACCAAATGTGCAACCTAATGGATGATAATAGGACTTGGATTGGACTGCACGTGGATACTATTGTAATATGTATCCTCCAAATTATAGGACAAGCTAATGGAGGCACAGTAGATCAAATGCAGTCACATGCATTTAAAATTAGACCTGTGATCTATAGGTATACATATATTAAAGCAACTGGGCGGCTAAGCTTCAATACCGTGTTGTCTATCAGTACTGCACATAGACGTCTTCACATAGATATAGGATTGCACGAAAAATCTTTGCCCTGATTGTTCATACACAGAAATATATTGTGCAGCGTTGGATTTGGTAGGCTACAATGCCAAATAACAGTAGCAGATCAAGAAATGGTAGGTAGGTAGCTTTAAGCGCAGGTAGTAGGTACAAATGCCAATGCAAAACCATGCACCTTGAAAGAGAGATTGCATCCACATGAAAAATATGATCTTAATAGGGATGAATACTAAGATCTAACATACATATACACTGATATAAAATAATCTAAAAACTATAAATCAGGGAGAATAAGCCATAGATGAGGGCACTATACTAGTTGAATATGCCCCTGTAAACAATTTAATGATCCATGATAAGAGGATCACAAAGATCTGCTCTGATACCAAATCTAAAGTTTGGTTCAGTATTACACAGTAGGAACACCGAATATATTATTCACATCATCATTTAATGTACAATATATTGGCTATTATATAGCCATAAAGGTAGGTAAATAACTTCCTAGGAAATAGGAAGTGAGTAGAACAATTAACCCGATAATAGCTACGGGTATAACAAATAACCATTCATAATATATTGTTATTCTAACAATATATATGACTAACTAACTTACTAATATTCACTATAATAATAATTACCAATGTAATTATTATTCACACACATATAAATGTGGAGCACTAAAATATTGATTTCCTAACAGATTCACCTAAATGTCACAACTCAACTAGGCTTTAATATAAGTTAGGTGAAAAACACTGAACATTGACTCAACATCACTAACACCTGGCTTGTCGACTTGGACCTCAACTCAACATTTACATAGCCCAACTTGCCCCGGAAAGCCAACTGACCCAGCTCAGTCACTTTGTACTAGCTCAAATTGGACCCATCCCTTTTAGAATTATTTAAACGTAAAAAAATCTCATTTTTAATGTTTTAAGGTGAAAAACATTCCTTTTGGCATAATAATATGTTTTTTATACATTTTTCTTATTAATGTATGCCCTTATTATGAGCATCAAATATGGAAGGTGAGGTTCGCGGATGACAAGAGGCCAATCCCCCTCATGAGAAAAACAAATCCCATCTAAAATTTGATGTCATTTATAATGAGTACAAATATAAGCCCCTTTTCACCGATTTCAGGTACCTATTTGATCTGTTTGTAGGGCTTATTAGATATTTCCATCAGTTGTGGGAATCATTTTTTTGCTATAAATTTTGACTAGTTATTCCATTTTGAGTACTTCTTTAGTCAAAATTACATGGTTTTTCACACACTACGTGATGGTATTGTCATGTTTTATAAAATCACTACATTATAAAGTTCCACATTCTATGAGGGTCATTACACTACTTTTTTGGGCTTGTATTTTTCACACTAAGTTATAAATTTCCATCTAGGATATTTTTGGGGGTTTATCCGCACTATGGAGTTTTATTATTTTTTTTATGCTCAATTATAAGGACTATTCAACATGGAAATAAGGAACCATTAGAATTCCATTGTGCATGGTTTTCTTCCCTACCTCTATGGTCTCGTTCCTGAGCCTCTCGAGCCTCTGCAGAAGGATGAATAGTTTAAATACACTGATAATGTCTATGGAATTCTTGGTATTATTTTTTCTATAGATATCTAAGTTTAAGCACACTAAGTTTCCTTTCAATTCCTGGTCCATTATCCAATAGTTTCATGGTGATACTTCTTCATGATACGAGAGTGACACTTTTGTAGATCACTCTTGTTCTATCATGATTTCTACCACTTCTCACATCCCTTCCACTTATGAGTCTTCCTTTGTTCTTATTGGATCTCAGAATTACACCTTGTATATGATTGTGAATGACTAAGAGTTATGAGGTAGCATGGGATTGTCTCTTAGTTGTAGGACTTATGAACTTATACAGACCTTCAGAGTAGAATGACTTCCTCTACCTATCGTAATGCTAACACTACTCTGAATATAGATATAAAATCCTAAAAAAACTTTCCAATGGACCAGGGATACAAGGAGATGCATTAAAAGGGTAAATCTTAAGCTAAGAAGGTGATAACACCAGGGAAAAGGTCAATCACTCTCCACAAGGGAAAAATAAAGACATAAAACTCAGGAGAGATGGAAAAATAAATGCACCACAGATGAGAACCAAGTATACCATGCATTTCCCATGTGAACAACACATGAAATGGAGTTTGTAAGTGAAGGAAACACACAACTTGCTAGAAATGTGAACAGAGAGGCAAGGAAAAATAAAACACGAGACAAGGAAAGACTGATAGCCACAAAACCCTATTTTATTGATCAAAATATGCACATTCATTTATATTCATAGAAAAATGTAAAAATACATTACAAAGACAAAAATCAAGGTCTGAACTCATAGAAAGTTAGCCACCATTTTGGCATGGTGTCGTTATAATAAAGAGGGATCATTATTTATGAGTAGAGCTCTTACATTTATAGAAAAAGGAGAGAATAAGAAGATAAAGAGAGGGAAACTTGAACTAAAATTTACAACCACCAAAAGTAGTCATTAAATCCTTTGAAAAATTTAGGCACCTCTAATTATCCACTACAACATGCCATTTTCCTTGTTGGAGAAAATATGGGTGCCCATACTACATTAAATGCTGGTAATTGTGTCACCTCGAACTATATCTTTTGCACGTTAGAGAAGTCTCCACCTTTATGTGTATCATTCTTAAATAAAATTAAAAAATCTAGTTTCTATTACATAGAGGATGTTGAGACCTTTCCATCCATATAAGGTTTACAAAAATTGGATCATCAGATTGAAAGGTATGGAGATTTTAGTCTCCCACAGAAAAGTGTCATTTTCCTTAGATTCACACCTTTCTCCTCTAAGTATTTCGTGGATTTTAACTTTTTGCAGTTATTCTTTATGTTTTCTAGATTTTCCTACCTCTTTGATTCATTTTTCGGTATCTAGTGTAGTGTGGCTTCATGTCATCATCGACAGACTTCTTTTAGATTTACTTTTACCCACAGCTCTCTATTTTAATGTATTGACTAGCGGCTTCATCCAATGTGGTGTGGATATTTAAACATCCGTGGACCCTTTTTCTTCAATCCATATATTTCCTGACCATCGCAGCATGCTCCAATTCTTCTGCATATATTTTCTAACTTCGATGAGTTTCTTCATTGTATTTGCATCTATGTTCTACTTCCCATGGCTTATCACAAACCTTCGCAGCTTTCTCCTGACTTTAGTGGTTGTGTTCTTTTGGCTGTGAATCCTTTTATTTCTCCCTTGAAGTGTCTGAAACATCCCAAGCTCAATTTTATCAAGTTTTCCAATTTTTACAGGGGGTGCAAAAATGGACAACATTTCATATTGATTCTTAGGATTCCCTTGTTGACCATCCACATCAAGACCCTGCTTTTGAGACCACTCACACTACTACTACCACTACAAAACTCGTTGTTGACCTTATTCATGATTTTTTTCACTCTTTTCACTTGTGTTCCATTGGAGACCCTTTCTTTGAGATGGATGTGACTCTTTCCCCTTGTTCTCCCTCATATCTTGAATTATCATTTGACAACACTCTCTTTACACTTATTTTTGTAGTTGAGTGACATGTTGCTTCACCATGGCCTTCCAATAGCTCTCTGCAATATTATTCTCCTCCTACTTCATGTGTTACATTGCATGCTCTTTTTGATCTATAACAAATCTTGGAGGACCTATATATCTCTTGCATTGGGATTACTTCCCTAGGGATACTTGTCACTTCCACCATTTTAGAAATTCTTCAGAATCCGCATATTCTTGTGGATCCCTTTTTGAGGGTCATTGGACCCAAACCTTATTCTCTCTTGAACACACACATTATTGTGGCATTACCTTTATCTCATGTCCAATTTTTTTCCAAACCTACGTCATCTTCTAGTCATATATTGGAGTCATATGTCATAGTATTTTACAATTCTTCTTTGTTCCTGGAGTGGGCTGACTTCTAGTGCTCCTTTTTTTTCCTTCATAATGGCAAGAAAATTGTTTGATGTGGGTAGATTCTCTTTAGTCTTGGTGTGGATTACCACATCATCAACACACTTATTGAAATACCTTCTTGTTTTCTCTTCTTTATCTCTCTACTCTGGAGTATGATTTTATTTAGGAACCTTATCAGACTATGTTTTCAATATTCATTTCTTCTCCAGTATTCTTGAGGGATTTTATCTCTCTTTTGGGAGGATTTTTTTCCTAGTAGTTTTTCTACATTCACTACTTTTTTGTAGAGTTTCTTGTACATGGATATCTCATCAGGATTGTGGCTAGGACCCATTTTTCATTCTTTGTTTGTTTTTCTTACTATCCTTTCCTCATCCAAAGTTATGATCATTAGGGGTGTTCTTCAACTTTTATTTATTTATTAGGCATATTGCCACCTCACCAGGGGAGTTATATCACTTAGGTGGGAGCATGGATCATAGGTTTCATGTTAGTTATGATATATTCCATCATGGAATATATCATATGTGTAATTACGCATCATAGGATTTGCATTCCCCATTTACAAAGTAACTCCTCTTCTCCATCATGGAGGCATCATTAGCTACATGGGAGTTACTCGAGACTACCCTATATTTTTTCCTTTCTTACTTGATCTATGAGAATGGGGATTGAGATTTTCTTTTAATGCATGCACATTGTCACCATGGTTGAGTTCTTTCTTGAATCTTAAAGCTACACCATAGTCTCCAGGTATTCATCCATCCTCTATCCCTCAATGTGTTCAAAGGAGGTCTAAGTTCTCATTTTGTGCTAAATTAAGGTATAAGTTTGTGTTCAATATATCATATCAATAAAATTTGGTTGTCTTGTACTAAGAAAAAAATTATTATCTCAATCAATTATATGTAACTAAGAATATTATGCTTCTTAGAAGTTTTTCTATATAATGGAAGGATTTACCATGTCATTATACTACTATATTATTAAGAAGTATGGACTCTTAAGAGATTATGAAGTAAATAACTTGTGTCTTTAGGTTATAAGAAAGGTATAAGGTATATAAGAGTGTGTCAACTTTTAAAGTTTTTACATTTCATCTAGTTGTATCATTGTGAATTAAATCAAAGGATATATGTGTGAATCCTTATTATAGGTCCTTATTAAGATCATAATAAGGTCAATATGAAAATATGTCTCATAAATGGTTTAAGATTCCATGTTAAGTGTCACATGCTTATAAGTATGGTTCTATCATGGATATTTGTTTGTCAGAGCATAGTCTTGAGTATATGTTCTTGTTCCAAACTCTTTCAAAGGTACAAGAGTCTGTATCTCTCTATTTTTGTCAAGAAGAAGTTGATTATTAGTACATATCAATGTCACTTAGAGGTGAAAGATATTATGATAGGTATTAAGGTCTTGGGATGACGTCTTAAGGAGAAGTCATGATCTATATGAGTGTGAAAAATACCATTAATAATTAAGTTTTTTTGAAGAATATCAAATTATTTTTCAAAATTTGTCAATATGAGTTTGTAGTCTATGTTCAGTGTGTTTCAAGATCCTAATATGTCTGTGTTTTTCAAAGGATGTCTAATTTTTTTGAATCCTATTAGATTAGCTAGTTGATTTCGAAGTATGAAGTCAAAATTTCATTAATATGTCAAAGTGTTTGGGTTGGTATTTCAAAGTATGAAGGAAGCTCTATCTTTTGTGTGTGTGCTTGGAATTTCAATATGGCATAGTTTTAAGTGATTCATTCAAATTCTTATAGGTTTTTAGTTAAGGTTAAGTGTGTAAGGATTAATGGGATCTTAGGGTTACAAATTACATAGTCAAAATGGCATGTGACAGAGGTATCCACTTAGGTGGGTATGATTAGTGAAGACTATACAACTGTGTATATGGTATCAAAATGGGTATCTATAGGTCTAAGGTGATGTCTCATAATATAAGAGCATGTTTGAGTGGTGTAATGATATTTTCATGAATCAAGTGGATTCAAGTAGATATGGAGTGATGAATCAAGATTGTGTATTTCAAGTAAGTTTCTTAGTCAATATTGAATGTGTCAAAATCTTGCAATGTTTTTTCATGCTTGTGTATAGAGGTCTTGAAGGGTTTCAATCTTAGTGTTTGAGCATTATTTTTGTCTAGAAGCCATTTGTAGTACATCAATTGTATTCTCATAGCATGACTAGGTGCCTTCCCAAAATTATGGATATTTAAAGTCTAAAAATTAAAGACACAATATATGGCTTAAGGTGGTATGAGTCATGTGACAAGGTTTTTTGAGCTATTAAGAAGGATTTTATCATCTATGTGTCAATTCAACCATATTGAAGGTAATACATGTATACAAAATAGAGATAGAAGGCTCTCGATACTTTATCATATTCATTAGACATCTTAGAAAAAAAAGGTATTAAGTATGAATAAAAATCCAGGTTTGAAATTGTAGGGGTATGTGAAATTTGATCAATGATGTTTGTAACCCATGATACATAAAGGAGGGAGATCTATTATGATTGTTTGTATAATTAAATGTCACTGTGAACCATGCCAATAAAGTCAAGCTTGAGTGTCCTAGGTGTTTAGGTTGATGATATTTGATCATATGACTCAATTGAAGGCCATGAAGAAGCATCCAAAGGAAATATGGATGTTGGTATTATCATAAGCATGTGTTGATAGATAATAACTTTGTGATCTTGTATGTATAAGTGTTAAAGGGAGAATGCATGGAACTATACTATTGCATGCCAAAATCCAATAATAAGTAGATGAATTTTTTTTACAGAGGTATGAATGCAAACAACAAGAATTATATCTAAGGTTGTTTTTTCCTTTGAAAATTTTATTTGAAGGATTGTCAAGTGGGATAAGATAAGGTCTTAGAAAGTTAGAGCAAATTCAAGAATTTACAATGACTATATAAGAAATAAAATCAATACTTATAGGTTTTATTTTCTCATTAAGGTAGGGGGAGAATTGGGTATTCATGCATCCCTAGAATTTATCAGAAGTAACCTAGGCACACTAGCACATGACTCAATCTAGAGTGAGAACTCACCTAAAGCACGCAATGGTACTAGGCCCCTCCCTAGATTTACTTGTGTAGGATTTGAACATGAAGGGTTAATGCATTCAGATCCATAAATAGTATAAACATTCTACAGAGCATATTCCAGATCTAGATATAAGGAGTAATGCATTTAAGAAATCACCATAATGAATTCAACCAAGCAATATCTAGTTATGACCATGTTTAACACCTTGAATCATTTAATACACTCCATTATATTAAACACAATAAATACACATAAGATTCTTACAATATTTGAGTATCATAACCTTTTACGTGCATCAAATCTGACAGTATAGCTTCACAATAGCACACTACTCACTCTCTCTATTCTACACAGATTACTACATATTTATAAGGGTCGGGACTTTCCCTTCACTGCTTACATAATACCCAAAATAGGTTGCATGCTGAAAATAGGCATGCGCCCTTACAATAATAAACATACATGAAAGAGCACTAATAATTTATCTCTTCTAGTTAACTAACAATAGTAATTCTATATTAACTCGAACCCATGTAAAGCACTTAGTAGATTCTCTTATAAAAATATCTTATGCATGTTGCACAAGTATTTATTGGGTTTGTGTGCTTTGTATGCTATCTACAAAAATATCCCGTAATCCTGAAAATGTCTAAGTCCCAAATATGTCATTTTCTTTTGCACACATTTCTTTCCCTATCCTTCTACACCTTTCCAAAACATGAATATTTTGTGTTCCTTCTTCTAAGTGTTATACTTTGTCTTCTCAACATTACCCCACACTAAACTACATTTCCACCTTGGAAATGGTTTCCTCTTGATACTTTAAAGACTAAAGAATGGGAATGAAAGGAAATTAAATAATTATTGTATAAATAATGAACTTTCAACCTACAATGTCCTCTATTTCAACTGGAAGAATTAACTCTAGATATTCTTCTTTGATTTCAGCCTCTAAGGTTTTCCAATCACTTAATGCAGCTTCTATCTTTTCTAAAATATCAGATGAAATAGAATTTAAGTCCTCTTGCACAATCTCTTCATTATCATTATGTAATACTATAAAAATGTTAGACATTATAGTCACCCTTCCTTCCAGAAGATCCATCTTCTGTACTATAAATTTTCTAATTTCATCATGTCTTTCTTTATGTGGGTCTTGGGCTAGTACAAGGGCCTCACACTTTGTATTTACTAGTTTCAATTGTTTCGAGTGCCCCAATGTCTCATCCTTTGTCACCTTCAGGACTTCATTGTCTTCTACCATTAATACTGATTCAGATAACTGCTTCTATAACTACACATATATTTAATGTATGGTCTACTTTCTTCAGCTCTTCTTGCAAAGTCTATAGCATGACTTCATAAGATGAAATTTTTCTAACTACTAAAGTCATTTCTCTCTCTTCTTCCTATTCAGAGTCCTTTGGTTTTGGCATCCAAATTGGTTCATCATCAAGCAAAAAATCAACTAAGGTACATACATAATGCATATCATAAGGGAATATCTTAGGTACCTTGGACTCCAGGTGTGGTCTTTCATTCAGGACATGATAGCCGATATCCTCTGTCATGTTAATGAGAACCCCATTCTTATTTTTATCTAGGTCCTTCTCTCCTTTTATACACACTATTTTAGCATCTTTATCTCTGATATATTCTCTTAGCACTCTATTAATTATAACCTTATATACATTCCTCCACACCACCTCTGTAGATATCTTCATCAAGGAGTTACTCACCTATTCATTAGACATAATAGTGGGTTTGATAGTTATATTCCTATTTTACAGTTCCTTTCTCATTCTCTTGATACACAAGACTCTTCACATACATCAAAATCAGGGTCATCCATGTGATTTTTCATAGACCATGACAATTGTTTCCTCGCGTGTGAGTAGCCATGTCTAGGTCCATCAACTCCCATCCATGCAAATCCTTGAGGCCTACTGTATTTTGGAATCATACATGGAATATTTTACTGGTTTCCTCATCATAGTCCATGATTGGTGCAATATACTCCCCACTTTCCCTATTTGTTCTTGGCCCCTTAGGAACTTAAGCACCAAGGTGTGGAGTTGGATCTTCTATGTTCTAAGTAGTATCTCATTTTATTTATCCTTCCTCCTTTACTCATTCTTATTCATCCTTCATTGCTTCATCCTTCGGTTCTTCCACATCCTCTGGTGGTATAGGAGTTCTAGGAGCGCTCTCTATAGAATCCTCCACCTCCTCATCCAACTTTAACTTTCTCATTATTTTCGTAACTAGCTCTTTCTATGGATAAATTCATGGTGATGTTCATAGTGACTATGGAATTCACGTGCCTTGTGGTCTTGTTCTTCTAAACACCCTCTTTAAATGAAACTCTCCTTATACTACTTCCAGGTCCTCTTCTTCCTCTTGTACTTGAGGTGGGGTACTTATGTGGTCATCCTCTACTCTGTCTGTGGTTTTCCTCCAGCCCCAATGTACTAAACCGCCACTATCTTCATGCTCTTCTTCCTAGTCATCTACCTCTATAGGTTTTGTGGGCTTTGGAGATGGTATGTTATCCACTATATGTTTTCCCTTAGGTGGCCCTTGGAGTGCAAACTCATTCTACACATATTTTTTATTCTCCAGCCTGGGCTTAAGCTTAAGGTATACAAGTGTTGCTACATCATCCCAAATTGTCAAACTTATAGGCTTCATGCTTATAAAATCTGAAATGACCCTCTCAACATAAGAAGTCTAGCCTAGAAATACATATGTCTTCATTAGAGTGTGGTAGTCATAGTATACCTTGTGTGCAATAAAATTTAGGTGTCTTACATCAATAAAATGGTGGACTGATGCCTGGAAATAGCACATTGTGAAGCCATACATAATTTTTCACCATGGGATCCAAGTCCAATCCCTCATAGAAAATCGTGCGATGCAGAAGTGATGGTACACCATGAATTTTAATTCCTTGCCTACCATTGATAGTAACTCCTTAGAAATGTGTCAATATTCTTTAAATGCCACATGGAGCTTGTCATACCACATCTCCGCCCTCTATTTGAATGGCCCACTCATTGACCCTTCACATAAATATTTGTCACACCTTTCTGTAAGGGATTTTTTCTCCATGGGATACTCCCAAATATTTTTCTTTAACCCATTAGGCACTCCAATCTCCATAAATACTAAAGAAAGTAAAATAGTGCCAAAATTGATTTTTCCACCTGTGCACACTTCCTCAATAATGTTCTCTACAATATACTTTGCTATGTTGTAGATCAATCCATGTGACATTCTCCTCACGATATACAACCACATTGTATTCACTTACGACCACCTCTCTTGGTCATTCAACTTTGTTACTAGATGTGCAACTACCTAAACCACTGGGTACTTTTTTAACTTGTCAATGTCCATCCCACATGGAACCTTGTTTATATCCCAAATAATTTCTAATTTCCATGATTGGTTCTTTATCAGTTAGGTCACTAGCCAAGTCTATCCCTTTTCCTTTTAATCCTGTCACTTTTGTAATCAAAGTGGATGCGATTATGACCCTCCATCTGACAAAGTACAAGAATTCCTCATGGAATATGCTCATTAACCATTGGTATAATGGTTCATACTTGTAAAAATAAGGGAGCTCATGCAACTGATAGAATCCAACCTACTTTAACAACTTCTCTCCAGCGTCCTCATATATTGGCATGTCCTCCGTTGTGTGCTTATTGGTCTTCATGCTCAATACCACATCTAAATATTTCTTTTTATCCAATGTGTAGTGGTTGTAATCACTTATTTTACACTTATAGAAGTGGAAATCTCATTCTTTCCAAACTATAACAACTTCTGGGTACTACATCTCTAAAAAATTACTCTCGGGTAGAACTTCAACCTCTGCCTCCACTTTCATCTTTCCTTTGGCTCCTGCGGTAGGTACTTTATATGGTGCCATATGAAAATTTCACCTTTCTATCCTTTGTAATGTGAAAATGATTCAATTTCTATATTTTATAGGTCCAAATCCTAGATCAAATATACATGCCCTAGTTTGAAATCATGTACCCTAGCTCTTTCGTAGTATGTCTGCTTCACTGAAACCCTTCACCAATGGGGATGCAAGCTTCTTCTATGCATAAATCGTCTCTCCACTTGTGGTTTCACACTCTCTACACCTAAATAATCTTCGCTCATCTTGATTGTAGTTAAATATTTCAAATAGTTGCAATTACGAAAGTAAAAATGAAATTGCATCCTTTCTTTATATAGATTGTCAAAAAAAAAAATTGAATTTATTGCTCCTTCACCTACCAACAATTCTCTCATTAATTGACCATTTTCAAAATTTTCATGTGGTGCATCTTCAGACCGTAGCTATAACCTTATAGCACACCTTCCTATGTTCTAGCTATAGAATTCTCATCAGAGTACTTCAATGCACATGAGTACCTCGCCATTATACCTTCTCCTGGTAGTCTCCATGGTCATTTATTACCCTGTGTTATACTATTCCTTCGTTTATCCCCATCTATGGTGATCATTTTAGAAGAAATCTCTCTTCTAAAAAATTCCTTTCAAAACTTGAATAACACCTATAGAAGTTTGTTCCTTTATGTGTAAAAATTCTTCAATAGCCACCCCACACAAATGGTATGTGGAGTCCTTTGTGCATAAAAAATTCTATAATTGGTAATTAGCTTCTAGTGCATAACTGTGCTTATTACACAAAACACCAACTAAATTGATAAACCATAATGATGAAGAAGGAAATACATTAAGGGAATACATAATGAAAGACCTAATCTAATTGGAAAACTACCTTATTACAAAAAATAAGAAGACTTATTTATAGTAGGGCTTCAGCCGACTCCCATTGAAGTAACCAAGTAACCATATTCATCAAGTGCCTCTAACTGACAAGCACCTATTTCAAGTATGTGAGTGATAACATACATCACTAACCAATGTACTTTAAGTTTTCTTAGATGACACAAAAACTTAGAATGAGAAAGAATCACCATATGTCCTATCTCAATCTTTTTGTCTCTAATATGTTGGTCATGCCATGATTTTTACCTGGCCTTTTCTTGTTTCTGACTCCAACATGCTATTGTACATCACTCATCTAGTTTGGTCAACTTTTCAATTCATTCTTCTAATGCTTGCTCTTCAGCTAGATCTCCAATGCACACAATACACAAATAAGGTAACATGAATTCCATCGGAAAAATTGCTTCTACGCCAAACACCAATTGAAAGGGTATGACCTTGTTTAACCACTTGTATTTTGTTCTATATGCCTAAAGTATAAAAAAAAATTATCATCCCAATATTTTCTTCCAACATCACAATTTTTTGTCAATGTCTGGCTCAAAATCTTGTTGAAAGCTTCAACAATCCCATTTTCCTGAGGATGATATGGTGTAGTCTTATGGTGTCCAATCATGAAATCATCTAATAGAATTTTGATTGTCTTATTCAAAATGTGTGTGTCCATATCACTTTTCAAACTTATTGGGCATCCATACCTTGTAATACTATTTTCACATAAAAACCTGGTTGATGTAGCTCTTGTGCAATCCATTGTTTGTGCTGCTTCTGCCCAACTTGTCAAAAATTCTGTGCAAGTGATGATGTAGCATGATCTAGTCCAACGCGCAGCTGGTGAAATAGGACCCAAAAAATCTATAGCCCATTTTTCAAATGGTTCTACACGAGGAATAGGTCTTAAAGGTATTTTATCTCTTTTCTCTGGATTGCCAAGGCATTGACAATGATCATAGGCCTTGCAATATGCCTTACAATACATATAAAGTGTCTCCCACCATAATCTAGTGAGTAGAATTTTGTGCACAATGGTATGACCTACATAATGCCCACATGCAATACTTCCATGAGATTTTTCCATGATATCTATGAGATAATACTCTAATACACATCAGTGCAGTACTTCATCTCAACCTAACTTGTATAGGTCACCACTGATCAACATAAACGGTGTTGCCCAAATTATAATTTATTTCTTCTCTAAGGATTTTAGTCCATCTGGAGCCACACCTAATTTAAATTAAATGTGCAACTATATCATCATCTAATTAATCTCTATACTAGAGCTACTCTTAATATCAAATGTCACATGTCTAAAATAAACATCAACACTATGTCCATGTCAACAATATATCATCATCCATATGTAATAATGTTTCTAATAATCATCATGCATGCCAATTGAATTGAGGTCCATAATAATCCATGATCTAACATCTACACATCATACTAAAAAAACATAGTAGTGTCCATAATAGCATCAAAATCAGTATCTTTAAGTGTCAAAGGGAAGTGGGCACTACAAACCTTCTTAACGATGATAATCAAGAAGTGATCCAAGAAGGCTTGGGATACCTGATTAAATGAGTAGATAGAATGTCTAGGTAATCCACTATACCAATCTAATGGGGGCACAGTCAGAGACCTGGGAAAGATCCTTAGAAGTAAAGTATCATCTTGGGTGATTAGATAACACCCATGTTTGAAAGACTGTAAATGTTGTTGCGGGTCCTCATTGCTGTTGAAGCAGTTAAATTTAGGAGTTTCCAAATGTACGGGATATGGACGAATAGGAATGGATGGATGGATGGGATCATTACAAATTTCATCATAAGTGAGATAATTGCATGAGCCAGAAACTGATACCTCTAGTGTCTACATCTTTTCCATCATTAACTTGATGAGGTAATTGGTAGGCGGTCATGGATAGGTACCTCATGTAGCATAAGAGGGTTGGTGTTGGGCATATGATGGAGGTGGCATTCTAGAATATGGTGATGATGAATAGGTAGGTTGAGAATGAGGGAGTAAGATAGGGGCACATACCCAAAATGAATGATAGATGAAACGAGAGGCTATTGATACTACATATATGGAGGAAGAAGGGTCAAGGTGACTCTAGTAGTGATGGGGACTAAGGACTATGGAATAGAAATGAAAATTTTCTGAAATGGGGTAGGGGTTACTGATACCAGGGGTGGTTGTGTTGATATGGGTATATGTGAGACAATAGGCACATATTAGGATATGTTATAGATAGTTGATAAAGGTATAGTGGATGATGTAGGTGCAATAACGCAGAGCTAGAAGGTGTTGACATATAAGTAGGAGAAAGTGTCAAGGGGAATGATATGGGCATGTCTTATATCAACTGACCTGAGAAATCTCGAGCGGATGAGTGGGAAAGGTAGAACTGTAAGGTGATAGGGTTGTGATTAAGGAGTCATGTGAACTCTTCATCACCTGTGGCAATGGTGATAGTTTGGGTAGGATCCATGGGTGATAGAATGGAAGGTGGTGAAGGACTAGGTGGGATTGGTTAAAGGCTAGTGTAGAATATGAGGGATTTTTCTTGACTATGATTCAGTACCATGTGAACAAGTGCTGATTTGGTAGGCTTCCTTTCTGTAAATGACACAGAAACACAACAAAAATAGGAAAAATAGGTAGTGGTAGGTGGATTGGGTCAATATGTCAACTAGAAAAACAACACATGCTAACTGATGCCGATTAGGGAAAACCAATGTCATCCGGAGGTAACCATGGTTGGTCACTATGAGAAAAGAATAGTTTGCTAAACAAGGAAAAAGTTTGATAATCTACTAGGTAGATAAGCTGTAGGATGGATTTTATCATAACAACGAAGATACTGAGAGTCACAAAGACTCTGAATAGTAAATAAGATGAAGCAGGTGTTCTTTTGGGAAATTTATCCAAAAGAATAGTAAATTGATGCCAGTTGGATAAAACTAGTGACGGTTAGAGGGTAATTGATGATGGTTGCTAGACCGAAACTAGTTACTATGAAATTTAAATAGAGATGAAGAAAATTTGGTTGTGATTTTAAATCAAGTGTGGAATCAAACCTAGAACTCTGAGAATGATAAAAATGGGGTCCAGGCACACTCAGACGAAGTCAGACTACACCAACTATGATGAGGAGCGTGTAAGGAGAAACAAAAAGATGAAGAACATGTCCTCTCACCTCAAAATTTAAGACAAGTAGAAACACTAAGAAATATATGATCCTAAAATTTCTCTTTCTATTATGTTTGTTCATCTTACATTATTTAGGACTTACACTGTGTATTTAGAACAAAAAAATTTGGTTGGGAAGGTGTCCTACAAAGAAGGATATTTAAAAGGAGAGGTTTCAGGTATGTTATGGCAGGGGTGGGCCATCCTCTGAGATGATGACTTGATAGAGGCAACGAGTTGGGGAGTACTTTCCAATCATATCATGTGATCACCAACAGGTGTTCCCAGGTAAGATGTTATTTAAGAAAGATGTGTTAATTTAAAATTGTGTAGTTTGGTAAGACTTAGAGAGAGAGAGAGAATGTGCTTTCTATGATTCTTTTATCAACCATCAGCTGGGCATAAATTCCAGCATATAGGTTTCCCTCATTTAATGTGCACTAATGCAGCATACAAGAATGAAATGCCTTTAATTTTAAGCCCAAATTGAAATGTTAAATTCAATGACACAAAATATGAATAGGAGAGAATATGGTCTTTCGCTAATGTAGTACAAATGAAAGAGAAGACGAGTTATTTTATAGTACCAAAACATGATTTCTTTGAGACAATAGAAAGAGGAGAAGATTCCACGGGAGAAATTTAATGTGATAACTAGTAGGAAAGGAAACAAACATACAACTTTTACCTAGGAATGAAGAAATGCAAGGAACCCCTAATGGGTTCCACCGGGCATGCCAAAATGTTTCCCCTAATTCTTAGAGCATTTCTCGAAATGTGACAAAATAGATAAGGGTAAAGGTCAAGGAGGAATACTTGTTAAAAGTTTGTTGAAGGTTTTTGCATGGATGTTGACTTCTCGATCCATAGCTGATCGTGAGAGATTCCTTTTGGCTAGGAGGAACTACTTGTAATAGACAACAAGACCATAAGATAGAAGTTACATAGCATATGCATTGGACTACCTAGCGTATGCCAGATATGAGAAGTGTGATACTCCCTAGAAGGCTGTCAATCCACTATTTTAAACAAATTAATGTGAGAAATAAAGGTAAGTATTGTCCTACTATAGTGTTATCCCATAAAATTGGCAAGGGTAATTTTACGGGTAACCATACCAAAATTTTGTTCTGGTCCCTCATTAGGGACCCCTCCGCGTTCGAAACATTGTAAAATCCCTTTTCCGGGAAATCTAGTTTTTTGAACTTAGCCATTTTTGGTCTTTTTGGTTGGGCGCACCTATTGTTTGTGCAACATAGGGTAAGCATGCACCCCCTTTAAATCCTTTGGTGCATGGTTTGAAGTGTCGACACACGTTTTGGTGCGCCTCATCTTGTTGTGCCTTTCTTGCATGCACCAAGGTGCATGCGCCCTCATGTCAACAATACTTTTGTTGCGCCACATTTTGGTGCACCAAGGGCACACATAACTCCGTGTTGACAGCACTCTTGGTGCGCCATGGGCACACATAACTTCATGTTAACATGTGTTTTGATGCGCCATAGGGTGCAATCTTTCCAGTGTTGACAGGCGTTTCGATGTGCCACTTCAAAAAGTGGTTGGCACATTTATTACAACCTTGCCTATATATAGGTGCATTCACCCTATCACTTTCACTAGTAAGAAAAAATGTGATTAATTTATTCTTCTACACCTGTTAGCACACCTGTCATTCTTGTACCACGTCGCGGACCCAGTTTCACCACTCACATTATATATATTCCGGGTAAGTGGTTCTTATTGCTCTTATTTTTTGTGTTTTGGTTATGTTATCCCGTAAAATTGACAAGGAAAATTTTACCGATAACCATACCGAAATTTTGTTACGATCCCTCGTTAGGGATCCCTTGCGTTCGAAATGTTGTAAAATCCCTTCCCGAGATATCTGGTTTTTCGAACTTAGTCTTTTGAGCCTTTTTTGGCTGGGTGAATGAAATTGCTATGTAACACCAACTTTTGGTGCCCCCCTTTAAAACCTTTGGTGCATGATTTTCAGTGTCAACACACCTTTTGGTGCGCCAAAGTATGTTGAGCCTTCCCTGCGTGCGCCAAGGCGCATGAGCCTTTGTGTTGGCACAACTTTTGTTGCGCCATGTTTTGGTGCACCAAAGGGCGCACATAACTTCATGTCGACATAGCTTTTGGTGCGCCAAAGGTGCGCTTAATTTCCTGCTAGAAAACGTTTTCATGCGCCAAAGGGCGCACGCTTTTCCCTATCGATAGCAACTCTCATGCACCCTTTAAAAAGTGGGTGGCGCATTGATGATCAGCTCACCTATATATATATATATATGTGTGTGTGTTTGTGCGCCCAAATGTCATTTTCACTATTCGCAGAGCACGTGATTTCCTTTCTCTGAGCCTGTCAGCCCCTGCCTCATCGTTTTCAACGCGTTGTGGACCCGTTTTCCAGATTTTTTCTATTTATCCAGGTAAGTGCTCTTGTCTCTTTCATGAGTTTTGCTAGATAGTGCTTCTTGCTTGCTGGTTTGGTTTTTGATATGCATGTGTTGAGATTTTTCCCCCCCGCATGTTGTCTTTCCTTATCTTCCTCTTTCCAGATCTGCTGGAGGAGGATGTCATCCTAGAAACAATGGTTTGTAACCCTCCTGGTTTTAACCATTTCATTTACCCAAATGACCTGTCAAAAAGGAAAAGAGGAGAAGAAGAAATCTAAACCATGTAAAGACCCCTTTGAGAGTGATTTAGTTCACTGTTTCTCTCTTGCCTTCGGCCCATCTGTCACCCCTGTTACATGAACAAAACCCGCGCCAATGGCGCACCTTTCATAGTTGTTGCATCATGAACTCCTCCGCGCTCAAGGCGTGCCTCTTTCACATACTGCAAGTGCTAAACTTGCGCCCATTTGGCGCACAATCCTTCCTTGCTGCATCACAATTCCATGCTACAATGGCACACCCAGCATCCATGCAACACAAGCTTTATCTGTGCTAAGTACAAATCTTTGAAGGCGCAGGTGCATCCCCGATTACAATAACATCATGTTGTGTAAACCTTTCGTGTGCCGCACCATGCTCCCTTTGGCGCACGAAAATTTCTTGTTACACGAACCATCCATGTGCCAAAGGGCGCACCAAATCCCAATGCAACATGAAAAATCTATGCGCCAAAGGGCACATCCTGTCACTATGTAACACGAAGTTTTCATGTGCCTTTTATAAAATGCACTCTACAGTATGTATGCGCCATGCGCCTTTGGTGCCAGTTTAACCTTTGCAACACCCTCTTCCTGTGCGCCTTACCCATTTAGCCCTGTAAGCTGCAATTTTCATGCGCCCTGCGCCCTGAGCCTAAAAATCTCTAACTCTTTCTTCTGCTAACATTCCAATGAAAGATCAAATGGCTAATTCAACCTTTTCGGATTGGGTCTCACTTCTTCTTCATGTAGATCAGCAACTGAGTTCGAAATAACATATTTCTACATCCAGCAAGAGACCCACCAAATCGAAAGGAAAGGCTAAGCTTACAGAGGAAGAGATGAAGTATAAATATCAAAGGGTCAGAATGCCTGAGTCACAGGCCGAATGCAGCATGGACGTCAGAGACTCAGAATTGGGGCATATCGACATGGAGGAATTCTAGGCCAGAACTCAGAAAGTTACAAGGAGTCCATGGATGGACAAACTAATAGGCAGTGCCCTGCACTTCACCGGAGGAATCCCCGTCAGCGCCGTCAATAATGAATTTATGATGGTGGTTGCCCAATCTTATAATAAAGACACAAGGTGTGTCAAAAACAGCAAGGGTGAGGTAGTCATTAACCTCACTGCCAGTCATTTTGAGATCATACTCGGCATCCCTCACCACCGGCACTTTGTGGCCGTTAGCAGAGCAGAGTGCATCAAGGCCTGGGAAGACAATGAAGACCAATGTATGCAGCTAATGAACAAAGTATATCTAAAAAATAAGAAGGTGGTAACCCGGTGGCCCCAAATCATCCACCACAGTGACTTCTCAGAAGAGCTCAGCGATACCATTACCTTCCTGAGCAGGGTCTTCAGGCTTTCTGATGCCCATTACTTCCATAAATGGATGCTGCACTACTTGGAAACAATGAACAAGAATTTACCTGATCAGTGCTTTTGCTGGGGGGAAATTATAAGCAGCACCATCTCCGAGCAGCTACAACAATTCATCACAACAGGGGCATTCCATATGAACTCTTACGTAGTCTACGCTGCAGCATCATCAAGGGACTATCCAGGCCTGACGAGGAGTGGAGTTTAGCCTCAGGTCAAGATATACGAGTACTACCCAGAGTTGAGGCTGGAGAATAGCATCTCCTAGTTCACAAAAGTTAACGATGTGTTTTTCTACCATGTCATCTGCCTGCTGAGGCCGAATATGAATCATGGTAGTACGACCAAAAACATAGTGGCAGCCACGGAGAAATGGGGGGCCCTGTTCACCCAATTTCCCAAATTTACCTATCTAAGGGCTGGCAACTTTTTGGGAGAGCCAACCAGGCTACCAAGGTATGCTGGGCCTAAGATGATTCTACTAGAGCTATCAAGGCAGCTGGTCACATACCACGAAAAATACCTTGAAAGAAAGAAGGGTGGAACTCCTTTCCCCCTCACAGTGGGCTGATACACATGCTCTACCCACCACAAGCCGAAGGAAATGTTTACAGAGCTGGAGTTACTTAATTTGAAACATGACTTCCCATCCAGGCCTACCTTCGACCCATGGGGCTGCCTGCCAAGAGCAAAGGTTGATCCAATCCATGTTCCTCAGATCGAGGATATTTATATTGACGTCCTGCATGAGGTAGAGCTCAGAAGAAAGGATCATTCTCACCTAACATTGGCAGAAATCATCCAATACGGGATAGCCATTGTCCCCAAAGGCTTCTAAACTACAGAAGATGAAGTAGACAAGGTATATACTGATACAGATGGGGACGATTGGCCCTTTCCGGCCATTGATAGAAACAAAGCTCCTCCAACAATTGAGGAGAGGGTCAAGGAAACTCTGCCTAGGACAGAGCACTAGTGCCGAATGAACGGGCTAATCTACCTCGGGGTAGATTTCACAACCTCCCCACTGGGTAACACACCTCCACGATCCAAAAAGCAGCCTCAAGGTAAAGGCAAAGGCGTAGAGGGTGAGTCCAGCACCACCTAAGAAGAAGCCCCTGGGAGTCCTCCTTCTACGGCACCCGAGCAGGTAATATCTCTGGTCACACCAGAGAAAGAAGCAGAAGAGGAAGTTCCAATTGGCCCATCCACTCAGGATGTCAGCATTGTTACAACAACTGAAGTTCCTTCCATACCTACTTCTTCTCTTCCTTCCCCTCCTCGAGTGACTCAAGCGACCATCCTTTTGGTCGTGTCCTCTTCCCCTTATTTTACTGTTCCCCTCGCCTCTTCATCTATCTTCTCTTCCCTCGCTGATCTTTCCTCCTCCATTTCTTCCCTCATCTCCGAGCTCCCTTCCCCTCCTATGTCTTCCATTTCTGCAGTTTCCCTTCCTTCCATGGGCACTTCTTCGGCTATTCTCTCAATGCCGCTGCCGCGTGTCTCCACGTTTTTCCCCTCTTCTACTGTAGCTGCCTCCTCCTCTATCTTTGGTCCTTCTTCCATATGACCAGCCTGGATCTCTCAGTAGCTAAGCCAGCAAAAGAGGAAAGTTCCCATCGCTTCGATGGAATTTTTAGTGATCCCAGCCAAAGGGGCGAAGAAGCAGAAGCCTGTTACACGCTTCTCTAAAAGTGCTGCAGGTGAGAGAATCATGGAAATTGCATACCCCGATCCCCTCGAAGAGAAAAAGGATCTGTCTCCGACAGATTTTAGTGTGACCCAAGTCACAATGGGGACATCTTCTGAAAGTCTCCAGGGGGAAGCTCTTTCCACGGTTGACGCCCTCTGTCAAAAGCTTCAAGAGACAAAAGAAGAGAAAAGGCTACTAAAAGAGAAAAACAAATATCTGCTCTAAGCCTTACAGAAGATGGGTAGTGCACCTCCCACAACTACCGCCAAGACTTCTGAGTTTCTCAGCCAGGAGAAAATCAACGAATATGCTAAGATCGGTGAGTAGGGTATGGCCGTTTTTGCTTGGAGGAGCCAGATCCTCAAGGAAAGTGAAAGAGTGATCACCGAGTTTGTCGATTTGTATCTGAACATCGAAAAGGCAAACAAGGAGCTCCAAGCATTAGAGGGGCCCATATCAGAAGAGCTGGAACATGCTAGACTGCAACACGAGACCTTTCAACAAATGTTCGACTGTTCAGTCGAAGATCTGGTCAGGTTCGGCGTCTTCGGCCATCCAAGGGTCCTCAACAAAATCATCTCCACTCTGGACTACCGGGTGGATCAGCTTGAATTTTTTCTGGAAAAAATCGACAACGTAAAGGAAGAGGCCCTAGATACAATGGATCAAATGGAGTGAATTGTTCTCAACATGTCTCCAGGGTTTCTCACTCCTTCCTTTACCTTAAGGTCAGCTGATGAAACCATCCGGATCTTCAAGGAGATCGCTTCTCATGGAACGGGGCCATAGGTCACATTTGACACTGAATCTATCAACAACCTGCTGACCTGTAGGGACTTCATCAAATTCCTCATTGAGGTAGAAAAGGACTTTTCCAAACTCTCAGAGAAGCTCATAGATGAGCGGGAGACTTGTGAGGCAATAAGCGATAGGCACAAGGATCCTTCTCAGGATCAACTTGGGCCAATAATCAACAAGTTCATGGAATACCGCTCTCAGTTACATATCTCATCACCTGAGGAGCAACAAAAGCAGTCCACCCCCTTTCGGCCGTAAGATGATGATGACGAATAGCTGTTGCTCCTTCTTCTTCTTCTTCTTCTTCTTCCTCCCTTTCTCTTCTTCATCTTTCCGGAAATATCTGAAGTATGTTGATGCAAATGATGACATCATCCATGTTGCATCATGGGATGATGTCATCCATCAAGTTGTAAAAAGTCAACATGACTTTTAGATATTTTGTAAATATCTTTGTAAATAGTTATTGGCTCCTTTTTGCCTTCTTTTCCCTTCTTCTTCTATAAATACTCCAACACTGGTAGTATTATGGATGCATGAGTGAATATCTTTTAGATAAGAAATAGGAGTAAGGAAAAGAGACTTTGAGCTTTTTGTAACAGAAGAGTAATTAATACAAATATTTAGACTTTGTGCTGAATACCTGTGTTATCGCCATTAGATTTTTCTTATGTCTGATCTATGTGCTTATTCTATTAAATCTGCTTCTATTTCATTGTCATTTATTCATCATCAGTATTGCTTTGTTTATTTATGCAAGTAGGTTTGGCTCTGTTTACTACCAATCCCAAAACATAAATCTTCTGACCTTTCTGCTTTGAAATTATTTTCTTTTCTTCCTTCGGACCTGCTCTTTCCTCATCCCCTCTTCCTTTCCTTTCTTTTCACAGTCGGAAACACCCCACTGGGATGAGATCCCAAACCCCCGAAGGCAGAATCTGTGAGACTTGCATAGATTCCTGCTGGTAGAATAGCAATAAACCAGTTTCGCTTTGCTGACTCAAAGAGGGGCTATGCCCTGCACACTGTTGGTTCATCTATCCATAGATCTGTCCAGGTGACAGATTTTTGGACCAACAATTTTTGGTGACTCCGCTGGGGAACGAATAGATCTGTCAGATCTATGATGGTGGTAAGATAGAAAAATCATAAAAAATAAGAAAATCGCTGCCTGTTTGCAAATCTGAACTTTTTGATAAAAATCCAAAAATTTGCAAAAGTGCTCTGAATTGAAAATTTTCTTCGGAGATCCATAGATCTGGCCTAGTTACAAATCTTTAGTTCGCTGAGTTTTTATAAAAATTAGTATTTTGCCGTAGATCTAGATTTCTGGCTGTTTGCTAAAAGTTTGAAACCCTCTGAAAAAAGTCAAAATCAGATCCGAAAATCAGCTTGCTATTCTTCCCTGCCATCTTATCCTCGTTGTTATTTTTCATTAACCGCAATCGGTTTTCTGAAGAGGATAGTTTTAAATATTTAGAAAAGTATTTGCTGCTGGTTTTTATCAGAAAAACCAGAAAATCAGCAAGTACAACCAAAAAGAAAGTTTGAATCTGCGCCATAAACGTTGCAGATCTGGAAGGTACACTGGCGAGTGAACCTTTTACGTGCAGCAGGAGAGCCCATGGAGAAGCTGATCCTACTTTCGATCTGCTTCAAAGGCACAATTTCAGCGTGACACCGGCGCGTTTTTCAGCACTAAGCTCGGCTAGCCGGACATCCAGGAGTGTCTCACCTTCACGAAGAAAAAGTATTTCGCAGGGGGCATCCACATCCCTTTGTAGTTCCTTGCTACTCAGCGGAACCACACTTCCAGCTCGTGTTCTCTTTCCAACTTTTTAGATGGAGGTACCATGGGGAAATGCCATGGGTCCTTAGGCCTTACCACATCCAGTTCACGCGCTCCCTCACGGAAATCGAAAGAATTTTCCCAAATTCGACGGGAGCGGAAATCAAAGCACGAATTCCCACATATCTGCATTCATCATGTCATGTAGTATCCTGGACGTAACTCACGAGGATGTGTCAGTTCACCTTTTTCTTGAAACCCTACAAGGGCCTGTGGCTGAATGGTTTCAGCATTTGCTGGCTGGGTCTATTACCAGTTGGGCCACCTTACGGGATGCTTTCGAAGACAGATACAAGCCTTCAGAGGATGCATTTGCATTATTATCACGGATCACTCACCTGAAGAAAGAGGCAAATGAGACCATGCGTGATTTTATCACCCGGTTCAATGCACTAATCAACCGTGTCCCCGTTGCCATGCTTCCAACGCCAGAAAATCAAAAGTGTTTCTTCATAAACGCTATGAGTTCGAAAGTTAGTTTCTTACTCCTTCAAGAGCAAGTGGCTACCTTGATTCTCGCCCAAGCCACTGCCATTCGGATAGAGGATAATCTGATAATATCTGGTGAATTGAAAAAGGAATCAGCCAAGCCTAAATCTTTGGGCCCTTCGCCCACTACTTCATCTGATCCAGCCTTTCAAAAGATGGCAAATGACTTGCTTGCATTGAAGAAGCAGTTGGCCCAGGCCTCCCCCAATTCCTCGTACTGGGATATTCCACAGAGGAATTTCGTTCCCAACAATGTTTCACAAAGGCCGCGTCTACCTATAGCTGCTCCGCGGTTGGCGCTTGAGGCTCCTCCAGTCAACACTCTGGCCGAAATCGAAGAAGAAGAGTAGTATTATGAAGAACCTTCGTCTCAAAGTGAAGATGATCAAGATGTCGGTGAACCGGCTGGTGACTCTACTATTGGGTATATGGAATTTGATGAGGAAGAATCTGATGAAGAAGAGGGTACCCAGGGATATGCAAGTGGACAGTCATATGCTGTTTTTACTTGCTCACAAGGAAAATAAGCGGAAGTTGCTGCCCATGTCTAGTAGGAGAAGGCCGTGTCAAACGTGCCTCCGATCATTGCTAAAAGAGGTAATCCTCTTCCTACTCAACTCCCTGGCAAATCTTTTACAAGGAAATATTTTCCCCCTATCTCTCCTCCAAATCAATCCTCTCACATTCCTACCAAGGCCACCAATCCTATTCCATCGTCATGAAGTGAGGGACTCATTCCTTCACCAACGCAACCCTTGGCCGCATTTGATATCATAGATCATGCAAAAAAGACCTAGATCCAAATGTCTGAAGCTGAGTACCTTCAGTCGAACCCCGAACAACTTGTAAGATTGACCAAATATATTCAGAGTCAAGCTGTTGCATCTAAGCAGGTTTCCCCAAAAGGAATCCTTTCCACTCCCCCTGAATCCCACATAAATGTTGCTTCAACATCGGCATCAGGCAAGATAGAACCTTTCTATCTCTCTCTCCTGATCAATGGACACAAGTTGAGTAACTGCATAATTGATTCCGGGGCTTCTGATAACGTCATGCCGGTAAAAGTCGCCCATGCTTTGGGCCTCACTCTTACCAATCCTTTCGGCAGATGTTATTCATTGGAAACCAAGCAGGTTCCGTTGGTTGGCCAAATCAAGGATGCACAATTCGCATTTGCGGCTTTCCTAGATAAAAGAGTAAAAATGACAGTCCTCGTTGCTGACATTCCGGCATCTTATGGAATTTTGCTGGGAAGAAGTTTTTGCAGCGAAGTTGGTGGAGAAATTCATATGGACTGGTCTAAAGCTAGAATTCCAGTCAAAGGTGTAATGCATACTTTGGAGCCGGAATCACAAAAAAAGTACTTGGTTACTAGTTCTGAGGACCCCAAAGCTCAAATCCTTTTTGAATCATCAGGGATGGGGACCTACGTCTTTTCTACCAAGTCTGATAAAGGGGTTGTTCTCATTCAGGAAAAAGATCTTAATAAGATCTGGACCTTGCAGTTTGATGGCAGCTGTGCAACTAGTGGATGTGGCGCTGGGGCTGTGCTGATATCTCCCGAAGAGGAGGTAATTCCTCTCTCTTTCAAATTGCAGTTTTTCAACACAAACAATACTGCTGAGTATGAATCTCTCTTACTTGGTATGCAAGCCGCAAGGGAAAGAGGAATTAAAAATCTAAAAGTACAAGGTGATGCAGAGCTAGTTGTAAATCAGGTCAAAAGGATTTACCAAGTGAAGAATGAAAGGCTCAGGCACTACCATAATGCAGTGTGGGACAGCATTGAAGAATTCGATGCTTTTTCAATAGAGTCAATTCCAAGGGTTCAGAATGACATGGCCGATTCATTGGCCGTTTCAGCATCCCTCATGCTCCCACACCTAGGGTTGAAAACAAACAAGTACACCATTGAGGTGGTTTTCCGCCCAAGCGTGCCAGATAATTCTCAGCATTGGCAGGTGTTCAACGACGATAATCAACTCATTGCTTTTCTGGAAAAGGCAGAAAATTTTAAAGAATTACACTTTGAAGGATCTACTTCCACTTGCCGTGAATCGGTCACCGATCAAGGCAACGAATCCGAAGGGAATGATGGCATATGTCAGCTCAAAGGAAATAAATTTCCAAAAGGCCTAGTTTCTCTGGAGCGCCTGTTCGATAGGCATGACCGTTTTGTAAAAAATAAAAAACGAGATGACCCTGACTCATCCCCAGAAACCGAACCGGTCAATATAGGTTCGATAGAGCATCCGTAATTTGTGAACATTGGAAAATGTTGCACGCCTGAGGAGAAACAGAAATTTTTCAAGTTGCTAAAAAAATATATGGATGTCTTGACATGGTCTTATGCCGATCTAAAGTCCTTTAAGCCAAAGGACGTTCAGCATGACATTCCGTTGAAAGAAGATGTCAAAGCCTTCCGCCAGAAGCAGAGGCACTATAATCCTAAGATCTCGGGTACTATCCAGGCTAAAATTCAAAAGATACTGGATGCAAGGATCATCTTTCCTATCCATCACAGTACTTGGGTAGCAAATATTGTGCCAGTGTGCAAAAAAAATGGCGAGATACGCATATGCGTAGACTTTCGCAATTTGAATCAAGCTTCCTTGAAAGACAACTACCCTCTTCTAATAATGGATCAAGTTATGCAAGCAGTAACTGGATCAAAGATGCTGTCCATGCTTGACGGTTTTTCAGGGTACAATCAGATTGAAGTTTCACCTGAAGATCAGTTTAAAACAACATTCACTACTCCCTGGGGTACATTTGCCTACAGCAGGATGCCTTTTGGCCTAACTAATGCTGGTGCCACTTTTCAGCGGGCCATGGATTTTGCATTCAAAGGTATGATGGGGAAAGTCATTGTGGTTTATCTAGATGACTTAACCGTCTTCTCTAAACAATGAAATGATCATTGTGATCATTTGGAGCAAGTGTTGGCCAGGTGCCGAGAACATGGGATTTCCCTAAATCCAAAAAAATCTGTTTTTGGAGTCACAGAAGGGAAGTTGCTAGGGCATGTGGTCAGCAAAGAAGGAACAAAGATAGATACTGAAAGAGTTAGGGCTATTCAGAGCCTTACTCTACCTACAAGCAAGACTGGTGTTCATTCTTTCTTCGGAAAGGTAAACTTTCTCAGGCGTTTTGTTCCTGACTTTGCTGAGAAGACCCGTCACATATTGAACATGATGAAGGGGTCACCAACTTTCAGATGGAGTGAAGAGGGAAAAAGGTCATTTGAAGAAATAAAAGCTTCCATTGCTCATGCACCAGTCCTGGTATGTCCCGATTTCTCCAAGGACTTCATCATGTATAGTTATGCATCTGAGCATACTATGTCCGCAATCTTAATGCAAAAGAACTTGGAGGATGTTGAATCTCCGATCACGTTCATGAGTTCTCCCCTCAAGCCTCACGAATTAAAAATGACTCAACTGGAAAAGCATGCCTTCGCTGTTGTCAAAGCAGTGAAGAATTTTAGGTATTACATTCTAAACTCACATACGGTGGTGCTGGTCCCTGACACAGCGGTGAAATCAATTCTAACTCAGCAGGAGTTAAGAAGCTTGCGAGGAAATTGGATTGCAAAGGTCCAGGAGTATGACCTAGATATTAAACCAACCAAGCTGGTGAGGGGTAAGGGCCTGTGTCAGCTAATGGCTGAAAACAAAGATTTAGGAAACCCTGATGATAGGGGTGACTACACCGATGAAACACAAGACCGGCAGGAAGAGCCTGATTCTCTGCCTCTGGTTCTATTTGTTGCAACTAGTGATGAATGGTACTCTGACATTGCTTTCTTCCTTACCTACGGTGAATTCCCAATGCACCTAATTGCAAAGGAGAAGCGCACTATAAAGCTCAGAGCGGCTAAATATGTCATCTGGGATGACGGTTTATATAAACGTGGGATAGATGGCATCTTTTTGCGACGTGTTGACAAACCCCAGATAGTAAAACTACTGGAAATTTTTTACAATTTAGCCTGTGGACGGCATTTCTCTTCCTCTGTAACTGCACACAAGATCATTCAAGCCAGGTACTATTGGCTGATGCTCTTTCAAGATACAACCATCTAGGTGGAGAAGTGTGAACCCTGCCAGCAATTCGTCGGCAAGCCCAAGTTGGATGCCTTTCCCCTAAGGCCGGTCATTATCAATGAACCATTCAGGCAATGGGGAATTGATTTTATTGGTGCACTCAATCCTCAATCGAGTGCCGGACATAGCTATGTCCTTACAGCAATGGATTACTTCACCAAGTGGGTGGAAGCCATACCTGTCAAGCATGCCACTTCTGAGGTGGTTTGCAATTTCATTAAAGAAAATATCATTGTCAGGTTCGGCGTTCTAAACAAAATCGTTGTTGATAATGCTTCTAACTTCTCCTCATGAGAAGTTATTAGTTTTTGCTATGAATATAGGATAACTTTGGCTCACACCTCAGACTATTACCCTCAGGGAAATGGTCAGGCGGAATCCAGTAACAAGAACTTGGTGATCATCATACGGAAGTTAGTAGATGAGAATCAGCGAATGTGGCACAAGTCTTTGTACGACGCTTTGTGGGCTGATCGTATTACTCCCAAGAGATCTCTCGGCATGTCACCTTTTCAAGTGTTATATGGCACTGGTGTTGAGCTTCCCATTTCTGCGGAACTTCCTGCTCTGCGTTTGGCATGAGCCATCGAAGACAAAACTTTCCAAAATTATCTTGAAAAGAGAATCATGTATCTGGCAGAACTTGAAGAAAAGAGAGTAAGGGTGGTCGACAGGATCACTGAACATCAGAATCAAGTTAAGAGGCTTTTTGATAAAAAAGCAAAGCAGAGGGATTTTCAAGTGGGAGATCTCGTCCTTTTGTGGGACAAGCGAAGAGAGCCAAAGGGCATGCATGGAAAGTTTGATTCCCTGTGGAGAGGGCCCTTCAAGATCAAGCAGCTCAACAGAGAGAATAGCTTCTATCTCTCATATCTGGATGGAACCGAACTCCCGCTTCCTTATAGCGGGCAGCATCTGAAGATCTTCAGGAAGTAGAGCTTGCTCTCTTCTTTGTACAGTTTGCTTTATGTTGTGTGTTTTCTTTCATCGTGTGTTTGCTTTCAGTTTGTTGTGTGTTTCTTTTGCTCCCCCTCCGGTCGCCCTTGTTTTTGACTCTGTTACCCAATGGATAGGCACATGAGAACTGGGATTCTCTACCCCCGAGTTTGCTCAGGGATAGTCCCCAGAAAGAGCCAGCTATTATCCCGTAAAATTGACAAGGGCAATTTTACCAATAACCATACCGAAATTTTGTTCCGATCCCTCGTTAAGGATCCCTTGCATTCAAAACGTTGTAAAATCCCTTCCCGGGAAATCTGGTTTTTCGAAATTAGTATTTTGAGCCTTTTTGGCTGGGCGTATGAAATTGCTGTGTAACACCAACTTTTCGTGTGCCCCCGTTAAAACCTTTAGCGCATGATTTTCAGTGTCAACACACCTTTTGGTGCACCAAAGTATGTTGAGCCTTCCCTGCGTGCGCCAAGGCGCATGCGCCTTTGTGTTGGCACAACTTTTGTTGTGCCATGTTTTTGTGCGCTAAAAGGCGCACATAACTTCATGTTGACATAACTTTTGGTGTGCCAAAGGCACGCTTAATTTCCTACTGGAAAACATTTTCATGCGCCAAAGGGTGTACGCTTTTCCCTGTTGACAACAACTCTCATGCACCCTTTAAAAAGTGGGTGGCGCATTGATGACCAGCTCACCTATATATATGTGTTTACGCGCCCAAATGTCATTTTCACTATTCGCATAGCACGTGATTTCCTTTCTCTGAGCCTATCAGCCCCTGCCTCATCATTTTCAACGCATTGTGGACCCGTTTTGCAAATTTTTGCTATTTATCCAGGTAAGTGCTCTTGTCTCTTTCGTGAGTTTTTCTAGATAGTGCTTCTTGTTTGCTGGTTTGGTTTTTGATATGCATGTGTTGAGCTTTTTCCCCCCCAAATGCTGTCTTTCCTTATCTTCCTCTTTCCAGATCTGCTGGAGGAGGATGTCATCCTAGAAACAATGGTTTGTAACCCTCTTGGTTTTAACCATTTCATTTACCCAAATGACCTGTCAAAAAGGAAAAGAGGAGAAGAAGAAATCTAAACCATGTAAAGACCCCTTTGAGAATGATTTAGTTCACTGTTTCTCTCTTGCCTTTGGCGCATCTGTCACCCCTGTTACATGAACAAAACCCGCGCCAATGGCACACCTTTCATACTTGTTACATCATGAACTCCTGCGCCCTCAAGGTGAACCTCTTTCACATACTGCAAGTGCTAAACTTGTGCCCCTTTAGCACACAATCCTTCCTTGCTGCATCACATTTCCATGCAACACAGGCTTTATATGTGCTAAGTTCAAATGTTTGAAGGCACAGGCGCATCCCCGATTACAATAACATCATGTTGTGAAAACCTTTCGTGCACCACGCCATGCTCCCTTTGGCGCACGAAAATTTCTTGTTACACGAACCATCCATGCGCCAAAGGGCGCACCAAATCCTAATGCAACATGAAAAATCTATGCGCCAAAGGGCGCATCCTATCACTATGTAACACGAAGTTTTCATGCGCCATTTATAAAATGCACTCTGCAGTATGCATGTGCCATGCGCCTTTGGTGCTAGTTTAACCTTTGCAACACCCTCTTCCTGTGCGCCTTACCTATTTATCCCTGTAAGCTGCAATTTTCATGCGCCCTGCGCCCTGAGCCTAAAAATATCTAACTCTTTCTTCTGCTAACATTCCAATGGAAGATCAAATGGCTAATTCAACCTTTTCGGATTGGGTCTCACTTCTTCTTCATGCAGATCAGCAACTGAGTTCAAAATAACATATGTCTACATCCAACAAGAGACCCACCAAATCGAAAGGAAAGGCTAAGCTTACAGAGGAAGAGATGAAGTATAAATATCAAAGGGTCAGAATGCCCGAGTCACAGGCCGAATGCAGCATGGACGTCAGAGACTCAGAATTGGGGCATATCGACATGGAGGAATTCTGGGCTAGAACTCAGAAAGTTACAAGGAGTCCATGGATGGAAAAACTAATAGGAAATGCCCTACACTTCGCCGGAGGAATCCCCGTCAGCGCCGTCAACAATGAATTTATGATGGTGGTTGCCCAGTCTTATAATAAAGACACAAGGTGTGTCGAAAACATTGAGGGTGAGGTAGTCATTAACCTCACTTCCCGTCATTTTAAGATCATACTCGGCATCCCTCACCACCGGCACTTTATGGCCGTTAGCCAAGCAGAGTGCATTAAGGCCTGGGAAGACAATGAAGACCAATGTATGCAGCTAATAAATGAAGTATATCTGAAAAATAAGAAGGTGGTAACCCGGTGGCCCCAAATCATCCACCGCAGTGACTTCTCAGAAGAGCTCAATGATACCATTACCTTCCTGAGCAGGGTCTTCAAGATTTCTGACGCCCATTACTTCAATAAATGGATGTTGCACTAGTTGGAAACAATGAACAAGAATTTTCCTGATCAGCGCTTTTGCTGGGGGAAAATTATAAGCAGCACCATCTCCGCGTAGCTACAACAATTTAGCACAATAGGGGCATTCCATATGAACTCCTACGTAATCTACGCTACAGCATCAGGAAGGGACTATCCAGGCCTGACGAGGAGTGGAGTTTGGCCTCAGGTCAAGATATACAAGTACTACCCATAGTTGAGGCTGGAGAATAGCATCTCCCAGTTCACAAAAGTTAACGATGTGTTTTTCTACCATGTCATCTGCCTACTGAGGCCGAATATGACTCATGGTCATACGACCAAAAACATAGTGGCAGCCACGGAGAAATGGGGAGCCCTGTTCACCCAATTTCCCACATTCACCTATCTAAGGGCTGCCAACTTTTTGGGAGAGCCAATCAGGCTACCAAGGTATGCTGGGCCTAAGCTGATTCTACTAGAGCTATCAAGGCAGCTGGTCACATACCACGAAAAATACCTTAAAAGAAAGAAGGGTGGAACTCCTTTCCCCCTCACAGTGGGCCGATACACATGCTCTACCCACCACAAGGCGAAGGAAATGTTTGCAGAGCTGGAGTTACTTAATTTGAAACACGACTTCCCAGCCAGGCCTACCTTTGACCCAAGGGGCTACCTGCCAAGAGCAAAGCTTGATCCAATCCATGTTGCTCAGATCGAGGATATTTATATTGACGTCCTCCATGAGGTAGAGCTCAGAAGAAAGGATCATTCTCACCTAGCATTGGCAGAAATCATCCAATACGGGATAGCCATTGTCCTCAAAGGCTTCCAAACTACAGAAGATGAAGTAGACAAGGTATATACTGATACAGATGGGGATGATTGGCCCTTTCTGGCCATTGATAGAAACAAAGCTCCTCAGACAATTGAGGAGAGGGTCAAGGAAACTCTGCGTAGGACAGAGCACTAGTGCCGAATGAACGGGCTAATCTACCTCGAGATAGATTTCACAACCTCCCCACTGGGTAACGCACCTCCACGATCCAAAAAGTAGCCTCAAGGTAAAGGCAAAGGCATAGAGGGTGAGTCCAGCACCACCCAAGAAGAAGCCCCTGGGGATCCTCCTTCCGCGGCACCCGAGCAGGTAATATCTCTGGTCACACCAGAGAAAGAAGTAGAAGAGGAAGTTCCAATTGGCCCAATCACTCAGGATGTTGGCATTGTTACAACAACCGAAGTTCCTTCCGTCCCTCCTTCTTCTCTTCCTTCCCCTCCTCGAGTGACTCAAGCGACCATCCCTTTGGTCGTGTCCTCTTCCCCTTCTTCTACTATTCCCCTCGCCTCTTCATCTATCTTCTCTTCCCTCGCTGATCTTTCCTCCTCCATTTCTTCCCCCATCTCCGAGCTCCCTTCCCCTCCTATGTCTTCCGCTGCTGCAGTTTCCCTTCCTTCCGTGGGCACTTCTTCGGCTATTCTCTTAATGCCACTGCCGCGTGTCTCCACGTTTTTCCCCTCTTCTACTGTAGCTGCCTCCTCCTGTCTCTGGTCCTTCTTCCATATG
Source organism: Taxus chinensis (assembly GCA_019776745.2). Taxonomy (NCBI): domain Eukaryota; kingdom Viridiplantae; phylum Streptophyta; class Pinopsida; order Cupressales; family Taxaceae; genus Taxus; species Taxus chinensis. The sequence goes on along the minus strand of CM034149.1, from coordinate 93,969,539 downwards.
ACCAGCCTAGATCTCTCAGTAGCTAAGCTAGCAAAAGAGGAAAGTTCCCATCGCTCCGATGGACTTTTCAGTGATCCCAGCCAAAGGGGCGAAGAAGTAGAAGCCTGTTACACGCTTCTCTAAAAGTGCTACAGGTGAGAGAATCATGGAAATTGCATACCCCGATCCCCTCGAAGAGAAAAAGGATCTTTCTCCGATAGATTTTACTGTGACCCAAGTCATAATGGGGACATCTTCTGAAAGTCTCTAGGGGGAAGCTCTTTCCGCGGTTGACGCCCTCTGTCAAAAGCTTCAAGAGACAAAAGAAGAGAAAAGGCTACTAAAAGAGGAAAACAAATATCTGGTCCAAGCCTTACAGAAGATGGGTAGTGCGCCTCCCACAACTGCCACCGAGACTTCTAAGCTTCTCAGCTAGGAGAAAATCAACGAATATACAAAGATCGGTGAGCAGGGTATGGCCGTTTTTTCTTAGAGGAGCTAGATCCTCAAGGACAGTGAAAGAGTGATCACCGAGTTTGTCGATTTGTATCTGAACATCGGAAAGGCAAACAAAGAGCTCTAAGCATTAGCGGGGCCCATATTAGAAGAGCTGGAACATGCTAGACTGCGACACGAGACCCTTCAACAAATGTTCGACTGTTCAGTCGAAGATCTGGTCAAGTTCGGCGTCTTCGGCCATCCAAGGGCCCTCAACAAAATCATGTCCACTCTGGACCACCGGGTGCATCAGCTTGAATTTGTTCTAGAAAAAATTGACAAGGTAAAGGAGGAGGCCCTGGATACAATGCATCAAATGGAGCGAATTGTTCTCAACATGTCTCCAGGGTTGCTCACTCCTTCCTTTACCTTAAGGTCAGCTGATGAAACCATCCGGATCTTCAAGGAGATCGCTTCTCAAGGAACGGAGCCAGAGGTCACATTTGACACTGAATCTATCAACAACCTGCTGGCCTTTAGGGACTTCATCGGATTCCTCATTGAGGTAGAAAAGGAATTTTCCAAACTCCTAGAGGAGCTCATAGATGAGTGGGAGACTTGTGAGGCAATAAGTGATAGGCAGAAGGATCCTTCTCAGGATCAACTTGGGCCAATAATCAACAAGTTCATAGAATACCGCTCTCAGTTCCATATCTCATCACCTGAGGAGCAACAAAAGCAGTCCACCCCCTTTCGGCCGCAAGATGATGATTACGAATAGTTGCTGCTCCTTCTTCTTCTTCTTCTTCTTCTTCTTCTTCCCTTTCTCTTCTTCATCTTTCTAGAAATATCTGAAGTATGTTGATGCAAATGATGACATCATCCATGTTGCATCATGGGATGATGTCATCCATCAAGTTGTAAAAAGTCAACATGACTTTTAGATATTTTGTAAATATCTTTGTAAATAGTTGTTGGCTCCTTTTTGCCTTCTTTTCCCTTCTTCTTCTATAAATAATCCAACACTGGTAGTATTATGGATGCATGAGTGAATATCTTTCAAATAAGAAATAGGAGTAAGGAAAAGAGACTTTGAGCTTTTTGTAACAGAAGAGTAATTAATACAAATATTTAGACTTTGTGTTGAATACCTGTGTTATCACCATTAGATCTTTCTTATGTCTGATCTATGTGCTTATTCTATTAAATCTGCTTCTGTTTCATTGTCATTTATTCATCATCAGTATTGCTTTGTTTATTTATGCAAGTAGGTTTGGCTCTGTTTACTACCAATCCCAAAACATAAATCTTCTGACCTTTCTGCTTTGGAATTCATTTTTTTTCTTTCTTTGGACCTGCTCTTTCCTTATCCCCTCTTCCTTTCCTTTCTTTTCACAGTCGGAAACACCCCACTAGGATGAGATCCCAAACCCCTGAAGGTAGAATCTGTGAGACTTGCATAGATTCCTGCTAGTAGAATAGCAATAAACCAGTTTCGCTTTGCTGACTCAAAGAGGGGCTATGCCCTGCACACTGTTGGCTCGTCTATCCATAGATCTGTCCAGGCGACAGATTTTCGGACCAACATGTTATTGGATGTTTGTTTGTGGGGTTGGATTAAATAGATCTGTGCAAGCATGAAACCTCCCTTTACGGTTTTTACCATCCTCCCAAATGCACTTCTCCCTCTTTTCAGATCTACTGGTAAAGAGGACTCTGCCTCTGAAAAAATCATTTGGATCTCTTTGTTTTAGCCTGTTCATCATCTAAGGAAACCTGTAGAAGAGGCTTAACACCTACCCAAACCCCATGGAGAAAGAGCAGGCTTAAAAATTGATAAAACTATGTTTTTCCTCTTTGGCACATCCGCTGCCATTGTAACATGAAAAATAGTCGTGCCAACAGCGCACCCACCATACCTACTGCATAATAAACAGTTGTGCCCTCAAGGCGCACTTTCCTTGCTTGCTACACTAGCTAAACCTGCACCCTCTTGGCACACCAAAATCATGTGTAACATTATAAAAACTTGCACCATTGGCACACCTTGAATCCATACAACAACACCCTTACTTGCGCCAAGTGCAACTGTTAACGGTGCAGGCATGTCCCTTATTACAGCAACATCATGTCATGTAATCCTCCCATACGCCGCGCCAAGTTCTCTTTAGCACACATAATGCATATGTTACACACACAATATATGCACCCTTTGGCACACCAAAGTTCCATGTAACATGAAAATTATATGCGCCCTTTGGCGCATCCTGTACTCGTGTAACATGAAAAATATCAGTGCCCGTTATAAAATGCATACATATGGTGTAGGCACACTTCCGCTTGTAACAAAAAAAATGTCATGTGCAGTATTCATGCGCCCTGTGCCATTTGGCGCTGATTTGTCCCTTGCAGCACCTCTTTTCTGTGCACCATACTATTTAACCCTACAACCTGCAATGTTCATGCACCCTGCGCCCTAAGGCCTTAAAATTGCTAACTCTTCCTTCTGTCAACGTTTCAATGGGAGTGTAGACACCAAATTCGTGTCTTACGACCCCTTGTGACCCGCATCCCATCTCGCAATCTAACCTCATCACCTAAACCTTACACAATTATTTATTAATTACCTTATAATTGATAAATCCACATCACCTTACCCGCCACCTCACTTTGCCACCTCATCATGACCTAGCCCTAACCCTAAACTAACCTAATTAAGACCCATGACTTGGTCTAGACTCACATCCATAACTAATGCCTCCTTACTCGCACCCAAAGCCGACCTTCTAGCCACTTGACCAAGCCCGCAACTGATCTCTCGAGAGAAAAGCAGGGAAGGTGGGCTATTTTACTAAAAATAGCCTACTTTTTCCTTACCGATGTCGGTTCCTACTCGACCGCCATCGGTTATGTAACCACCATCGGTTCCCTATAAATGGGCTCCCCAAACCAAAACAACGGATCGGAATTTCATTTTGGGTATCAGTCGAAGGATTTTTGGATCAACAGAGAGCATTGCGAGCGAGGAACAGAGTCCAGATCTTCACTTGACAGAGCAGAGACGAGTGGAAATACCAGAAGTGTTTACAACCAAGGAGATCAACTTGCATCTTTGTCAAAACCAGTAAGTCACATCTTGCATGTCCTCTGTTATAACATTTCTTATGCTCTGTGAATTTCAGTCCTCCTAAATCCGTCTCTGAATCTACTACCCAACGTGTCATTGCATCTAACTGTTATTCTTTTGCTTCTAATTATCCCATTTCCTAATATCATCCATAAACCAGCCTTACAAAACACCATAGCTACCAAAAAGATCCTAGAACCCACCGGTATTGGTTATCAGTAACCGGCATCGGTTATCATTAACCTGCATCGGTTCCTCTGATCAAAATCAGAAAACCAGCATTTCCCCTACCCAGTTCAACGAAACAACTTAATTGATATCTTATAGTCTTTTGTGTTAATTCATATTAGCAGGGGAACTGACCACCTTTGAAAGGAAGTTTTATATTTCCTGGGCCCAAGGCAGTTCCCTCATTTATTATCTAATTAAAATCTTGTGGTCTTGTGTTCTTATTTGTAGGTAGTCCTTCCAAGAAAAAAAGGATTTCTTCGCAGTCAACCTGATCTTTCTCTACGGTACGCGCACACCATCTCGACATTCAACAGGTATTCCTCCTAACCCTAACCTCATCTGTTTCTAAAAGGAATGAAAGGATAGAAGCAACTCTATTCCCAGAAGCCGAAACATTCCGAGTGAAACATTTTGGCACACCCGGTGGGACCATTTTGGGTTTCTTTATTTCTTGCTTGCTTTCATATAGGGAGCATAATTACTTTTTTCTTCTTCTAAAGATATTCACAACGTATTTTATTATTTTGGTAAAAGAACTTGCTTTGTTTTTTTTTGCATCTTGCATTAGTGAAAGTCATCTCTTTTGCTTCATCGAATATCATTTTCGATTTGGGTTTAAAACATGTGCATTGGCATCCTTGCTTGCTGTTTTCAATTCTAGTAAACATAGATTAAGTAACAGGTCGTACACGTGGGGGTGATATCCACGGTATTGACAAGAAATTAATCTTACATTCACTGCACAACACATACTGAATCACTTCACAAGTAACACAACAGCTCAAACATCCCCCCTTTTCCACGGTATTCCTCCGCCCGATTGAGGTAACCTTATAAGCCAAAACAAACTTGACATTTCCCCTAGGTCTTGTTGTTTAGGATTCTGACATCATCTTACGTCTAAAGGCATAAGCCCACGATAACTAAAATTAACCCTAGGATTAGTCTCTGGATTTGCGTGTGCATCTTGCTTGTTTTCAAATTCTGTTTTCTCTTTCATACTTTGCCTTTTGTGATCAATAAGTTGATAAATATACTCAACGTTGCTAAAAATCAAATTAGCAGCCTTTTATATCTTCTTATCCTAGACTTTTGACACCGGCATCGGTTAAGGGACCGACATCGTTTGCTCCGTGACCGACACCGGTTAGTAAACCGATATCGGTTACGGTCTTCATCAGTCCCTGACAAACCAACAACTTGCCAAATTCATCATTCTGAGGTTTTTTTTGTTCTTGATAGATTGAAAATTTCCTGTGTGTTCTTGTCCATGGTTGTCATCACTCAGAAGCAATCCGCCACCATGGTTTCACACGCCTGCTCTGTGTCTTTTCCTGAATCACCCCCTTCACATTCTATAGGGAACCCTACGGACACCAGTGAGATCCCCCAAATTCCTGTAGGAGACAAGGACTTTGCCAAATTTCTGGATGCTAATCGCAGCGCTGTACAATACTATTTGTCTCATGCCCCTGACCGTACGCCTGATGGTCAGCTCCTTATTGGCATGCCTATTAGTATAGCTACTCATTTAGCTCCCACTCCTCCTGATAACACTTCCTTACTTCCTGCATCTCTAGCCCCGTCTCCCAATCCGACGGCTTCAGAGGTTCATACGACCCCGATTATATTTCCTTTGGTTAATCTTGGACCCCACGTATCGTTATCACCAACTGCCCCCACCTCATCTCTCTTTCAGACCACTCCATTCATGACTTGCTCTCTGCCACCTATTCACACGAGCTTTCCTTCTCAAGCTCCACCTACCTTTTCATTCCCATACACGTATCCAGTAACCTCAACACCTTATATGGGACATCCCTATTCTGTTGCTCCAACATACTCATCCTCCATACCTTATCAACACTTAGCCCCACCATTGTCCAGCGGAAGCCCTTGGTCCAACTTGCCTCCGTTTACCACAACCGCATCATCATCTCATCCAACCACAAATTTCATCAAACAAATGATGGACAAAATGCAAAACCTGGAGGATTCTATTTTGGGAAGTCGTAGCGCCTTGACATACGAGCAAGTTTGTCGGGAGCCCATTCACCCTTCTGTCCCCCTTCATTCATATCCTCCTCAATGGGAGTTGCCAAAATTTACTCGTTTTAACAGTAAAGAGGATCCTCAACAACACTTGCGATCATTTAGACATGCTTGTTATTTGATTGCCCATGATGATGCCTTGTTACTCCGCACCTTCTCCATGTCCTTATCAGGACCCGCCTTGGAGTGGTACAGTGCTTTAACCCAGCACTTGATCTTCTCTTTTAACCAACTAGCCCAATCTTTCTTGGATCATTTCTCCATTAACATTGCCAAGAAAGTATCTATCACCGACCTCTATGCCATCCGACAATTTGAAGACGAATCTATCGCAGATTTTGTTGGACGATGGCGGGGCCTTATCAACCAACTTACGTATGCCTTGCCTCAAACCGAACTTATCGAACTATTTATGCGGGTCTGCGCTAAGCACATCTCCCCTACCCTCTAAATTCAAACTTTCCGCACATTCGACGAGGCCTTTACCATGGCTCGGAAACTAGAAATTCGAGCCTTAGAAGAAGAGAAATTGCGGTTGCGTAACAAAAACCCCAATTTCCGAACTCCTAATTCTACCAACAAGCCAAACACCACCACTCCTCATGCGTCCACTTCTTCTAAATCAAAAGGAGCTGTCCACGCGGTAATGGTCAAATCTCAAACACCATCCAATACTCCACCGAAAACCACCTATAAGTACAAAGCCGAGCCCATCAATTACACTCCCTTGGGAGAAACTTCTGGCGTCATCCTGGAGAAATTACTCAAAGCTGGGGCTATCACCTTGCCCCCTATTAAACCTCACTCTGGGTTTGACTCCACCCGCACAATACCTTCCTCGTACAAAGAAAATGACTTTTGTAACTTTCACCACGTGAAAGGACATAGTCATGAAAACTGCAAGATGTTGAAAAACATAGTGCAGGAAATGGTTGACGTAGGGGATATAACCCTCGATAATCCTAACGCCCCTGCTAACCGAAATCTGAAAATTTTCAACAAGCCATTCCCAAATCACTCGTCCAACAGTAACGTAAACCAAGATATCTTAGCCGAGGAGAGTGTTCATGAGATCCATGTAGTCTTCGATTCTCAGCCAAAAGCCTCTATTGAAATTTTTTTGAATCAAGCCTCTCCACTAACACAGGATTCTGAACCTCCTTCACCACCATCAAGCCAAAGTGAAATCATTCCTTTACCCATAAAAGAGTTAACTACCCGGACTTCTCTTCTCATCGATGAGTCTTCTTACACCACATCCCTACAAGACTGTGAGTGGATGTTATCTAATTTATCAATTTCCCAAACGTCCCCTTCTACCACTCTTGCTGCACAAGAGGAAGGCTCGCCACTCCTTTTGACATCCTTAGACGAGAAATCTCTTACACTGACATCACCACATTCTTTAAACATGATAGATCCCCTCAAACATACCCTCCTACCTATTAGTCCCTCATTGCCTAAATCTTTTCAACGACCGGTTGACCTCTTAACATCTATTGATACAGTGCCTCATCTACCTCCTGTGTCACACCCACAATGGACTGGAATCACAACCCGTCGTTCCTCCGTACAAAATTTCACGTTCACACGTGAGGACTGTCATTCCACAGAATATAGACAGGCCCTATGGGAACATTTGAGTACCCCTTTTTCTACTCAAATGCAAATGACTGATCCTGATGTCTCCACCATATACCAGAAGTGTTTACAGAAGCTTAAAATGCCCCTGTTCTTACCTTCACCCCCCTCACCTCTACCAAATGCCCCGTCCACTTCTATCAACTTAACCAGATCTTCCCCTACGCTTGGGACCTCACCAATGCCCAGTCTAATGCACCCGCCTAAGCGACTCGATCCATCCAAAAATAAATCCGCCCTACCACCTAGGAGACAAACTCAATCCGTGCCCCTATCACAATCAAAACCATCATCGTCATACCTACCTTCCATATTGGGACCCCATCCCTCTACCTTACATCAATATATCATACCTCCTGCGTTTTCTTCAAAACAACCTACGCCTTCCGCACCTATACAGAAATTCCAGGGTATAGCAACACCGTCACTCCGCGTATCCTGTCCACCTATTAACCCTAAACAAATTCCATCATCAAAATATTTGTTTTCGGTCACTCCTATTTCCCCGTGGTTGTTTTCTGATACCACATCATCTGTGGCCTCATCATCCAACATAGCTTCTACGCCAAAGAAATCACGTTTAGTGAAAACCACGTATCAACACCCCTCGGCTAAACCACCACCCGTGCGAACCAATCATGCCCAAACATTACCAAAACCCACACAACCAATACCCTCATCCTCTTCCGATTTTGACCCACTTAAAGGATCTTACGCCAAAATCCTTGCTATGTTGGTGGAGAATGCGACCATTTCCCTACCTCCACTTAGACCTTATGACCCGTCTAAACCCTGACCTATGGGTTACGATGAGTCTAAAATCTGCACTTATCACCGCACACCAGGACATGATGTGGAGGGATGCAAAGCTCTAAAAACCATCCTTCGTCAGTCACCCCTCCCGGATAGAAAGATTAAGAAAGACAACTTACGAAGGGAGAGACCTTTAGTTTCCATTCCCTCTCCTATACCATTTGTCCCCACCTCACCAAGATCTATCATTATTACAACCCCACCTCTTGAAGACCATGAGTTATCCCAACCATCTTCCTCATCTCAGGTTTACGAGATTAATATGATTAGTGTCGCTACTCGAGGGCAGAAAAACAATGGGAAAGCAAAAGAAAACACGCCTGCGGCATCTCTTTCTTCGTCAAACATCCCGATTGCACCACCACCTAAAGTGGTCATTCGCGGACCCACCTATCCCATCTCTAATGGCATTGCCCACCGAAATATGATTAAACAGCTTCACCAATCGCCCGTAAAATGACACTGTATGATCTCATTCAGACTTCTGAATCTCATCGACAAGCTCTCGTTGAGATCCTTCAAGGGATAGAGGTTTACCTAATGAAACCCTGCCTGTCGCCTCCATTCTAACACCCAATCACGTTGCCTCTCTCACTAAACAGGACCGCACTGGAGTTACAGTGCTTCAACCGCAGCACTGCATCTTCTCTTTTAACCAACTAGCCCAATCTTTCTTGGATCATTTTCTCCAATTAACATTGCCAAGAAAGTATCTTCACCGCACCTCTATGCATCCGACAATTTGAAGACGAATCTATCGCAGATTTTGTGGACCGATGGCGGGGCCTTATCAAACCAACTTACGTAGCCTTGCCTCAAACGAAACTTATCGAAGCTATTATGGGGTCTGCCGCTAAGCACATCTCCCACTACCTCTAAAATCTCAAACTTTCCGCACATCATCGACGAGGCTTACCATCAGGCTCGGAAACTAGAAATTCGAGCCCTATAGAAGAAGAGAAATTGCGGTTGGTAACAAAACCCCAATTTCCGATCTTGTCTACCACAAGCCAACACACCCCAACTTCCTCATGCCGCTCCCTCTTCTAAATCATAACAGGAGCTGTACACGCGGTAATGGTAAATTCAAACACCAATCCAATACATCACCGACAAACCACCATTAATAAGTACAAGCAACGAGCCCAATCAATTACACTCCCTTTGGGAGAAAACTATTGGCGTCATCCTGGAGAAATTACTCCACAGCTGGGGGCTATCACCTTGCCCCCTATTAAAACCTCACTTTCGGGTTTGACTCCACCCGCACATACCTTCCTCGTACAAAAGAAAATTGACTTTTGTAACATCATTCACCACGAGTGAAGCGACATCAGTCATGAAAAACTGCACAAATGTTGAAAAAGCATAGTGCAGAGAACAATGGCTTGAACGTAAGGATATAACCCTCGAATATCCTAACGCCCCTGTAAACCGAAATCTAGAAAATTTCAACAACGCCATCATCCCCAAATCACTCGTCCAACAGTAACGATAAACCAAGATATCTTAGCCGAGGAGGTGTTCATGAGATCCATTGTAAGTCTCGTTCTCAGCCAAAAGCCTCTATTGAAATTCTTTTGAATCAAGCCTCTCCACTACACAGGATTCTGAACTCCTCACACTCAGCCAAAGGAAATCATTCCTTACCATAAAGAGTTAACTACCCGGACTTCTCTTTCACATCATGAGTCTTCTTACACCACATCCACTAACAGACTGGACGTCGGATGTTCTATAATTTATTCATTCCCAAACGTCCCCTTTTACCACTCTTGCTGCACAAGAGGGAAGGCTCGCACTCCTTTTTGACTCCTTAGACGAGAAATCTCTTACATGACATCCCACATTTCTATTAACAATGAATAGATCCCCTAAACATACCTACTACTATTAGTCCTCATGCCTAAATCTTTTCAACACCGGTCTGACTCTTACATCTTTGATACAGATGCCTCATCTACCTCCTGTGTCAGCACCCACAATTGGACTGGAATCAAACCCGTCGTTCCTCCGTTACAAATTTCGACGTTCACACAGTGAGGACTGTCTTCCACAGAGATATAGACAGGCCCTAATGGGAACATTTGAGTACCCCTTTTTCTTACTCAAATTGCAATGACTGATCCTGATGTCTCCACCATATTACCAGAAGTGTTTCAGAAGCGTTAAAATGCCCCTGTTCTTACCTTCACCCCCCCTCACCTTACCAAACAATGCCGTCCACTCTCTATCAACTAACCGATCTTCCCCTGCTTGGACCTCACACACAATGCCCAAATTCTAATTGCACCCGCACTAGCGACTTCGCAATCCATCCAAAAAATAATCCGCCTACCCCTAGGAGACAACACTCAAATCCGTGCCCCTAATCACAATCCAAACCCATCATCGTCATACTACCTTCATATTGGACCCCATCCCTTACCTTAATCAACTATATCTATACCTCCTGCGTTTTTCTTCAAAACAACCTCGGCACTTCCGCAACACTATATACAAGAACTTCCAGGGGTATAGCAACACGTCACTCGTATCCTGTCCACCTATTAAACCCTAACAAATTTCCATCATCAAAATATTTGTTTTCGGTTCACTCATATATTTCCCCGTGGTTGTTTTCTGGATACCACATTCACTCTGCTGAGCCTCATTCAATACCAACATAGCTTACTACGCCAAAAGAAATCCACGTTTAGTGAAAACCACGATATCAAACACCCATGGCTAACCACCCCCTGCGAACCAATCATGCCAAAACATTTACCAAAACCCACGACAACCAATACCCTTCATCCTCTTTCCGATTTGACCCAGCTTAAAGGATCTTACGCCAAAATCCTTGCTATGTTGGTGGCGAATGCGACCATTTCCTGACACCTCCACATACTCAGACCTTATAGACCCGTCTAAAACCACTGACCTATGGGTTACGATGAAGTCTAATCTGCACTTATCACCGCACACCAGGACATGATGTGGAGGGATGCAAAGCTCTAAAAAACATCCTTCGTCAGTCCAACCCCATCCCGGATAGAAAGTAAGAAGACAACTTACGAAGGGAGAGCCTTTAGTTACCATTCCCTCTCCTATAACCATTATGTCCCCACCTCAGCCAAGATTATATTTTACAACCCACTCTTGAGACCATGGAGTTATCCCCAACCATCTTCCTCTCTCAGGATTTACGGATTATATGATTAGGTCCTTACTCAGAGGCAGAAAACAATGGGAAGCAAAGAAAAACGCCTGCGGCATCTCTTTCTTCGTCAAACATCCGATTGCACCACCACCACCTAAAGTGGGTCATTTCGCGGAACACTATCATCCTCTAATGGCATTGCCACCGAAATATGATTAAACAGCTTCACCAAATCAGCCCGTAAAAAATGACACTAGTATTGATTCTTCATTCGACTTCTGAATTCTCATCGACAAAGCCACTCGGTTGGTCCTTCAAGGAGATAGGGTTTACCTAATGAAACCCTGCCTGTCGACCTCCATTCCTAACAACCAATCACGTAGCCTCTCTCATAAACCAGCCCACATACTCCAATCGCCACTTTCTGTCCAACATATACCACAAGCTGCTGCAGATAAGTTTCTTTGTAAGATGAAATTGTTTGAATTTGTACAGAAAGACCCTGACCCTGCCCTTTTCATTTCCGCTTACGTGCTGAGGACATTCGAGATACGTCAGGTTATGATTGACGGGCAGCTAGCCTAAACATCATCTCTTCAAAAGCCTTACAAATGATATCCTTTAGTTGATGTGTTTGCCAACCCATCATGTGCTGGTCATTCAATGCGCTATTACTTCTACCTTAGGCACCTGTATCCTCAACTTCGGATAGGACCACGTTACTTTACCTGAACTGCTTCATGTACTATAGAGGAGAGTTCCAATATAATATATTGCTGGGTCATCCTTGGATCCGAAGCACAATGGGATGCTTCCTCACCAATTACAATAGATGCAATAATAATTTTGAGTACAGAGGGGAATTTCTAACCGTTAAAAGGTTGACCCTCCCCCTTTAAACCTGCATATGGTTATACCGCCCTACGAATGTGCTTATCCAATAAGAACCATCATTCAACCAAACGCATCCTCTTTAAATGTACCTCCCCCCCAACCATCCACCTCAACCGCGCCTACGCCTCAACTGATGACACCACCATCGCAACAAAGCCACTTCCCTCTCCCGCCAGCTACACATTCCAACCTCTACCCCTTAGTAGAAGATATTTTCCAGTGCCCTTAACGCTGGGGAGATACCACCCTAATATCAACATTGTTCTTTCCCTACCCGGCAGGTTTACGACTATACATGCACATCCCGACTACGACCGATCGGCGTAGGGAAGTACATCTCGTACGGAACCACCCCATTTTGCCGCACTAACCTACGTATGGGGTGTTTGATGCATCCTCAGCATATAACCCCTAACCTCCTCTATGGTGTGCGTTCCTTTCCAATCTGAAGTTTTAATACTTGAATCGTCGTTTTCGCCACTACCTTTCTTGACTGCACTGTGCGTGGAGGCTTTTGGTTTTTGGCCTTTTACGAACAAGGCCGACATCACTCATTCCCGTGACTACCCGTAACATAGGGTGGTATCGCAGACAGCTGGATCTTAGTTTTCGATACACCTACCACAGGAGACACGTCCTGTCAGCTGCTATTCCTGGAAGAAGAAGACGTGCCCCTACCCAAACCATCATCACCACTTTTCGATCATGCACCAAAACTCTATTAGACCCCTGTCCATCCCTCCTAACTTTTTTTTTTCAATTAATTCTTATCTTCATAGGGTCCATCTCACTTGATCAACCGTGATGAATGAGGACCGCTACTTGCTCACTTTTCCCTTCATGTATCCAACGATGATCGAAGAGATTCACCTTTTGATATAATGTTGATGATGCCAGGATGACGGACTCCATCCTTCACTTACCTTGGCGCGGATGATTCTTATATTTCAACAGAGCACTTACCATCTGAACCCAAACCTTGCTGAACGAATCTACCATATCAACATCCCACGGAGGAGGATCTCACATTGTGAAGATTGGACAATCCCTTAACACATCGAACAAGCGCCTTTACTACCTTTCTCCGTGTTTGCTCGCAACAAGCTTTCGGCAATGTGTCTTACGCTTGATCATGCAGGAATTTTGTCCTCCATATGCCATCCAGTAACATCACCTAAACCTCCGATTCACACCAGTTCAAACAGAAATTGAGAAAAAATGCATCCACGCTTAGCCTCTTCTTGGTCAAGAGGAGCGTCCAACGATCTTCGTTTCATGTTTCCTTCATCTTGACCTATTGACTTATCCTCAATGGATTTCTACGATGCGTACAATGTCACTAAAAGCGACAAGGTGGGACTTCGGATATGCAAAGATTTCTGGGATCTTAACCTCGCTTGCCCTAGGATGACTTCCCCTTACCAGCAATTGACCAACTTGTTGATCTAACTCCAGGCCATGGATGCTGTCTTCCTCATGAGATGGCTTTTCAGGATTACAACCCAAAATATTGGTTGCCCTGACGATCAACACAAAAACTGCCTTCATAACTCACTTGAAGGAAACCTTCTGTTATGTGTCAGCAACATGGCCAACCTTTAACATCTCCTAGCCACTACCCCGCTACCAGGTCCGCTCGAGTCTTTGGCCCTTCTCACAATGGGGTTTTGCCTATGGTGAGATTCACGCCAACCTCTTCACAAGGTCACCATTGGATAATCACAGCGATCGATATATTACACAAATGGGTGGAGGCCTATTCCCACTCATTCAATCAAAAAGAAAAAATTCGAATTCATTAACCTCATCATTATCTGTCGTTTTGGTATTCTCATCGCCGATAACAGATAATGGTAAATCTTTTAAAAACAAGTTGTGTATCAAGACCCTTTGTGACCACTTTGGTATCAACTTAGTTTCTTCATCACCTTACTATATCCACAGGCCATGGTCAGGGCTGAATCTTCTAATAAAACCCTAACCAAAATCCTCATGAAAGTTGTCAATGACCCGTCAAAAATTGGCACGATCACATTCCCTTGCCCTGGCTTATAGTACTAGACTTCGTACCTCTACTAATTGCCACAACCTTTTTCTTTGGGTATACGGGGTCCCGAGGATGTTTTTACCTCTCGAAATACAAATAACTCCCCTTAGAATATCTCTTCAGGATATTCTCACAGATGATTTCACAAGAGCGGTTAGCCCAATTGGAGCTTCGTGACGAAAACGCCGTCTTACAGCTCTTGATCCACCTTATAAAAATTATCAAAAACGATTTAAACGTGCTTATGATAAGTGACTTCAAAATATGAGCGTACTTTAAGGTTGGTTGATCTTGCCTCAAAAGAGAATCACATGTCACCAAAACACAAAAGAGAAAAAACGTGGAAAGGGGAAAATTGGATCCCATTGATGGGCCTTATTAATCCACTCACACCTATGGATCTGGGTAACTTATAGTATAGACTTCACTTAAAATGGTAAACTGAGCCTGAGCCCCTTAATGCCTTGCATCTTCGACCATTACTATTGTTGAAATTAGTGTTATATCACTTCTTATTCGCCCTACGGCTCGTCCATTGAGCTCCTCCCATCACACCACATGCACTTGTTTCCTACATTCGAAACTAAAATAAAGCTCACCCTCACATCCCCTTAACGATCCTCCCCTTTTTAGTTATAGTCTATGACTTCAACGTATAAAGTAAGCGTATTCTTATGGGATTTTTTGAGTCAAACTTCCTACAAACTAGATGTTCACACTAAAAAGAACATCTATAGTCATCTAAATATAACATATAGAATGCCTCCCTCGAAGGATAGCTAGGTATGCCAAATTATTTCTGCTATTCTCTATAGATTGCTCCCCTGAAGGAGATATGCACTAAAATATATCTGCCTACTATAAATAGACTGCTCCTCAAAGGACAGCTATTACACAGTCAGCCTCTAGAGAAGCTTCTGAATCGATCAGCGCTGCGTGGAAGACCTCAAGAATAATACAATCAAGATCCCTTGTAGACTTCCGCATCGATTCAGTCTACATTCAATAAAATAAAAGACTCATTCAAAAGGACTTTTGAGTAATGGACTTGTCTATTTAGGTAGGTTCTCTTCCGTCAGAACACTCACTTTGTAATAAGTTCTACGTACCTCAGCTCTATACATCCACCTCTCACCTTCCCATTGTTTCAACGTAAGGGACGTCACGTACACCTGATAGGTGTGATTCACACACTCTTTTTCAACCATATTGACTTCTCGTCTATGCACAGTACCTAGGGCTCCAAGCTCGTTCTACGTTGTGTGGTTTTTAGCTATTTTCACTACGGAGCACTTTCTGCTTTTCCTGCATTCGCGGATGGTGTGTTGACCTCAATAGGAACCTGGTTCCCGTCCTACTTGGGTAGGCAACTTTTGCTTCCCTGTAACTTTACAAACATCACCAATTCTTTTCCGGACACCAACAACCTTACCTTACCAATATTAAATCAATATTCTACCAAATTAACCAATTGCCAAACCGTACAAATTCTAAATCGCCTCTCCCTGATACTAAGGGAGAACTACATCGGTATGATGGGCCCTCCTTGCTTTGTGCAAAGGGCTATGTAGGCAGCATTCGGAGGACATGGGTTCAAGGTTACTCGAACATCCCCTACCATAACCTATCATGTGTGTAAATATAAATATTTTGTGTATTCATTTAATCACATTCCTCTTTATCCTTTTCAAAACACCAAATAGTGTCAAAACGAAAACATTCTTATTATTATAACTCAAATTCAAACATACATATCTCGTTTATTTAGATGTTAAACAAAGACATCTTCTCTATCATAGACACACAGGTCTAGGTACTCTTAGTTATTTTATACCTTGCAACATTGACCAGACCTCATGCTCATCCGAAACTAGGTGATGATCGTGATCGTCGACCCCTCGCGCCGGGCCTCTAGTCCTCAAAGGTACCATGGCTATTGGTACGCCCGACCTAATTGCATCTCTCCTTGTAACATATGAATACGCCCTCTCGCCATGGGGAAAACTCCCGCCTTAGTCTCCGCCCGTGACTCCGCAACCGCTAAAATCTCTTGTATCCTGTCACCTCCGTTTGGAGTGTTGAACTAAACGCTGCAGACGATCCCTCTCTGTATAATCACAGCTATGTCAGGGCGTTCACGTAACCTCAAGTTCTGCACCCACCCAGAATATATGGCTTCTGGTCGTTCCTTGCATCCATTACCCTGCGATCGGCTGCTACTCTTCAGGCCCTTCTGGAGGTGTTGGCAGGGGAGGTGCGAATGGTGCCTCGGCGATCGAATCTCATATATAGTCTATAACCAGGGGTATATCCTGCACAAAATTCCAAATTGTCGCATCCGCACGCGATCTATAGGAATCCTCTCATATTCACCTAGCCATGTGCCCGCCGATCCACATACATTCGCTCTACACCCCTAACTCCTAGCTATGCTCTCTGTTACCAATAGTTACTCATAAGGCTCCAACCAGATGTCCGCAATCCGTCACCCTCTCCCAACCTGCCTTGAATACACAACCAGACCCGTCACGGCTTGGGATCTTTATGGGCCTTCTTGTTCTGTCTGGACCCATCGTCTGATCCCACCTCTGTATCTCCCAGTCTCTCCTGCTGAAGGGATTGGCCTATTGGTC
This sequence comes from Taxus chinensis, assembly GCA_019776745.2. Classification (NCBI taxonomy): domain Eukaryota; kingdom Viridiplantae; phylum Streptophyta; class Pinopsida; order Cupressales; family Taxaceae; genus Taxus; species Taxus chinensis. The sequence goes on along the minus strand of CM034149.1, from coordinate 93,952,542 downwards.
GACACAAACAAGTGCTCATAGGCCCCACCAGTGTAATAAGTATGAACAATCCAAGCCGTATCTGTGGATTTGCCCTACAAAGCCCAATAAAACCCCTGTATAGCTCCGCCAAAATATGCAGGTGGGCCCACGCAAACGTAAAGTTCCTTTCTACCCATCTCCCAGATAACACACATCAATGCCTTTGGAAAATCTGTCCTCTTCTGCCTTCGGTAATGCATAATACCCTACCGCTATCATAATATCATGCTAACCCTTGTCTCCTCAGGGTGGCTGCATACATTACCCCAGATGTAAAGGATAAACCTCGCTGTGTCAAATCTCGTGAGTATGAACCAAATACTGTTGTTATCGTCCCGTTGCCGTGCTAGGTAGTGCCTTGAATACTGGTTCTCGTACTAGGGAGGCTCAATCCGGAACACATCTTCCAAATGTTATGTCATCTCCCCTATGGGCAGATGATAGAAGGTATGCGTCTCGGGATTCATCTCTCAATCAACGCCTGAACCATGCACCAGATAAGTGTGATTCGTGAATAATAACAGATTCCACTTAACCCCAAACGATTTATCAATGTCCCATTCCGGGTGTTACATCGCTCGGATCTTTGTGACAGCAGCGCCGTTACACTATCATTATCGTATCCCTCCTCGCCTGCATACGTTACAAAACAATAGACGTCAATAAATCAAATCACCACGGGTTTTTTCTCAAATTCTGGAAATTCTATAGAAACCGGTATCGTTTATGGCTAACGGTCTGGTTGCGTAACCGATACGGTTATCCCTAAACCGTAGCGGTCACTGTTATTCATACACCTGCCTAAAACAAACACCTACGACAATTAAATTGCGCGTTTATTCCTCTCGGTATTACACAGACATCCCGAACCCCTTGATTACCTACTACGTAACACTCACCTCATGATAACTCTTGTTATCACTTTTTTTTCCTCATATTACCCCACATACTCTCCTAATCTATTCACAAAAACATGCGGAATCAAATCACAACCACAAAAATTACCTCTGGCGAGTTGCAGTTAGCTTGAGTGGCCCTTGTCTTCATCTTGTCCCTGCCTGCTGGATGGGGGTTTCTCCTAGTCTGCCATTATCACCACTCTTTTTCCAAATTCGCCTTTCTACTTTCTGAATCCCGATCGCATCACCTTCCCAGTCTCTTTTCTGTATCACCCAAAAATCTCAATACAAATTCTGTCTCTCTTCTACCTTATCACTAAAACTCTCATGCAAATACCTGTCTCAGTCGTCAAAAAAGTGTCGCGTTCGTGTATTTAAACCCTCTTACATGGCTCTAAAATTAAAAAATTAAGTGCCACCCTAGTTTCCATTTTTAGAAAAAGCTCATACATAAATAACGGTATCGGTTACTTAAACGTATCGTCTATAAGCTACCGATACGGTTACACACTATCTTTTCTAACAGCATCTTTTATTAATTACACCTAAATTTTTGTTGCGCCCGCCTCTTTTCATGCCATAACACACATTACCACATTTTTTCCCCACCACATATAGCCATACATTTATTAACATAATTTATTTATACAAAATACACAAACCATCAACTACGGATATCAAAGCAACTATCAATCCTAAATTCATTGGATCCACAACTCATCAGTTAACATATATCCCACAATGTAACAAAACAACAATTCATCACATACCTGTACATTAATATCATAGTACAAAAAACAAAAAACTCAACATAATCCATTTATAACATGTCCACTAAAACTTAGCTACATTATTATATACCAACCATTAACAAAATATTTAAAAACATTTTGAACACTGCATGTGATCAAAACATCGCCTCCTCTATTATATATACAAATTTGCCCAAAAATACAATGTGCTACATCGGGCCTCCTCTGTGTCTCATAATCCACCAAACGGGCCGCAGGCCGCAAAACAATGTCAAAAAAAAATCTTTATTCGGCTCGCAGGGCCGGTCCATCGTATCAAAAATAGATATATACTCGGCTCAAAGGCCGTATCCACTATACAACCCTACCGCTCACAGGACGCGGTATACAATAAATGAATAAAGAATAAATGAATTCATAACATAGGGCACGCAGGCCTATATCATACATCATAGTTTGCCAGACTGGGCCCATCTATCAATACACCATGGTCTAGATCTCTCAGCTCTCCCCACCGCCTCGGCACCTCTCCCCGCGGTCCTGTGTGCCTCTTGCCTCCTTACCATCAAAGGACACGCCAGTTGTGGTGCAACCACCTCCCTGAGATTCTTGGCTGTGAGAGGTCTGGCCCAGGCGCTGCATAGCTGTGATACTAAGGAATTAGGTGGGGTACATCAAGAATATCCTGATAAGTCGGGCTTTGCTCTAACCTCCATTATAGCGCTCATCAGAGGCCCGGACCTTGAAGCTGGGGCGGTCCCCTGGCACACTACAACCAATGCCCACTGAAGCCTATGCTGGGTGCTTGGTGGTGCCAGTGGAAGCCGGTGGTGATGGTACCTGTGACTGCCTGCATTGTAACTGTGTACCTGCGGCTGTGGTGCTGGTGGCTGGTGCTGCCTGTGCCTGTGCCTGAGCTGGGCTAGCTTGCCCCTGTAGTATACACCTAGCTGTGATTGTTGTGCTTGAAGCTCATCTGCCTGTAAAAGTTTACCTTGACCCCTGAGCTGATCTCTATCTCCTATCCTGCAAGCAAGTCTGGCTGTGCGGCGGTGCTTATCCTGGTTGCTTCTCTGCCCAGCCACACACCCTGTATGCTCCGTGCACCCAGAACATCTACACCTCTCAACTGCGTGCCTTCTAGCTACCCAATCGAGATCCAAAGGCTGTGGTGCAGGCAGTGGGCCCTCTACAATCATCTCTCTGTACTGAGGAGGAAAGGGCGGTGGCTATCCTGTAGTAACCAATCTGCCTGCTACCCTCTCCAGGGGTATCTGCTCGACTATCCTGGCCTCCGTTCCTGCTATCCAAAATGTGTACTGGATTAGGCGCAAAATCAGCGGGCTCATTGCCAAGATGGTGACCTCTGGTAGGGTATCCATACAATTGTCTATGCTGTAAGGCCCCTAGCAAATGTATATTAGTATGCCAAATCCCGACTGCCCTAACTGCTCGTGGCGGTCCCACGACCCACAACCCAACTCTGAAGACATATCGTTATATGGACCTGTGGCCTGGCTACTAGGGTAACCCTATGGCTGATGCATACGATGCTGCTAGTATGCCCAACAATGCAACAAAAATGTAGAACAAATACCGCAAATGCCTCCTCCGGTGATAAGCCCCATAGCCTCCTGTATAAGTGAACCAGATATTATGGTGCCCAGGCGAACAGGTGTGATCAGCCACCATCTCAAGCAGCACCCCATCAATGCTATGGGAAGTGGGACCTCCCTCTGATTCTGGGAGTCTGGGCGAAGCAGGTGGATCCCAACCATTCATCAACACAGCCAGTCGTTGTCTCGTGCGATGCGCACGGTACCTTGTCACCGTACCCGATACTCGTTCTAGGTAGTCAGTAGTAGCGCGGCTGCCATCCCCAAAAAACCTACAGTATGCTGTCCATTGACAGTCTCTAAATCTACCGGGGAAGGACTACTCTCCCTCGATAGGTAACCGTAAGATGCGATAACATCCTCCAATGTGACAAGTCATCTCCCCAGTCGGGAGATGGAACACATTGGTCGCCGGATAACAATCTTCGATGAGGGCGACCATCAGGCTGTGATCTCTCTCTATCGCTTTGTACTCTGGACTCCACCGAAGTCCACCTCGCGCATGATGCCCAAGGAGCCGCAGATATGTGTGGCCTTCATCCACACCAACAGAGGGGCATCCTCTCCAACATCGTAAATGATTAACGTGCTGCAAAACCAACCACATCTTTAGACCTACTCTGAACAACATCTACTTATCATCTAAACACCCTTTTTTATTCCCATCGAACTCTCTACACCCCCCTCTAGTAACACTACCACCATTATAAAACCCAAAACCATCCCACCCAATAACCAACAAAAAAAACAAAAACCCAAACAAAACACATGCAACCAAACCGACACCAAACCCTTCTCCAACCTCAAACACCACACCCACCCAAACACAGACACCAAACCAATTATCAAACCAACACAACCCGACAACAAACCTGCTCCCACCTCACATCAAACCCAACCCAAAAAACCAAAAACCCGAACTCCAACCCACACAACCCACAACCCTACACAACCCTTCTCAACCCAAAACCCAACCCTACACCAAACCATTCTCCCACCTCCACCTCAAACACCAACCCAAAAACCCCAAAACCCAAAACCCAAAACCCAAAACCCACCAAGCCACCGACGCCGGCCGCTACATGACCAACGCCGGGTCACCAAAAAAAGTCTTTCCCTACAAGTTTGCGACCGGATGTACGGTCGCGTTACCTGACCACAATGGTCACTGTCCCTCTCCCGGAGCCGAACCCACCGCTGCGGCCCCAAAAACCCACTGTTTACCTATTGCTACCCATCTACCCACCCAAATACCTAAAAACTTACCCACATACCCACCTTAGCCTATCTAGGCCTATCTACCCCTCTCTATTTTTTCAACTCATTCCATTTTCTCATTATTTCTAAAAAAGTTAATTACCCTACCCAAACCCCCAATTTGCATAATACAACAAAAATCACCAAATTACAGAGTTCGAATCTAACCTGGAACGACGACACGGTCTTCGTGGTGGGATGGGTGGTGGTATGAACCAAATACTGTTGTTATCGTCCCGTTGCCGTGCTAGGTAGTGCCTTGAATACTGGTTCTCGTACTAGGGAGGCTCAATCCGGAACACATCTTCCAAATGTTATGTCATCTCCCCTATGGGCAGATGATAGAAGGTATGCGTCTCGGGATTCATCTCTCAATCAACGCCTGAACCATGCACCAGATAAGTGTGATTCGTGAATAATAACAGATTCCACTTAACCCCAAACGATTTATCAATGTCCCATTCCGGGTGTTACATCGCTCGGATCTTTGTGACAGCAGCGCCGTTACACTATCATTATCGTATCCCTCCTCGCCTGCATACGTTACAAAACAATAGACGTCAATAAATCAAATCACCACGGGTTTTTTCTAAATTCTGGAAATTCCTATAGAAGACCGGTATCGTTTATGGCTAACGGTACTGGTTGCGTAACCGATACCGGTATCCCTAACCGATATCGCGGTCACATGTAATTTCATACACCCTTGGCTAAACAAACCACCTACGGAACAATAAATTGCCGTTTATTATCTGTATACACAGACATACCAGAAAACCTTGATACCTACTACGTAATAACTACCTATTTATAACTATTGTTATCATTCTTTTCTTTTCCTCAATCTACCCAATACTTCCTCATCTTATTCACCAAACAACATGCGGAAAATCAACTCCAACAACCAAAAACATTTACCTCTGGGGTGCAGTTAGGCTTGAGGTGCGCCTTGTCTTCCCTCTTTGTCCCTGCCTCATGCTGGATGTTTCTCCTCGTTTCCTGCCATTATCACCACTCTTTCAAATTCGCCTTCTACTTGCTAACTCCGATCGCATTCACCTTCCCAGTCTCTTTTCTATCACCAAAACTCTCATTCATACAAATCCTGTCTCTCTTCTCTTATCATTACAAATCTCTCATGCAAATACTGTCTCAGTCGGACAAAAAAGGGTCGCGTTCGTGTAATTTAACCTCTTCACCTGGCTCTAAATTAAAATTAAGTTGCCACCTAGCTTTTTATTTTTAGAAAAAGCCATACCTAAATAACCGGTATCGGTTACTTAACCGGGACGGTCATAAGCTACCGAATCGGTTACACACGATCTTTTCTCACAGCATTCTTTTCTTCATTCTCACCTATTTTTGTTGACGCCCGCCCTCCTTTTCCTGCATAAACACAACAAATTGAACACATTTTTTCATCCACCACATATAGCATTACACTTTCATTAACACATTTATTTTATACAACTACCACACAAACCAGCAACTACGGATATCAAGCAACTATCAATCCATACATCATTTGGATCCAACTAATTCAGTTACATATATCACAAATGTCACAAACCAAACCAGTCATCACATAACCGGATCATTCATATATACGTACAAAAAACAAAAACATGAACATCATCCGTTATAACATGTCAACTAAAACTTATCATACATTATATATTACCAACCATTAACAAAATATTTATTAAACACATTTTGAACACTGCCCCCCATTTTTTGGGACAAAAACATCGCATCTATATATATACAAATTTTCCAAATACAAATGGCCCACATCGGGGGCTCTGTGATCTCATAATCCACACAAGCCGGCCACGCAGGCGCAATAACTGTCAAAAATCCTAGTGATCGGCTCGCAGGCGGTCCCTATCGTATCACAAAAAAGACTATAACTCGCGATCAAAGGTCTCCCCCCCCCCCCCCCGGTATCCACTATACAACCCCCTCGGCTCACAGGCCGGTATACAAGCAATGAATAAATGAATCATGAATAATACATAGGACGCAGGCCTCTATCAATACACCTAGTTGCAGGACTGGTGCCCACTATCAATACACCATTGTCAGAGCTCTCAGCTAGCCCACCGCCCTCGCACCTCTACCCGCTTGCGGGTCCCTGTGGTGCCCTTGCCTCCTACCCCTCACAGACAGCCAGTGTGGCTGCACATCCCTGAGATCTATGGCCTGTGAGAGGTCTCTGCCTATGCGCTGATAAGCCCTGATTAACCCCAGACGTCGGTACCATCAAGACTATCCTATAATGTATGGGCTTTGCGTTATAACCTCATATCGCGCTCTCGAGCCACTCACCGACGACAGCTGGGGCGGTCCCCAGGCGCACCTAAAACCAAGGCCCCATGAGCCTAAATGGGGGGGGTATTGCGGCTGGTGCTTTCCCCTGTGTGCTGGTGTGCAATGGACCGAGGTGGTGATTTGCTCTTTTCGGTTACTGTGCTACTGCTGTACCTGTACCGCGGCTTTTGTGTGCTGGTGGTGGTGCTGCCTGTGCCTGTGCCTGAGCCTGGTTAGCTGGACCCGGTACGTACCCTATCTGTGCCTGTGCTTTGCAGCTAGCTTGCCCCTGTAAAAGTTGTACTGCCCATGAGCTATCTCTCTCTCCTATCAATGCAGCCAAGTCTCCCCCGGCTGTGCAGGCGGTGCTATCCTGGGTGCTCTATGCCCAGCCCACACACCCTTGTTGCTCCCGTGCACCCAGCATCATCTACACCCTCACCTGCTGCCTCTCTGCTACCACCAATCTAGACCAAAGGCTGTGCCGTCTCCACATGCAGGCAGTGGGGCCCTCTACATCATCTCTCTGTACTGAGGGGAAAGGGAAGGTTGGCTCATCCTGCTCGTAACCCCATCTGCCACTGCGTACCTCTCCAGGGGTATCTGCCTCGTACTCTACTGGCCTCCGTCCTGCTATCCAAAATGTGTACGATAGGCGCAACTATCAGCGGGCTCTCTCCAAGATGGTGGACCTCTGTAGGGTCTCCATACAAGTCTATGCTGTAAGGCCATCTAGAAATGTCTATAGTATGCACAATCCCGACCTGCCCCTAACTGCTCGTGGCGGCCATCACGACCCCCCAACCACCTCTGACCCAAGCCATCCCCTACTGTTATATGACAATGTGGAGCCTGGCTACTAGGGTTTAACCCAGTTTGGCATCTGAGGCATAGATGTGCTCGTTATGCCCAACAATGTTCAACAAAAATGTAGAACAAATACCGCAATCGCCTCCTACGGTGATATTTGCACCCTAGCTCCCTGTATAATTGACACCAGATATACTGGATGCCCAGGCGTAACAGGTTTTGTGCGTTTTCCTCCACCATCTCAAGCAGCACCCACACATGCTCATGGGAAGTGGCCTCATCTGATTCTGCGAGGGCGAAGCAGGTGATCCCAACCATCATCAACACAGACGTCGGGTCTCGTGTCGATGCGCTACTTGGTCACATGCACCGTACCCGAGATACTCGTTCTATGGTAGGTCAGAGTTAGTAGCGCGGGCTGCATCCCCAAAAAACCTACAGTATGCTGTCCATGACAGTCTCTAAATCTACCTGGAAGACTACCTCTCCGTCGATAGTACAGAAGGATGCGAACACATCACGTCCCAATGTGACAGTCATCATCCACCCAAGTCGGAGATGGAAAACATTGGTCGCCGGATCCCATCTATCGAGAGGGCACCTCAGGTGTGATCTCTCTCTATCGCTTGTACCTCTGGACTCCAAAGAGTCCACCTCGACGCATGATGGCCCCATGAGAGCAGCAGATATGTGTGGCCTCATCCACACCAACAGCGGGGGCCAGTCCCGTCTCAACATCGTCAACTGCTACGTGCATGCCTGCAAAACTCAACCCACATCTTTAGACCTACTCTTTATAACAACATCTACTTGATCATCCGAAACACCCTTTTTCTCCCTCGACTCCTCTACCACCCCCTAGTAACCTACCACTAAAACACCAAAACCATCCCTACCCCAAACCACAAAAACAGATAACCACAAACAAAACACATGCCAACCCAACCCTACACCAACCCCTTCTGCCAACCTCCAACCCACACCCACCCACCACCCTCACGAAAACCCTTCCAAACCAAAAACCCCAACCCTACACCAAACTGGTGATCCCTGTGCTCCCACCGCAAACCAACCCAAAAACCCAAAACACCCAATACTGACCAACCCCACCCACCCACACCCTACACAAACCCTTCAACCCAAAAACCCAACCCTACACCAACCCTTCTCCACCTCCACCTCAAAAACCCAAACCAAAAACCAAAACCAACCCAAAAACCCAAAAAGTCCACCAAGCACACGACGGCCGGCCGATACATGACCCAACGCCACGAGTCAACACAAACAACAGTCCCTTTACTACAATTTGGCGAACGAGTCGTGTCGACTTATGACCAAAATGGTCACTGTCCTCTCCCGAGCCCGAACCCCAGCCGCGGCCCAGATACAAACACCACCTTTTTTACCTATTTCTACCCAATCCTACCCCCCCAAAATTACCTAAAAACTTACCACAATACACACTTGCCTATCTAGCTATCTACCCTCTCTTTATTTTTCAACAATCATTTCCATTTCTCATATTTCCTAAACAAACGGTTAATTCTCTACTTTCAAACCCCAATTTAGCATAATACAACAAAATCACCAAATTACAGAGTTTCGAATCTACCCTGAACGAGACAAGCGTCTTCGTGGTGGAATGCGGTCCAAGCAGTGGAAAGACACAAAACAGGGGATAAGGGAAAAGGTTCACCATACAACACCTCAGAAAGCCTCTACAACTCCACCCTCACTCCAACACCCCCTTCAAAACCCTTCCGCCCCTCAAAACCCACACTCAAACCCCGTATTAACTAGAGACTTCACGAACAAACAAACACCCAGCCTCAGCTCTTAGCCGTACCATAACAGACCCCCTCTCCCCATCTCCCATGTCTTGCAAGGTCACGACCATAACCAAGCAAACCAACCAGCCCACCTCTACCCCCCAACCCCCCCCCCCCCCCGCCTCGCCATATCATCTTCCCCACACCCAACACTAGACCCTTCACCCCCCCGGTGGCGGTCCGCTGGTCCAGCCCCTCTAGCTATCTTGCCATGTGCCCATGGCTCCTAATCCTGATCGCTGGGTAACGCAATCAACTGCTGGCCTCCTCCTTAATCGGGCCCACTATCAAATCTCTCCACCAATACAATAGCTCCACCTCACTCACTCAAGCCTCTAATCCAAACTCTCCACGTCAGACAAGTCGATTTGGGTTTGCAAAAAAACAAAAGTGACCATGACAAGCCGTATTTTTTTCTTTATAGGTTTTTCACCTATCACCGATATCGGTCTCATTTTGCCCTAAGGAACCGGTATCGGTCCCTTAACCGATATCGGTTCATGCAGAATCGAATCGGGTTCTCTACCACAACTTTCACCCCATTCTTTTCCCTTATTTACTCCTTGCCTCTTTTTCACCAATATCACCTCTATCCACCTTTGCTGCACACCATTTATTACACTTGTCCAGCCTGACCTAAGGCCTCAACCTCCCTATTCGGCCGACCCTAAGGCCTCAACCTACCTATTCGGCCTGACCTACGGCCTCAACTTACCTATTCGGCCCGACCCCCCAACGCCTCAACCCTACCCATTCGGCCCGACCAAGGCCTCAACCTACCCATTCGGCCCGACCCAAGGCCTCAACCTACCCATTCAGCCCGACCTAAGGCCTCAACCTACCCATTCGGCCCGACCTAAGGCCTCAACCTACCTATTCGGCCCGACCTACAGCCTCAACTTACCTATTCGGCCCGACCCAAGGCCTCAACCTACCCATTCGGCCCGACCAAGGCCTCAACCCTACCCATTCGGCCCGACAATAAGGCCTCAACCTACCATCGGCCCGACCTAAGGGCCTCAACCACTATCAACTACCCATCGGCTCCGACTTAAGGCCCTCAACCTACCCATTCGGCCCGACCCAAGGCCTCAACCTACCTATCGGCCTGACCTACGGCCTCAACTTACCTATTCGGCCCGACCCAAGGCCTCAACCTACCCATTCGGCCCGACCTAAGGCCTCAACCTACCCATTCGGCCCGACCTAAGGCCTCAACCTACCCATTCGGCCCGACCCAAGGCCTCAACCTACCCATTTGGCCCGACCCAAGGCCTCGCCTTACCCATTTGGCCTGACCCAAGGCCTTAACCTACCCATTAGGCCCGACCCAAGGCCTCGCCCTAACCATTAGGCCCGACCCAAGGCCTCAACCTACCCATCCGGCCTGACCCAAGGCCTCGCCCTAACCATTTGGCCCGACCCAAGGCCTCAACCTACCTATCCAGCACCACCTAAGGCCTCGCCCTAACAATTTGACCTAACCCAAGGCCTCACTCTACCCTGATGACCTGACCCAGGGCCACCGCCCAACCACTTGGCCTGACCCAAGGCCGTATCACTTCAATACCATACCCACAATCAACGTTTTATTTTATCCATCCATCATGTACCTTTTGTTCAATCGAGCTCACCTGTTCGTGTTTTAGCATGATTAGGGTCCTTGACTTGATCTGTCGACCAACTTTGCCTAGACCTAGACCGTGACGTTTATCTCAACCAAACCAACCATTTGGTACTGCCAAACATGCCTAAATGTTCCTATACCTCACCTGTTATATACCCTGGAGCTACTTCCTATGCCTTGGATACTAGGATTATATCACCCTTGTTTGGATAAACTATCGACCTTTGCCTACACATTGCTGGTTTGCTTGTCAAATCATGTACCCTCGTTGTACTATTGCATTTCAACATGCGTCTGCTTCCTTGGACCTACCCCACCACCTTACCATCCTCTCTACAACATGTACCCTTTATCAACCCTATCCCTAATTTCCCGTTCACTCAATCGGCGATAGATTTGAGGGGGATTACCTATATCTTTAACATGAGAAACCACTTCATATTATTGTCCGCGCAGCTTTAATGAACAAGCTACACGACAATAAGGGGCTAATGTAGACACCAAATTCGTGTCTTACAACCCCTTGTGACCCGCATCCCATCCTGCAATCTAACCTCATCACCTAAACCTTACACAATTATTTATTAATTACCTTATAATTGATAAATCCACATCACCTTACCCGCCACCTCACTTTGCCACCTCATCATGACCTAGCCCTAACCCTAAACTAACCTAATTAAGACCCAATGACTTGGTCTAGACTCACATCCATAACTAATGCCTCCTTACTCGCACCCAAAGCTGACCTTCTAGCCACTTGACCAAGCCCGCAACTGATCTCTCGGGAGAAAAGTAGGGAAGGTGGGCTATTTTTACTAAAAATAGCCTACTTTTTCCTTACCGATGCCGGTTCCTACTCAACCGCCGTCGGTTACGTAACCGCCATCGGTTCCCTGTAAATGGGCTCCCCAAACCAAAACAACGGATCAAAATTTCATTTTGGGGATCAGTCGAAGGATTTTTGGATCAACAGAGAGCATTGTGAGCGAGGAACAGAGTCCAGATCTTCACTTGACAGAGCAGAGACGAGTGGAAATACCAAAAGTGTTTACAACTAAAGAGATCAACTTGCATCTTTGTCAAAACCAGTAAGTCACATCTTGCATGTCCTCTGTTATAACATTTCTTATGCTCTGTGAATTTCAGTCCTCCTAAATCCGTCTCTGAATCTACTACCAAAAGTGTCATTGCATCTAACTGTTATTCTTTTACTTCTAATTATCCCATTTCCTAATATCATCCATAAACCAGCCTTACAAAACACCATAGCTACCAAAAAGATCCTAGAACCCACCAGTATTGGTTATCAGTAACCGGCATTGGTTCCTCTGATCAAAATCAGAAAACCAGCCTTTCCCCTACCCAGTTCAACGAAACAACTTAATTGATATCTTACAGTCTTTTGTGTTAATTCATATTAGCAAGGGAACTGACCACCTTCGAAAGGAAGTTTTATATTTCCTGGGTCCAAGGCAGTTCCCTCATTTATTGTCTAATTAAAATCTTGTGGTCTTGTGTTCTTATTTGTAGGTAGTCCTTCCAAGACAAAAAGGACTTCTTCGTAGTCAACCTGATCTTTCTCTATGGTACGCGCACACCATCTCGACATTCAACAGGTATTCCTCCTAACCCTAACCTCATCTATTTCTAAAAGGAATGAAAGGATAGAAGCAACTCTATTCCCAGAAGCCGAAACATTCCGAGTGAAACAGGGAGATCAAACAGCTAACATGACTCTCCTTCATTGGGTTTCACTCCTTGCAGATCAACAACTAAGCTCAGAACTACATATGCCAGGATGTAGCATGAGACCTTTCAGAAAATGCTCGACTGTTCAATCGAAAATCTGGTCAAGTTCGGCGTCTTTGGACACCCCAGAGCCCTCAACAAAATCCTTTCTACTCTGGATTATCAGGTTGATCAGCTAGAGTTTTTCCTGGAGAAGATCGACAAAATAAAGGAGGAAGCCCTGAATGCAATGCATCAGATGGAGAAAATTGTCTTGAGAATGTCTCTAGGTTTTCTCACTCCTTCTTTCACCTTAAGAAAGGTTGATGAAACTATTCAGATCTTCAAGGAGATCATTTCACAAGGGCTGGGAAAAGAAGTCACTTTCGATGCCGAATCCATCAACAACCTGTTGGCTTGTCATGGCTTCATTGGGTACTTGATAGAGGTAGAAAAAAATTATTCCAAACTCCTTGAAAAGATCACAGACGAGCGGGAGATTTGCGAAGCTATCAGTGATCGACAGAAGGATCCTTCCTAGGATCAACTTCAACCCATGATCAGCAAGTTCATAGAATACCATGCCTAGTTCCACATCTCGTCTCCTGAGCAGCAAAAGAAGAAAACCCCTTTCAACTGCGGGACGACGATGAATAGTTTCTTTCTCCTTGACTTTTATTTTTGTAAAATATCTAAGAGTATGTTGGCACAAATGATGACATCATCCATGTTGCACCATGGGATAATGTCATCCACCAAGTTGTCAAAAGTCAACAAGTGACTTTGAGATATTTTGTAAGATATTTTGTAATTAAGTGGTTGGTTTGTTTTTGCCTTCCTTTCTTCTCTTCTTCTATAAATACTTGAATACTTGTTGTATTCAAGTGGTGGATACTTTTCAGATGAAAAATAGAAGTAAAAAGAAAAGACTTTGAGCTTTTTGTAACAGAAGGAAATATTAATACAATATTTAGACTTTGTGCTGAATATCTGTGTTATACATCAGAGCTTTCTTACGATAGATCTGTATGTTTGTTCTGTTGAATCTGCTTCTACTTTATTGTCATTTATTCATCAGTATTGCTTTGTTTGTCTATGCAAGTAGGTTCGGCTCTATTTACTACCAGCCCAAAACATAGACCCTTTGACCTTTCTACTTTGGAATTTATTTTTTTTCTCCCTTCAGATCCATCTTCTTTCCCTTCCTTCCTTCATTCCTTTATGTTCTTCATCGGAACTGCTCTATTGGGATGAGATCCCAACCCTTAAAGGTAGAATATTGTGAGACTTGCACAAGATTCCTGCTAGTAGAATAGCAATAAACCAGTTTCGCTTTGCTGACTCAAAGAGGGGCTATGTCCTACACAATGTTGGCTCGTTTATCCATAGATTTGTCCATTCGACAGATTTTCAAACCAACAGTTTTTGGTGACTCTACTGGGGATCGAACAAATCTATCGGATCTATGATAGTGGTATGATAGAAAATCAGTAAAAAATCATAAAAATCACTACCTGTTTGCAAATTTTAACTTTTTGTTAAAATTTCAATTTTTTTGCAAAAGTGCTTCAAATTGAAAATTTTCTTCTGAGATCCATAGATCTGGGCTAGATAGAGATCTTTAGTTCGCCAAGTTTTTACAAAAACCCATATATTTCCGTAGATCTAAGATTTTGACAGTTTTACAAAAATTTCAAACCCTTGCCAAAAGTCAAATCTAAGATCTGAAAATCAGCTTACTAAGCTCTACCATCATTTTATCCTCATTTTTCTTTGTTATTAAACCGCAATCAGTTTTCAAAAGAGGGATAAAATTTAAATATTTAGAAAAGTACATGCTACTGGTTTTTGTCAGAAAAATCAAAAAATCAGCAAGTACAACCAAAAAGAGTTTTTAAATTTGCTCCACAATATTGCAGATCTGGAAGGCACATTGGCAGGTGAACCATTTACTCGTAGCAGAAGGGCTCATTTAGAAGTCAATCTTACCTTTGACCCGCTTCAAAGGCACAACTTCAGTATAACACCGGAACACTTCTCATCACTAAGTTCAGCTGGCCGGTCATCTAGGAGTGTCTCACCTCCATAAAGGAAGTGTCTCTCACAAGGAACGTCTACATCACTTTGTAGTGCCTTGATACTCAGTGGAACTGTGTTTCCAGCCCGCGTTCTTTTTCCACCCATCCAGATGGCAGTACCATGGGGAAATTCTATGGGCCCTTTGGCTTTACCGCATCCTGTTCACGCACTCCCACATGGAAACTGAAAGAGTTTTCCCAAATTTGATGGGAGCGGAAACCAAAGCACGGATTCATACATATCTGCATTCATCATGTCATGTAGTATCCTAGATGTGACCCATGAATATGTGTTAGTTCGTCTATTTTTAGAGACCTTGCAAGGACTTGCAGCAGAATGGTTCCAACATTTGCCAGCTGGATCTATCACTAGTTGGGCTACCTTGCAGGCTGCTTTTGAAGACAGGTATAAGCCTTCGGAAGATGCGTTTGCATTGTTATCACAAATCAATCACCTGAAGAAGGAGGCCAATGAGACCATGCATGATTTTATCGCCAGGTTCAATGCATTAATCAACCGTGTTCCTATTGCCATGTTGCCAACACTAGAAAATCAAGTGTTTCTTTGTGAATGTAATGAGCTCAAAAATAAGTTTTTTGCTTCTACATGAACAAATAACTACCTTGCCTCTTACCCAGGCTATTGCTATTCAGATAGAGGACAACTTTCTTATATCTAGCAAATTGAAATGAGAGTCATCCAAGTTCAAAACTGCAAATCTTTCTCAGGTCACTTCGTCAGATCCGACATTCCAGAAGATGGCAAATGACTTGCTCGCATTAAAGAAGTAGTTAGCTCAAGCTTCTCCAAGCACCTCATACCGGGATATCCCATGGAGGAATTTCATTTCCAACAATGTTCCACAAAGGCCGCGCCTACTTGTAACTACTCCATAACTGGCGCTTGAAGCTCCTCCGGTCAATGCTCTAGTCGAGATTGAAGAAGAGGAGAAAAATTATGAAGAACCTTCGTCTCAAGGCGAAGATGATCAAGATGTCGGTGAACCAGCTGGTGACTCTACTATCGGGTATATGGAATTTGATGAGGAAGAATTTGACAAAGAAGAGGGTACCCAAGGATATGCAAGCGGCCAATCATATGTTATTTTTACCTGCTTGCAAGGAAAAGAAGCAAAGGTCACTGCCAATGTGCAGAAAGAGAAGGCTGCGTCATTCATACCCCCAATTATTACTAAAAGAGGTAATCCTCTTCCTGCTCATTCCCCTGTTAAGTCTTTTACAAAGAAATATTTTCCTCCCATCTCTCCTCCAAATCAGCCTTCTTCCATTTCCATGAAGGCTAGTAACTTTACTTTACCATCGTGAAATGAAGGAGTCATTCCTCCATCAATGCAACCCTTGGCCGCATTTGACATAATTGACCACGCTAAAAAGACCAAGATTCAAATGTCTAAAGCTGAGTACCTTCAGTCAAACCCCGAACAGCTTGTAAGGTTGACTGAATACATCCAAAGTTGGGCTGTCATGACTAATCAGGTTTCCCCAAAAAGAATCCTTTCCACCCCTCCTTCATCCTGCATAAATGTTGCCTCGACTTCTGCTTCAGGCAAGATAGAACCTTTCTATCTCTCCCTCCTAATCAATGGCCACAAATTAAGCAACTGCATAATTGATTCTGGAGGTTCCAATAATGTCATGCCGGAAAAATTTTCCCATGCTCTGGGCCTCACCCTTACCAAGCCTTTCAGCCGATGTTATTCCTTGGAAACCAAGAAAGTTCCGCTGATCAGTCAAATCAAGGACGTGTAATTTGCATTTGCAGCATTCCCAGAGAAAAGGGTAAAAATGACCGTCCTTGTTGCTGATATTCCAGTAGCCTATGGAATTCTACATGGAAGGAGTTTTTGCAGTGAGGTTGGTGGGGAGATTCATATGGACTGGTCTAAGGCTAGGATCCCCGTCAAAGGTGTAATGCAAAATTTGGAGCCTGAATCACAAAAGAAGTACCTGGTTACTAACTCCGATGACCCTAAAGCATAGATTCTCTTCGAATCATCAGGGATGGGAAACTATTTCTTGTCTACCGAGTCTAACAAAATGGATATCCTCATCTAAGAAGGGGATCTTAACAAGATCTAGACTTTGCAGTTTGATGGCAACTACGCAACTAGTAGGTGTGGCGCTGGTGCTGTGCTTATATCTCCCGAAGAAGATATTATTTCTCTCTCTTTCAAGTTACAATTTTTCAACACGAATAATACTGCTGAGTATGAATCTCTGCTACTTGGCATGCAAGCCACAAAAGAAAGAGGGATCAAGAATCTAAAAGTAAAAGGTTATGTAGAGCTGGTTGTAAATCAAGTTAAAAGGATATACCAAGTGAATAATGAAAGTCTCAGACATTACCGCAATGAGGTGTGGGACAAAATCGAGGAGTTTGATTATTTTTCAATAAAATCCATCCCAAGAGCTCAAAATGACATGGCCGATTCATTGGCCATTTCAGTATCCCTCATGATCCCTCACCCAGGTTTGAAAATAGACAAATATACCATTGAGGTGGTTTTTCCGCCCCAAGCGTGCCGGACAATTCTCAGCATTGGCAAGTATTCAACAATAACAATAAACTCATTGCCTTTCTCGAAAAGGCAGAAAATTTTAGTGAGCTTCATTTTGAAGGATCCACTTCTGCATGCTGTGAATCAGTTACCGATCAAGATGAAGAATCGAAAGGAGGAGATGGTATATATCAGCTCAAAGAAAATAAAATCCCAAAAGGCCTAGTCTCCCTAGAGTGGTTGTTCAACAGGCATGATCGCTTTGTTAAAAAGAAAAGACAAGATGATCCTAATTCCTCCCCAGATATTGATCCGGTCAATTTAGGTTCGGTACAACATCCGCGGTTTTTAAACATTGAAAAATTTTACACACCTGAAGAGAAGTGGAAGTTTGTCAAACTACTAAAGAAATACATGGATGTATTGGCATGGTCCTACGCTGACCTAAAGTATTTCAAGCTGAAGGACGTCCTGCATGATATCCCATTGAAAGAAGATGTCAAACCTTTTCGCCAGAAGCAGAGACACTATAATCCTAAGATCTCAAGTACTATCCAGGATGAAATTCAGAAAATGCTGGATGCACGGATTATTTTTCCTATCCATCACAGTACTTGGGTGGCAAACATTGTGCCCGTATGCAAGAAGAATGGCGAGATACGCATATGCATAGATTTCCACAACTTAAATAAGGAGTCCTTGAAGGACAACTACCCACTTCCTATAATGGATCAGGTTCTGTAGGCAGTAACTGGATCAGAAATGTTGTCCATGCTTGATGGTTTTTCAGGCTACAATCATATTGAAGTCTCGCCTAAAGACCAATTTAAAATAACAATCACTACCCCCTAGGGCACATTCACCTATAGCAGAATGCCTTTTGGCCTGACCAATGCTGGTGCCACTTTCCAGCGGGCCATGGACCTTGTGTTCAAAGGTATGATGGGGAAGGTCATCGTAGTCTACTTAGATGACTTAACTATGTTCTCCAAACAGCGAAACGATCATTGTGATCATTTGGCGCAAGTATTGATTAGATGGCGAGAGCATAGGATCTCCCTGAATCCAAAAAAGTCTATTTTTGGATTCATAGAAGGAAAATTGCTGGAACATGTTGTTAGCAAAGAAGGGACAAAGATAGATACTGAAAGAGTTAAGGCTATTCAGAGTCTTACTTTACCTACAAGCAAGACTGGCGTTCACTCTTTTTTCGAAAAAGTGAACTTTCTCAGGTGCTTTGTTCCCGATTTTTCTGAAAAGACTCGTCATATATTGTACATGATGAAAGGGTCACCAGCTTTCCGATGGAGTGAAGAAGGGAAGAAGTCATTTGAGGAAATAAAAGTGTCTGTCACTCACGCGCCAATCCTGGTATGTCCCAATTTCTCCAAAGATTTTATTATGTATAGCTATGCATCCGAGCACACTGTGTCGACCATCCTAATGCAAAAGAATTCTCAAAATGTTGAATCCCCGATTGCGTTTATGAGCTCTCCTCTCAAGCCTCATGAATTAAAGATGTCCCAGTTGTAAAAAACATGCCTTCTCCATGGTCAAAGTAGTCAAGAACTTCAGGTATTACATTTTAAACTCTCATACAGTGGTGTCGGTCCCTGACATGGCAGTCAAGTCAATTTTAACTCAACAGGAGTTAGGAAGCTTGCGGGGGAATTGGATTGCAAAAGTCCAGGAGTATGATCTAGATATAAAACCAACCAAGCTGGTAAGAGGCAAGGGCCTATGTCAGCTTATGGCTGAAAACAAAGATTCAGAAGACCCTGAAGAAGAGGATGATTGCACCAATGGAGCATAAAGCCAGCTACAGAAAAATGATTCACAACCGATGGTCCTATTTGTCGCAACCAGTGACGAGTGGTATTCCAATATTGATTTCTTTTTCACCTATGGCGAATGCCCATCCCATTTGACTACAAAGGAGAAGTGCGCTATAAAGCTCAGAGCAGCCAGATATATCATCTAGGATGACGGTTTATACAAACGCGAAATAGATGCCATCTTCTTGCGATGTGTTGACAAGCCACAACAAGTGAAGTTACTTGAGAGTTTTCATAATTCGGCTTGTGGGGGGTATTTCTCCTCTTCCATGACGGTGCACAAGATCATCCGGGCCAGGTACTATTGGCCAACACTTTTCCAAGATACATCCACCTGGGTAGTAAAGTGTGAGCCTTGCCAGCAATTCGTCAGCAAGCCCAAGTTGGATGCTTTTCCCCTCAGACTGGTCATTATTGATGAACCATTCAAGAAGTGGGGAATTTATTTTATTGGTGCACTCAATCCCTAATCGAGTGCCAGACATAGTTATGTCCTGACAGCAATAGATTATTTCACAAAATGGGTAGAAGCCATACCTGTCAAACATGCCACTTCTGAGGTTATTTACAGTTTTATCAAAGAGAATATTATTGTCAGGAATGGCGTTCCGAACAAGATTGTTGCTGATAACGCTTCTAACTTCTCCTCACGAGAAGTTGTTGGTTTTTTCTATGAATACAGAATAACTCTGGCTCACACCTCAAATTATTATCCTCAGGGAAATGGTCAGGCAGAATCCAATAATAAAAACTTGGTGACCATCATACGAAATTTAGTGGATGAAAATCAACGAGTGTGGCACAAGTCATTATACGATGCTTTGTGGGCAGACCGCATTACTCCCAAGAGGTCTCTCAACATGTCACCTTTTCAAGTGTTATATAGCACCGCGCCAAGCTTCCCATTTATGCAGAACTCCCTGCTCTGCGCTTGGCACGAGCAATCAAAGATGAGACTTTCCAAAATTCCCTTGAAAATAGGATCATGTATCTAGCAGAGCTCGAAGAAAAGAGAGTAAGAGTGGTCGACAGGATCACTGAGCATCAGAATCAGGTGAAAATATTATTAGATAAAAAAGCTAAGCAAAGAAATTTCTAGGTGGGAGACCTCATCCTTTTGTGGGAAAAACGAAGAGAGCCAAAGGGCATGCACGGAAAATTTGATTCCCTATGGAGAGGGCCTTTCAAGATCAAGTAGCTCAATGGAGAGAATACTTTCTATCTCTCGTATCCAGATGAAACTGGACTCTCGCTTCCCTATAGTGGGTAGCATCTGAAAATCTTCAGGAAGTAGAGCTTGCTCTCTTCTTTATACAGTTTGCTTCAGTTGTGTGTTTGTTTTTGTCGTGTGTTTGCTTTATTGTGTGTTTCTCTTTTCGGTCACCCTTGCTTTTGACTCTATTACCCAATGGATAGGAACATGAAGATCTGGGATTCTCTACCCCTAATTTTCGTTCAGAGATAGTCCGCAAAAAGAGCCAGCTGTTATCCCGTAAAATTGGCAAGGGTAATTTTACGGGTAACCATACCAAAATTTTGTTCTGGTCCCTCATCAGGGACCCCTCCACATTCAGAACATTACAAAATCCCTTTTCCAGGAAATCTAGTTTTCCGAACTTAGCCATTTTTGGTCTTTTTGGTTGGGTGCACCTATTTTTTGTGCAACATAAGGTAAGCATGCACCCCCTTTAAATCCTTTGGTGCAATATTTGAAGTGTCGACAAACGTTTTGGTGCGCCTCATCATGTTGTGCCTTTCTTGCATGCGCCAAGCCGCATGCGCCCTCATGTCAACAATACTTTTGTTGCACCGCATTTTGGTGCACCAAGGGCACACATGACTCTGTGTTGACAACACTCTTGGTGTGCCATGGGAACACATAAATTTGTATTAACATGTGTTTTGATGTGCCATAGGGTGCAAGCTTTCCAGTGTCGATAGGCGTTTCGATGCGCCACTTCAAAAAGTTGTTGGTGCATTTATTACAACCTTACCTATATATAGGCACATCCACCTTGTCACTTTCACCAGTTAGAAAACACGTGATTGATTTATTCTTCTGCACCCGTCAGCACACGTGTTGTTCTCGTATCATGTCATGGACCCAGTTTCAGCACTCACATTATATATATTTCGGGTAAGTGGTCCTTATTGCTCTTGTGTTTTATGTTTTGGTTATTGGCTGTTTGTTTATGGGGTTGGATTACATAGATCTGTGCAACCATGAAACCTCCCTTTTCTGTTTTTACCATCCTCCCCAATGCACTTCTCCCTCTTTCAAGATCTGCTGGTAAAGAGGACTCTGCCTCTGAAAAAATCGTTTGGATCTCTTTGTTTTAGCCTGTTCATCATCCAAGGAAACCTGTAGAAGAGGCTTAACACCTACCAAAACCCCATGGAGAAAGAGCAGGCTTAAAAATTGATAAAACTCTTTTTTTCCTCTTTGGCACATCCGCCACCCTTGCAACATGAAAAACAATCATGCCAACGGTGCACCCACCATACCTATTGCATAACAAATAGTTATACCCTCAAGGCGCACTTTCCTTGCTTACTACACTTGCTAAACCTGCGCCCTCTTGGGACACCAAACTCATGTGTAACATTGTAAAAACTTGTGCCATTGGCGCACCTTGTATCCATGCAACAGTACCCTTACAGGCGCCAAGTACAACTGTTAACGGCACAGGCGCGTCCCTTATTACAGCAACATCATGTCATGGAATCCTCCCATGCACCGCGCCAAGTTCCCTTTAGCGCACATAATGCATATGTTACACACACCATATATGCACCCTTTGGCACACCAAAGTTCCATGTAACATGAAAATTATATGTGCCCTTTGGTGCATCCTGTACCTGTGTAACATAAAAAATATCAGCGCTCGTTATAAAATGCATACATATGGTGCAAGCGCACTTCCGCTTGCAACAAAAAAAATGTCATGTGCAGTATCCATGCACCCTGTGCCCTTTAGTGCTGATTTGTCCCTTCCAGCACATATTTTCTGTGCGCCATACTATTTAACCCTTCAACCTACAACGTTCATGCACCCTGCGCCCTGAGGCCTTAAAATTGCTAACTCTTCCTTCTATCAACATTTCAATGGGAGATCAAAGAGCTAACATGACTCTCTTGCATTGGGTTTCACTCCTTCTTGCAGATCAACAACTAAGCTCATAACTACATATGCCAGGATGTAGCATGAGACCTTTCAGAAAATGCTCAACTGTTCAGTCGAAGATCTGGTCAAGTTCAGCATCTTTGGACACCCCATAGCCCTCAACAAAATCCTTTCTACTCCGGATTATCAGGTTGATCAGCTGGAGTTTGTCCTAGAGAAGATCGACAAAATAAAGGAGGAAGCCCTAGATGTAATGCATCAAATGGAGAAAATTGTCTTGAGAATGTCTCTGGGTTTTCTCACTCCTTCTTTCACCTTAAGAAAGGTTGATCAAACTATTCAGATCTTCAAGGAGATCGTTTCACAAGGGCTGGGAACAGAAGTCACTTTCGACGTCGAATCCATCAACAACCTGCTGGCTTGTCGTGACTTCATTGGGTACTTGATAGAGGTAGAAAATGATTATTCCAAACTCCCCAAAAAGCTCACAAACGAGTGGGAGACTTTCAAAGCTATCAATGATCAACACAAGGATCCTTCCCAGGATCAACTTCAACCCATGATCAGCAAGCTCATAGAATACCGTGCCCATTTTCACATCTCATCTCCTGAGCAGCAAAAGTAGGATACCCCCTTTCAACCGTGGGACGATGATGAATAGTTTCTTTCTCCTCGACTTCCATTTTTGTAAAATATCTAAGAGTATGTTGGCACAAATGATGACATCATCCATGTTGCACCATGGGATGATGTCATCCACCAAGTTGTCAAAAGTCAACAAGTGACTTTGAGATATTTTGTAATTAAGTGGTTGGTTTGTGTTTGCCTTCCTTTCTTCTCTTCTTCTATAAATACTTGAATACTTTTTAGATGAAAAATAGAAGTAAGAAGAAAAGACTTTGAGCTTTTTGTAACAGAAGGAAATATTAATACAATATTTAGACTTTGTGCTGAATATCTGTGTTATACATTAGAGCTCTCTTACGTTAGATCTATATGTTTGTTCTATTGAATCTGCTTTTGCTTTATTGTCATTTATTCATCAGTATTTCTTTGTTTATCTATGCAAGTAGGTTCGGCTCTGTTTACTACTAGCCCAAAACATAGACCCTCTGACCTTTCTACTTTGGAATTCATTTCTTTTCTCCCTTCAAATCCGTCTTCTTTCCCTTCCTTCCTTCATTCCTTTCTGTTCTTCATCGGAACTACTCTACTGGGATGAGATGCCAGCCCCTGAAGGCAGAATACTGTGAGACTTGCACAAGATTCCTGCTGGTAGAATAGCAATAAACCAGTTTCACTTTGCTGACTCAAAGAGGGGCTATGCCCTACACACTGTTGGCTCGTTTATCCATAGATCTTTCCATTTGATAGATTTTCAAACCAACATATAGTCAATATGATTTAGGCATCTCATATAAACACATTAAGCAAAATATAATCTAACAGGCTAGGTTAGGATAATATCTGGAGGTCGGGAAAATGGTTCTACATTATTGTAGGTCAGGTAGTAGGTGGTTTCCTTGTTTTATCTTGGTTAAGGTATAAAACATAGATACCAATGTTGTCTAAAAACAAAAAATGTCTGTTTTAGTAGAACGGATGACAATTATGGGTAACCAACGTCAGTCTTGTCATGGTGAAAGGAACTAAACATAGGAAAAATGGTATGGGTGATCTAAGGTCAAATAAATTTTGGGTGAATGAATGTGGGGTCTATGGAGGTCTTAGGTATGCTTAAAAGTATACAACAGGTGGAAATAGGTGATTTGGTGAAGTGAGTGAAGGGATCTTTAGGTTCGTAAGCAAGTGGGTGATGGGAGAATAAGCATGCAAAGAATACGTTAATAACAAGAGTAATAGATATTACTTAACTGAACTAAAGTATACTGATTAGGGCCATACTTATTGTATTGATGGTCTTATGGCTAAGTGGTGGAGGTGGTTGATTGGAGGATACATGTATGGTCATGTTGTGGTGCTTTCCTGGAGTGCTCCCGTGAATACAATGGCTCTTTGATTGATGCTGGTGATGGCTCTAGATGATTGGATGTGTAAAAGGATGCTTGTTTTATCTTGCATACAGCTCTGGTCTCCTTCCTTTTTACTCTCAAAATGTGCTAACCATGAAATAAGGTTACCAAAGGGGAATAAAAGGTGGCTGATGATGATTCCGGGTTGACCGACATTGGTTCAGGAGTAACCGACGTCGATTAGGGAAGGATTTCCTAGTTTTACTAAAAATGGAAGATCATGGCAATGATTTTATCCATATCTCTCTATTCCTTAGGGAAAGAGTGGGAGTTACCATTTTTTATGTGGAAATGTGGTTAAAGGGGATGCAGGCTTTGATTTTTAGGGTTTAGGTAGGTCTTAGTTAGTTATGACAACATATTAAGAATAGATTTGGGGTGAAGTGGCTAGGTGAGGTGGTGGGGTAGGAATTATCTTAATTAGTATAATTAAATAATAAATATTGTGAGATCATGGATTAATTTAATTAAATTAATATTAGTGTGGGGTAAAAGGGTCCATGTCTAGGTAAGCTTGTTTAGGTTTTTTATTTGACGAGGGGTCAAGGGGAGTGTGACCCAATTTATGTGTCTACAGATATAGTCCATAAATAGTCAAACACAATCTATAAGAGCCAAGGGACTAGTTATTATTCAAATGTTTTTACTCCTCCAGTGGATTCTCTTTCTATCGTTTCATCTGATCATCCTAGTGTCTCATGATAGGGATGTCATCTTCAACTTGATCTTCTTCATCACAGCTACTGAGGTGGAGATTACACCTACTAACTTTGTGTCCCTTCTCCAGATTGACCAGATGCCCCTACAACTCAAAAAAAAAAAAATTATCTCTACTATATCCACCCTGATAGATTTTTGGGTGATGCATACATTTTTAGAGGCATTGATGCAATACATGACATTGTTTCCCATATTCATTCCAAATTCACCTAAGGCCTCCATATCCCTTTCCACTTGATTCACCCTAAGAGTAATTTTATCAAATGCCACATTCCAACCTAGCTCTCCTCTCTCTTTCCCTTTAGATGAATCACCTTTCGTATCAATAAAAGAACCTACAACCCTAGTACTGAGATTTCCCTTCCCCTGAGATTTCATACTCTTCTTTCTCCTCATTTTGTTCATACAGTCACCAATAGTACAATTTTTATCTGAATCTCTGGATTTGGGATCTAATTATTTTGCCACCACTAGTTTAACATTCTTAAAAAGAAAAAGAATTAGACAATGGTGTGTCAAGGTATCAATATTTCCTTGTTGAAAATCATTCACCAACACAGAATGAAAATAAAACAAGATAAAGGGAAGGCTCATAACAATATTATGCTTAAACATATTAAGCACAGTAGGATGGTGAGTAAATATCTTTCTATAGTTCACTTCAAGAGTAATGTACCTTATAAGGTGGAGGTAGACCATATTTCAAATATAAAGGATGTAGAATTTACCTATAATTTCTACCAACATGTAAACCATTTCTTTACCATGGAAGAAAGCTTAAATTTCATGTTTGAGTATGGTACAATATTTGAATATAGTTAATTTATTTATCTTCATTCCTATTGTTTGCACTATTGAATCCCCCAAAACTTAAATTTCCATGTTGTGGATCACCATGTGGCCATTGTTCCATGCCTAACCAAATTCCAATGCAATATAATAATCAGACCCCATGATTTTTAAGATGAAATTCCTAAACCTCCTAATTTTAAGAATATGCCACAAGGAGGGGTTATCATTTATGTCACCATAGCTTGTCAAATCGGTTCTAAAATGACTACTTCCCATGATTTTAGTCGACTAATATTGAAAATGGAAAAAATAATGACAAAAATGAATCGTAACAACAAAATTAATACAAATCCCACCATATATCCTGCACATGTGAAGTGTCCTTAGAACCATAAGAACAAGGATGGAATCCTAATGAGGGGAAAGAGTCACTGGTACATTATTAATTAATTTTATTAATTAGATTACTAACATTGGTGATATCATCTCCCCTCTCACACACTTTAAAATTACTACCTCTAGCCTCCAAATTGGCAAGATGATCAACACATTTATTACCCTTTCTAGGGGTATGCATAATTACATTTATCAAACTCCTTCAGAAATTTTCTTTAGTATCTTTAAGTATATTGCATAAGTTAAAATTAGTAATTGTATCCTTTCTCACATTCTCAAGGGTTGAAATATTATTTTGAAAAGATAACCAGAAAAACATGTTGACATTAGGGATTAAATCCTTACTCCAGGTTTTCCTCTAGGAATCCTTTGCAAGACAACATATGTTTTAAAAATGAATATTTTTTGGTCTAATAACTGATATCTCAGGTGTTATACTAAATAATTGTAGTCATTTTTCTCCATCAATGCATGTAGGAAAAACAATTTTGTGAAAACAATTAATCTAGGATGTTCAAAAGACATAAAACTATTTTAGAAACATGTTCAATATTTTTCATTCAAAAAACAACATATTATAAGTATAACATAAAAGGAATTTTGTAGTAATTATCAAATCTTTCAATCCTTCCAATAAAAAGAACTTTTAACATCCATGATTTTAGTTGCACTTCTATTCGATTAGTAATAAATTTAAAAAATGCGTTAAAAATTTCACTTCAATCCCAAACTACTATAAAAAAATTTGTTATATCATTTCAATCCTCCAACCAAGTGGGAGTTCATCACAAGATTAACACTAGAGATACTGGCGGAAACTAAACTCAATATGTCTTTCTTTATCTTGTTAAATGATAGTGAATCTTTAGCTTGAAATATTATATTCTTCAAATACATTCAGCCACTAAGCTCAAACTAGGTTGATTTAATTTCATAACTCCCAGTGACCACTAAAATCCAAATAATATCTCACTTTTTTTTGTTGAAAGCTAGATACCGCAAAGATCTAAAGATTATGTTGTGTCATAAGCTACCGAGTGCTAATTTCAAAATATCATTTAGTAAAATTTTAAATGAAAGTGACCACTAAGCTTGAAATATTATAAACAACGAAATGTCAAATATACATAGAACAAAACAATCTTGATTCAAGTTAATATATATACCCACACACATTTAAATTCACATAAGGGTTTAATATAAGAATAAATTTTAACATCCACAAGGCTAGTGAAAATATCAATACTAGGCCTATATTTATGCTTTTCTAAATAGGTGGAAGCTCATCGCAAGTTGAATATTGGGCCTACATTTATGCTTTTCCATGTCAACATGAACAATTATATTATTCTTGTCATGTACCTATAATTATACTTGTAATTATACATGTAAGAGAAAATTGTAGTCATTTTTACCCACCCTCAATATAACTTTCTAACCCCAAGCATGTTGGCCTATCACCCAATGGCCATTGGGCACTCGCTCGAGGCACATGTGGGCACTGAGTCCCTCCTTTATGAGAGAATTGTGAGAAGTTTTTACCACTAGTGGAGGATGAATTGTAGAATGAGAAGTACATTTACATAGTTGAGAGAAAATTGGAAAGACCAACATACATATCCATATGGCAATGCATTACAGAAACTTAATAACAATGTAATAAGCATAATAAGCTAGATTTGAGCCATGACAGACATATAACACATTGTTTTACATGCTTAAACATGATATGCAGAACATACACTTATATATATTCATTGGTAGCCATATTATAATCAAAGGAGATCATCACAAACCATACATATTAAATATCAGAGACCCAACCCATACAAAACTTTCCTAGCATGAGATCTTAGATATGCCATTCCATTTTAACCTCTGTTATAGACCTTATTTCCATATATAGGCTCATGATATCCCTCACAACCCTTAGCACTAAGTGATTTAAATCCTAGAATTACTGCAACACTCTATTACTAAGAATTTACTCTCGATGCATTATCTCTACCTCTAGCATGCTCTTCAGATCATCTAACATCTGGTACTACTTTCCCTAGTATGAGCACCTATTTTTATAGGATCAGAACCCACTGCCATGCCTTCTCTCCTGAGAAGATTGTATGCAAAGTGTTAATGTGGTCTTCCAATGGTGAATTTTTATCCCTTTGCAATCCCTCAATTCTTTGTAATGATGTCTTCTAGGAATATTCCCTGTGTGGAATATACTTTTCTTGACTTCCAAGGTTCCAGGCTAGCACCTTATCCACTCAGCATGCCTAGTCGGGTCATATTTTTCCTCCAATGCCTATACAATATAAAATATGGCTAAGTCCTTTGAACCTATCTTCTACACATGTCATGGTTTCTCCTAAACCCTTCTTAAACCTCTTTGTCCTGTGTGCTTCTCCATGCATGCCCATCTTCTCACTAGTATTATGTGTGCACACTCTTTGGTACTCAGCCAATATTTCAACGCCCAACATCACCCCAATTTTTTTTTTTTCTCCATCCTCAGAAATATACTACATCTTCAAACAATAAAGAATAGAGGGACCCAGAAAAATTGAATGAAGAATGAAAGAATGAAAGAAACGAAGAACTTGCTACTACTGCAAGAGGAGTGGGAACTCCTTCCTTATTATTTCATCAATCTTATCTCAGGAATCCACTTCACCCTACACCTTCTGAAGTAGGTCACCCACTAGAGCACTCACCTCCTCAAATATCAATTTGTCACCCTTGGAATTCAACATATCTAAAATTACTTTGAACTACTTGTTAAGGTCATCTAGCACATCCATTCTGCAGGTTATCTGGGGATACAACTTCTTAAGCCGCTTCTTAATCAAACCTTGTAAGGATTTGATCTCTTCCATGTTCTTCTAAACCTTGGCTAGGATTTTATCCCACTCTGCCCTATTTCTTGTATTCTTCTCTTGGAATTCTTTTAGATCTGCCTCATGTGTAACAACTAGTATGCTTACTACACTATCTCTATTGACACAATTATCATATATAGATTTATCCATATACGAGGCATTCTTTATAGGGGAAAGGAGATTGAATATCAGGTGACTATTTCCTTGATATTTAGTTTCTCTTCCTCATTTTGGCATGCCAATTATTCTTCTGTGAATTCCAATGTGAGCGGTCTCCTTTCCATGGTGAGGATGTAGGATTATTTCTTCCAAGAATTGCAAGTTTGACTCATATTTTTCCTCAGGTAGAAAAAGGTCTGGGTGCTTTAAGATAATAGAGTTTGTAATCATCTCTATCTTCTTGTACATATTCCACACATTTTCCTTCTCCTCCCTCAATTTGCACCTTAATTTTGCACTGATAATCTCTTCCTACTTTAAATCCTTAATATTCTCAATGATTTATTCATTCTTCTTCTTCAGTTCCTCTTCCAAGACTTGTACTCTATCATTCTTCCCAAATAGTCTCACCTCAACCTCTACCGACACCTTGTTGAGTGCATTACAAAATTGATCATTTGATAACTGTTGAGCATTCACCTAAGGGTTCACTCACTTGGACTTTGTTATTTTCATCAACGCCTCTCGATTGAATTTGAATTCTCACTCATCAAACTTGGACTCAAAATCCCCAGATAATGTCTTTCTTGTATGAGGGTATGAACCCTTTTATTCGAATGAATACCATGTAAGGAGTTGGTTGGAAGGCATGGTACTTTGGAAGCACGCACAATACCTTATTTGGATCATTGATATAACCCATTCCTTTCTCCTAAACTGCTACCACACATTTTCCTCCTATGCATGTTGCCTTAGGAAAGGTTACCGCTAGGCTAGGATCCCCACCCATGCTTCCATATTACTTCTCTACACTTTCACTCTCCATCTCCTTGAGAACTATTGGATTCTTAAACATGAACCTGCATCTCAGATCCAGAACAACCGAGGTGTCTGAGACCACAATAAAACTGTCCCCAAGTTGTGGGACCTTTTGAGCTTGGGAAGGATCTTCAGAGAAGGCCAGTTCCTCTATCTATTTCTACAACTACTACTACTCCTAGTTCTGAAAGGAGAAACTAAGCTAAGAATGCCAAGGGACTAGGCAAAGAAGGATAACATGAATTAAACTACACTAAAAGGAGATAAAACCAAAAAAGAGGGGTGAACACTATCTGTTGTGAGCAAGAATGATAGGGGATGTGTGAAAGGAGGCTAGGCACGAGTAGCACAATGAAATATGCATTTATTAGATTGTTCTCCTAGAACACAACCAAGTATGGAACTAATGGGGACTTAAAGTAGAAAAACAATACACAATGCAAGAGAAGAGGAAAGAAGAAGATTACAAACACGTTAGGAAAGATAATAGTAAAAAATGATGCTTTTATTACTTCCCAAAATGCACAGAACCGTTACAACGATAAGCAGACCGATATCCACTTACAAGAGCCAAACATAGAGGTTTGTAACTTAAAATATAGAAAATATAGAGTCCTTAACAACATACGAAAGGATCCAGAGTGTCCAACATAATAAATGAGCCTTGCTCTTAAATTTATAGATGAATCCATGGAGGAAGAAAGAAAAAGGAGGGAAAACCTGAATTTGAAACACAACCACAAACAGGAAGCATTCAATGCATGAAATTCCACCCCAAAAATATCATGTCTACATCAATTACTTGTTCCGCTCCTCGAAGGAGGAAGAATGATGGATTATATTGAATTTAATCAGATTTGGTGGCTGCAGAAATATGATTCTCCTTTAATGTTCTGATAGAAATTTCTTCATTTCCTCCCCACCTAACTTCTCAAAAATTAAAGATTCAAATCTCCAAGGCGTAGATGAGGCCAAGATCTTTCCAATGGTACTAGTTTTGTTGGATTTCAAGACACAAGTTGAAATATATTCCCATTTGAAATTTTAATCACGGGCGCACAATATTTTAAAGAGTTTGTCATATAGGGTCCATGTGGCAGCCTCACACACCTTGGAGATTCGGCCTTTGCCTTAGCTTTTGAAAACACACCAGGCTGACACATAGTAGATTCTACGAGCCTACCTTTGCTCTAACTATTCAACTTGACTCTATCCCTTCTTGGACTTGGGCCAGGTGGAAGGTCCACACTTCTTTGGGGACTACCTCTAGACTTTCCTTTTGACATCAAGCCATTGATCCATGTGGAGGATTCTGCTAGTTCTCTATACTTATTTTTTTTAGGCCCACTTTTTCTTTTGGATTTGACCTCTATTGACCATTTTCTATGTGGAGGGTTGGCACAAGTTTGATTCTCTAGCATGGATCCTACTTTTGATAGTGCACCGTTAAGACACTTGTCACCTTCCACTAAGTCAAAGACTTTTCAAGGGTTGGCGTAACTTTTGGGGATCTTGGATGCATGGAATCTTGACACTTGTTTGGGTCTTTCCCTTTGAATTAAACATTGGAGGTATGCTAAGATGACTAGAAAGAAGTTGAACACATAAAGTGTGGGCACAAGGGAGAAATGGAAGAAAGTGGCAAAGAGGGGTGCACGTATTCTGTGCTAGAGGAATGTGTAAGCAAGTTATCCAAATGGCTAGGAGAGCAATTTGGATAATATTTTTGGTGAATTTTGGGGCCATCTTCCCGCTAGATGAAAGAGATCAGTAACCTTAGAAGTCTATTGGGCATGGATTCAACTTGTTCAATCATGAAAATGCCGTTATAATCACTTGAAAATCATTTTTGCACTCTGTTATGAATCTCACAATTGCTGAGTGAAGCTCTACATTCTAGAAGTAACAAAAGTGTGCATGTAGGAAGCACGTGAGAGGAAAGAACTATGGAAAAACAAAAAATGTGCGCAGAGCACACTTGGAGGAATGAAACTACTTTAATATATACAACATAATGTAACAAACCTAATAGTATGGTTTGAGATAGATCTTGTTTACTGGGATCTACAGTGCACTTCCATCTCGATGAGTTAACTCAAAAGAGTTAGCTTATTTATAGGACTTGATGAGGTATGGGCCACTCCAAAGCGCATCAAATTTTGAATAGCACCTTGGTTTAGCTTTTCCAGCATCCCATTTTAGGACTAGGTCCCCAATTTTGAAATCTTGAGGCCTATCCTTTCTATGAATCCATTTCCTTTTTGCTTGCTGATGTTGTTCTAGCTTAATCATGCTAGAGTCTTTGAGCTCTTCAAGATGAACCATACTTTCCATCATGATTTCTCTCTGATCAGTACTTTCAAATTCTAGCTGCTAGGTAATCGCCAATGACTTTAGTTCTAGTGTCAAAGGAATGGTAGTTTCATTTCCATTGAAAATATTGTAATTTTAAGTTATAATTGCCCTTTTACTATGATTCTATCTACCCATAGCACGCACAGGGCCTTCGTATGCCACTGTCTTTGGCTGATGTTGATTGTGTACTTCATGATTCTGATCAGGTTCTTGTTTGTTGATTTTTCTAGACCATTACCCTGAGGGTAATAGTTGGAAGAAGTTTTTAGGTAAATTCCTAGAATTAGAGCCCAATCAGTGATTTTAGCACCAGGGATAGCCTTTACATTACCAAAGATAATGGTTTGAGGAATGCTAAACCTTATGACTAAACCTTCGAGAAATTCAAGGATGACTGCCTCAATCGATTCCTTAAGTGCAACATATTTTTTCCATCTGGTGAAGTAATCTATAGCTATCAGAACCCATTTACGTCTAGCACTTGAAGGTAGATTGATCATACCTATGAATTTGAGATCCCATTGTGCAAAAGGCTAATCTACTTGGATTGGTTGGAGGGGAGGATCTGCCAATCTTTTCTTTCTTGCAAAGAAAGAAGACTCCTTGCTTTTTTTGACCCACCTATGTGCATCTGAAAATAGGGTAGGCCAGAAGATACCTCTCATTACAATTTTCATTGTTATAGTTTTGGCAGAGAAGTGTCTACCAGAAAATCCATCATGAAATTCTACTAACACTTTCTCAGTCTGTGTGCCGTTGATACATCTTAACAACATGCCATCTAGATTTATTTTGAAGATAAGTATATCAATAAAAACATAAGGGATAGATTGCAACCTTAGATGCCTTCTCTTTTCCTTGTTCAAACTGGGAGGGTATGCACCCTCAGAAAGGAATGTGATCATATCCTTCATCCAGTCACGTGTGTTGGGGTTTATATTCTATTCATGTTCTATGTGCGGGAGGTCTCCATATAGAAATAATGAAGCCTCAGGTTCACTTTGTGCATCCTTAGCAATCTACTTGCAGAGTGCACTATCTCTTACCATATTTATGGCCTTAATAATCACATCATATTCCATGATTTTGATCACCCATCGTGCTCTCTTCTCACTTATATCTTCTCCCATGGTGAAGTCTCTAATAGATGAATGGGAGAATAACACCTTGATATGATTTGTGGCGAGAATGCTCTTTAATTTCTTGAGTGAGAACATGATCCCAAATACATGCTTCTACATGTGACTATATTTCAATTCATAATCCTTCAACATCTAGCTGAAGAAGGCCACTGGCTGTTCCAACCCTTGTTTGTTTTCCTATGTTAGGACAACATTAATGTTTACATCAACACCATAAGCATAAATGATGAAATCCTTTGAGTAATCTAGTTTCATGAGTGTTGGATCACAATCAATCTCCTTCTTGATCTTGTTGAAGCTTTCTCTTATTTCTATTGTCCATTGGAAGGCTATGTCCTTTTTGAACATAAAGGTGATGGGCCGAACTAGTCCCACAAAGTTAGGGATAAAGAACCTAACAAAGTTAATCTTGCCAAGTAAGGAGTGTAAGGCATTTTTTTGTGTTAGTAGGGAAAGGGATAGGATGGCTAAAATGCACTCAGGATCAATCATGATGCCATTATTTGAAACCATAAGGCCCAAGATCCTCCCCTGAGACACCACAAAATTAAACTTGATGGGGTTAAGAGATACCCCAAATTCTCTACATCTTTCAAATAATTTTTCCACAAGCGCCATGTGATCTGTGCCTTGCTTTAAGAAGATAGTTATATCATTCAGGTAAACCAATATGAACTCATTGATGTAACCTTTGAAGGTAATATCCATGGCACGCTGAAATGTTGAGCCCACATTTGACAGACCAAAGGGAATTTTCTAATATGCATATGTTCCCCACTTAGTTGTAAATGTTGTTTTGAATTAATCCTCTTCCATGACCAAGATATGGTTGAAACCTAAGTACCCATCCAGCATGGATAACCTTTGTGTGCTAACCACTATCTGTAGAATCTACTCCATTGAAGGAAAAGGATAATGATCCTTTGGGGATGCCTTATTCAAATCTCTGAAATAAACAAAAAGTTTGATTTCACCATTTATCTTATGTACTGGAACCAAATTTACCACCGAGGTAGAGTATTTGATAGGATAGATAATTTTTTCCTCAATGTGTTTTGATAGTTCCGTTCTCACGAGGGAATCTATCTTTGGATTGACTGGACATTGTTGTTGTCTAACGGGATTGATACTAGGATCAAGGTCGATAGAGTGTTGAGAAACACTTGGATCAAAACCTTTGAGGTCTTCATATTCCCATGAGAAATATCGATGTATTTCTGACAGAGAGAGATAAAGGCCTATTTTTCTTCATGCACACAATTTCTGCTGAGTAACGACTCTTTTCCGCGCACAATAGTTATGGAGGAGCAGTCCTACTGCACAGTCTGCATGTATCTTTCTTCACCCTTGAACTCATCATCAAGGCCGAACATTTTCTCTAAGGTGACCAATCCTTTAGGTAACCTATTTGTCTTCAGTTTTATTACTTGGTCACCATAGCTGTCTTGGAAATCAGCTTGCATACTTAATGAAAATTCAGCTTCATTTTGGATAAACTGGACAATTTGCGCATCACTGTCAAACACTTTCTAGCTGGTGTTATTGTCTAGAATGGATGGTCTAATCACCATCTTAATGTGTTGTGTGTTTCCTTTGATAAAGTCCTCAACAGGAGAAAACTATGAACTGATTGCGGCCATTTGGTCAGCGTCTTTGTTCATTTTGCACGGGACTACTTGCAGATTAAGGGCATCAAAGCTCTCAAGTAGGTCCCAAACTCTATGTTTATAAGTTTTAAGTAGCTTATTCTTATTCTGGTATTTTTTAGTGACCTGGTGGATGACCAATTATGTGTCCTAAAAGATCTACAACACTTTAATTTTCTTCTTTTCAAAAATAAGAAAGTCATGCACAAGCGCTTCATATTCTGCCACATTGTTAGAGCATGCAAATTGCAGCCTATGCGTGAAGAATAATTTCTCATCCTTAGGGGAAATGAGAACCACTTCTACTCCCACGTCATTTCTACTTCTAGATGCATCAAAGTATAACTTACATAGATTATTTTGAATTTTGTCTCCCATGAGCACACGCGGAAGCGTTGCATCTTCTTCTAGATTGAAATAAGTACCAAGCCCAATTTCATAGGATTCTAGTTATTCAGAATAGGGATCAAATTTTTGATGCCTTTCCGTCCATTCATCAAGTACTAGGTCTGGAACAGAGGGTGGAAGAGACTACTCTTCAAGAATTGAAACTTGTTCCTCTTGGATAAGACATTAGCTTGGAGAGGGGATGGGACATATGGCTGTACATGATAAGAAAATATAGGCTCATATTGTATAGTAAACCGGGTACCATACCTTGTCTTGAGTAACACATGAGACCAATCAAAAACCAAGTAACCACCCACCTTAGCAATAAATTCTTTTGATAGACATAGGGAAAATAAAGGAAGCAGGTCAATAATTGACACATCTTGAGTAATTATCAGGCTTGGACATGAATGGAGGGTTAACTCAAGATCCTTGATGACTCCTAAGGTGGTTACAATTGATCCATCAAGTTGTAGGACTCCTTTAGAAAAAGGGCTATATTTCAAACCTAAGACATCAGCTATTTTCTTAGGCATGACAGAAGTACTTGTGCCTGAGTCAATCAAGCAGTTATGCACTAGGTATTTTCCTATAATCAAGGACATATATAAGGGTGAGGTTTTAGAAAATTTACTTACTTATTTCTCTACATAACCGGGTCGATGCGCGGAAGTTGTGCTAGAGCTTCATGCAATAGATCCTACTGAGATGGAATGGTCAGGGCATCCCATATTGTGACCTTTATGTTTGTTTTCTTCATCAGATCAACAATGTTGAATGAAATCCACCCCACCTTATGAATTTGGAGAACAACATCCCTTTTTTATTATATAGGTGTGGAAGCCTAAATTTTAGTTGGAGAAGAGGTTTGGCCTATAAAAGGATGGGTGCGTACTGCTTCATAAGGGGATTTACATAGGACCTCTGTCATAGGGTTTTGATCACTTTTGCTATAAGAGGTATTGTCTAATTATTTTTCTACTAAAGATCTACTTATATTGCTAGGACTGTGACCTACGCACCTGACTCTAATATCCTTTTCTTGTATCTTGTGTTGTCTGCCACTTGGTCACATTGTCTTTTTGTATCTTTTGCAGCTTGGTTGATTACAAAGAAGTCCTCTAGACTAAAGAACATCAAATTGGACTCCAGAGGAACTTCTGCTCCATCTGGAGTATCTACTTCATGGGCGCTTGTTGAGGGATCACAATTTGAATCATTTTGGATCATGAAGGCTTGGGTGCGCATAACATTAGCAAAATGGTACTAACTATGAGGCATTTTACAAGGGAAGCACCATTTTGACTCTTCTGCCAGGTTGTTATGAATTAGAATGAGTACTTGGCTTGAGCTGGGTGCTGGGAGAGAAAGTTTGGGAGGGAAAAATTGCAAGGTCAAATGTGCATCTAGCTGTCACCTCTCATTCTGTTGGTTGGGAGCATATCTTTGATTTCTGTATTGATTCCACCAAGGCTGATTCCCTTGGCCATGCACCTGATTGGAATTACCTTTATAGGCTTGCACTTGCTACTTTTCTAATCATATGACCTTGTTTGATAAATTTTTGATCAAGACATTCAATTATTCATCTTCCTTTTGATGTGATGGAGAATACGATGTTGAAGCAAATGGTTGTGTGCTTTGCTCAGGAGTAGGAATAGAGGATGTAGAAGGTTGGGGTGCTTGCGACATTTCTGAGAACCAGAGCATGAGTGGTCTAGGAGCCAACTTTACTGCCTAAATGAGACTATTTTCTACCCTTACAACAATCCTATAAGTTGTCAGTAAGGTTCTACCTTTCATAGATTGTATCATAAGTGAAATATCATTGTTGATCACCTTTAGATAATAAAGTAAAGCATGTTGGGCTATAGGTCTTAACACAAGAGGGATTCTATCTGAAGTCTTCTTAAATTTTATGTTGAAATCAGTCATATAATCATTGGGTGCCCTCCTTATTGTTGTCAGTTGATCCACCAAAGATAGGTGATCTAACTTGTCTTCAAAATAACTACATAGAGTTGTTCCCAACTGATCCTAGGTGCTAATAGATCCAAGTCTCAAGCCTTTATACCACTGAAGTGCTTCACCTTTGAAATAGGATGCAAATAGCCTGACTACTACATCATTATGTGTGATTAGGTAGAGTGAACACACATTAGCTACATCCTGGATATGCTCATGACGGGTGACTTGATTCTCACCCGTAAAGTAATGAATACTCTTAAGCACGCCATTTGGCATATCATGTTGCATGACCAGGAGTAAGGGACTCCCTCCATTAAATTTTTATAATCTTCTTAATAGAGGAGGTTGCTGATTCGCCATTGTAGGATGCTCAGGTTGTTTTTTTAGGAGGAGTTGAATGAGTACGGTGCACTGGAGATAGAGATGTGTGCATAGGCTTTCTAGGATAAACTATTCTTGGGGAAAGTTGGAGGTATTCAAAAGAATCTTCAGCTATTGCACTTCTTCTTGTGTGCACTCTTCTCATGAAAAGAGCTCAGGACTGCTAAAATAAAGAATTTAAAATATTGGGAGTCACTAGATGTGTTTGAAATGAGCCTCTTCGAAGGCTGAAACATTAAGTTCACACACCAAAACTTAGAGATATGAAATTTGAGCTTTCAATATTTGTCCCATTGGGTGTGCCAAAAAATATCAGATTCTCAAATGTGCACCCACATCTTGGATCCATAAGGATCGAGGTGTCTGAGACCAGAATGGAACTATCCCCAAGTTGTGGGACCTTACAAGCTTGAGACAGATCACTGGAGAATGCCGGTTCGTCTATCTATTTCTATTGTTTACTACAGTTAGTGCTGAAATGGGAAACTAAGCTAAGAATGCTAAGGGACCAGGGAAAGAAGGATAACATGAAGTAAACTACACTAAAAGGTGATAGCACCAGAAAAGAGGGGTGAACACTATCTATTATGAGGGAGAATGATAGGGGATGTGTAAAAGGAGGCTAGGAATGAGTAACACAATGAAATATGAATTTACCAGATCGTTCTTATGGAACACAACCAAGTATGGAACTGCCAATGAATTGAAATAACACAACAATACAAAATGTAAGAGAAGAGGAAAGAAGAAGGAATACAAACACGTTGGGACAGAGAATAGTCACACACGATGCTTCTATTAGTTCCAAAAATGCACAGAATTGTTACAATGATAAGGAGGCTAATATCCACTTATGAGAGCCAAATATGGAGGTCTGCAACTCAAAATATAGAAAATATGGAGTCTTTAGCAACATGTGTAAAGATTCAGACAATCCAACATAATAAAATAGCCTTACTCTTACATTTATAGATGAATCCATGGAGGAACAAGGAAAAAGGAGGGAAAACCTAAATTTGAAACATAACCACCAATAAGAAGCATTCAACGCTTGTAATTCCACCCCAAAACTATCATGTCTGCATCAATTACTTGTTCGACACCTCGAAGGAGGAAGAATGGTATATTATATTGAATTGAATCAGATCTAGTGATTGAAGAAATTTGATTCCTCTTTAATGTCCTTATATGAATTTCTTCATTTCCTCCCCACCTAACTTCTCCAAAATTAAATATTCAAATCTCCAAGGCATAGATGAGGCCAAAATCTTTCCAACAGTGCTAGTTTTGTTGGATTTCAAGCCATGAGTCGAAATATATTCCCATTTGAAATTTTAATCATGGGCGTGCAATATTTTAAAGAGTTTGTTGTATAGGGTCAATGTGGTAGCCTCGCACACCTTAGAGATTCAACCCCTGCCTTACCTTTTGAAAATGCACTAGATTGATATGTTGTAGCTTCCGCGAGTCTACCTATGCTCTGACTATTCAACCCAACTCTATCCCTTTCTAGAATTTGGACACGTCAAAGGCCTGTGCTTCTTTGGGGACTTCCTCCATTTTTTTCTTTTGACATTACGTCGTTGATCCACGTGGAGGCTTCTACTATTTCTCTATACTTAGTCATTTTTAGGCCCGATTTTGCTTTTGGATTCGACCTCTGTTGACCATTTTCTACGTGGAGGGCTGGCACAAGTTTGAATCTCTAGCTTGGATCCCACTTTTGAATGTCCGTCATTAAAACACTTGGCACCCTCCTCTGATTCGAAGAATTTTCAATGGCCGGTGAAACTTTTGGGACTCTTAGACACGTGGAAGCTTAGCTCTCATTTACATCTACCCCTTTAGATTTAACTTTGGAGGTACACCGAGATGACTAGAAATAAGGTAAACACATGAAGTTTGGGTGTAAGGGAGAAATGGAAGAAAGAGGTGAAGAGGGGTGCATGCAATGCACATAAGAGGAATGTTTAATGCAAGCTATCCAAATGGTTGGGAGAGAAATTTTGATAACAAGATCTTTATCAGTATTGTGCTCCACCAAGTCATTCATGATACCCATGACCTCCATTTCTATAACATCCTCTATCTTCTCCTTGGTGAGGCTTGAGGTCGTTGTATCCTTAGTGTTCACCTCCTCACTTTCCCCCATACCATGAGCATCTCTTTCCTCCTCATCCTTCTTTTCATTCCCTTCATCCTCTGATTCATGTACATCATACATGGGATGGTCCTAAGCCTCTTCACACTCATCATCATCCCTTTTTCCCTTGTAAGCCTCTTGGATCTCCATTTCTTCTAAGTCCACCTTTTTTGATACATTTTCCTTCTTCCTAACTAGTGATTCTAGTATAGGAGATTATGCCTTCTCTTCTTCAGTAGGTGAATCCTTCCTTTCTAGTGATTCTTCTTTTTCAGGGGGGATTTTCCTACTCTAGCACCTCCCCTTTAGGTTTATTTTCTTTTTCCTCTATGGGGTACTTCTTTCTTTGTGCATAGGTGCTTGGATTTGAACTCTACTCCTGTGCACCTGTAGATTCCAATGTCTGCATACTTGGTGCCTTTTTCTCAAGATCCTCTTTTCTCTACCTCTTCCTTGGCATGGATTTCTTTCTTTGGGTATGGTCTTCTAGGATCGAGACATCATTTTACACATAGGCACCCTTCTCATATTTTGGCATTATGCACATGTATACCCTTGTTGTGTTTCTTCTAGCAAAAAGAAAGGTCACTGGCTTCATCATTTGTATATCATAGGACACATACTTCTCCACATAGGCATGCTTTGTCTGGGTATACCAGAGTCTTGTGCAGATCATGGTAGTACTGGTCCACCATGCTTGGAAGAACCTCAGCCTTTTTTTTTCCTTGAAGCGGTTGAGTCATCGTCAAACTAATCTCCTTCACGGGTAAGACTAGTAAATTTATAGATCAGTTGGGGAGATATCCTCATCCTTCTTCCAACGAACTAGAAATGGTCTTCATGTACACACGACATTAGCTATTGGTACAACCACTTGGGTTTACAATAATAGGGAAACTCATAGAGTTACAGTAACTTGACCTTCTCCATATTCACCTTTACTTCATCTTCGTAGATGGGCATTCCGTTTGGTGTCCTCTTATCTGTAGGTCTAATAATTTCTAGTGCCATCTATTTTTCTATGGTGTTTGTTTGATGCTTGTAGTCACTTATGG
Source organism: Taxus chinensis (assembly GCA_019776745.2). Taxonomy (NCBI): domain Eukaryota; kingdom Viridiplantae; phylum Streptophyta; class Pinopsida; order Cupressales; family Taxaceae; genus Taxus; species Taxus chinensis. Next base: position 93,911,255 of record CM034149.1, on the reverse strand, counting down.
AAATTTTTCTCACATGTAAAATCCATTCCTTTCCATGAAATACACCATCTGGGTATTACAGCTCCACATACCATTCTTTGTTGAAACTATTGGAAACAACTTGTTTCCCTTTTCCCTTGCCCTTCTTTTATAAAATAGTGGTTACGTTCCTTTATGCCATTTCTCCTATCAGGTTGATGAGTGCATTATCTGGCTCATTTATATCATTCTTATGATAAGTAAATTTCCACATAGATATGATTTTCTAATGCATGGGGATGCTATGTATAGTTATATCATAGTCATTTTTATGCATTTTGCTTTCTTTTGTTCATAAAAACGGATTACCGTATAAACTTCCTACTAACTATATTTGTGAGGAAAATGTGATGATTTGTGTATATAAATGATAAACATTTTTTGTTGATGTCATTACAAAGTCTGAGTTTGGAGATGGAAAATGGGAGCAAAATCCTTTTTCCACTAGTCGACCTATTAGTATGGGACTTATTTCTAACTGTCCCATAGAAATTTATGAGTTTTAGTTAATATTGATTAGTGGAAGATGTTAATTCTACCTATTATGGTGAATATTGTAACTTTTTGTGTCTATATTAAGACACCTTCCTAAGAACATGATTAGTTATTATTTTTGGAGATACTTTGCAATATATTGTCTATGGCATTCATAAATTTAAACTTCATATGTTATACACGATATGGAACTTGTTTAAATTAATAGAAGTAAACATCATTTTAAATATCTAAAGCTGTTGATAATTCCTCTATACCAATGGAGAGTAAGTGCAAACTTAACCAAGGAGACAAGAGTGTTTTTTATGTTCACAAATGCATACAGTTTTTTTGATAAGTCTTACTACAATCCTTGTTGCAGTATATTTCATGCAATATTTGGTTGAATGTATTTGTTTTCCGTACCAACACTTTTATCTAGAATATGTGTTTCCTTTAATGCAAAGTCTAGTTAACATGCAATCTTACTTTTACTAAGTTCTAACTTCAATTGTGTAGTTGCAGTTTCATTTGTTTGAGTACAATGTGTGTATTTAAATTTAAATTAGAAGTGTGGATTTTAGACTTCCTTTCATAACAGTAGATGAATTCCATAGATTTACATTAGGTTTCTATAGATTAGTAACCAACACAACACCCCCCAATAGAAATCCCAACGAGAACTAGTTACATAAAGCTCCGTTGCATACAACCTAAGACATAGACCTGGTTTATAATGACACTAACATGATATCATGTTAGTTAAATGATTAGAGAATAAAAGTACCCATAACTTTGGGCACTATTTCTGGGGACACCCTAAGCACACTACACCAATCTTTCACTTCACATGATATGGGTGTTAATGGAGTTCATATATGAAACTAGTAGATGTCTTCAGCCTTGTTTCAATAACCATCTTTGATGCATAGGCCATAGGATGATAAAGGGAGATTTACAACACATAACATTTAACAAATCTCTCTAGACAATTTACATGTAGATGAATCTATGAGTGACACTTCCTCCAATACAACACCTAGAATCATTTTTGGCCAACACTCAGAAATGGGGGACCATGGGAAAAATGGAGACCACTCCCTGGGTCGGACCTTTACTTACCCCATTGTATTTGATGAGGATGAGGATGTGCCCATGAAAAATATCTCACCATCCATCCTCCCTATCGGTTTAGGCATGTCTATGCAAGACCATGACGAGTTCTTGTTTGAATTCAAAGTTCTATTCTAGACATATGACTACAGAATGGATAGTCAAAAACTCAAATTGTTTCCTTCCACTCTCAAAGATTCTACTATGAGATGGTTCATGGGGTTGACCTCTAACTCCATTAATTCTTGGGAAGCCATGGAGACAACATTTTTAGATAAATATTAAGACTACTACAGGGGAAGGGATAGAATAGAATAATTCTTCTAGATACAACAAAAATAAGATGAAAATCTAGAGGATTATCTGGATAGATTTCTCTTTCTCCACTGATGAAGTGGTTATGAGTTACATAAATACATTACTAAAATAGTTTTTCTTAAAGGCCTTAACGAGGAAACTAAGGATTCCCTCCATCTCATGGGAGGAGGATATGTACATAAACTTACCTTGGAACAAATCACTGAGTTATGCAAAATATACTCCAGAACACGAGGGGTTATAAGAAACAAAAAGATATCCAAACTTACTCTGGGTACCTCTGAACTTTTGGAGGAAATGGATAACATGAAAAAAGACATTTTTTTGCAGTTAACATCAACCATATATGGACTCAAGGCTAAAACCAGTCCTGCCAAAGAACTTCCTGACATATATTTCCCAAAGTGTAGGAAGAGACACCCCCTGAGAGAATGTCCTTTAGATGTCACAGACATGTGTTTAATCTATGAAGTGGCTGATCATGACACTAAGCATTGCACCTTATTACCAAAATTGTAAGTAGGCATGAATTTTATATCTTAAGCTGATGTAGAGTTAAACTTTGTTCAAAGGCCAAATAATCTGGTTGGATTTCCACCTTGAACTACTCAGAACCTCTAGAGGATGTCATGGCCCAATCAAGCCCCTCAGCCTACTTGGGGACAACCTGAGTGGACAACATCAAATTGGATGAGTTATCCACATTCACTACCTTGGATGAATCCCTACACTCAACTAGGTTTGACACCAGAAACCCTAGCAAGTCCATGACACAACCAACAATGGGGTTCACAAAAGAATCGTAAACAAAACCAGCCATGGACACCACCACAAAACATTAATCAACAACATAGATTCCAACAACCACAGTACGCTTTGATGCCCTACCCCCCAAATCCTACCAACAAAAAGGACAAGAAAAAAAATCAAAACTTCTAGCCCAGTCAGTAGAAATTCCTAAAAATCATTAGATAAATTCAATTGATGAAGCAAGTGCAAGTAACACAATATATGTTACTACTATTGGTAATTTGTGACGGAGGTCTGGGAAAACATTGAATCCTCATATTGTTATCACAGAAATACCTATAGACATGGATAAAGAAGAGACACTTGAGGACAATACAGGACATACACCTTCTCCATAGACACAAAACATTTAGAACAGTCAAGAACTTAACCAGCATACCCATCAAGCTCCTTTGCCTGAGTGGTTAAAAGACACTTAAACTGTAGATGACATAATGCTAGTACAAGAATTTAAAAAAGTACTCATTGAGGTCCCACTTCTGTGAGAAATAAGGGACATTCATGAATTAAACCAAAACATTATAAATAAGTGTATAAAAACACCAAGGAGGAAAAATAAATACCCAAAAACTATTCGGGTGGAAGGAAATTTGGCTGATTTAGTAGCTGGAAACCTTATTTCACCAAAATATGGGAATCCCAGGAGTCTAGTTATTACTATTTGTATAAACAATCAGTCAATATCTAATGTTTTGGTGGATCTTGGTGTTTCCATTAATGTCATCACAACAGAAATGTTTAATTTGTTGTCCTTAATAGAACTACAACCTACCAATAATGTTCTTCAACTAACAGATCAATCCATTATTATACCATATGGTATGATCAAGGATATAATGGTCACCGTTGAATTTGGGATTATCTTGTAGATTTTATGGTCTTATAACCTAAATATCAAAAATTGGGATATCCAATTATCTTGGGGAGACCCTGGTTAGCCACTTTTGTTGCATATATTGAGTGTAGGTCAGGCAAAATGACCATTATAAATGGGTAGAAATCCAAACATATTTCATTATACCCTCTTGCCTAACCTTATGTGAGTGTTTGTGACCATCTATGGGTAGATTATTTGGATACTAACTCTCTGAGTTATTTTTATTTAGCCACCGTTGTAGTGCAAAACCATATGGCAGAAGTTGTTGAGTCACATACACTAGGTGATGAATAGGGCTCTGTGACTATGGAAATCAGCACTCTTACTATGGAAATCAGAACTCTGATTATAAACCGATTTTATCTAGATCTGTCAAATGTTATTTCCTTTGTAAGTAATACTCCTGATGAGTCTTGTAAAGAAATATATTCTTATAATTTGGAATATTCAGTCCCTGATTTCTATTGTCCTTTGACCAAGATTTTTTCTATTGACAATATACCCATTCTTCACATGCTTTAACCCCATGTTTTCCCATTGAATTCATTAATCACCAATGCAGAGCTCACTCTTTTAAATGATACCAAGAAGGTTCCTATCAGCATAGGAAAAGAGTTGACCATTGGTAATGATTTAGAGGCCAATCAACATGCCAAGGTTCACGAATTTTTAAAGAAACATTCCCATGATTTTTCCTAGGATCACACTGATATGAAGGGAATTCATCCTAAAATTTTTACTCACCATATCTACATTGAGGATGTCAAACCTATAAGGCAGCCACAACGAGTAATTAACCCAGTGCTCAGAGACATAGTCAAAGGTGAGATAAAAAATTGCTAAAGGTAGGATTCATCTACCATATATCTGATAGTTAGTGGGTCTCCCCATTAGTTATAGTTCCCAAGAAAAATGGTAAATAGCAAATATGTGTTGACTACAGGGAACTTAACAAAGCCACCAAGAAATATTATTTTCCCCTACCTTTTATTAACTTGGTTCTGGACAATCTTGTTGGTAAGAAATATTTTTCTTTCTTGGATGGGTTTAGTGGGTATAACCAACTTAGTATTTCCCTGCTGATCAAGATAAAACTAGATGTACTTGCCCCTGGGGTACATTTTCATATCAAGTCTTACCTTTTGGAATTTGTAATGTACCTACTATGTTTCAGCTAGCATTCTTGGCCATATTTGCAGATCTCACTAACGACTGTGTTAAATTTTACATGGATGACTTCACTATCCACGGATCCACTTTTGATGAATCTCTAAATAACCTTGAGAAATTATTGAGAAGATGTTAGCAACACCAATTATCTCTGAGTCATGAAAAATGTATGATGATTTTCAATTAGGGAATTATCTTAGGTCACCATGTTTCTACCAAAGGTATACAGGTTGACCCCAAAAAGATATCATTCATCACTCAATTACCTACACTAACTAATCAGATTGAAATCAAAAGTTTCTTTGGTCATGCAGGGTATTATTGATGATTCATAAAAGATTTTAGTAAAATTGTTGCAACTATGTTATGATCTCTAACAAAATATTATGTTTTTGAATGGTCCCTCAGTACCAATAGACATTTGATTCTATCAAAGAGGATCAAACCACTTCTTCTATCTTATAAGGCCCTGATTGGGGACAACCTTTCCATTTCAACATTGATGCCTCTAATACAACGATGGGTGTTGTCCTTGGGAAAAAATATGTAGAAGATCACATGTATGCCATTTACTTTATCAACAAGAACCTGACTCTTACAAAAATAAATTACACTACTCTAGAAAAGTAATTCTTTACTATGGTATAATCCTTGAATATATTTCATCATTACATGATTGGGTATAAAATATTTGTTTACACTAACCACTCTTCCATTCGATATTTGATGAATAAACTAGTGGTTGGAGGTAGGATTATTTGATGGTTACTCTTGTTACAGGAATTCAATATTACCATTATTGATAAGCCATGGAAATATAATGTTTTTGATGATTTCCTTTCAAGATTGAATGTTTCAAGTAATGATGAAGCATTCCAGGATCAACTTCCCGATGAACATTTGTTTGTTATATAAACTAAGACTTTGTGGTTCGCCAATCTTGCGAATTATTTAACAAAAGGGAAGTTTCCTACCTATTTCACTCATAAGGAGAAATAAAGACTAGTTAAAAATAGTGCAATGTAAAAATGGTGTAATGGACTTTTATTCAAATGTTGTCCTGATATGGTTCTTCGCAGGTGCATTCGAGAAGATGAAGTACATGATATATTGTGAGCTTATCATGATGAGCCAGGAGGAAGACATTATTTAGTAAAATAGACAATTTAAAAAGTCATTGGAGTAGGGTACTATTGTCCTTCCCTCCATAGGACTGTCAAATAATATGTATGGTAGTGTGATGCCAGCAAATGAATGGGGAAGCCCACACTTTTAATGGAATTGCCTCTTAATCCTCAGCTGGTCTTAGGACTGTTTGAGAAATGGGGAATTGATTTCATTAGACATTTTGATCCCCCATATTTTGGTAAAGAATACCTCTTGGTATACATGGACTATGTCACTAAATGGGATGAAGTTCAAGAATTGGCATCTTCCAATAAGGATGTTATTGCTGATTTTTTGTACAATTGGATATTGCTACGATTTGGTGCACCTAGGGCCATTGTATTTGATCAACGTCCTAAATTTGTTTCAAACATGATTGAGGCATTTTTTGAAATGTACTGAATCAAGCACTGGAACTCATCACCATATCACTCCCAATCCAATGGGTAGGTGGAAGTAACAAATTGAGAACTTGAGAATATTTTGACTAAAGTGGTTAGTGTTGAAAGAAATAATTCGATACCAAAATTTCCTGAAGCAGTATGGGCCTATAACATGACTTGGAAAACAACTATTAGTTTTTCCCCCTATGAGTTGGTATTTGGGAAAAATCCACTGTTACTTGTTGAATTTGAATTACACACCTAGAGAACAAAACTAGAAGTTGTAATCGATGTGGATGAAGCGCAATGTGAATGAGTGATGCAGCTAAATGAATTGGATGAAATGTAGATGGAGGCACAACAACAGATATAAATTATTCAATATCAGTGGAAGACCTAGCACGATGCTCATATCAAATCCAAAACATTTCATGAAGGGGATTGGGTCATACTCTTTGATTCCAGATATCAAAATTTTAAAGGTAAGTTATGGACACATTGTTTGGGCCCCTATCATATCAACAGATTGTTTGATAATGACTTTGAGTAGCTATTACCAATTTATGGCGACAAACAGACTCTTCTTGTGAATGGACACAAAATCAAGATTTACTAATGACCTCTTGACAAGGAGACTTTCACCAGGGACATTATGTTGAATGACGACATGCATGCTGAGATGAATCTTCACCCCTTGAGACTGGAGTATTTTTTTCCTGTTAATTTTAATAACGGAGGATGGTCATGATTCAATCTTCTTCCCTTAAGTTAGTTGTTTTGTTTTCAATAAATGCATAAATCTTCATTATTTCAAAACCACTAATCACATTTAATCTTAGACTATAGTATGTGGGAATATACAAATATCGTACGTTGATCTTGGCATGGTTAAGTGCATCCAAAATCACTATGGATATTTCCTTATAAAGTAATCCCCCATGCATGCACTTGTCATATTTACATCCATCATACAATGTTAAATATATTTATTATGGATATATTTCCAAATATGACGCTATGGTATGATGGCATAAGGGTGTAATGAGTCATGATTTTCACACACATCATATGTGTCAAACTCTATAAAGAAGGACAGGTGTCAATTGGGTTTCAAAATATGAGATGTGCACCATCTCGCATATCATAAACTCATGGCTGGTCTTGTCCACCTTTTTATGCCACCAAATTTTCTCTGATTTTATGTTATTCAAGGATTCAGATACAATTCAAATTAATAGTTCCAAGCTACTTCCTATCGTTGCTTCTTGATTATTGAGCATATCATTCTACCTGCCATCACACAGTGAATTCGAGCACGTCTTGTTCTTGTTTCTATACTATCTAGATTCATTTGCCTTTAACATGGGACAAAAGAGGAAATCTGAGCCTGATTCTCTAGACCCATTACTCAACAACATTGTGATTTTGTAGGTGTTTTATGATTCAAGTTGGCTTGACTTCATCTAGAATATTGAAAGTTTTGATGAGGGTATCATGGACGAGTTCTTGGAAAATTTTAAGGCTACTTGTTCTGGTGCTAGAAGGAAACACGTTGAGATTACCAACCAGGTAGTTTATGAACTATCGATCTTGTAAAAATTTTGTTTGAAAATAATGAAAATTCTCCCGTAAAATACTTGCTCACTTTGTTTCATGAGGATAGTGAGGCATTCCCTGATGTTATCCTTACCCCTCAGGGTGTTTAAAAAGGCATTAAGCAAGATAGCCTACCTGAGATTTGGAGAGAGATAGCCAAATGCATTAATAGCTATTTTATATGTGACGGCCAACCCTCTATGCTTGGTGGTGATGCACTCAATATTATTATTCATTTGAAGAAATGATGCATCAACCTAGCCCACAGGGTAAATTTACCTAAAAACTTGGCGGACACTGTTATAAAAATTGGCCAAAAATACAAGTCTGGAGGAGGAAAAGTGATGTTGAAACACCCAACGCTAATTCATTTATTGTTCTCACATTAAGTATTCTTTAAGAAAAAGTAGAGACTCGAAATGATTATTTTGGGGGAGATTTCTAAGGCAAAATAGTTAAAATTAGGGCCATTTTCCACACCTTGGTCCATTCCCACACCAGCCTCTCGCCCTACACACAATACAAAGGAGGAACTTGGCGCTCTCGAGCACATGGACAAATCAGTTTCCCAAGTAAGTCCATCTTCGACCACTTATAGTTTTAGGGGTAAGAATACCTCTACTTAATCTTCTTTTATGTTCCCCCAACCACGTCGGTCTTATGTATTGCGTAAAATTGGAAGCTCCAGGTTTGAGAGATTCACTGATGTTTATACCCCTGTGTGGGAAGTGGGGAATGAGGGAGACAACGAGGCTATCCCCACTGACAAATCACTAGACACCATCTTCACTACCGGTCATCCTTTTCCCTAGTCTTTAGCCATGCCTACATCTTCAGAAGCTCACTCCGCAGCTCCAGAAGCTACTTCAGTACCTAAAGCCCAGAATCCCGTTCCAGTGCCTATTGTAATGTACATTGATTATCTCAGATCATGTCAAGATGCCAATCCTCAAAATTATTTGGAAGAAATCAAACTTGTTAAGGCCCAATTGAAAGCTATGGAAGAAACCAACTTGTCTTCACAAACTGAATTTAGCCAATGCAAAGTGGAGAAAGTTAGAGAAATAACTGCTTTACAAACTGAAGTTAGTATCTTAAAGTGAAAGAAGGATAAAGGTCTTAGCATTTTAAATTCTTTCCACCAAATATCTCTTCAGAATTTCAAATTAAACAAAGAAAATAAGAATTTGAAAGGGGAGATGGAAATCATCCAAGATGGAAAAAAATTGCTCTCTCTTTAGGACTTTGTTTGTCATTTGGCTTTTAAGCTCTTATCCTTTAGGAAACCCTCCTCAGCTTACAACATGTTTATTCACAAGTAGTTTTATTCTTGGCAGTTGTTCCAGTTGTGTTATTATCCACCTTACGAAGTTCCTAATGGAAATAGTTTCTTATCTATTTACAAGTCCATTACACCTAAAATTAAAAAATTTCTCTGTGAGTTTTACCTCCATAATATGTTAGTTAACAATGTCCCTGACTTCTTAATTAACTTATTTTAGGGGGATTTTCAATTAAAAGCCTTTGAATCATTGTTAAAAAATTAGATCATATGGGGTGAGAAAATGAATATTCTCAATCACACAGCTCAAACAATATGTTTCTATATCCATCTTACACATCATATGGATGTGGCTTTGTGGAAAAATTTCAGATCTCTCTACTACCAAGCAAGTATTGGAGAGAATACTTCAAAAATCCTACTGAAATGTGTAGAGAATTTTGAAATCTACAGTTTACAGGACTTTGGGATGGCCAGGAAATCCTGTGATAGGAGATGGGACACCTCGAGCTTGCCATTGAAATGCATGGAGGTTATTTCCCCTCATAACTTTAGTTGGAGTATGCGCCGGGGTGATGCCCTTATTACAATTATAAGATAGTCATCAGAAAAAACAAGAAATCAATACAATGATGAATGACCATAACTTCAGGTACATCCACCCCTCCTCTTGAGTCCTACTTCCACTTGGGAAAACAATGATGCATAGTCAAACAAGAGATTTATAGCTTGGGTTGAGGTTACTTCAAATTCTTAGGGATGTAAAGGTATGAGGAAGAAATATGTTGATCAGTTCGAAGAATATGACATGGCTTAGCAACTTGGTCATAGAGCAGGACGTAGATAGGTTACATTGGGACATGAAATAGGTAAAGTAGAGGGAAATGATGAGTGCATTATTTGGATCATTTATATCATTCCTAAGATCAATAAATTACCACTTAGATATGATTTGTTAATGCATGGGGATGCTTTGTATAGTTATATCATAGTGAGTTTGATGTATTTTCCATTCTTTTGCTCATAAAATCTAATTACCATATAAACCTCCTAATAAATATGTTTCTGAGGAAAATATGATGATGTGTGCAGAGAAATTATGAACGTTTTTTGTTGATGTAATTATGAAGTCTGAGTTTGGAGCTGGAAAATGGGAGAAAAATACTTTTTCCACCATTCAACCTATTAGTATGGGACTTGTTTCTAACTGTCCCATAGGAATTTATGAGTTTTAGTTAATATTGATTAGTGAAAGATGTTAGTCTTTCCTATTATGGTGAATATTGTAACTGTTTGTGTCTATATTAAGACACCTTTCTAAGAACATGATTAGTTATTATTTTTGGAGATACTTTGCAATATATCATCTGTGGCATTCAGAACTTTAAACTTCATATGTTATACATGATATGGAACTTATTTAAATTAATAGAAGTAAACATAATTTTGAAGATCTAAAGCTGTTGGTAATTCCTCTGTCCCAATGGAGAGTAATTGCGCACTCAACTGAGGAGATAAGAGTGTTTTATGTTCGCATATGCATACAGTTTTTCTGATAAGTCTTACTACAATCCTTGTTTCAGTATATTTCATGTAATCTTTGGTTGAATGTATTTATTCTCCTTACCAAAAATTTTACCTAGAATATGTGTTTACTTTTATGCAAAGTCTAGTTAACATGTAATCTTACTTTTACTAAGTTTTAGCTTCAATTGTGCAGTTGCAGTTTCATTTGTTTGAGTATTGTGTGTGTATTTTAATTTCAATTTGAAGTGTAGATTTTAGACTTCCTTTCATTACAGTAGATGAATTTTGTATATTTACATTAGGTTTTTGTAGATTAGTAACCAACACAACACTCCCCTAACATAAATCCCAATAGGAACTGGTTACATAAAGCTCCATTGCATACATCTTAGGACACAACCCTATTTTATAATGACACTAACAGGAGATCATGTTAGTTAAATGATTGAAGAATACAATGACGCATCACGGGTTATTAAAAATTATTTCTTAATTTTGATCTTGGCTTTGTTCAACTCTACAGATCTATAATTACACAAAAAATCACTTCAATCTTGTGCCCTAGATGTGGGACCCTAACCTAGAAAAAAACCCTTCCTTCAAAAAGATGGCGTATTCCCTTAAAGGTTCCAAAAACTCAAACAACCCTTCCCTCATGCCCATGTACTATTTTTCCACCTTGGTTCATTTATTACACTTTCTATGAACTCAGATATTCACAACCTTCTTTCATACAAATGTTCTCAAGGATGCATTAGTTCACAATATCTCTTCTATATCACAAATGCAATGTAACAATAATGTATCCTGACCTCTTACTTCTAGTTTTTGCTTCTTTTCTACAATAAATGTAATGCCACCTACCATCATACCTTAATAATAAAGGTGGTTTTTCCTTATAATAAAACCTTCAATGCTTTTACCCGCACACCAAATCCTACGTGAAAAACTTCTATAAGCTTCTGGCATGTAAAAATCCTTATGGACAAAAGATCCTTATGCACGTGCTCTTAATGGAAAAGGTACTTCTTCTGTCCTTACCATGATTTTTGACATCCCCTACCTCATGTTGTGCCTATGATTTTCATACTTCTACGTGGTCTTTGTAAATATCTCCTCACACAAAACTCCTTTTGTCCAACTTTTCTTTGTCCAATTTTAAACACTTCACACTTTTGATTCTTAAATCTAGGCCATCAAAACATAGCTTCCACTACTAGCTTGCATTAATTATTGCATTAATCCATGCCACACTAAAATAGATGTGTGGTCTATAGTGCCCACTTCCATTTGACACCTTTTGGATACCTATTTTGATACTATGATTACATTATAGACTTTATTATGTTTTCATTTTGTATGCTGTTAGACATTGATCATGGATTATTGTTGATCTTGATTTGATTATGATGCATGATTATTATTAGAGACACCTTATATGTAGATGATGATATATTATTTAACATGGATGTTTCATGGATGTTGTTTGGACATATGATTTTGGATATTATTATTAGATCTAGAAATGGATATTTTATGATGATGATATAGTTAATTGATTAAAAATGTAAAGGATGTAGTTGTAATTCATTTATATAGTTGGTTTTGTGATTTCATTTATATCATGTTGGAAGTTCTGATATGGCCATGAGACCAAAGTAGGTATTTGTATTTTGTAGGTTAAAAATATCACAACAAAACATCGAGAGATTGGAGACCAACCATAATGGAATTCTAGGTGAATTCGACAAGGTCACCATGGAAACTTGTTTTATTGTGTTGTGTGTTGTTTTGTTATGGATTCCCATGGGGGGAATTACCTTTACATGTGAATGGGTATTGTGTATTTTATTAATGTGGTTACATTTTATTTATTGTTGTATGTATTTTATTAGTAATGTGTTCCATTTTCTTGTAATTAATTAAAATGTGGTAGATTAATGTGAGGAATCATATGTTAAAATTTAAATAAATTAAATTGGGATGTGGGAAAGTAATAATGGCAGTTGTTGGCTATTTTTATTAAATATGTAAGGGATGTGTAAGTGTTTGTGTAAGTCTGATTTTAGAGTATGAAATACTCCACCTCCATGGAAATTCAAGTTTGGGATTTTTTTGGAGGCTTGTGGGACAAGTAAAACTTGTCCCATCCCTTTAAATTTAATTTCCCAACCATACTTATGGTTGAAGAAGTGAATTTTGAATTTTATAATGAGTTTTATTAATCATGTTACTTGTTTTTTATTGCACTCTCTTACATTTTAATTAATTTGTTGTCCCTTGAGGTGTGGGATTTTTGAAGTGTGCAAGTAACTTGTCATATTTTCACCCACCTATTTATTATGCTTGGCAGAATGGATTTTGTCTTTTGTGTTTGAATTGGAGGATGTGCGATGTGGCATCCTACATGGATCCACATCATCCTCTTCTCTTCCCTATTCTATATAATTCAAACTCACTTCTTGTTTTGGGGTTATTGAATCATTTTGTAACTTCTTTGGTGCACATTTTTTTGTGTTGGAGCTCTTGTTTTGGAGGAAGCTTGGAGAAATCTTTGCATACTTGGGAGATTGCTATTTGGAACTGTGTTATTGACTTTGAAATCTTGTTGTTTGGAAGAAAATTAACCATGGAGAGGTAGGAATTTAACTCTCCTTTTATGTTGTTATTTTCTCGTTGTGTTGTGTGAATGGTGCATGTTTTGTTTTATTTGTTGGTTGGTTGGGTAGATTGCCTTAGGAATGGTGTAGGAGAAGGCTATGGGGAATCCATGTGGGGGGGACAATAAGAGAATGCCATTAGCATCAGAATTTTGTGGAGGGAGTTTGGGTTTGGGATCGACCATGGAAAATAAATAGCTTGCATTTCTTACTTTGTGGGGGGGCATAAGGAAATATGTGGGGGAGCATAAGGAGGGATTTGTGGGGGGAATAAGGATACGTATGGTGAAATTTATTGGTGAATTGTTACTGGTGGATGCCCAATTCCCAATTAGGAAGTATAAGTAGCTTCCCCCATAGACCTTTCTCCTTTGGCTTGCATGATCAAGCCTAAGTTTTGATTTGAATATTTTCAATTGCATTTGTAAATTGTTGTTTTGTGTTGAAATATGTTTTATATTGAAATGTGCATGTTTGAAAGAATGTTGTGTGTTGTGGAAGCTAGTTGTTGCCATGGGTTGAATTGCATCTCTTATTGTATTTTGGTTGGGGCTTGGGGGCCAACGATGAAGGAAGGATTCTCCTTTAATTTGATGTTTTGGTTGGGTGGAGAGCATTGCCTTTAACCCTCTTTTTTTATGAACAACTTGAAGAAAGAGAAAATGTGCATATTGTTGTCCTGGAGCAAAAGAAACATGCAGTTTGATAGTCCCTTGTGAAACATATTTATTTGTAATCCTTCCCCACTTGATGTGGATGAGATTGTATTTATATTGTGAAGAAATGATGTTTTAAGTGATTATGAAAGTTGTACATTTGAATATGAAGGCATTTATACTCTATTCTGGTTATTGGTAAGAAGGAATTAGAAATGTGTTAATGCATTCAAATATAGAAAGATATAAAGTTGTATACTTGGAATTAATAAAGAATTGAAATATTTTCTCTCATTTGCATTGTTGTGTTGAATTGGAATATTAATTTGTGATTGGAAATCTCTGTTTAATTTCAAAGAAAAGAAAATACGTATGAAGCAAATATATTGCTTGTTTATTTTGGAAATATATGAAATTTGGAATCAGAATTTACCATTTAGCTTTGAAATGATTTGTTTATAAACAACTAAATTTATTAGACTAGAGTAGAAATAAAATATCACACTTAAATGATAAAATGGATATACAGAATTTTCCTAGAAATGAATCTCTGTTGCAAATTTTAAAGTAGCAAATTTAATCAAAATGTACAGTTCAGACCTGCACACATTAATCAACTTGGAAATGTTAAAATTTAGTATGCCGTATCACCAATGAACTCAAATTGACAAAGAAAACTTAAGAAAATAATTTTAACATTGCAAAATCGAACCCAATTCCCTTCCTCAGCCGTTTTCTGTCAATTGTTGGAAAAAATTCAAACTTTATTAAATTGATCAAAATTACTTTCCTAAAACATTCTAAATTATCCCTAGAGTAATCCTCCATGTCTAGTTGGCATGTTGAGTGAAGGAGGAGATCAAATTTAATCAAATTTAAAATTTGGAAATTAATAGTTGGCTTTTTAAAAGCCTGCATATCATTTTTGTAAAATGGACCCCTTAAATTAGATCAAAATGTAAAATTGATGTTTTCTATGCAAAGAGGAAATTGAGATATTTCCAGAAAGTCCTCATTTTCCCAAAACTGAGTTTTATAGCATAAGTTATGGCACTTTGAAGTTTATCTGCCTTGGTAGGAAAATTTGGGAAAATTTTCCCTGGCGGGCCCGCGACCAGAAAAAATCCCGTTAAAATCCTTACAATTTTTTTTTTTAAATTGGTTTGGGAAAAATTTTGAATTTTCCTCTTCCAGCCCACAACCAATCAGAGGCTACCATGTGTCCTCATAGGGCTATGACGGAGGTGTGGCATCATTTTTGCCCTTAGGCCTTTTTAAAAAAATTAGAAATTTTTCATCTTTTCCCCCGCCGACCCGCTACCTACCAGAGGGTGCCACGTGGCACCTTGAGGTGACAGCGGAGGAGGGATAACTCCATCACTTTTTTTTCGATATTTTTGTCTTTGGTAAAATTTTGAATAAAGACCCATGCTTCTGCCATGCCTTGGGAAGACTTCCTTTCGCGGGCGCGCAGACCCGCACGCGCATTTACTCCTTTCATGCCATCTCCTCCCTTTGGAAAAATTCACCGAATCTCCCCACCACTCCACCTATCTCTCTTCTTCCCAAGGTGAATGGTGTAGTTCCATGGACCTATGGGCCCGTGGAGGCCAAATTTCTTTTCCTTCCCCTTTGGCAAAATGTCTAATTAACCCCCACCACTCCACCCTTCCCTCACCTTCTTTCGCTTGGATCAGGAGCCGACATGTGCCCTTGGAGGACCCATGGAGGTGTGGGAACAAATGGGAATTTTATCCTACACTAGGAAAAATTCCAAACACCGCCCCGTGACCTACCAACCCAAAATTTTCTCTTCACCCCTGCTTGACACGTGTCCCCTTGGGGAAAATTTGACCCCCAAAAGTTTTCCTGCCCATATCTTTAGTTTCTGAAGGAGTTAGGAGGAATTCTTTATATCACCGGAAAGGTGAGAAAATTTCCTATCTAATGGAAATGATTTAGGGAAATATTGAATGCATTAAGTGTGAGAAAAATCAAGTTGAAACTCTAAGCTTGTTAGAGAGTGGGTATGGGGATAAATTATTCACTGAACCTAACTTAAACTTCTAACCCTAAAATGTGAACTTTGTGACCTCTGATAATTGTGTTAAAGAGAAATTATGTTATAGTATTTTATATTTGTTTTAGAACCTGATAGTGTCAAATTTTTCCTTACAACCTGGTTGTGAACACTTCTAATAATAAAAAAAATTATTCTATAATTTTCTAACTAACCCTAGGTTGTTTCTTGGGTCTCAAGTGGGTTGTTTTTTTGGGCATTACACTTGGTATTAGAGCAGTGGTTCAAAAGCTTGGACCATTAGGCACACTAGAAAACTTGGGACATGAAACTTAAACCGAGCACACTTTTAAATCTAGAAAACAACTTAGCTAGAATTTGTATATTTTAGTAAACATGGAAGTTCTGTAAAACTTAGAAAAATAAACTAACTCTCGCTTTGGTTTGTACAAGAGGCTCAGACAGAGTGAGAGGAACCTTTATAGAGACTCAGACTTACTACCACCACCACTAGATTAGGGTGTAGCTGCTATTCTACCCCAGATCTTGAAGACTCTTGAGGATGTTAATGTCGCTCTACGCGGAGGATTAGGAGGAGGACATGCAGCTAGCCATGACAGAGCCCCTTCTATAGAGGGTCAGCTATCTCCTCAACCCAGCAAGGATCATAGAGGAGAGAACTCCCATGTAGAGTCAGCCAAAGTAGAGTCACCACCTAGGAGACAAGGTGATAGAGTTTACGAGCATAAAGAGAGGTCTCGAATCCCTAAGCTTAGGGATGAACATGCAGAGAGACCTAGTGGCCATCAGACCACAACTATAGATCACATCAGGGAGATACTGAAGCTTTGGCCCTCACATTACTCAGGTGACATGGGTGAATTTTAGGAAGATGCCTAGCTAGTGAGCTTGAGTGGTTACTTCAAGCTTTGTCCTTGTACTAGCAACACAAAACATCATGTTGCGATCCATCTACTTAGGGATGGAGTAGGAGTATGGTGGAGGATAGAGGAGCAGAATCTCCATGTAGATTCAAAGATAGTGACTTGGGAGCTATTTCAAGAGAGATTCAAAAGTAGATATTTTTCATGGAGGTTCATATAGCATAGGATCGATGAGTTCCATGACCTCCGACAGGAATCTCTTTCTGTAGCACATTATGAGAGTAGATTTCTAGATCTACTCCAATATGTTGAGTATATGCAAGATGAGTAGGTTTGGATTCACAGGTTCATCCGGGCCCTGAATTTTTATATTGGAGGTGTTGTGTAGATCCACTTCCCACAGACATTATCTGAGGCCATCGAGAAGGCCTATATTGTAGAGGAGACTCGAAGAAAGACCCAGTAGGCTAGAGACCAAGTCCTGAGCCGCATACAACAGATTCATGATGGTAGATCAAGGGGGTTAGTACCCCTTCCTCGTGGTGGCTAGGGTATAGTATAGTCATCCTTTAGGCCACAGTAGCAGTCCCTCCCACCTCATAGACCTCCACAAAGAGCTAATATACATAGAGGTTGGAGTATGCGGCCTCCTCTTAAAGGTCCCATCAGGACACAGGGTGGACCTAGAGCTCAGTCAGTGGGAGCTCACCAGTAGAGGCCATAGTAGACCATAGCTGGATCATCAGGGTCCACACCCGGGAGCCTACTAGAGGTGCTACTCATTGGGGAGGATAAGGAGGATGTTTTGGTTATGGAGTTATGGGAAACTTTTGGAGAGACTACCCATAGAACTGTAACAACAAAGATAAGGCACTGATATCAGAGCCGATTGTTCATGACATGGGACGTAGCCACAGGATTTATGCAGTGGTTTAGAACTACCAGGAAGAGCACCAGACCACAGTTCTTGATACCATAGGTAGCATTGGTTATATTCCTACCTCTGTATTGTTTGATTATAGTTCTTCTAATTCTTTCATTGCACCATATCTAGTAGAGCAATGCAGGCTGGTGGCAGTTAGGTAGGGTCTTGGCTAGGATGTTGAGATGGATTCTAGAGCTAATATCTCTATAAACTCCTTAGTTAAGGAGTGTGTAGTGGATTTGGGACATTTCATCACTACCTCAGATCTCTGTATCCTTCCTTTGGGCTCATATGGAGTCATTTTGGGTATGGATTTTTTATCTACACACAAGGCCAGGATGGATTGTTATCACAAGACTACATCTTATGTAGATGATTTGGGATTTGAGTCAGTGATCTCAGGGGTCAAGAAACCCATTTCTATTCACACCATCTATGCTATACAGCTTAAGCGATGTGTGTGACAGGGTTCTCAGATGTATGCTATTATAGTTAGTGACAGATCAGAAGATGGGTCTAGTGGACCATCACTGGATGATCATCCCATCTTGGGAGAGTTTTTTTATTTCTTTCTAAGGGAGCTACAAGGGTTATCACCCCCATGTGAGATTGACTTTCATATAGATCAATTTCATGGAGAAAATCCTATCTCACGAGCACCTTATCAGTTAACACCCCTAGAGCTCTATGAGCTCAAGTTATAGCTTGAGGGCCTTTTCAAGAAGGGACTTATCCATCCTAGTGTATCCCCTTGGGGTGCACTAGTGATCTTTGTGAAGAATAAGAATGGATCCTTGCGGTTGTGTATTGATTACTGCCAGCTGAACAAGGTAATGATCAAGAATAGTTATCCTCTTCCTCATATTGACGATTTGTTTGATCACATGAAGGGAGCTACAATTTTCTCTAAGATTGATCTTAAGTCAGGGTACCATCAGATGAGGATTTCAGATATGGACATTCATAAGAGTGCCTTCCACACGAGATATGGGCACTATGAGTTCACAGTGGTGCCTTTTGGTTTGACTAATGCCCCCGTAGTGTTCATGAGTTTGATGAATGGGGTATTTAGGACCTTTTTAGATCACTTCGTGCTCATCTTCGTTGATGAAATTTTTATATAATCACATATGGGTGAGGAGCACAAGGGGCACCTTCACTAGGTTCTTCAGTGTCTTCATGAGCAGCAGCTTAATGGTAACTTGAAGAAGTGTGCTTTCTTTCAAACAGAGGTATAGTATTTGGGTCATATCATTTCTGGGGGAGGTATCACCGTCGATCCTTCAAAGATTAGAGCCATTATGGATTGGCTAGAACCTACTACAGTGACAGAGGTGCATAGCTTCATGGGATTAGCAGGTTACTACCAAAGATTTGTTCATAACTTCTCTCAGATTACACACCCTATCACTTCCATTCAGAGGAAAGGGAAGAAGTTTTTTTAGTCAGATAGATGTGTGTAGGCCTTTAGGAAAATGAAGGAGTGACTCACTACAACACCTATTAGTATAGTAATAGATCCATAGGGTGAGTTCTTTGTTTATACAGAGGCTTCTTTAGTAGGGCTTTGAGGTGTACTAATGTAGGAGGGAAGAGTAGTGGCTTTTGAGTCTCACAAAATCAAGGATCACAAGCTTAATTATCCTACCCATGATCTTGAGGTTGTAGAAGTTGTGCATGCTTTGGTTAGATGGAGACATTTTTTTCTTGGTAGGAGATACACACTTAGGAAAGATCATTTGAGTCTTCAACACCTCTTCACGCATCCCAATCTCAATGCTCATTAGTGGTGTTGGATGGAGTTGCTATGCGAGTATGACATGGAGATAGAGCATGTGAAGGGGAAGGAGAATGTGGTAGTAGATGATCTTAGCAGACGAAGGCATGTGGTTATGGCGACATTAGTGAGGATAGATTTATGGAGTAGGATTATTCAACATCTTTCTCTTGACACCTTCTACATTGCAGTTCAAGTAGAGATCAAGTCACAGAGACCCTTTGAGGGGAATTTTCATGGATTTACTTTAGAGGTAGATGGTCTTCTCAGGCACAGAGGTCGGATATATGTTCCTCGAAATGGAGGCTTGAGGTAGAACATCTTTGTTGAGGCACATCGTGCACCCTATTCAGCCCATCCCAGGGTGAAGAAGATGCATGCCACCTTTTGACAGTTATATCATTGGAGAGGACTTCATCAAGACATGGCCCAATTTTTGTCACGATGTTTAGAGTGCTAGTGAGTTAAGGCCGAGCATCAGCATTCAACATTCCTTCTTTATCCTCATGCTATACTGGAATGGAAGTGGGACACCATTTCCATGGATTTCATTGTTGGGCTACCAATGTCGAGATATCACAACAATGCCATCATGGTCACAGTTGATAAATTGACAAAAGTGGCTCACTTTTCTCCAGTGAAGACCAATTATACCACTAGAGTAGTGGTTTGGGTATATTTGGATGAGATTTTCAAGTTGGACGGGATTCCACAGAAGATCATTTGTGACCACAATCCTTTGTACACTTCACATTTTTGGACTACCATGCAGTATGTCCTCGGGCCTAGAATCGACTTCAACACAATATATCACCCTGAGAAAGATGGACAGACTGAGAGAGTGAATCAAATTTTAGAGGATATTCTTAGGATGTATGTGATGGATCAACAATCTAAATGGGAGGATTACGTGTACTTAGTGGAGTTTTCCTACAATAGCAATTTTTTAGAGTTCTACAGGCATGGCTCCTTTTCAAGCTTTATATGGTAGAGAGTGTAGGACACCTCTTAGCTAGGATAGGTTAGAGGATAGAGTATCTCTTAGACCAGCTATTTTATTGGACATGGAGCAATAGGTGGTGTTGATCAGGTAGAGGTTGTAGGAGGCACAAGATAGGTAGAAGAAGTATGTGGATCAGCATAGGATCAACCATAGTTTTGATGTGGGCATGAAGGTGTTCCTTCGTGTTAGGCCACATTAGAGCCCTATCTGTTATGGAAAAAGTTCTAAGTTAGCTCCTAGATTCATTGGTCCTTTTGAGATCTTGGAGTGTATCAGCCCTTTGGCCTACCATCTAGCATTGCCACCCAGCTTGTCTCGCATACATGATGTTTTGCATGTTCTAGTACTCATGAGATATATTACATATCCTTCTCATGTGTTAGATTAGACATCATTGCAGGTGCATGATCAGTGGCAGGTGATGGTGGAGCCCATTTGCATCTTAGATCATAGTACCCTAGGCCTTTGAGGAAGAGAGGTTGATCAGGTTCAGGTGCAGTGGGACAGATATGATGAGACTGCAGCTACATGGGAGGATGTTACTTAATTACAAGTTCAGTTTCCACATTTGTTCTAGTGAATCCAGAAGGAAGTCAAGTCTAAGGTGAGGGGGATGTAGAGCCCACTTCCCTTTGACACCTTTTGGATACCTATTTTGATACTGTCATTACATTATAGACATTATTATGTTTTGATTTCGTATGCTGTTAGACATTGATCATGGATTATTGTTGATCTTTATTTGATTATGATGCATGATTATTATTAGAGACACCTTATATGTAGATGATGATATATTATTTAACATGGATGTTGTTCAGACATATGATTTTGGATATTATGAGTATATCTAGAAATGGATATTTTATGATGATGATATAGTTAATTGATTAAAAATGTAAAGGATGTAGTTGTTACTTTGATGTTGTTGTAATTCATTTATATAGTTGGTTTTGTGATTTTGTTTATATCATGTTGGAAGTTCTGATATGGCCACAAGGCTGAAGTAGGTATTTGTATTTTGTAGGTTAAAAATATCACAACAAAACATCAGGAGATCGGAGACCAACCACAATGGAATTCTAGGTGAATTTGACAAGGTCACCATGGCAACTTGTTTTATTGTGTTGTGTGTTTTTTTGTTATGGATTCCCATGGGGGAAATTACCTTTACATTTGACCATGGGTATTGTGTATTTTATTAATGTGGTTTCATTTTATTTATTGTTGTATGTATTTTATTAGTAATGTGTTCCATTTTCTTGTAATTAATTAAAATGTGGTAGATTAATGTGAGGAATCATATGTTAAAATGTAAATAAATTAAATTTGGGATATGGGAAAGTAATAATGGAAGTTGTTGGCTGTTTGTATTAAATATTTAAGGGATATGTAAGAGTTTGTGTAAGTCTAATTTCAGAGTATGAAATACTCCACCTCCATGGAAATTCAAATTTGTCCTTGGGAGATTGTTTTGGAGGCTTGTGGGACAACTAAAACTTGTCCCATGCCTTTAAATTTAATTTTCCAACCATATTTATGGTTGGAGAAGTGGATTGTTAATTTTATAATGAATTTTATTAATCATGTTACTTGTTTTCGATTGCACTCTCTTACATTTTAATTAATTTGTTGTCCCTTGAGGTGTGGGCTTTTTGGAGTGTGCAAGTAACTTGTCATATTTTCACCCACCTCTTTATTATGCTTGGGAGAATGGATTTTGTCTTTTGTGTTTGAATTGGAGGATGTGTGATGTGGCATCCTACATGGATCCACATCATCCTCTTCTCTTACCTCTTTTATATAATTCAAACTCTCTTCTTATTTTGGGGTTTTTGAATCATTTTGCGACTTCTTTGGGGCACATTTTCTTGTGTTGGAGCTCTTGTTTTGAAGGAATCTTGGAGAAATTTTTGCATACTTGGGAGATTTTTGTTTGGAACTATGTTCTTGACTTTGAAAGCTTAATGTTTGGAATCAAAGTAGCCATGGAGAGGTAGGAATTTAACTCTCCTTTTATGCTATTATTTTCTTGTTGTGTTGTGTGAATGGTGCATGGTTGTTTTATTTGTTGGCTGGTTGGGTAGACTTCCTTAACAATGGTGTAGGATAAGGCAATGGGGAATCCATGTGGGGGTGGGGTGGCAAAAGAGAATGCCATTGGCATCAGAATTTTGTGGAGGGAGTTTGGGTTTGGGATCCACCATGGAAAAGAAATAGCTTGCATTTATTACTTTGTGGGGGGCATAAGGAAATCTGTGGGGGGCATAAGGAGGGATTTGTGGGGGGCATAAGGATATGTATGGTGAAATTTATTAGTGGTTTGTTTCTGGTGGATAACCAATTATCAATTAGGAGGCATAAGATGCTTCCTCCATAGACCTTGCTCCTTTGGCTTACATGATCAAGCCTGAGTTTTGATTTGAATGTTTTCAATTGTAGTTGTAAACTATTGTTTTGTGTTGAAATATGTTTTATATTGAAATGTGCATGTTTGAAAGAATTTTGAGTGTTGTGAAAGCTTGTTGTTTCCATGGTTTAAATTGCATATCTTATTGTATTTTGGTTGGGGCTCAGGGTTCAATGATGAAGGAAGGCTTCTCCTTTCATTTGATGTTTTGGTTGGGTGGAGAGCGTTGCCTTTCCCCCTCTTTTGTTGTGATCAACTTGGAGAAAGAGAAAATGTGCATGTTGTTGTCCTGGAGCAAAGGAAAAATGTAGTTTGACAGTCCCTTGTGAAACATATTTATTTGTAATCCTTTCCCACTTGATGTGGATGAGATTGTAATATTTATATTGTGAAGAAATGATGTTGTAATTGATTATGAAAGTTGTACATTCGAATATGAAGGCTTTTATGCTCTATTCTGGTTATTGGTAAGAAGGAATTAGAAATGTTTTAATGCATTCAAACATGGAAAGATATAAAGTTGTATACTTGGAATTAATAAAGAATTGTAAGATTTTATCTCATTTTCATTGTTGTGTTCAATTGGAATATCAATTTGTGATTGCAAATCTTTGTTTGATTACGAAGAAAAGAAAATACGTATGAAGCAAGTATATTGCTTGTTTATTTTGGAAATATATGAAATTGGGAATCAGAATTTACCATTTAGCTTTGAAATGATTTGTTTATAAACAACTAAATTTATTAGACTAGAGTAGAAATAAAATATCAGACTTAAATGATAGAATGGATATACAAAATTTTCCTAGAAATGAATCTCTATTGCAAATTTTAAACTGGAAAATATAATCAAAATGTAAAGATCAGACCTGCACACATTAATCAACTTACAAATGCTAAAATTTAGTATCTTGTATCACCAATGAACTCAAATTGAAAAAGAAAACTTGAGAAAATAATTTTAACATTGCAAAATTAGACCCAATTCCCTTCCTCAGCTGTTTTCTATCAATTGTTGGACAAAATTCAAACTTTATTAAATTGAAAAAATTTACTTTCCTAAAACATTCTAAATCCTCCCTAGAGAAATCCTCCATGTCTAGTTGGCATCTTGAGTGAAGGAGGAGATCTAATTTAATCAAATTTAAAAGTTGGAAATTGCTAGTTGTCTTTTTAAAAGCCTGTAGATCGTTTTTGAAAAATTGACCCCTTAAAATTGATAAAAATGTAAAATTTATGATTCTTATGCAAAGAGGGCATCAAGATCTTTACATAAATTCCTCATTTTCCCAAAATTGAGATCTCTAGCTCAAGTTATGGAACTTTGAATTTTTTGTGCCTTGGCGGGAAAATTTGGGAAAATTTTCCCTAGAAGGCCCACGGCTCAAAAAATTCCCATTAAAACCCTTAGAATTACTTTTTTTAATTTTAGGTTTAGGAAATTTTTTTAATTTTCCTCCACTATCTCATAGCCAATCAGAGGCTAGCACATGTCCTCATGGGGCTACGGTGGAGGTGCAGCATCATTTTTGCACTTAGTCCTTTTAAAAAATTTAGAAATTTTTCATCTTTTCCCCCACCGACCCACATCCTACCAGAGGGTGCCACGTGGCACCTTGGGATGATAGCAAAGGAGGGAGAACTACATCGATTTTTTTTGAAATTTTTGTCTTTGGTAAAATTTTGAATAAAGACCCGTGGCCCCATGCTCTTGCCCTACCTTGGGAAGACTTCCTTCTGTAGGCACGTGGACCTGCGCACACATTTACCCCTTTCACCCCATCTCCTCCCTTTAGTGAAATTCATCAAATCTCCCCACCTCTCTACCTATCTCTCTTCTCCCCATGGTGAATGGTGGAGTGCCATGTGTCCATGGCGTACCCACAAGCATGTGGAGGAAAAATTGGCTTTTCTTCCCCTTTGGTAAAATGTCCAATTAACCCCCACCACTCCGTCTTTCCCTCACCTTCTCCCGCTTGGATCAGGAGACAAAAAGTTCCCTTGGAGGACCTTCAGAGGCACGAACACAAATGGGAATTTTCTCTCGTGTAAGGAAAAATTCCAAATGCCACCCCGCGACCCGCCAACCTGAAATTTACTCTTCACCCCTACTTTACATGTGTCTCCTTGGGGAAAATTTTACCCCTAAAGTCCGCTTGCCCATATCTTGAGTTTCTGAAGGAGTTATGAGGAATTATTTATAACACCAAAAAGGTGATAAAATTTCCTATCCAATGGGAATGATTTAGGGAAATTTTGAATCTATTATGTGTGAGAAAAATGAAGTTGAAACTCTGAGCCTGTTAGAGAGTGGGTATGGGGATAAATTACTCCCTAAACCTAACTGAAACTTCTAACCCTAAAATGTGAACCATGTGACCTCTGATAATTATGTTAAGAGAAGGTATGTTTTAATATTTTATATTTTTTCTGGAACTTGATAGTGTCAATTGTTTCCTTGCAACTTGTTTGTGAACACTTCTAATAAAAAAAAGTATTCCCTAATTTTCTAACTAACCCTAGGTTGTTTCTTGGGTCTAAAGTGGGTTATTTTAACACACATCACATGGTCCTTTGTGCATACAAATTTTTTGAATATAATACATGGCAACCAGTGCACAACATATAGAAACCAAAAAAAAAAAAAGGGAACAAGCAACGAGAAGGGGAAACACAAAGAAAGGAAATGCATGAAATGAAATCCTATGCTAAATGGCAATACTACCTTATTTAATCCTACAAGGAAGACTTATTTATAGTAGGTATGCATCCTACTCCAATTGAAATATCCTAATAACCTTGTCCCATCCAGTGCTTATAACTAGAATGAGCTTGAATCAAGGATGTATGAGATGATATACCGTCATAACCAATGGACTCTTAGTTTCCTAGGATGTCACAAAAAATTGGATTCATAAAGTAAGACCGTCTGCCCAACCTTAAATTGATTGTTTTAAATATGGCGATCATGCCATGATTTTTGTCATGCCTTTTCAGTCTTCTGAATTCACCTAACAAGTGATCACCTTTTTTCCAATCGTATTAACTTCTCCATATGCTCCTGTAGCGTTTGTTAATCATCTAATCCTCTTGCATGCAATACGTAGGGATGGTAGCATGAATTTTACTAGTTACATAGCTTTCGTGCCAAACACCAATTTGAATGGTGTGGCCTTTTTTAATTTCTTGTAGGTAGTCCTATACGCCCATAGTACAAATGATACTTTTTCATCCCAATCATGTCTTCCTACATCACATTTTTTTTTCAGTGTGACTCAAAATTTTGTTAAATGCCTCAGCAGTTCTATTAGCTTGTGGATGATATGGGGTAGTCTTATGGTGAGCTAACATGAATTCTTCCAATAATGTTCTAACTATTTCATTCAAAAAATGGGTATCCCTATCACTTGTTAGACTTAGTGGACATCCATATCTGTTGATTATATTTTCCCACAAAAACCTAGCTGTTGTTACCGATGTGCAATTCTTTATAGGTGTTTCCTCTCTACATCTTGTTAAGTAGTCAGTACAAGTGATGATATAGTGCGAACCAATCCTTCATGCAGTAGGTGAAATTGGTCCTACAAAATCAATGGACCACTTCTCGAATGGTTCTGAGCTAGCTATCAGCTTGAAGGGCATCACATCCCTTCTTCTTGGTTTTCTAAGGCACTAGAAATGGTCACAGACCTTGCAAAAATCAGCACAATCCTAGTAGATACTTTCCCACCAAATCCCTTCTAGTAGAGACTTTCACATGGTGGAATTCACATCATAGTCCCCTCCTACAATCCCACCATGTGCTTCCTCCATTATTGCAATGCACTTATGTTCCAACACACACCGACATAAACCCTCGTTGCAGGCTAACTTATATAAGTCCCCACTAATTAAAATATAGGTTGACATGCGTATGGATAACTACTTTATTTCTAGAGTCTTCATTCCCTCTAGCACGATACCCACTTTTAGAAACACAACAATATATTTCAAATCAGAGGGCATGTGTCGTAACCTATATCATTGTGCATCTGGCATTGTATCCTCAATTCTTTGCAATTCCTCCCCTGAGTCAATCCTTGAAAAATGGTTAGACCCTAAGTTACTCTTTCCTTGCTTCACAACAAATGTAAACTCAAACTCTTGGAATAAAAATACCCACCGACATATGTGCCATTGAAAAATGGGCTTTTTCACCAAGTACTTTAATGTTATGTAGTCTGTGTAGAATATGAAGGATGTTTCCAATAGATACTTCCTAATTTGTGCAGTGTGTAGATCATTGCTATTGTTTCATGCTCAGTAGTAGTATAGTTCATCTCTACTGGTGTGAATATCCTACTAGCAAAACACAAGGGGTGGTTAACAATCCCTTCTCCAGGTTGTGTTAAGACTTTCACAATTGCCATCACTAAAGCATCAACATGTTAATGGAATGGCTTATCCAAAGAAGGAAAGTGTAGTATGGGCATAGTGATAAGCCTATTCTTCAAAGTATCAAACGTTTTCCACTGCACCTCTCCCTAGTGAAATTCAATTTTATGCTTTAGTAACTTTTCCAATAGCACAGCGATCTTGGCATACCCCTTAATAAATTTCTGGTAGTATCCCGTATACCTAAGGAATCCACACACCATGCTCTTTCTGGTAGGCTCCCCTAATCCCACAATAATGACAACTTTGGCGGGATCCACCAGCAAGCCTTCCTTACATATGATAAGCCCCAACAGAGTTCCGATTAGAGTAGTGAACAGATATTTCTTGATGTTGATGGATATGTGCAACTGTCGACATATTTCAAACATCAACCAAAAATTTTCACAATGGTATTTCACTAGCCCATACACCATCAGTCATCAAGGTAGACCTGAAGGAACATGGATCAAATCCTGAAATGCCTAGACCACTATGCGTGAAAACACAACAAGTGCATTCTTTAGTCCGAACAACATGACCATGTAGGTAAAACTTCCCCATTTAGTGGTGAAAGTTGCCTTTTCTTGGTCTTTCTTTGTGATTATAAATTTATTATATCCTGAGAATCCATCTTTGAAATAATAAATCTCGCGCCTAGCTACTCCTTCCAAGATTTCCTCGGTAAAAGGGGTTAGAAAAGAATCAATTACACTTACCGCATTTAAATATTTGTAGTCAACACAGATCCTTATCCTTCCATCCTTCTTAATATTGATGACCATGGGGTTTATCCATTCTAATTCTTCCATAGATTCAATGATTCGTGATGCAATCATCTTGTCTATCTCTTCCTTCACCCGGACATGAGAATTTGGATTCATTCAATAAGGTCTCTTTCAAATTTGGCATGCACCCTCCTATAACTTAACTTTAATTCCCCCCAAGGAGTGGTGGATACCTTTAAGCTAATGGTACCCATGTGGGAATAATTTCTGAAACTCATGCAACAGTTTAATGATCTTTGAAACCTCCTTTTTTGACCAATAATCCCCAATGGTAGCCTCCTTAGGTTATATTTCTGAGCCAATGTTAACCTTCTCTTTCCTAAGGGGTTCATGGTAGGTGTGTGTTCACTCATCAACACTATCCATAACTTTATGTGTACCTTCAGTATGGTTAGCATCCAAATTTTCCATCTCTTTTCCATCTATCAAATAGACCATTTTTCCATTCTCCTTCTCCATGCATGTGAACTCAAGTTATGTCTCTTCTTATTATTCCTCATCAAAGAACACTTCTAAACTAGGTTCACCCAGTAACTCCAGTATTCTATCTTCTGCCATGCCATTGTCTCCCATCATTAGGAATTTAACAAATTACAATGCCTTATCCATTGATGGTGTGGTGCTCATATACTCAAAATCTTGAAAGAGGTCGTCCATCAATTCTTGCCAATTATTTTTCTGACAACACGTCTCTGAGTGAATGTACCATGCGTGCACATAACATTATAAAGTGGAGTATAACTTATGAACCCATAGAGAAGGTGGCAACACTTTCTTGACTTCCATCTCGGCCTTCTCACATGCTTGGATGTGAAATAAGGTGGGCTCCTTCCCATGATAGTCTTGTATGGTAGTGGGTGTATTACTTTGGGAAAACCTAAAAAAGAATGCAATTCTCACTTCACGCCACTCTATAAGGCTATTACAATGGATCACCCACCAATGTGCTATGGTCCTGAGTAAGTTATAGTTGAGCATACTTCTTCTCTTGATCTCACTTTTACAGTGGGTCTCCATTTCTCGGAAGAAAGTATCAGGGTTGGCTCCCCCAGAATAGTTAGAAAAATTCATTCCTACCAGGCGCTTGACTGAGAACACCTTTTTTACTCTTATAACAGATCCTCTCAATTGTCACCCAATTAACTTGTAAGTCCCATGTGCCCAATTGTCACATGCTACACTAGTTGTTTCACTCATAGATTGAGCGTATTCAAACTAAACAACTCCTTCCATTAGATTAATCACCTCAGGGTCCTTGATAGAGTGCACATAGATCTTGTCAATAAATTCTTCACCCAAGGGCTTAGTATAGTGTGTTGACTTCCCATCGTTCAAGGGGATGATTACTCATTCTTTCTTATTCTCAAAACTTATGTCACCTTTATTGAACCGTAGGTCAGCATTGTTCCTATAACACTAGTGGCACCCAAGTAATGGTGGAAAATTGGCCACCTTGGTTAGTTCTAAGACCTTGAAATCTCCAGTGAATTTTCCCCCTTAGATAGTGATAGCAAAATCTTTCAAAACACTAATGGGCATTGCCTTTTTCTTGTTGTCTATATACAACACATTTGAATATGGCTGTAATGGGGGCCTTTCCATTTATTTCTAGGCATCTAGGGTGATAACATTCACTTCTGTGCCTAAGTCAATTAGAATATTTCTTAGGAGCCATCCATCCACAACCAAATTCAAGGTAATCTCCTTATCATAGTCAAGGTTGTGGGAAGGAAGGTTAGCAAGCAAGACCTGCCTCTCACGCTTTTCTCTAGCGCATGGTAATTTCTCTCGTAACCACTCCCCTAATAAAGGAATGATAATATCCTACCTCAAAAAATTTCATACTTCCCTGACCTCATCCAAATCCTTAATCTCTCTTTCTTTGTTTTAAATACCTTGACTACTCCTTTAGACGCTAGATTTCTTCTTGTAGGCTTTGAATTACATCCATGGTATCTTGATACACCTCTTTCTAATGAGTAGGATATAGATACTTACCATACACCACCTCTTCTCTTATAACCAGTGTCTTTTTCCTTTCTATATCCAAGGCGCGTGTAACTTCAGCTCCCATCATCACTAGTACAAGATCTAGTTCTAACTCGCGCATCACCCTTGGCATCCATTACGAGTCATCCTTATTTATGCTTACCATTCTAGTTCCTTTTTCCTTTCGATGTTGTTATATCATATTTAAAAATAGATATGCACATTGTTCATACTTCTGCTTCTTTCCACACCAAGAGAATTGTAATAGATCAGGGAATTCACGCTCATAGTGCTCCGTAGATCCACAGTTGTAAAACGTTCCACAAGTAAACTACCTTCCTCCTCCTCCATAGTTTCCATGACCACAAAATCCTCCTTGAAAACCTCTTCCATGTGCCACTCTATCCACATGACCCTAATAGTGACAACCATCATCCTTGGAATTATTTTTGAGCCTGTTTTGACACACACCAATATTAATGGAATCATGTATCTGGCCAATCAATCTGCAATCCTTAGTGTTATTAGTAGTAGAGGTGTAAATCTTGTAATAGTAAAACACATTCTTATGAATTGTGCATTGTAGTAGTGGACATGTACTTACATCATGATCTGCATGGAAAGTCTCATAATCCACTTTCATGGCGCATACCAATCTCTAAGGATAATTTTCCTTTATAAGCCCCTTGACCTCACAATTTGTGCACCATAGGCTATTGTGAGTCTCATGCGCCGAGTTCACAAATAGCTTCTATAGATTATTTCCTATTGCAGCAAACAGAGCTTTAAGAATAGTATTAACATCGGTATCCATGCTTCTAACAGCCTCAGTGCGCAAGCCATATTCCAAGGCCTCGCACGGGTCTGTAAAAGTTTTGTGTGAAAGTGCCCTCCTAAAATATGTTATCAACCCTCCAAAAAACCATTGAGAATTTTTTGAAGGATGAATATCATAAGACAATATTAATAAGAGAGTTTTAAAATGTGCATCATATTCTTGAACACTCTCTACCATACCTTGTTGAATCTCCTTCAGTACACTAATGCTCTTCTATTCAAACTCGAGGATCTGAAATTTAGCAAAGAAGGAATTCCACAACGTATTGTAATCTACTACTATCTTGTGGGGGTCATACTATTGGTACCAACTATGCATGTGTCCCTGTAATGTTGTTGCAAAATGACTTGTCTTCTGGTCTAGGGTAGTGATCCTCTTCATGCGCCATAACAACTCATGCTTGTGTACATGCTCTAGAGTATCCTCAACACCTTTGTAGACTGGTATATGTAAATACATTTCAAAAAATACCTACTAAAGTGGTTGAGGCCTGTGTCTACCTGATCCAGAACCTTGATTTCCTCCAATGTTGCCTCCACCACTAGATCAACTAGATCCATTGGCGCCTACTCCTCCTGATCCACTAGATCCACCATATCAACTAGGTACACTAGGTCCACTAGATCCTATTACACCAGATCCACCTTGAATTAATGTTAAAGGTCCTAAAGTAGTTTCACCTTGTGCCCCCACTGTCGCACTTAATTGTGTGCCAGGAGTCTGTGATATTTCACCACTACTAGATGTGTGTCCCACGTTGCTTCAAGATATGATACCAAAGGTTTGTGTACCCATACTTTTCCCAAATGTCACTTCAGACAATATTCCTTCAAACACAGGAAATTATTGTGTAACCATAGATGTACCAAATGAAAATTTATACCTCCTAGGTGTTGATCGGTCACTCCCACCAGTACCAACTAGGTTAGCAATACTTATCTCTAGATTTGGGAAACTAAAAGATAGGGGTTGGTTGTTAGGTTGATTCAGATGGACGGTAATGGATCTCCTTTTCCTAAGTGAAAAAATCTCATCAGAAGTTAAAGGGGTCTCTCTCCCACACTTTCCATGATGGGGTAACACAGACTTCTCAGGCTCCACATACTCTGTGTGAACCTCAATTCCTTCTTGCAACATATTCCTACATAAATACATAACTCCTGCAACTTCATGTTTTCTAAATAACTCCCTTTCATGAGCTTCATTATAATTGATTTGTCTCTCTTATTTTAGCCACAAGTTCCACCATCTTCCTCCAGCCTAGCTTCCTCGCCCAGCACTCGGAAGAATCTTAGTCAGACATACGAAATGCTTCCAAACTTAGTGTGATGATGAGGATATTTATGGCTAAGGGAGTAACACATGAAAATGATCCTCTAGGATCCCTTAAGAACTCAAACTCAAGAACCTCTAGATAATAATACGTATAAATAACTTCCTCTTGGGTATAACTGGTCAACACTCTTCTCCACCAATGATAAAAAACACATATCTAAGCCAGATTAACATCCTACAGCCTCTGATATTAAACCTAGTTCCACATGCGAGATCTATAGTACCATCTTAATCTAGATGCATACGCCAAAATCCATTCATATAGATGTTATTTTACCCATTTATGTGCATTAAACTCAGGTCCAGTACTAAATCTTTGAGAAACATCATCCTCTATGCTCTTAAACCATTCTTCAACACCTTCTACTTGGTCAAGCATTCTAGCATCATGCATCATTCTCAAAAAAACTTCAAAAAGAGGTCCCGACAACGGAACCAAGATGTAGTCATTTTTACCTACCCTTAATATAACTTTGTAACCCCAAACACATCAGCCTATCACCTATCAAGTGTTGGGAACTCACTCAAGGCACACGCACATGTAGATCCCATCCTTTTGTGAGCATTGTGAAAGGGTTTTACCATTAGTCAATGATGAATTACAGAATGAGAAGTAAATTTACATAGTTAAGAGAAAAGTGGAAAGAACAACTTACAAATCTATACATCATTGCATTACAGAAACTTAATAACAATGTAATAAGCATAATAAGCTTGATCTGAGCCATGACAGTCATATAACACAAGGTTTTACACCCTTAAACATGATATGCATAACCAACCATTATATATATTCATTGGTAGACATATTAAAATAAAAGGAGGTCATCACAAACCATACATATTAAATATTAGAGACCTAACCCTTACAAATATTTCCTAACATGAAATCCTAGCTATGTCCTTCAATTTTAACCTCTATTGTAGACCTTATTCCCATACAGAGGCTCATGATATCCCTCATAGCCCTTAGCACTAAGTTCTCTAAACCCTAGCAGTACTGCAACACTCTGTTACTCAGCATCTACTCTCGATGCATTATCTCTACCTTTAGCATGCTCTTCAAATCATCTTTCATCTGGTATTGCTTCCCCTGGTCCTGAGCACCTCTTTTTATAGGATCATAACCCACTACCATTCCTTCACTTCTGAGAAGATCGCATACCAAGTGTTAATGTGGTCCTCTAATGGCGAATGCTTATCCCTTTGCAATCCCTCCATTCTGTAAAATGATGTCTTCCAGGAATATTTCCTGCATGGAATATCCTTTTGTTGACCACCAAGGTTATAGGTTGGCACCTTATCAACTCAGCATGCCTATTCAGGTCATGTTTTTCCTCGAGTTCCTCCAAAAAATTGAATATGGATAAGTCCTTTGAACCTGTCTTCTACACGCACCTTGGTTTCTCCTAAAACCTTCTTAAACCTCCTTTTACTACATTCCCTTCTTCTCACTGGTCCTACACAAGCATTCCCTTTGGTACTTAGCCAATATTTAAGGGACCAACAAATGCAAACCCAATAATCATATTATTATTTTCATGTACATATAATTGTATCTACATTTAATTTTACCTTGATCTGAACTACACACATTGCTCTCCATTGAGAAAATTAGACCCCAAGATAGAAAGGACTTGTGGGGATGCATTTTTTTTGAAAAAACACCATCCGCATCTCATTCCAATAAAAAAATGTTTTATGAAATCACCTCACCAAATCTCGCAAATAAATGCCCATCACAAGTCCTACTTGTGCTCCTTGTAACATCTCCGTACTTACCCTCTTCATCTCCACGTGCAGTATGAACAACCTTAGAGAACCTAAATGTAACAAATAGATGTGTCAAAAAATAAATTTTAATAATATATTGCTTTCTAATTTGTTTTTTGATAATTGATATAATACGAAATCATGTCTAGAAATGTTATTTATTTCACCTTACTTCATTTTGTTTGCAGATTCTTCCTTTATAATATATATTTAACTGAATACATCTAATATCGCTAATAGTCAAACCTTCAATGTCCACTAAATGCAATAATTGAAAGAACATTAACTATTTTATGTTTTGGTTTCCTAAACATTGAATAAGATTATAAAAAAAAAATTAGGTTATGTTGAGGCATTCATCTTTTGGCAATGACAAGAGGATACGACATTTGTGGATTTTTGGGCATGTATGACATTTATAGATTACGTTTGTGTGATAGACGGGATCAATTAATGACTATTACTAATTATTAAAGATTTCAATTAGAAATCTTGGAGACACCTATTGAAGATTGGAATGAAGGTTCTCGAGATGTCTATTTAAGCATCGTCTATATCGGGCCTTTAGAAATCCCTATCACAATATCCCTATTCACTATGGGTGGCACCATCAAATGCATTGAGCCTTATTCTTGTGAAGAGGTCAAGGCCAACCCAATAGTATGAAAATATTTTCATGATGGTAGTGTTACGTTATTTATGGAAATATTGTCTGGTCACTCTGTTTGAGTGACAAACAATGTGTTGGAAACCTAGAAGAAAGGAATAGTTAAAGTGGCCAAGAATAATTTTTTTATTTCAACAAGGTCCATTGCAGCTCAGAGGGGGCTCCCCACGGAGGGAGACATTTATTTTAAATGCTCACTTATGGAGGAGATAGATGAGTTCCTGTGTCTTGGTGAAAATATTTAAATGTATAACATGGGCTATGAATGAGACTTGCTTCAACAACCTTGGGATAGGGTTAGTGAGAAATTGAGGAGGTACTTCATGTTGTAGTGATGTTATAAATTAATATATGTACCTAATATTTTTTCTACTTGCGTATCTTTCACATGATCGGAAGGTAAACTTTGTGGATTTTTTGTTTCAATCGCTTAAGAAGTCCCATAAACTTGCTAAAGAAGAGGAATGTCCTTTCCTCCACCAAGGTCTTTTTTATTTTCTCTTTAAAATGACATCTTCCCAAAAATTATTCTAGTGCTTCCACTTTAAGCCAGGAAAGCAGCATCATGTCCCCCCTCCTCTTCCACAATCATCTTCCTCTTTCCATCTCCATCGCCACCACCTTTGTCTTCCTTCCAACTCCGATTCGGAGATGATGATCATTTGCTAGAGCAGTCTAGTGGTCTCCCCCCATAATTTATCTCTCATCTCTCGGTCATCTTCTTTGGTGCTTCTTAAACAAATGGACCCCTTAGATCACTCTCATAAGGTCTTTGAACCACTTTCAAACCTAACATCTACTTCCTCTCCACTTATTCTCAATGCTTCTCTAGCTTCTCCTTTCATCTCCCCAGACATTTTAATGGCTAAAACTGACTCAAATCACTTGATCATTGAAAAATGTGTGGCCTCCCACCTCCTTTTTGCATATGTTCCAGGATCTCTTCTCTATTTAGCCTATTTCTCATGTGTCAGATAAAATGGGCTTTAACACTGCAGCTTCAGAACACCATGAGCATCTAGAGAAGATGTAACCTTATACACATGATTCCATTGAAGATTATGTTACACTAAGTATCTACTATAAAGGAATGGAAAATTCACATTGACATGATCTACGTAAAAATCAACAAAAACTTCCTGGAACATATTAAGTTAGTGGATGTGCTGGTTGAAGGAATCCCTACTAATGATGTTAAGGATGAAACAACTACTCTAATGAATATCAATAAAATGTAATTTGGCTTTGTATGGTTTAGAAATTTTTGGCTTTTTGTTTTTTTCTACATACGGGATTATTCTCTTCTTGTTTCAAGGTAATATCTAGCCGTGGGAGCTTTTTTGTACTAGTATGTGGGTCATATAGAAAATCCCACTTTTACTCTAATTCCTAATAGTTTTATGTTTTGGCATATTGTAGCCACTTCTAAGATCCTAATATATTAATGTATTTTTTTACATCCTTAATATCACTATGCTCCAAATGTTATGTCTTGGTATAACCTAGTAGCTTCTCAGATCACAATATCCTACTTTATTTTGATAACATCTGATAACCACTAAGCTCCAAAATTTTATGGTGTGGCATAACATACCATTTCGTAATATCATAATATAATTCTCTTACTAGTTAGGTGATAGAGAAAATTAAGATCGTAATATTATGTTGTGGGATTAACACCAAAAAAGTTATAAATATCTTCCTCTAATTTTTTAGATGTTGTAAAATATCTTAATTATGAATTATTACACTGTAGTGATGAAATCTCAAAATAACATGTCATGGCATAACCTAGCGGCAGTGTAGCTCAAAATATCTTTCTTTTGTTTGTTAAATGCTATTGTCTTTTGAGCTCGAAATAATATATTGTTTAAGTACCTAGTGACCGCCAAGCTCAAACTATGTTGATTCAAATTCACTAAATCCCAGTGACCATTAAGATCAAAATATTATGTTTTTGCATAACCCACCGGCAACTAAGCTAATAATATCTTATTTCTTTTGTTTAAACCTAGTGAGCACTAAGCTCCAAATATTATGTTGTTCCATAAGCTAATGGATGCTACAATAAAAATATCATTCAGTAACTTGTTAAATGATAGCAAACACTAAGCTTGAAATAATATATTATGGAAGTACCTAGTCTCTGTTTAGTTCAAAATATGTTAATTTAATTTGTTTAATCCTATCAATCTTAAGCTCCATATACTATGTCATTTTTAAAAGTAGTGTCAGCTTAGTTTAAAATATATTCTAGTAATTTGTTAACTACTATAAAATATCATAACTATGAATTATTAAACCATTGCGAATATAATCTCCAAATAGTATGTTGTGGCATAAGCTAGTGGCTTCTAAGCTCAAAATATATTAAACAACTAGGGGAGAAGGGCCAGTATGTGAACACGTCCCAATACTTGAACAGTATTTTGCATTTAAAATATCCAATACTTGATGGAATAAAAACCAAAATTTTGATTATTGAAGTTCAAAAATTTGTACAAGTAGCCAATCACATCATGACATGTAAGAGTTTTCACCCATGTACAAGTCCAAAAAAGTCAATGTTCAAGCAATTTCACTTATATTCAAGTATTGGTTTCCACCATGGTTGTAGCATTTTCACATATATTATTTTAAATCAATTCAAAATATGGTTTTCCCTCCAATTGAACATTCCAAACAAAAAATATAAGTTAACACAAATCTAAACTACATATTAGTGAAAAAATCACAATCCCATATCATAAATAATTGATTTTGTGGACCCCTTAACTTAGGGTGTACCACTACTGGCCCTTCTCCCCTAGTAGTCTCCAAATATTATGTGGTGGCATAACCTAGCTAGTGCTAAGCTCAAAATATTTCAATTCTAAATCTTATATTCATATAAAAAACTAAACTAATTTATACTGGTCTTGATTGATACAAAGATCTCTAAAGTTAATATCCTTGATTTACTTAGTGGAAGCTAATCTCAAAATAATGCAATTTAATTTTTTAAAACCTAGTGACTTCAAAGTTTACAATATAATTTGTTAGGTTATGTTTAAGCATAACCTAGAGGACATAGGACTCAAAATGTGTTTCTTTTGTTTGTTAAATACTAGTGACTTTTTAGGTCGAAATATTATATTATTAAGTACCTAGCGGCCACTAAGTGTGATCTATGTTGATTCAAAATTGCTAAATTCTAGTGACCATTAAGATCCAAATATTATGTTTTGGTGTAACCTATCATCTGCTAAGATTATAATTTCTAACTTTTTTTCGTTGAAACCTAGAGACTGCTAAGATCTAAATATTAGGTTGTGGCATAACCTAGTGGTCACTAAGTTCAAAATATCATAATTTTATTTATTAAATCCTAACCAAAGATAGGCTACAAATATTTTGTGGTGACATAACCTAGTGGGCACTAAGCGTGAAATATCTTAATTTAAAATCTTAAAATAATATAATAAAATCGACTAATTTATACACATATTGAGTGCTATATAGTTCTCTAAAGTTAATGTGGTTGATTAACTAAGAGGTAGATATTCTCAAAATAACTTACTGTAATTTATAAAAACGTAGTGAATTATAAGATTTTAATAAAAATAGTTAGATAATTCTAAGGCGTAACCTTTTCTTGGTGGTGACAAGAGGATATGGCATGTGTGGCTTTAATGGGAATTTATGAAATCAATAGATTACATTCATGTGATAAACATGATCGATTAATGGTTATATACATGCGAGATGTAAGATGGCATCACAAATTGAAGAGTTTTAATGGGAAGAATGATATTTATGATTAGGATATCCAATCGATGATATTCGGTACCCTCACACTTGCCTTCTTTGACATGTTGCATGGTGGTGGATTTATATTTCCTAGCAGGCTAGAAATTTCAATACCCCTTTCATCTTTTCATTTTTGGTTGTTGTTCTTCGTATCTCTCTGTGATGATGACAGGGGTGCTTGTAGTTTCTTGGGTATCATGGAGTTTTCTTCTAGTAGGAAGAGGTAGGGAGCTATGAAGGGAAAGGATGTTGGGGAATCATTTACTTCTTGGATGGATGGGTAAATCTGGAACACAACTTTGTGAAATTGGCTCGATAAGGTCTGGTCAATCGTGAAGAATTTCAAATAAGAAGAGGATAGTGATATTTGTGAGACCATGCACAATTTTATTCTTGACTCGAACCATTATAAAGGGAAGAGGAACATTTTTTACATGGCGCAAGGGTTGAGTGTGGAAAGCATACTATCTAACTCTTTGGGGAAGTTTATCTGTCATAAGGAACATGAGAAGTTGGAAGAGCGTATAGTCAACCTTAAGTATCATGTCCATGAATTGATGTGGGGGATGTAAGTGATTCTGCATGGTCTAGAGGAAAATGTGAGAAATCATGGTATAGAACTTTGTGTTGGCACTAAAGTGAAAATGTTAGAATGTTGTATGGATTCATCCTCCTCCTCTTATCAGAGTAAAGGGGACTCAGATTTCTATATCCTCAGAAAGGTGAAGTCAAGAGGAAAAAAGACCTAATCTTTCTTAGATGTATTTGCCTTTAGTTTTTTATTGAGGATCAAAATGGTTGTCTATATAGCGAAGTGCATATATATATGAAGTATTTTTGGGTGAAGTAAATATAATTACTTCGCTTCCCCATTCATTTTTGCATATATTTAGTATGATAAGTTGCTTGTAATCATCATATGAGTCCAATGCTAGAAGAAATATCATGGACCGGTTCCTCATGTACTATTTTTTGAAGACTTATTATCAAAATTTCTTAGTTTAAAATATTAAAATTATATACTAAATTCCACTAATTTATATATATATATATTCTTTTTGATTCATATCATGTTTGTAAAACATAACCTAGTGGAAACTAAACTCAAGCCAGCCGAAGCTAAGTTCAAAATATCATTCAAAAACTTGATATACTAGTCAAAACTAAACTCAATATGTCTTTCTTTACTTAGTTAAATAGTAGTTACTTTTCATCTTGAAATATTATATTGTTTAAATACCGAATGCGACCGTTAATCCTAAACTATGTTAATATAATTTGTTAAATCCTAGTATTCACTAAGATCCAAATATTGATTTCTTTTGTTGAAACCTAGTGAGCTCTAAGATCCAAATATTATGTTGTGTCATAAGCCATAGGATGTTAAGTTTAGAATATCATTTAGTATCTTGATATACTAGAGGAAACTAAACTCATTATGTCAGTCTTTAGTTTGTTAAATGCTAGTGACTCTTTAGGTTGAAATAACATATTCTTTAAATACGTAGTAGGCGCTAAAGTCAAACTATGTCGATTTAATTTGTGAAATCACAGTGACAATTAACATCCAGATATTATGTTTTTTCATAATCCATCGGTCACTAACTATTGTAAAATATCGTAATAGAAGTTATTAAACCATAGAAAATTAAATACCCAAATAATATGTTGTGGCATAACCTAGCGGCTTCTAAGCTTATAATACCTTAATTTAGTTAATTAAATCCTAACCACCGCTACGCTGCAATGATTATGTAGTAGCATAGCTTAGTGGGTGCTATGCTTGAAATATATTAATTTAAAATCTTAAAATCATATGATAAATTCAACTAATTTATACATATCTTGTTGAAGTTTTGTTGAAACAAAACATAACGGAAACTAAACCCAATATGTCTTTCTTTAGTTTGTTAAATGCTAGTGAATATTTGTGTTGAAATAATATATTATTTAAATACCTAGTGGCCACTAAGCTCAAACTATGTTGATTTAATTTGTTAAATCCTAGTATTCGCTAAGATCATATTATTATGTTTTAACGTAACCTACCGAATACTCAGCTTATAATATCTTAATTTATTTTACTAAAACCTAGATTCTACTAAGATCCAAATATTATGTTGTGTCATAAGCTACCGAATCCTAAGCTAAAAATATCATTTGGTAACTTGGTAAATTAAAGTTCCCACAAAGCTGGTAATGTTATATAATGGAAGTACCTAGCGCTCGCTTAGCTCATTCTATTTTAATTTAATTTTTTTAATACAAATGATCGTAAGGTCTTAATATTATTTCTTAGGCTAACCTAGTGGATGAGAGACCATGAATATTTAGAACAAGTTTTTAGATACGACGTGATATACTCTATATATCCTAGTGGTTGCTAAGCTATTCTTAAAAGTAAATATATTATTTTTACAGTGAAGTTGTGTTATGAATTTAACTGTTAATCTTTGTGTATTTAACATGATAAAAATAACAAAATGATCACTTGAACCCAAAAAAGTGTGTTTCCTATAACAAAATCCACCTATTCGCGAGTCTACCAATGTAAACGAAGACTGCCTCTAAATAAAAAGTATATCCTATCAGTCCCTAGAGTAGGCAAAATTTTTCATGTAGAGTGTATTCATACAGGTGTTTATATAAATGGTAAAATAAATCTAGAATTTATATAATTGGTACATAAATATACGTGAAGAATCATGTATTTTATATGATATACATGTATATGTATAGGCTTGGACTAGTGATCGAGAAGTTATATAACTAGATTCTAAGTACGACATGGTCTACTTTTTATACCCTAGTGACCTCTAAGCTATTATTAAAGATAAATATATCGTGTTAATAATGAAGTTGTGTTATAAATATAAATTGTTAATCTTTGCGTATATAACAGGAGACAAACAACAAAATCGATCACTAGGAGAAAATAACTATGTGTTACCTACATAAAAAACATTCTCCATGAGGTTGCTAAAGGTAAATGAATGTTTCCTCCAAATAAGAATTATTACCTAGTAGATGCTAGTGTATGGAAGTTTCTTCATGTAGAGTGTATTCATATAGGAGAAATAATATTAAAAAGATGTAAGTGATAACAAATAAATATGGAGTTTATATAATGGATACATAACTATACATTTAGAATCATGTATTTAATGTGTTACACATTTATACGTATAGATTTCTCTATTTCTTATGATAGAATATTTATACATTTATGACAAAAAAAAGAAACTTGGACTAGTGTCCTAGAATTTATAGAACAAATTTTTAAATACAACGCGATCTACTCGTTGCACCCTAGCATTTTCTAAGCTGTCCCTAAAGGTAAATATGTCATGTTCATATATAACAGGAGAAACAACAAAAGCAATTTCTGACACCAAATAAATTGTTTCTCTAAATAAGAATTGTAGCCTAGCTGGCACTAGTGTATGTAAATATTTCCATGTAGAGTGTATTTATACAGGAGAAATCATATTGAAAAGATATGAATGATAGCAAATAAATTTGGCATTTATATAATGGATACATAAATATACATGTAAAATTATATATTTTGTGTATTATATAGGTATACGTATAGATTTCTCTACTTCTTATGAGATTTTGGAAGAATTATTTTACATTTATGAAAATTATAGAAACTCAGAATTGCGACTAAGTAGTTATAAAACAAACGATGCCATCTACTCATTGCATCATAGCGACCTCTAATCTATTCATAAAGGTAAATATATCATTTTCATAATTAGGTTGTTTTATAAATCTAAATTGTTAATATTTGTAAATATAACAGAAGATAAAGAACAAAAGTGATCAGTATGACCAAAAAGCACTATGTTAACAACTGATCCATGAGGGGCCAAGGTAAATGAATGATTTTTTTAAATAAGAATTATAGCCTAGCGGGCCCTAGGGTAGACAACATTTCCCATGGTAGAGTATATTCATATAAGATACATCATATTGAAAATATATAAACAATAACAAATAAATCCAACATTTATATAATGGATATATACATATACTTTTAGAATCATGTATGCAACTTGAAATAAAATTCGGGTTTAGTAAATAGGATTATAGAACTCATAATTAAGACTAATTAGTTATAAAACAAACGATGGCATCTACTTGTTGCATCATAGTGACCTCTAATCTATTCACAAAGGTAAATATATCATTTTCATAATGAGGTTGTTTTATAAATATAAATTGTTAATCTTTGCAAATATAATAGAAGATAAAAAACAAAAGCGATCAGTATGACCAAAAAACACTATGTTAACAACTGATCCGCGAGGGGCCAAGGCAAACGAATGATTTTTTCACATAAGAATTATAGCCTAGCGGTCACTATGGGAGACAACATCTCCCATGGTAGAGTATATTCATGTAAGATAAATCATATTGAAAATATATAAACAATAACAAATAAATCCAACATTTATATAATGGATATATAAATATACTTTTAGAATCATGTATGCAACTTGAAATAAAATTCAGGTTTAGTAAATAGGTTGTCTGATGTGAATCCAGCTGCAAGAGGTTGAAATACCTCCCAAAACACACATAAACAAATTTTCAAATAAAACCAGGAGTTTTAAAATAGCTTACTTCTCATTCTGGAATTCACACTGATCTATTACATCATTACAATTCTCCTTTTATTTCAAGACTACTCTAAAACCCTAAAATGCCAAAAACCCTAAAATGCAAAACAAATCAGATTGACCCCAAAATTTGCATGCAAAATATGCATTCATAAATTAGGGCTCATGCAAAATTTGGACTTATTCTGA
The DNA here is from genome assembly GCA_019776745.2 of Taxus chinensis. NCBI lineage: Eukaryota > Viridiplantae > Streptophyta > Pinopsida > Cupressales > Taxaceae > Taxus > Taxus chinensis. The sequence goes on along the minus strand of CM034149.1, from coordinate 93,867,776 downwards.
CAAGCACAACAAAAGTTATTAAAGTTCTAAGACCTAGTCAAAAGCGGAAAAAACATTCGGAGTCAATTTTAGGCCACTAGATGACGAGATCTGAGCCCAAAAACGTGCCAAAATGAGCACAACCTTGCAAGAAAAGTTGACCCCAACATAGTGCTAATGTATATCTACCACCCTGTAAAATTTCAGGACGATCCAACGGTCGGATTGGCCTCTGCAAGTTATGCTCCTGCATCATTATCGAAACAAAGAATTATATCGTGGCTACCTCAAGGCTATGTGAATTTTTGGCATAGATGAGTAGGCACAAAAGGAATGATATATTAATTATGAAATACATAGTGATTAAAATTATATTTAATAATATTAAGTCATATATAATATGTTTAACTTCTAATGTACAAAACATAAAATTTACTGAGGACGTTATTACATTTGGTTAATTCTACATGGAAAAACGTATATAATTGGAAATAATAATCATACATTTAAAATCTTAATATGGTTTTATAGTTTTCAAGTATATTTTTAACCTCATATTTTCCTAAAATGAATAAGCGCAACCATGTAAAAATGTAATATGAATTAAGTAGTGACATTTCTTTGCATCATCTTAATAAAAAAAATTAAAGTATTTTGGTTCTCGCAAAAAAAAGTTATTGTGTTGGAAGCTATCAATATCCTTTAAAAAAATGTAGGAATGAAAATGAAAAATTCAAAACGAAAATACCTAAAGAGAGACATAGAATGACAGGAATGGAAAAGCATTAAATAGAAATAAATACTACAATAGAAAAGGGATTAAATTTTCTTTCGTTAATGCACAAAAAAAATTGAGAACAAACTAACAAGGTAGTTTGGCATAGAGATCAAAAGAAACTAGAAAGTAAGGCTTGCTTGCAGAGCACAATTCAGTAGGAAAAAGTAGGGCTAGTGCGAATCATGATTGGAATGCCATGCAAAACATAGGAACTAGTCGACTATACAGCAACTAATAGAGCCCGTAATAAACAAAAATTTACACCTTTACAATAAATACCTGATTTAGTAATACCTGTGATTATGTCATGGTTTATATTTTGAGTGAAACCTCCATCTTCTACCTCTATCAAACAATATGTGTGATTCTATTTACAACCTCTGTTGCTTTACTCATTCATGTGCTTCCTTTATGTGCATCCCTTATATTTGTCTTTTGTGTGCCTTCTCTACAAACAATATTATAATTACAGACAAAAAAAACCGAGATTTGAACACTCAAACCTACAATCTACGACCTATGTGTATTTTTAATTTTGAAGACATGTTTTTATGCGTGACCAAAAAAATTAGAAACCCTACTCAATATTTCTCTAAGGTATTTAATAATTATTTTAGCACATTCTACGAAAGAAATTTCAAAAATAGGAAAACACCAGGATACAAAAATTTAACAATTTCACTTTCCCCCTCTTAAAAAAAAGGGTGGGATATTGAAATTTCAAATATCTCAAAATGCAAGGGAATTCAAATTTCCTAGTTTTTATTTTTCCATGGTTTAAAAATTAAAAATAAACGTTAATTAAAAAACATGCAATTTTTTATTGTCTATAGCCTATAATAATATAAACATAATAAAAAATATATTATATATCATATATTAAAACAAGCATAGTAAAAATATATATTATAAGAAAATAGAAGGAATAATCCTAAACATATTTTTGAAGTTTATTTCAATAATATATAGACCTTTACATTCCATTCTTTATCAAAATCAATTTCTACATTGTTATATATAGCGTGCGCTAATTTTAATTAATACTCCAATTAAAATGTTCCATGTGGTAAGTTCAAACAAGCTATTTGGGATACATAATAAGTATAGCGATCCAAGACTGTACAAATAGTGTTACTGTATGGCTATTTTCAAAATAAAAAATGTTTGAACTTAGGGTCTGATATGTCATTTATGTCTATAAGTAAAGGAGCTAGTAGGTGCTAAGCATTTTATTTGTTAGGAAACCATGTGAAATATGTGTTGAAAACCATGTACCTTATGGAAACTACATACTAAGGCTAGCGATCCACAACTTTACGAATAATGTTTATAATGAGAAGAGGTAAAGGTAGGAGCCTAGTGGTCGCTAAGCTAAACCATGATTTGTTATTTTATGAATATTTTGAAAATAAGAAACTTTTAAGCCTAGGATATGATATGCCAATTTTTCAATAAGTAAAGAAGCTTAGTGGGTGCTAAGAATTTTCTTTGATAGGAAACAATGTGAATTATGAGTTGAAAACTACATATCTTATGGGAACAACATACTAAGGCTAACGATCTACAACTATAAAGATAATATTTATAATGAGAAGAGATAGAGGTATGAGCCTAGCGACCGCTAAGTTATACGATGATTTTTTATTTTATGACTATTTTAAAATATGAAACTTTTAAGCCTAGTGTCTGATGTGTCATTTTTGTCAATAAGTAAAGGAGCTTAGTGGGCACTAAGAAAGTTTGGGGGGGAGGGGGGCAAAGGGGTCATAAGTGGACGTCATATTACAAATAAAACTCAAATCTTATCTTGTAGAGATTATTATCAATGCATGCACTCAAAATTAGAAAAACTTATAGAAATATGAATCATAGAATCCAGAATCTAGTTTCTAAACTACTAATGTTTTTAAAAAACAGACCATTTTAGCTATATTAAACACTCAAAATTCAATGACTTGGTTTTGAAAAATGCCTATAAGATTATAGTTTGTTTTCCCCTGATTTAGATGACCAAAACTTGATATTTTTTTTTCCTTTGGTGAAAATTTAAATACTGATATCTATTTTGGGATAGATTTTATTTTGTATTATTTTGAGCAATATTTTTTTTAATGATTTTTTCTGTGAAACTGGTTTGAAAACAAAGAAAATGGAGAAGTTTCCGTTTTCCCACCATAACTTCATCAAAAAATATTGAAATCAAATACTTTTTTTAACGTGTATAGAATTTTGCCATAGTTGGGATGGTATAGGTTTTATCACATTATGATAAGTGAGACAAAATTTGTAGTCTTAAACGTAGACATGAACATTGATGGGACAAAGTGTATTAAAGCCATACTATTAGTAAAAAATTATAAAATGATATTTATCATATTCTATTCACTTTAAAAAATATATTTCTACAAAGATACCAGCCTCCCCTATGTGATGGTACCATTTTTGTGGCATGTTTTTTATTTTTTAGAAAGGTTCAAGTCCACGAAAGAGAAAATTTGATGTTTTACTATTTTTGATGTAATATTTAGGATTTGGTGTCCACTTTTTGGTCCCCCAACTTATTGCACTTAATAGTTTACAATGTTAATAATTGTAGGAGCCTCGTCATCACTCAACTAGGCCGCGATTTATTATTTTATCACAATCTTTAAAATAAGAAACTATTGAAACTAGCATCCATTGTGTCATTACTTTCATTAAGTAATGATACTAAACATCAAGTAAAAAAATTTATCATACGGAAAATTGTAAATTATATGTTAAAATTAATATATTTTATGTACAATATATATGACTTGATCCCTATCAAGGATTTATAGAGTAGAATTTGTTTGTATCATGGATATTCTATCAAATATGATACAATTATAACCAATGAAAATTGCTAGCAATCAAAAAGTGTACAAATAGTGATTACAATGACAAGATGAAATAGTAATGCCCTAGCTTCCACTAAGATAAGTTGTGATTTGTTATTTTATCGCTATTTTCAAATTCTTAGTGCTTTTTACCCTCAATCAATACAACATATCAGATAATAAATGTGTGTAGCCTAAGAAGACTGGAACTCTAAATGTGTTAAGATAAGTTTGAACGATTTGGAATAAGTTTCTTCAATTAGTATTGTAAATCTAACTTATAGTCAAAGTAAGAGAGAATATACCCTTGTTTTAGTGGTACTCATTAAGCATTGTTAATAATCAAATCTTTTCTCAAATAGGTATATCCCACCATGACCTTCTAGAGAGCATTGTTTCCACAAAAATAACTATTGTGACAAGGGCCATACTTACATTTAGGAAAATTGTAATCACTCCCATTTGTTTTTGATATCTTGTTGTGGAATTTCCCACCAAGCGCTACGCTTAAAATATCACACTTAGACTAGTTATAGATATTTAAACATAATGAATAAAGTATGTCTGATATACATATATTTCAAATTGCCTTATTTAACAAAAAATGATGATCTATCACTAACTCTAGTAATATGATTTGTTTCTCAAATAATCTCCTTAAAATACCAAACGTCAGATCTTCCAACCTCTATCATTTAAAAATATTCCTTATTCTTGTTACAGTTTTTCAATCCTCATTTCTACTGTATGACCGATATACACATAAATCACATTGTCTTCTAAAATATAAAACCTCAAGCTATCATAAACTCTATTATTGTAAATTGTTACTCAAACACTCTCTTCGAAATACCAAATATTATATCTTAATGTCCTCATCTCTTTTCCATTCAATAGGTGTAAATGGATAAAAAAATGTTTTAGGTTGTTCTTTTATATGTTGAATAGAAGTCTATGTGCCACTAAAGTGTAATTTTTGTAACATTCCTATCATGCCATCTAGATAATGTTATATCTTTTCCAACTCATATATAATCCTTTCAAAAGTTTTAGATGGCTTTGTATCTTTCAATGCATCATAATTCAATTTCAAACTTTTAGAAAATTCTATTATTATTGATTTGATCCACAAAATATGAATTATTGTAACCATTTGAATGATACATAAGATGTCCTACCGAAGCCTAGCATTTTCTAACCATTCAGTTAATTACTCTTATATGATACAAGTAAGGAACACTAGAATTTGGTTTCGACGAGGGTATTATTTAAATTCCTTATTAGCCAATGCAATAAAAACACTCTAATGTTTGGAAATGACCTAATTATTAATGTACTATAATATAATTATAGGTAAAATGTCTTTAATTGTATGCACTCTATTCAAAACAATTCCATTCATTAAATGCAGTATTTTTTAGAAGAAAAGAGATGAGGAATGGTTTGTGGAAATCCATTCCCCATAAAACTACCACATCAACATGTGCTTGTTTTTTTATAGATGACAATCGTGAGGAAGTTGGTATTGTTCTATCAACAAAATTTATTGATTTGGGAACCCGGTGTGTCCATGTGGAACACTTTGACTTTGAAAACAATAAGTGTCTTATTCTAGATATGGAGTTGGATGTTTCTTTGTTCAGGAAATGGAAAAGTCATGCCTCCATAAACAACAGACCATATTCCTATTCAAAATATCGTTGGAATTTGGGGATTCTAATAGATTTTGAAAAATTGGTTGTTCAATTGTATAAGACATTCACAATGGTATATTTACATCATTCAAAAAATTGTATAGAAACAAAAAAAAATTCTTTTATTTTTCATTTATTTCATAGAAAAGGTTTTCTTTCACCTCCGAAACATGCCAAGTTATTTACTATGTTGAGGCGAACATATTTGTCTAAATTGCAGATAGACCCATCTAAATCAAAATTACATGGGTTGAAAATGAATACTAAATCAAGTAGGCCTATTGAGGCCAATGTAATAGCAAAGAAAACAAAACAAGAGGAAATGTTCTACATTATTTGATAAATAAGCATCCAGATAATATTGTATTGATACCCTGCATTGAATCCAATGTAATTGAAAAATTTAACTTGTATGAGTCAAAACACCGCTAGTTATCTGTATTGATGGGTGAAGAGAGAAATAGAAAAAGAAACTTTAATTCCAATATAGGGGGGAAAATAGAAAAATGGAAAAAATATCATGAGGTGGAAGAAGTTCTTCCTATCGAGGCTCACACAATATTGGACAACTATGTGATTTCATTGGAAGGAAATATATGAGCAAGGATGGAAGACACAGACAAAGTTTCTTGTAAATTTACATATTCATTCTAGTTTCCATCAACTTTATCAATTATTCCTTTGAATAATCCTTTCAATGTTGAATGTGTGATCGCTGATTTTTGTAATTTGTCCAGTGATATTTCTTCTATTGTAATAATGGAGCTTCTAAAAGTTATCGGAACCACTATGTTGGATTGTACTATTATTGTTTTAATACCAATTGTTTATTCAAGAATTTGAAGAGACACAGTTAAAAGATACATGGAAAATGCTAAAGACAATGGAGTATCAATTCTGGATGCATCCTATAGACTCTACAATAACAACTAGATATTCAAAATTTGTCTTATGTACACAGTATCTGGTGAGAACAACTGCAAAAATAACAATCATTATAGAGAAGATGTCACTAGGGATTGGATGGAGAAACTACCACAAAAACTGGTAACTTCAAGTGAAATTTTCCTACAAGGAAACATCCATCCTTTTCCTTGTGAAAGATTTTATGAGTTCTGGGTTGAGATGTTCACTCAATGTTATTCCAAAAATTCTCTAGTACTAGTGCTTTACGACGATAGTGTCACACTCCATGCATTAGTGGATTCCAAACTATCTGTAGTTGTTATTGTTGAGACACATAGTCAAGAAATGTTTCTAAGACATTACTCTTCTCATATGAAGAAAGGTTCGTCACTGAAGATAAATTTAAGAAGTGGCTTTGTTTAATGGATTTTAACCTATATATGTTACTTATACATTTATTTTTTATGCAGACAACCAAAAATCTATAATAGTTGATGTACAACCCTTTCACCTTAATGCTACATAACTATTTCAAGAAGGTGACTTACCTTCAATCATTTTATAAATATGTTTAATAAGCTCTATTTTCAATTTCCAAAGTTTTCAAATTTTTAACAAAATTTTATTTTTTACAATTTAGATGATAGATGTGGAGGATGCGGGCACATCAACCATGAATACCCCATTAGATCTAGGTATGTTAATTATGTGAATTTACAAACAAAACTGTTAATAAGCCCCACAAATTTAAAATAAAATAAATGATTATGCAAAAATCCAACAACAAGAGAACGTAATCGTGGAGGGCACGAAGGTATCTAGCATGAATACACACTCACAACCTGTTAGCCATGTGTATTTAAAAAAAAATCATTTATAAGTCCCACATATTTATAGGAAACAATAACTAACAGACATTAGTTTATATGCTTGGAATACGGTAGAAAAAAAAGTTTAAGTAAATCCATTTGTAAGAAATGATAATAATTTAAAATGAAGTATAGAGATTAGTTGACTCTATGCATCCACATCCAATACAGTAATGGTTAGACTAAAAAATCTTACATTCATTAATATCTTGCTAATTTAAAACTACATATTTTCTACAATGTTTCACTAATTCACTACTGCATACTCACTACTTATATAAAATGAACATTTTTTTGGCTTTAACATCATCATAAAAAACTACATACAGCTTGATCCATCTAATACGTATGTAAATAAACACTTGAATAGCCTCATTTAAGGTTGTCCAACTAAATGTAGTTTTGCCAATGATGGCATAACCTAGCAGTCACAAATCCTCATCAATAGTTGAGGAATATTTTCTGCCAAAGGGTGGTTCAAAAAATATAAGTGTATCCTAGTGGCGGCTAAATTTGAATTATAAGATAGAGAATAATTGATATTTTACTTACCATGTCACCATAGAAAACACTATGTTTATCCATTTGTTTCATTTTCCACAACATGAAATCGATTATGAATTGATTAATGCTTATTTCAAATATATTATGCTCACATTTTCAATAGAAATAAATATATTATCAATCGATGAATTTTTATTTGAACTAGATCATGCATCAACAGATCCAACAACGTGCAAAGGATGTGTAATCTAAGCCGTGATCTCAATCGATAACTACTCGTTATAAGGTAAAATGTTTTTTATTTCAATTGGATATAATTGATATGCGACCAATGAAAATAATGTTTTTTACTTCTCTAAAGGTAGCGATAAGAATTATTTACTTATTTTAGATATGGAGGACCTGTTATATGGGAGAAACAAAACATACAATAAAAAGATGTCATTCAGGTTCAGCATGAAAACTGTCAACCTACGAGGTGTCCTGTCAGAATTTATAAAATTATTATCACCATAATGTGAACTAGGATTCTGGTGTGAAAACATCATTTCTACTGATGTTAAAAAGATATTATCAGGCTTCAATAAAAAAAAATTTATTGAATTGTATCCAAGATTCACTTGGGGAAAGGAAAATTGCAATATAGTTGAGGGAATAACAATAAAAGGCCTAGAAAAGGTTTGGAGTAGAAATGATTTTTTTATAGTTCTAAAATCACTTTGTGTATTACATTAGGTGAAAAGGGAAACCCTCCTAAAACTTTTATGGTGGGCATGAAAACTAGATGCAAAGATTGTACAAAAGATAAATGTTTGATGGCAGATTTGTACAAAAAACATCACAAATAGTGTCACAGGGATTAAATTTGGTAAAGGGAATCAAATATTTGGAGCAAAAAAATTCTAAATAACTATTTATCTTTTCATAATGTTGTTATGATGGTACTACTTAACATTGTCAATAATATATACATTCATATGTTATTATGAATGTACTGTGTAACTCTATTATATTATGTTGAGATTGTCAAAATATAAGTTGGGAGGATGTGTATATTTTCACTTATTATAAGCTGACAGTATGATTGAGATAACTTTTGTGGTGATCTTATCAGAAAAACTTTCCCTTGAAAAATTGTAAAATAGTTTTTTTTACAGTATTCATAAAAGAAATATAAAATTATACTATATATACTTAATTCTTTTTAATATTTTTTAATATAATTAATATATAAATAAATCTACTAAAAAATTGGCATTCATATCTAAAATATTCAAGTCATATGTGATGGTTATTTCAAATATTTGCAACCTATTTTACGGATGTAAAATGATAAAAAAACGTCTAACCCAGCATATGAATTTAACACCATGTTGTGGCCTTTGTTACAACCATTGAAGAACAAGAGAATATGTTTGGGATGATATTTGATCAAAAACTGAGTTCAAGGGAGCTTATTTTTTGGAGCTTCACTATGATTTATTTTGTTAATTTGGGATCCTAGATCTTCAAGAATAGTGTTATAATAAAACTCAAACAATTCTTAAAATATTTTTCTACATTTGCTATCTTTAGTAAAGAATCTTGAAATTTATTTCATGATCTATAATTGAATACTAGAAATATATCTGGTTTGAGTTTTATAGTTAATTAGGGATTCTCCTACTGTTAAATAGATGACCCTTTTATAATTTCTTCATAATATCCTTTAGTAATTATTTGGTTACAGTGATGTTTGCAATCACATCATATTGCATGAACCTAGAAGTGTCTTAAATCTCTTGACTTTCATTAGCTTAGTGGCCGGTGGGCCACAAGGCATTTTAATTATTCAAATCTTCATATTTTAATCTTAAATACATTTAAACACTAATAAGAACCTTATTACAAAACAATGATAATGCCTAGAATTCGATACCCCATATAAAACAGAGACATTTTTTGGTTTATAACAAAGCATAAAAAATTCCTAGTGTTCAAATTATCTTGCGATAAAATAGAAACATGTTCTCTACATAACATGTCATAAATAATGCCTAACATCCGCTAGACTGAATAAAACAGAAACATGATCTATATATAACAAAGCATAAATAATGATTAGCGGCCACTAGATTGGATTTAAAACATAAACATTTTATGTACATATAACATAAAATAAACAATGGCTAGCAGTAGTTATCCATTATAAAACATAAACATGTTGTGTACATAACAAATCATAAGCATGTATAGTGTGTACTAGCCTGTATAAAATATATACATGTTCTGTTTAGTCCAAAGAATAGATAATGCCTAGTGTATGCTAGCCCGTATGGATTCCACTATTTGACCCAATCTAAGGTACTTTGGAGAGCATTAAATTCCAATATTTGAATTCTAATGACATGCTGACATAGATTCCAAACCTATGTGATTCTGGATTCCAATATATGCCATATTGGAATCCAATATGTGTGATTTTGGAGTCCACATAATTCCAATATTTAACATTTTGAAATCCAAAACAAGTAGATTTGCATTCCAATATTGGCTATATTATTTTTTTGCTCAAACTAGAATAATTCCATATTTAGTGAAATAAGTGTTATTTGGTGAATTTTCCAGAGGATTAGGGGCGATCTGTTATTATCCTGGTGTGAGGATAATCCTAATATTTCTCATTTTGGCTACAAAATAAAAGGTTTCAATACATGAAATAACATGTTTCTAAGTGAACAACCACCCGAGTTTGAGTTCTAATCATGGGTGGCTATGCCGATATTGCACTATTCTCCTAGGGAGTCATATAGGACTGGGTGTGGTAAAACCGCTATGGATCAGGTACAAAGTCTACCCCCAGAAGTCCGAGCCACAAATCATGGTTCCCAATTTATAATTCTAGCATGAGGATTCACTAGTACCTCAAGGTTTATGGCTGTAATCCATATTTCATCTACAGTGATCAATCTTGGAAATGTTATGGTTTAACCTCATAGGAGATAGTCATCATGAGGAAGGATTAGTACTACTGAAGAACGTGATGTGAGAGCATAACGGTTGGAGAGGCCATATTTTTTGATCTCAATCATCATGGATCATATTGAAATTTAATACAGGATGGTAGCTATCCATAAGAGTACTTCATGTATGGGGTCAACCTTAAGCTTGCTAATAGGATGGATGCCATTTTGGCACGTTTTAGGGCTCGGAGTTCCTTCATCTAGTGGATCTAAAACTGGCTCTGGGACCTGTTTTTTAGGACTTGTTGACTAGAACTTAGATTTTTAATAAATTTTACTCTAATTGTATGGAATAATTCGATATTTGGTATAATACTTACTTTATGGAATGCATTTCATGTGGCACGTAAAAGTTGGGTTCCAATATGAGGTATTTTGCATTTTAGGGTTTTTCTTGCATGTTATGTTTTTTTGTGCATTTTAGGGTTTTCTTTAGAGGTAATCTTCAAATATAAGGTGGATTATAATGTTGTAGATAGATTAGCATGTGAATTAAAAAATGAGAAATAAGCTATTATATGAATTTTCTTGAGTTTTGGTTTCAAAGTTGTTTATGTGTGTTTTAGAAGGTACTTTGAACCTCTTGTAGCTAGATTCTGCATCAATTGGTATCACAGAAAAATTTAGATCTTGTGGAGAACAGTTAAAGGTAAAATTTATTACATTTATTATGTGTGAATTATTACCTATGTTTTATATAACCATGGTTATATGTGAGAGAGGAGGTTATACCCAAATGAATAGTAATATGAAGGATCTACAGAGACAAGTTGTTGAGCTCACATGAGAAGTTACCCACCTCAGAACGGAGACATGTGTAGATGGGGAGGTAGACCCAGATAGTGATAATAAATAACTAGCCTTCATTGATGAAATGTAGGAGTTAGATGAAGAATAAAATGAGAGAGATGAAGATGCATTGACATGAGAGGTCATTTGAGGAGATATTGATCATGGGATTTGGAGGGAAAGAATGATGACATCAAGAGTAATGTTCCTGATTATGGCGAAGGGTTACAACCAGAAAAATTGATCGGCTGGATAAATCGCATGTGGAAAAATTATTTGAGAGGAAAACACCTATCAGAAGAGAAGAAGGTTAAGTTTGCATGCACTAAGTTGGTCAGATGATTCATTGATCTAGTGGGATCACCTACGAAATAAAAGGACAAAGGAAAGGAAAGGAAAATATCTAAAATTGGAATAAAATGGTGAATAAGATCAAAGATAAATTTTTATTCCTATAGATTATGCATCATCCATTATTTTTAAGGTTTCAAAACCTAATACATAAGGATCGTCAGAATCAAAGAGTATACCAATGAATTTTACAAGCTATCAATTTGGGTGGAATAGGGAGAGTATGAAGCACAAAAGGATACAAGGTTTATAAATGGGTTGAGTTATACCATACAAGATGAATTGATTATGATCCAGTATCCATATCCTAGATGATGTCCTAGAAAATTGACATTGAAAGGCAGAAGAAAATCACAATAGGATTGCTTTTAGAAGAGGAGTGAAGAGAGGACCATCATCATCTCTAATTGAGAGGGCAGAGGTATATTTGATTCTACAAAAGGTGAATGATCTAATACAAAAGGGTGGGAAAAATATGGTTAAGGTCATGGTAGCTACCAAAGAGGTAGGGGTTTTTAGAGAGGAAGAGGATATGCTGGAGGACAAGTTTGGAATATCCCCCAAAGGTAGTATACACGTATAATTAGATGTGGTGAAGAAGGGAACAGAGGCTTTTGAGTGTCTGTAGTATCCCACACATGAGAGATAGTAAGTGAGAACATCCATGAGTAAATCTGGTTGAAGCTGAATAATAATAGGAAATGGAGGGTGCAAAAAACTTGGGTGAAACCCTCATGATAAGGAGGATGATGATTGTCCTCCTGAGGAAGGAGAAAGCACAAGATGAGTGTTGTTGGAGCTGATTCTTGGCTTACAGAACAAATATCTTTTGAATAAGATGTGCCTTTAGAGGGAAGGTATGTAAAATAATCATTGATTGTGGTAGTTCTAAAAATATGGTCTCGATTGTGACATGGTTGATAAACTGAGTCTAAAATGTGAGAAACACCTATATCCCTATCACATAATCATGGTTCAAGAAAGGGAATGAGGTAGTCATATAGTAAAATATTCCTTAGTTAAATTTTTTAATTGGGAATACCTACAAGGAAGAGGTGTGGTGTGATGTTATCTTGATGGACGCATACCATATATTATTGGGGAGGCCTTGACAATATGACATAAGGGTTACTCATGATGGAGGGAAGAATACTTATACCTTTTCGAAGGATTTTGTAAAGGCACGATCTGTGTTACCCTTCAAGGAAGAAGAGAAGAGTGAGGGTTTATCGGATCCAAAGGAGTTTTTTGCATATATGGTTAGAAGTTAGATGTTGGTTCTATGCACTAATGTAGGAAAAGAAGGTGGAAAAAGAAGGTATTTGGTATACCCACAACAGTAGCACATGATACTAACATAATACATTGATGTTATAATAGACAAGAGCTACCATATGGGTTTCCTCCAAAGCAGGGATATTCAACTACCTTATTGATTTTATCCCAAGATCAGCCATTCCAAATAAGGAATCTTATAGGATAAGTCCTGAAACAGAGTGAGGAGTCTGAATAGGACAAGTGACAAATTTGATTAAAAAAAGGGTTAGTTAGAGAAATGCATGAGACCATGCGCAACTTCAACATTTTTGACTCCTGAGAAAGGATGGAGGACTAGAGAATGTGTGGGTAGACAATAGGGAAATAAATAAAATCACAATTACCAGTATCAGTTCCCAATTCCGTAGGTTTGATGATATAATGTATGTGCTAGCGGGAGCCCAATATTTTAGTAAGATTGACTTATGGAGTGGGTAATACCATATTCAAATCCATGAAGGGGATGAATGGAAAACATGCATTCAAAACAAGAGATGGGTTGTACAAGTGGATGGTGATACCATTCAAGTTATCTAATGTACCCAATACATTCATGAGGTTAATAAAAAAAGTACTAAAAGAATACAATGGTAAGTTCATGGTTTTCTATTTTGATGATATTTTGATATTCAGTAGGGACAGTGGAGGAAAACTTTTTGCATTTGAAAATGGTGTTATAATTGTTACGAAAATAAAAATCTGTATGCAAACTTAAATGAAGTGTAGATTTATTAAAAAAAAATCTAGTGTTTTTGGGGTTTTTCATATCTTAGAGGATGGAGTGAGGATGGATGAGGAAAAAGTAAAGGAAATTCTGGAATGGCCTATTCCAAGGAATGTGACAGAGGTTCATAGTTTTCATGGATTGGAAACTTTTTATAGGAAGTTCATCAGGAATTTCAGTAGCATTGCTGCACCCATAACAGAGTGTACAAAAGGGAGGGAGTTTGTATGGACCAAGGCAGCAACAGATAGTTTTGAATTGTTGAAGAAGAAAGTATAAGAAGCACCTATTTTGGTATTGCCAGATTTTAGCAAGGTCTTTGAGGTTGACTGTGATGCCTCACATGTTGGGATTGGAGCTGTGTTGAGTCAAGAAGGACGACCAGTGGCATTCTTCAGTGAAAAGCTAAATGAAGTCAAGAGGAAATATTCTACTTATGATGTGGAATTTTACGCTATTGTTCAGGCATTAAGGAACCAGAGACATTACTTGGTAGCAAAGGAATTTGTACTCTTCATTGACCATGAAGCCTTGAGGTATGTAAACACACAGAAGAAACTAAATAATAGGCATAAAAAATGGGTTTCATTTTTGCAAGAATATACTTTTGTTATAAAGCATAAGTCTGGTAAGCAGAATCAAGTATCTGATGCCTTGAGAAGGCGTGTAGCCCTTTTGACAACAATGGAAAATAAAGTCCTAGGGTTTGAGGCAGTTAAGGAATTGTATGAAGGTGATCCTGATTTTGGTGATGTTGTCAGAAAGCTTAAGGAGCCTACAGTAGGTAGTGATTCTTTTGATTATTTGATACAAGATGGTTATTTGTTTAGGGGGAAACAATTGTGCATCCCTGCTGGTTCAATGAGAGAAAATATTATAAGAGAATTGCATAGTGGAGGTTTGGCTAGACACTTTGGTATAAGAAAGACAATTTCTATTGTCGTAGAAAAGTATTATTGGCCAAAGGAAAAGAGGGAAATCAGTAAGGTTGTAGCAAGATGTAGAGTGTGTCAAACGGCTAAGGGTCATGCACAGAATACTGGGTTATATATGCCATTGCCTATCCCTACAGGGCCATGGGTTGATCTGAGTATGGATTTTGTGTTAGGGATTCCTAACACACAGTGAGGGAATGATTCTATGTTTGTTGTGGTTGATAGATTCTCTAAGATGGCATATTTTATTTCTTGTAAAAAAACTAATGATGCTTCCAGAATTACAGATTTGTTTTTTTCAGAAGTGGTTAGATTGTATGGAATTCTAAAAACGATCACTTCAGATCAGGACACGAAGTTTTTGAGTCACTTTTGGAGGATTCTGTGGAAGAAATTGGGGACATAACTACAGTTCAGTAGTGCATATCATCCCCAGACTAATGGGCAGACTGAAGTAGTGAACAGAAGCTTGGGAAATCCCCTACGTTGTATAGTTGGAGAAAAGCCAAAATAATGGGACTTAGCTTTAGCTCAAGCTGAGTTTGCATATAATAGCTCGATAAACAGGTCAACAGGGAGGTCTCCTTTCCAAATTGTATATGGTAGGAATCTGAAGGGGTCCCTTGATCTAATTGTTCTACTAGGTGAAGATGAAACTAGTGATGATGCAGAAGAATTTGCAGAACACATTCTACAGCTACAAGATGAAGTGAGGGAAAAGCTGAAAGTGAGTAATGCACAATATAAAACAGCTGTAGATGCCAGTAGGAGAGTAAGTGTATTTGAAGAAGGAGATATGGCGATGGTTCATCTTAGAAAAGAGAGGTTTCCAAAAGGAACATATAATAAACTCAAGTTTAAGAAGATTGGGCCATGTAGGATTCTGAAGAAAATGAGTGATAATGCCTACAAGGTGGAGCTACCCGAAAACTTTGCTATCTCACCAGTTTTTAATGTTTCTAATTTATATAAGTTTCCAGGTCATGATGAAAATGTTTTAGAGGAGGAAGAAATAAACTGGAAGAAACAGATGCCGAAGGAGAAAAAGGAGAGGGTAATGCGTGTCTTGGACCAAAAGACAATCACTACTAGACATGGGAGCTACATGTAACATCCTCATTTTAGACAATAGAACAAGTCAATTTTTTTTTTTTTTGATAAATGCATCCTGGTTCTAAATACATAATTTAGAACTCACAAATCAAATAACCATTCATATAACAGATAACCATATGCAGCTGTAATGACTCGGAGTACCTCCGATCTATTCATTCCATGACTCGGTAATCTACCGATCTATTCATGAGTAATAAGAGTTGGCGTTATTATTTAACACTTCACTCCTATGGTTCTCTTCCCTATTCTGGGATTCAGAATGCTCTGTCCAAGGAATCTAACTGAATAATTGTTACCATTATTCATCGGCATCTCATCCCTTAGACTAGGTGAATTAGGACAACGCAATCAACAGCTTGCGATACTTTGGCCAAAGATTTGAAACATACTGCTTATGTCTCGTATTCCTTAACGGCATACTCGTCAATCTGGAATACGCCCTTCACCCCATTCTTATGTTATATAGAATGTCTTATACCGACTTCTGTCAGTCCTTCCTATCACAACTCAATCACTCGGAGACAGAATAACAAGGTGATAATGTTATATGGATGCCCATGAGGATTAGGGATACGGTGACATACTGGTTCAACCCTGCAGTTAAACCAGTGTGTCATGATACCCCGAATCTCCTAGGCAGCCTTATAACATGACCACATTCCTAATCGGTCCCTGAGTAACTCGTTCGAGATCAAAGTGTAAATCTTAGCGATCAATGCAAAGGGTGTCGTCAAAAGTCACCCTGCATTGTTGTAACTTCGAGAAGATCCTAATCTTCTCGGAGGTACAACCCTGCAGTTGACTTGTACCGTCAACCTTTAAATCCACCTCGAAAAGATCTACTTAATAATATGCGTTACGCACGTTGAGTTTTAAATTACATTAAAGACTTTCCCCTAAGGTTAGCCTTTCCCGATCCCTGGATTCTTCGTCTTAAGATGACCTTCCTCAATAAAACCCATTGCATAGTGGAGATATTAAGGCTAAGGTCTCATCAAGGAGTTTTTAGAATATACATGATTCTAAAACAACAGAATTGGACAATATCTCATAACCTTCACATGAGATTGCCATCTGAACCCCATTAGATTTATATCAGTTCTCCTAATTGAATTTATATCATACTTATTAGTATAAAGATATAAATGATTAAGAATCCAATTTAATGTTGTCCTGTCATACTCAGGACTAGGGATTAGTAATTTAATCCAGCTTGATTAGCGTTCTGCTTAGGTTCATTTTATCCCTATCTTTTAGAAAGACAATGATTTAAATTTCAATCACATTCTCATATATGCTTTCATTGACAATCACAAAAGCATCCAAATTACACAAAGATAACATTGCCACTCCGGTATATAAACCGAAGAAGGTCAACTAACAGAATTAAGAATACAACACATAAGTAACAAATACTTATTTCCATTCCTTTCAGAACTATACAATTACATTTTATGCAAGCAACATACTTGATACAATGCTTAATGGAAAAAGAACATCTTTCCTCATATAGAACGTTTAGAAAATCAAGCTGTAATTCATTATAAATCAAATTAAACAATCTGATCATCCTGTCAGATCTGCATGCTTTTACCACTTACGGCAACCATCTGCAAAAATAGTCAACATGAGTCAGTTCGATGAACTGAGCATGATAAGCACTAACTTTTAAAACAATTGCAATCCGTCAATTGTTTTCATTAAACACCCTGTTTAAATGATATAAAATCATCAATCAAGTAAGCATGATTCAAACCAAACGTTAGGAATATATCATGTCTATAACGTGTAATAATAATTTTTGTTACAGAGTAGTCCTAAACACTTCTCAAATATTTCATCAACATATTAGAAATCAAGAAGAACAAAAGTGTCCTAAGCAATTATTCCTTGTAAATCCCAAGATGCACAAACATCAGGCAGTCATTATATTCAACTTAAAAAGAGGAATATCATATCAATCCTGAAACCGTCATTATGTAAAAACGATTACAGATGTTAGTTAAACAATTATATCAACTTATAATTTACAACAGAAGAGAAATAAACAAATTGTACATACTTCCCTCTGAACTAGCTCATGACTATACCGTTTTTCCAAAAGCAAGGCATTCACTTAATACACATGCAAGTAAATCAGTCGAGTCCATAAACAACACACTGTTTTGTTAAAACTTACAATAAAGCAACTACAGTACAGTAGCCCCCATGCCGAACAACATGTTCATTCTACCAGACAGACTCAGAATGACCTTTCGCAAGAAGCGACGGCAAGAAGACAACTACTGCCATTACCTGTTTAGGTACAGTTAACTCCTAAATTCATTCATACTCAAAAATGGATATCAAAGCAAGGAAGGCGTAACACGCCTACAATCCCAATAACAATCTACAGCCCCTTCAATCCTTTTCAACACTGTAAGGCTTTTATACCCAAGGTCGAATTCAAAGGAACTCAATTGTTGCCACAGCCAACAAGAAACTCAAACTCCTTTGGGCAATGACATCTCCCTACGACTTAAGCAGAGAGAGTTTTAAACGAAAACCACGCATCACGCACAGCCACATCAACTGGCATGTAATCTTAAAGAAAACACAACTTAGAATATCATAGCTACTTCTGAATGAAATCAGAGTAGAAAGTATGGTATCCATGACCTACTTCATAAAGCCATTATACAAGATGTCAAGCTATTCACAGAAATCCAACAAGGCCAAATAAACATCACATGTTCAATCTCAGGCTTATACAGAAGTATTCAAAAGAACAAGATATCATCCCATATTCAAGGAATCCACAGGGTCAAATAATAGAGTAAACCCAACAGTCATAATTGAAGCAGTTACACTGTTTATCTGTCAAGAATTCAACTGAGTCCCAACAACAGTATAAGAATAAAAATAATGATCCAATCTATGCCAACAATAGTAAGCATTCAAATTAGGTGTAAGCAAATCAAATACCGATTTCATAACAAGGAATTCAACTGAACCTCATCAAAATTCTTGAACAAGCTTACACATAAGGAAACATAAATGTATACCCAGGGAGTCAGTACCAAATTTCATTACAAATAACAGAGGTCGTATGACCTGTTACTTCTACAAGATTCCAACGGAATTCAAATTAACAAAACTCAAGGATGTATCTATATCCTCAGCAGTGGACCATAATATACGATCCATTCAGAGGACTCCATAGAGTCGTTCAAATAAAATACATATATCCATATTGTATACTGTCAACGGGTTAAATCCCGTTACCACAATAACAAGGAAAAACAACTTCCACTGGGTCGTAATGACTACTGTAACACAATAGTTACCTGTTCCCAAACAAATTTAAAAGACAAAACGAAACCAAACAAGTATCAATAACCACCCCATCAATACCCACGACAGAGCTTACAAGGTTCCATTAAAACTGAATAATCAAACAAATGTCCAGCAGTTTCCCTTCCAACAAGTATTCACAACATGCATCGACGACAAAACTGACGAGCATAACAGTGTCCTGTACCCATCACAAGAATAATTCATGGGCTCTCGCCGAGCAGGCCAAGCATACATTCCTTTCATAAATTTCGCATATTTAAGCCAGAATGCAAAACACAAAGAAATAAAGCCACAGTTCGAATTTAATAAACACCCATCAAGGGATAAATGAAAAATCAAACCAGCATGAAGATACAGTGCCAAAATCACACAATGACATCCATAGAAAATCATCTATTTTCATAAATCATTTGAACAGAGTTGTTCTAATGAAATCACTTGAAAGACAACAAGATTTTTAAAGGTTAGGGCCTAACATGCCTGGATTTTTGCTCAAATTTCCGAAGCAGACCACTGAAAGAGCTCGGACTTCCTTTTCCTTTTCCAAGTTAGAGCGACCAACAAAATTTTGCTATCCCCATGACATATATATTTTCCTTGCCAGAGAAAAGAGCTAGATAAGCTCATACTCGCCATGCAACACAAAGAAGACTGGTGCGAAGAACCAGTGAACAGGCAGAAGAAAAACCAAAATTCGCGATAAGCCAAACAAAACAACAACTTCCCACATTGCATGCCTTCTCGCGAATTCCGAGCTCGACTTCCAAGCTCATTGAATGCATTAACTCCTAATTTCCCGCTCAAACTCCACTGCCACCGACCGCCAAAGTTGGCGATAGACAAATAAAATCTCAAGTCCATTTCCAGTTTTGGCGACCTGCCACGTCGGCTTAGGTTAGCCGTTTCTAAACCCTCCGCCAATACCTGTCCTTCATACTTATCCACTGTATTTAATGACATAGAAAATGCCGCCCATGGTTCGCACCCCTCCATAGGTCCCTTTACATTCTTGCTCATAGATAGGTTAGTAACTTAGGTTAGAATTTAGGATAATAATTATTCTAACTTCAAAGAACATAGATACTAACTTAGGACATTAGCACTTAGCCTAGGTCTAGGTTAGATTAACACTAATCTAACCCCTAGGTTAAGTTTAGTTTTAGGTTACTAATCATTAATAATTCCAGTTAGGTCTACATTCCGTACGCTCAGAAAAAGACCTACATCATACATTCTTGAACAGGGTTAGCTCCTGTTCTGCCTTAGGCTACAGAATTATATGAAACCGAATTATTACCTGGTCCACGATCGAGACCTTCCAGATATACTTCGATATCGGGAACCAATTCATTTCACATGATCAACCTGAGTCTTACTCCGGACTAGCTTATTCAATGCTTCTAGACCTTGCAACCTGTTCAAGGTCTGTAATTTTAATTCATCACGAACAAACTTAAAGCAATACTTGGATCAATTCCACTGATCCAAGGTTAGGTATTATAGATGGATAACTCTATAATTCGTTCTGAGATCAGATTTAACTCAGATACAAAATGAA
Organism: Taxus chinensis; assembly: GCA_019776745.2. Classification (NCBI taxonomy): domain Eukaryota; kingdom Viridiplantae; phylum Streptophyta; class Pinopsida; order Cupressales; family Taxaceae; genus Taxus; species Taxus chinensis. The sequence continues at coordinate 93,847,060 of CM034149.1, read as the reverse complement.
AGAAATAAAAGAGTCCAATCATATTCCGACTCAGTCAAGATCTGCAATCTGCAAGAAAATACAGTACATATCAAGCATGATTTCTTAATCGAGGAACCCATCCTTTTACCAGAAATCACATATCAACACTTGTATGCTCAGGAGGAAGTAACAACAGTTCAGGGTGTTACATGCTTCCCTCCTAAAAAGATTCATCGTCCCGATGATTACATATTCAATTAACCTTCAGGTCAATCAATTTATTAGTTCACAAATCAATGCGACTATTTTCCAACTAGAATAGTTCCAGAAATCAATGTCACAACACATTTTATTCAACCTGAATAAAGTTTTCCTTCATCTGGCTTTCATAAATACTTAAAAACAATAAGTTCATAAAAGAATGTTTTGTCAACAGATTTCATTCTGTTGAAAAAGAGAAGGAAAAGCAATTTTCATCTCTTCCAGATTTTCCCAAGTTACACTTTCTTCGTTAAACTGGTCCCACTGGACCTTACATTGCTGTATCTCACGATTTCTTAAATGCAATTGGCGAGTTTCCAGCACTCGCGTGGGTTTAACCACGATTATTCCTGGGTCTTGGACCTGCAAGGAATTCCAATTTAAAACATGTGACAGATCTGAAACGTATTTCTTAAGCAAAGAAATATGGAAAACATCATGCATGCGAGATAAAGCAGGTGGCAATGCTAAACGATAAGCTACAGGATTGATTATTTCGACAATTTCGAAAGGTCCCACGAATCAAGGTGACAACTTGGCAGCCTTGCCAAAATTTATAGAACTCTTTCTGGGTTTAACACGAAGGAAAACCTTATCACCAAGCTCAAACCTTCTATCAACCCGCTTAAGGTCAGCATAGCTCTTCTGCCTATCCGCTGCTTCCTTTAATCGTTCACGAATCAGCTTAACTTGCTGTTCCATTTCAGTGAGAATCTCTGGTCCAATTACCACTCTATCCTCCACACTGTCCCAACTAACAGGAGTTCTGCACTTTCTTCCATAAAGTGCTTCAAATGGTGCCATTTTAAGAGATGAGTGATAAGTATTGTTGTATGCGAACTCAACTAATGGAAGATACTCTTCCCATTTATACTGTTGATCCATGCAATACATTCGCAACATGTCCTCCAACACTTGATTTACCCTCTCAGTTTGTCCATCCGTTTCCGGATGATATGCAGAACTGAAGTTTAGTTTCGTTCCAAGAGCTGCGTTAAGCGTTTGCCAAAACCTTGACGTCATTCTAGGATCCCTGTCAGATATAATCAATTCTGGTACACCATGTAATCTGAAAATTTTGTGTACAAATCTTTTGGCCAGCACTGGTGAATCATCCTTTAGATTTCCAGCGATGAAATGAGCTACCTTGGTCAGTTTATCTACAACTACCAGGATAACATCATGTTTATTCCTGGACATAGGTAGTCCTTGTACAAAATCCATGGTTATTACTTGCCACTTGTACTGCGGTATGCTATGAGGATATAGTAGTCCAGCAGGGTGCATATGTTCTGCCTTCACCCGCTGACATTCCAGACAATGAGTCACAAAATTAATTACATCCTTTTTCATACCTTTCCAAAAGTATTGCTGTTTCAAATCAGCAAGCATTTTTGTGATACCTGGGTGTCCAGAGAAAGGTGAATTATGAAATTCAACTAACAATTTATTTCTCAAATCGTTCAGCATAGGTACATATACCCTGTTTTCATAACGCAAGATTCCTTCATTATCAAAATGAAAACCTTTATACCTTATATCCTTAGGTTCTGCAGCGAGCGCTGCTTTTACTTGTTGAAACTATGCATCTGATTCTGAGGCACTTTTTACCTCGTCTTTAAACTGAGTTCTTAATGTTATAAGAGCAGAAATGTGCCTCCTACGACTTAGAGCATCAGCTACCCTATTCTCCTTCCCTTTGATATAGCTGATATCAAAGTCATATTGTGATAAAAATTCTAACCACCTTCTCTGTCTGGCATTCAGATTGGGCTGAGTAAAAATATATTTCAGTCCTAGGTGATCAGTTTTCAACTCAAAAGGTTTCCCAAGTAAGTAGTGTCTCCAGACTTGAAGTGCATGAACAATGGCGGCAAGTTCCAAATCATGAGGGGCATAATTCAGCTCATGTAACTTAAGTTTTCTACTTTCATATGCTATGACCTGATCATTTTGTAGCAAAACACCTCCAAGGCCTTCCCCAGAAGCATCCGTTACAACCGTAAAACTCCCATTAGGGTCTGGTACAGCTAGTATAGGTGCAGAAGTCAACTGGTCTTTCAAAATTTTGAAAGCCACTTCGCACTTGTCATTCCACATGAATTTCTTATCCTTCTTCTGCAATGAAGTTATTGGTGCAGCTACTTTAGAAAAATCCTTTACAAATTTTCTATAGTAACCAGCAAGACCCATGAAGCTTCTTACTTCGTGCACATTCTTTGGTGCAGGCCACTCGGTTATTGCCACTATTTTTGAAGGATCTACAGCAATTCCTTCTTTACTTATGACATGACCCAAATAGTGAACTTCTGAATCATAGAAAGAACATTTGGATAACTTACCATACAACTTCCTTTTTCTCAGAATTCCCAAAACTATCTTCAAATGCTCATTGTGCTCCTCAACGCTTTTAGAATAAATGAGAATATCGTCCAAGAATACAAGTACAAACTTGTCCAGATATTCTTGAAAAATATTATTCATTAAGTTCATAAAGGCTACGGGTGCATTAGTTAATCCAAAGGGTAGAACTGTGAATTCATAATGTCCGTACCTTTTTCGGAAAGCTATTTTATGAATGTCTTCCTCTCTAATCCTTAACTGATGATAACCAGATTAAAGGTCTATCTTAGAATAAACCACTGCTCCACGCATCTGATCAAACAGATCGTCGATCCTTAGAAGTGGATATCGGTTCTTGATTGTTGCTTTGTTCAACATCCGATAATCAATACACAGCCTTAGTGTTCCATCCTTCTTTTTCACAAATATTACAGGCGCACCCCAAGGTGAAACACTTGGTCTAATCAAACCTTTTGTCAAAAGTTCATGCAACTGTGCCTTAAGCTCGACTAACTCTGTAGTAGTCATCCTATAAGGCACTTTGGAAATAGGTTCAGTTCCCGGTTTGATTTCAATGGTGAAGTCAAATTCTCTCTTGGGTGGTAACCCTGGTAATTCTTCAGGAAAAACATCCCTGAAACTTTGTAACAGAGGAATTTGCTTCATGTAATCACCATCTTCTTCTGAAGATTCAGATATCTTTACTGCATAAAGAGTACATCCTTTATTCTTAGCCTTTTTAAGCTGCATAGCTGACAGTTTTCTAACCGAAATTTCCCGTTTCACCCCTTGAATCTCTGTTGTTTCCAGTTGATCATCTAAACATTTTATGTTCTTTTCATAGCAATCTACCTTTGCCTTATGGTCAGCTAACCAATTGACACCAATGATAATGTCATAAGATCCTAAAGGTGTAACATAGAGATCAACTTCCATGGAGAAATTAGGTAAATCAAGGACTGCCCCAAAAAGACACATACTCACTGTATGAACAAAGTTATTACCATACTGTACAGTCCAAGATTTATCCATTTTCCCAGCTTTTCTTTTAAGTTTAGAAGCAAGTTTATTAGAAATAAAACATTCAGTAGCTCCTGTATCAAAAAGAATAGTGACAGGTATGCCAAATAACTTACCCGGAACTTCTATAGGTGTTACTTGCTTTTCAGCTTGCTTGTCTGCTACTGCAGCATGTATCTTATGCTGCTGATTACGATCATCCTTCTTCAAAGGGCACTGATTTGCGTAGTGATCTTTGCCACAATTGTAGCAGCCTCCTACAGGTCCCTTTTTAGGCTCAAAGTTGCCTCCAGTTTTGTAATTGTCACGCTGTCCTCCATAGGGCTTCTGCCCATTGTTATAATTTTTAACAAAATTATCCCTTACATTTCCAGCAGGCTTATTTACTACTGCTTTCTTATTGTTATCTCCTGGAAACTTACTCTTGTTTCCAAACTTTTTCCATGGTCCTTTTCTGGGTGTAAGAGAGGTTGAAGAAGGGTTTGCAGTCTTCTTCCGCACTTCCTCCTTATGAGCAGAAATAGCCTTTAATTTCTGTTCTTGCCTTATGGCCTTTTCAACAACTCCTTCCATAGTGGTTGGACTGTGAACATCGACCTCTCCCCCTATCATGGGATTCAATCCCATGATGAATTTCCGTATTCTGAACTTCTCGTCAGTTTGATACTGCGGTACATACTTAAGGAGTTTTGTAAACCGCTCCCAGAATTCAGTTACCGTTAGCTTCCCTTGAGCTAAGTTCTGAAATTCTGTCATTTTCTGATCATAGAAAAGTTGTGGCAGCCAACGTTGCCTAAAATAGCCTTTAAATTGATCCCAAGTAATATTGGTCTCATCAATATTTAGTTCAGCTTTACGGCTATCCCACCACGAAGATGCTTCGTGGGAAAGCTGATAGGCTCCCCAAATAGCTTTGGTTTCCTCTGAGAAGTTCCTTATTGCAAAGTACTTCTCCATTTCGCTGAGCCAGTTCTCAGCTCCATCTCCTAATGTGGTGCCATCATACTTAGGTGGACTTATCCTTTTTATATCATTAGTGAGTTCTGCTGCTAATCTGGCCTTTTTATTTTCTGGTTGGACAGGTGCATTCCCAGCATTAACATCAACACCCATGTCGGGTTGTCCTCAGGAGGTTGCTGATTATTATTATCAGCTTCTTCATCCTCCTCATTTCCCATCACCTGCTGTTCCAGTACAGCTAAGCGATCTCTTGTGTCCAACAGGGCAGCAAGGATCTCATCAAGTTTCTGGGTTGTTTCCACTCCTCCTTCAGGTGGAGCATTATTCGCAACGTTCCCCCTTGTTCTAACCATTTTCTGTTACAAGAAAATTCAGGTTTTTATCAGATTATGGACACAATAGGTCCAAGAGCTGCAACCTTCAGCTCTGATACCAAGATGTAACATCCTCATTTTAGACAATAGAACAAGTCAATTTTTTTTTTTGATAAATGCATCCTGGTTCTAAATACATAATTTAGAACTCACAAATCAAATAACCATTCATATAACAGATAACCATATGCAGCTGTAATGACTCGGAGTACCTCCGATCTATTCATTCCATGACTCGGTAATCTACCGATCTATTCATGAGTAATAAGAGTTGGCGTTAATATTTAACACTTCACTCCTGTGGTTCTCTTCCCTATTCTGGGATTCAGAATGCTTTGTCCAAGGAATCTAACTGAATAATTGTTACCATTATTCATCGGCATCTCATCCCTTAGACTAGGTGATTTAGGACAACGCAATCAGCAGCTTGCGATACTTTGGCCAAAGATTTGAAACATACTGCTTATGTCTCGTATTCCTTAACGACATACTCGTCAATCTGGAATATGTTATATAGAATGTCTTATACCGACTTCTGTCAGTCCTTCCTATCACAACTCAATCACTCGGAGACAGAATAACAAGGTGATAATGTTATATGGATGCCCATGAGGATTAGGGATACGGTGACATACTGGTTCAACCCTGCAGTTAAACCAGTGTGTCATGATACCCCGAATCTCCTAGGCAGCCTTATAACATGACCACATTCCTAATCGGTCCCTGAGTAACTCGTTCGAGATCAAAGTGTAAATCTTAGCGATCAATGCAAAGGGTGTCGTCAAAAGTCACCTGCATTGTTGTAACTTCGAGAAGATCCTAATCTTCTCGGAGGTACAACCCTGCAGTTGACTTGTGCCGTCAACCTTTAAATCCGCCTCGAAAAGATCTACTTAATAATATGTGTTACGCACGTTGAGTTTTAAATTACATTAAAGACTTTCCCCTAAGGTTAGCCTTTCCCGATCCCTGGATTCTTCGTCTTAAGATGACCTTCCTCAATAAAACCCATTGCATAGTGGAGATATTAAGGCTAAGGTCTCATCAAGGAGTTTTTAGAATATACATGATTCTAAAACAACAGAATTGGACAATATCTCATAACCTTCACATGAGATTGCCATCTGAACCCCATTAGATTTATATCAGTTCTCCTAACTGAATTTATATCATACTTATTAGTATAAAGATATAAATGATTAAGAATCCAATTTAATGTTGTCCTGTCATACTCAGGACTAGGGATTAGTAATTTAATCCAGCTTGATTAGCGTTCTGCTTAGGTTCATTTTATCCCTATCTTTTAGAAAGACAATGATTTAAATTTCAATCACATTCTCATATATGCTTTCATTGACAATCACAAAAGCATCCAAATTACACAAAGATAACATTGCCACTCCGGTATATAAACCGAAGAAGGTCAACTAACAGAATTAAGAATACAACACATAAGTAACAAATACTTATTTCCATTCCTTTCAGAACTATACAATTACATTTTATGCAAGCAGCATACTTGATACAATGCTTAATGGAAAAAGAACATCTTTCCTCATATAGAACGTTTAGAAAATCAAGCTGTAATTCATTATAAATCAAATTAAACAATCTGATCATCCTGTCAGATCTGCATGCTTTTACCACTTACGGCAACCATCTGCAAAAATAGTCAACATGAGTCAGTTTGATGAACTGAGCATGATAAGCACTAACTTTTAAAACAATTGCAATCCGTCAATTGTTTTCATTAAACACCCTGTTTAAATGATATAAAATCATCAATCAAGTAAGCATGATTCAAACCAAACGTTAGGAATATATCATGTCTATAACGTGTAATAATAATTTTCGTTACAGAGTAGTCCTAAACACTTCTCAAATATTTCATCAACATATTAGAAATCAAGAAGAACAAAAGTGTCCTAAGCAATTATTCCTTGTAAATCCCAAGATGCACAAACATCAGGCAGTCATTATATTCAACTTAAAAAGAGGAATATCATATCAATCCTGAAACCGTCATTATGTAAAAACGATTACAGATGTTAGTTAAACAATTATATCAACTTATAATTTACAACAGAAGAGAAATAAACAATTGTACATACTTCCCTCTGAACTAGCTCATGACTGTACCGTTTTTCCAAAAGCAAGGCATTCACTTAATACACATGCAAGTAAATCAGTCGAGTCCATAAACAGCACACTGTTTTGTTAAAACTTACAATAAAGCAACTACAGTACAGTAGCCCCCATGCCGAACAACATGTTCATTCTACCAGACAGACTCAGAATGACCTTTCGCAAGAAGCGACGGCAAGAAGACAACTACTGCCATTACCTGTTTAGGTACAGTTAACTCCTAAATTCATTCATACTCAAAAATGGATATCAAAGCAAGGAAGGCGTAACACGCCTACAATCCCAATAACAGTCTACAGCCCCTTCAATCCTTTTCAACACTGTAAGGCTTTTATACCCAAGGTCGAATTCAAAGGAACTCAATTGTTGCCACAGCCAACAAGAAACTCGAACTCCTTTGGGCAATGACATCTCCCTACGACTTAAGCAGAGAGAGTTTTAAACGAAAACCACGCATCACGCACAGCCACATCAACTGGCATGTAATCTTAAAGAAAACACAACTTAGAATATCGTAGCTACTTCTGAATGAAATCAGAGTAGAAAGTATGGTATCCATGACCTACTTCATAAAGCCATTATACAAGATGTCAAGCTATTCACAGAAATCCAACAAGGCCAAATAAACATCACATGTTCAATCTCAGGCTTATACAGAAGCCAAAAGAAACAAGATATCATCCCATATTCAAGGAATCCACAGGGTCAAATAATAGAGTAAACCCAACAGTCATAATTGAAGCAGTTACACTATTTATCTGTCAAGAATTCAACTGAGTCCCAACAACAGTATAAGAATAGTTAATGATCCAATCTATGCCAACAATAGTAAGCATTCAAATCAGGTGTAAGCAAATCAAATACCGATTTCATAACAAGGAATTCAACTGAACCTCGTCAAAATTCTCGAACAAGCTTACACATAAGGAAACATAAATGTATACCCAGGGAATCAGTACCAAATTTCATTACAAATAATAGAGGTTGTATGACCTGTTACTTCTACAAGATTCCAACGGAATTCAGATTAACAAAACTCAAGGATGTATCTATATCCTCAGCAGTGGACCATAATATACGATCAATTCAGAGGACTCCACAGAGTCGTTCAAATAAAATACATATATCCATATTGTATACTGTCAACGGGTTAAATCCCGTTACCACAATAACAAGAAAAAACAACTTCCACTGGGTCATAATGACTACTGTAACACAATAGTTTCCTGTTTCCAAACAAGTATCAATAACCACCCCATCAATACCCACGACAGAGCTTACAAGGTTCCATTAAAAATGAATAATCAAACAAATGTCCAGCAGTTTCCCTTCCAACAAGTATTCACAACATGCATCGACGACAAAACCGACGAGCATAACAGTGGCCTGTACCCATCACAAGAATAATTTATGGGCTCTCGCCGAGCAGGACGAGCATACATTCCATTCATAAAATTTCACATATTTAATCCAGAATGCAAAACACAAAGAAATAAAGTCACAGTTTGAATTTAATAAACACCCATCAAGGGATAAATGAAAAATCGAACCAGCATGAAGATACAGTGCCAAAATCACACAATGACATCCATAGAAAATCATCTATTTTCATAAATCATTTGAATAGAGTTGTTCTAATGAAATCACTTGAAAGACAACAAGACTTTTAAAGGTTAGGGCCTAACATGCCTTGATTTTTTCTCAAATTTCCGAAGCAGACCACTGAAAGAGCTCGGAATTCCTTTTTCCTTTTCCAAGTTAGAGCGACCAACAAAATTTTGCTATCCCCATGACATATATATTTTCCTTTCTAGAGAAAAGAGCTAGATAATCTCATACTCACCATGCAACACAAAGAAGACTGGTGCGAAGAACTAGTGAACAGGCAGAAGAAAAACTGAAATTCATGATAAGCCAAACAAAACAACAACTTCCCACATTGCATGCCTTCTCGCGAATTCCGAGCTCGACTTCCAAGCTCATTGAATGCATTAAATCCTAATTTCCCGCTCAAACTCCACTGCCACCAACTGCCAAAGTTGGTGATAGACAAATAAAATCTCAAGTCCATTTCCAGTTTTGGTGACCTGCCACGTCGGCTTAGGTTAGCCATTTCTAAACCCTCCGCCAATACCTATCCTTCATACTTATCCACTGTATTTAATGACATAGAAAATTCCGCCCATGGTTCACACCCCTCCATAGGTCCCTTTACATTCTTGCTCATAGATAGGTTAGTAACTTAGGTTAGAATTTAGGATAATAATTATTCTAACTTTAAAGAACATAGATACTAACTTAGGACATTAGCACTTAGCCTAGGTCTAGGTTAGATTAACACTAATCTAACCCCTAGGTTAAGTTTAGTTTTAGGTTACTAATCATTAATAATTCTAGTTAGGTCTACATTCCGTACGCTCAGAAAAATACCTACATCATACATTCTTGAACAGGGTTAGCTCCTGTTCTGCCTTAGGCTACAGAATTATATGAAACCGAATTATTACCTGGTCCATGATCGAGACCTTCCAGATATACTTCGATATTGGGAACCAATTCATTTCACATGATCAACCTGAGTCTTACTCCGGACTAGCTTATTCAATGCTTCTAGACCTTGCAACCTGTTCAAGGTATGTAATTTTAATTCATCACGAACAAACTTAAAGCAATACTTGGATCAATTCCACTGATCCAAGGTTAGGTATTATAGATGGATAACTCTATAATTCGTTCTGAGATCAGATTTAACTCAGATACAAAATGAAAGAAATAAAAGAGTCCAATCATATTCCAACTCAGTCAAGATCTGCAATCTGCAAGAAAATACAGTACATATCAAGCATGATTTCTTAATCGAGGAACCCATCCTTTTACCAGAAATCACATATCAACACTTGTATGCTCAGGAGGAAGTAACAATAGTTCAGGGTGTTACACTACAACAGATATTTTTTACAGTGGGAATGTTTGCAGCAAGAAGAAAACACTTGGATTCCTTAGTGGGAGTTGAGGAAAATTAACAGTGAAAAATTAGATGAGTTCCATCAACAAAATTCATAGGAGCTAAATTCTTTTCAACCAGGGGAGAATGATGCGGGAGCATAACTTGCAGAGGCCATAACTTTTGATCCGACCATTGGATCATCCTGAAATTTTACAGGGTGGTAGATATACATTATTACTATGCTAGGGTCAACTTTCTTGCAAGGTTGTGCTCATTTTGGCACATTTTTCGTTCTCGGATTCCGTCATCTAGTGGCCTAAAATTGGCTTCGAATGTTTTCTCTGCCTTTGACTAGGTCTTAGAAATTTAATAAATTTTGTTGTGCTTGTCAGAATAAGTCCAAATTTCGCATGAGCCCTAATTTATGAATGCATATTTGGCACACAAATTTTGGGGTCAATCCGAGTTGTTTTATATTTTAGGGTTTTTTGGCATTTTAGGGTTTTTGGCATTTTAGGGTTTTAAAGTAGTCTTGAAATAAAAGGAGAATTGTAATGATGTAATAGATCAGTGTGAATTCTAGAATGAGAAGAAAGCTAGTTTGAAACTCTTGGTTTTATTTGTAAAGATGTTTATGTGTTTTTTTGGAGGTATTTCAACCTCTTGCCGCTGGATTCACATCAATTGGTATCAGAGATGGATTTTGATCTTGCGGAAATAGTTAAGGTAAAATATTACATTTTTATGTGTAGTTTTTACCTCTGTTTTATATAACCATGGCTAGATGTGGGAGGGGAGGTTATTCCCTGATGAATAGGCATATCTAGGAGCTACAGAGACAAGTTGCTAAGCTCACGGGGGAAGTTACCCGCCTTAGAAGGAGACATGCAAATGGGGATGCAAACCCAGATAGTGATATTGAAGAAGAGCCTCCATTAACGAATGAAGGAGGAGATGAAGAAGAAAATGAGAGAGACAAAGAAACCTAGAATGAGAGACTATTTGAAGAGAGATTGATCAAGGCTTTAGAGGGAAAGAATGACGGCATCAAGATTAATGTTCTTGATTATGGTGGAGGGTTATGACCAGAGGAGTTGATTGACAGGTTAAATCGCATGGAAAAATTCTTTGAGTGGAAAATCCTTTTAGAGGAGAAAGAGGTTAAGTTTACATGCACTAAGTTAGCTGGACATGCATTGATCTGGTGGGATCACCTACAAAATGAAAGATAAAGGAATGGAAAGGGAAAGATCTGAAACTGGAATAAAATGTTAAAGAATCTGAAAGAAAAGTTTCTTCCTATAGATTATGCTCAGACACTCTTTTGAAGGTTCCAAAACCTAAGGCAGAAGGATCTCTGCATCGAGGAGTATACTAATGAATTTTACAAGTTATCAATCAAGGTGGAACAGGGAGAGTCTGAAGAACAAAAGGCTATATGGTACATAAATGGGTTGAGTTACACCATACAAGATGAGCTGAGTATGCTCTGGATCCATAGCCTAGATGATGCTTATCAACTTACATTAAAGGCAGAGGAAAAGAAAAAGAGGAGTAATTTTAGAAGAGGTGTGAAGAGAGGTCCATCATCATCTCCAATGAGGGGCAGGGGTAGATTTGAATGTACAAAAAGTGAATCCTCTAATACAGAAGGGCATGAAGATTCTGGTCAAAGCCATGGTAACTACCAAAGAGGTAGGGGATTTCAGAGGGGAAGGGGTTATAATGGAGGACGGGGCTGGAATAGCCCCCAAAGGAAATATACATGTTACAGATGTGGTGAAGAGGGGTACAGAGCTTTTGAGTGTCCGCACTATCCTACACAAGATAGATGGCAAGGAGAAAAACCACGAGTAAATCTGGTTGAGGCTGAAGAGGAAGAAGAAATGGAGGTTGGTATAGACTTGGGTGAAACCCTCATGATAAGGAGGACGATGATTGTCCCAAGGAAGGAGAAAGAACGTGATGTTGCTGGAGCTGATTCGTGGCTTCAAACAAGATGCACCTCTGGAGGAAAGGTATGTAAATTATTATTGATGGTGGTAGTTGTGAAAATATGGTTTCAACTGTAATGGTTGATAAACTGAATTTGAGCTGTGACAAGCACCCATATCCCTATTGCATATCATGGTGCAAGAAAGGAAACGAAGTAACCATAGATAAAATATGCCTTATAAAGTTTTCAATTGGGAATACCTACAGGGATGAGGTGTGGTGTGATGTTATCCCAATGGATGCATGTCATATATTACTGGGTAGGCCTTGGCAATATGATAGAAAGGTTACACATGATGGAGGGAAAATACATATACCTTTTGGAAGGATGGTGTAAAGGTGGTCTTATTACCCTTCAAGGAAGAAGAGAAGAGTGAGGGCTTATTGGCTACAAAAGAGTTTGTTACAGAAATGGAAGAAGCTGGATGTTGTTATGCACTAATGTCAAAGAAGCTGGAGAAAGAAGGCTTTAATATACCTATTGCAACAAAAAAGATACTAAAAGAATAAAAAAATGTCATACCAGATGAGCTACTAGATGGGTTACCCCCAAAGCAAGATATTCAACACCATATTGATTTGATCCCAGGATCGGCCCTTCCAAACTAGGCAGCCTATCGGATGAGTCCGACACAGAGTGAAGAGTTGAACAGACAAGTGACAGATCTAATACAGAAAGGGTTAGTGAGAGAAAGCATGAGTCCATGTGCAACTCCAACGTTATTGACTCCCAAAAAATATGGAGACTAGAGAATGTGTGTAGACAGTAGAGCCATAAACAAGATCACAATTAAGTATCGGTTTCAAATTCTGAGATTGGATGATATGATGGATGTGCTAGCGGGAGCCCGATATTTTAGCAAGATTGACCTACGGAGTGGTTACTACCAGATCCGAATCCGTGAAGGGGATGAATGGAAAACTACTTTTAGAACAAAAGATGGATTATAAGAGTGGATGGTGATGCCATTTGGGCTATCTAATGCACCCAGTACATTCATGAGGTTGATGAATAGAGTACTTTGAGAATAAAATGGTAAGTTTGTTGTTGTCTATTTTGATGATATTTTGATATTCAGTAAGACAGTGGAAGAACACTTGTTACATCTGAAATTGATTCTAGACTTGTTATGTAAAGAGAGTCTATATGCAAACTTAAAGAAGTGTAGATTCCTTCATAAGAGTCTTGTTTTTTTGGGATTTGTCATATTAGGGGATGGAGTGAGGATGGATGAGGAAAAAGTAAAGGCAATTCTGGAATGGCCTATTCCAAGGAATGTGATAGAGGTTCGTAGTTTTCATGCATTGGCAACTTTTTATAGGAAGTTCATCAGGAAATTTAGTAGCATTGCTGCACCCATAACAGAGTGTACAAAAGGGAGGGAGTTTGTATGGACCAAGGTAGCAACAGATAGTTTTGAATTGTTAAAGAAGAAAGTATCAGAAGCACCTGTTTTGGTATTGCCAGATTTTAGCAAGGTCTTTGAGGTTGACTGTGATGCCTCACATGTTGGGATTGGAGCTGTGTTGAGTCAAGAAGGACGACCAGTGGTATTCTTCAGTGAAAAGCTAAATGAAGTCAAGAGGAAATATTCTACTTATGATGTGGAATTTTACGCTATTGTTCAGGCATTAAGGAACCAGAGACATTACTTGGTAGCAAAGGAATTTGTATTCTTCACTGACCATGAAGCCTTGAGGTATGTAAACACACAGAAGAAACTAAATAGTAGGCATGTAAAATGGGTTTCATTTTTGCAAGAATATACTTTTGTTTTAAAGCATAAGTCTGGTAAGCAGAATCAAGTTGCTAATGCCTTGAGTAGGCATGTAGCCCTTTTGACAACAATGGAAAATAAAGTCCTAGGGTTTGAGGCAGTTAAGGAATTATATGAAGGTGATCCTGATTTTGGTGATGTTGTCAGAAAGCTTAAGGAGCCTACAGTAGGTAGTGATTCTTTTGATTATTTGATACAGGATGGTTATTTGTTTAGGGGCAAACAATTGTGCATCCCTGCTGGTTCAATGAGAGAAAATATTATAAGAGAATTGCATAGTGGAGGGTTGGCTGGACAGTTTGGTATAAGTAAGACAATTTCTCTTGTCATAGAAAAGTATTATTGGCCAAAGGCAAGGAGGGACATCAGTAGGGTTGTAGCAAGATGTAGAGTGTGTCAAATGGCTAAGGGTCATGCACAGAATACTTGGTTGTATATGCCATTGCCTATCCCTATAGGGCCATGGGTTGATCTGAGTATGGATTTTGTGTCAGGGCTTCCTAACACATAGCGAGGGAATGATTCTATCTTTGTTGTGGTTGATAGATTCTCTAAGATGGCACATTTTATTTCTTGTAAAAAAACTAATGATGCTTCCAGAATTACAAATTTGTTTTTTCAGAAGTGGTTAGATTGCATGGAATTCCAAAAATGATCACTTCGGATCGGGACACGAAGTTTTTGAGTCACTTTTGGAGGAATCTGTGGAAGAAATTGGGGACACAACTATAGTTCAGTAGTGCATATCACCCCCAGACTGATGGGCAGAATGAAGTAGTGAACAGAAGCTTGGGAAATCTCCTATGTTGTATAGTTGGAGAAAAGCCAAAATAATGGGAGTTAGCTTTACCTCAAGCTGAGTTTGCATATAATAGCTCGATAAACAGGTCAACAGGGAGGTCTCCTTTCTAGATTGTATATGGTAGAAATCCGAAGGGGGTCCTTGATCTAATTGTTCTACCAGGTGAAGATGAAACTAGCGATGATGCAGAAGCATTTGCAGAACACATTCTACAACTACAAGATGAAGTGAGGGAAAGCTGAAAGTGAGTAATGCACAATATAAAACAGCTGCAGATGCTAGTAGGAGAGTAAGTGTATTTGAAGAAGGAGATATGGTGATGGTTCATCTTAAAAAAGAGAGGTTTCCAAAAGGAACATTTAATAAACTCAAGTATAAGAAGATTGGGCCATGTAAAATTCTGAAGAAAATGAGTGATAATGCCTACAAGGTGGAGCTACCTGAAAACTTTGCTATCTCACCAGTTTTTAATGTTTCTGATTTATATAATTTTCCAGGTCATGATGAAAATGTTGCAGAGGAGGAAGAAATAAACTGGAAGAAACAGATGCCGAAGGAGAAAAAGGAGAGGGTAATGCGTGTCTTGGACCAAAAGACAATCACTACTAGACATGGGAGCTACAACAGATATTTGGTATAGTGGGAAGGTTTGCAGTAAGAAGGAAACACTTGGATTCCTGAGTGGGAGTTGAGGAAAATTGATAGTGCAAAATTAGATGAGTTCCGTCAACAGAATTCGCAGGAGTTGAATTCTTTTCAACCAGGGGAAAATGATGCGGGAGCATAACTTGTAGAGGCCATAACTTTTGATCCGACTGTTGGATCATCTAGAAATTTTACAGGGTGGTAGATATACATTAGTACTATGCTGGGGTCAATTTTCTTGCTAGGTTGTGCTCATTTTGGTATGTTTTCAGGCTCGGATTCCGTCATCTAGTGGCCTAAAATTGGCTCCGAATGTTTTTTCCGCTTTTGACTAGGTCTTAGAACTTTAATAACTTTTTTTGTGCTTGTCAGAATAAGTCCAAATTTCGCGTGAGCCCTAATTTATGAATGCATATTTGGCACAAAAATTTTGGGGTCCATCCGAGTTGTTTTGAATTTTAGGGTTTTTTGACATTTTAGGGTTTTTGGCATTTTAGGGTTTTAGAGTAGTCTTGAAATAAAAGGAGAATTGTAATGATGTAATAGATCAGTGTGAATTCCAGAATGAGAAGTAAGATATTTTGAAACTCTGGGTTTTATTTGGAAAGCTGTTTATGTGTGTTTTTGGAGGTATTTTAACCTCTTGCAGCTGGATTCACATCACTACGGGTCTTATTTCTAAGGCTACCAGGATGATATCCTTAACTAGATTTTGAGCCCATTTAGGAATTCTAGAATGTGACACATTTTGTGATGTCTTCGCTTCATTTTCCATATACATCATATTTGGAGTAAGATATTCATCCTCTTCAACGTTCGTTTCCATATTTTCTAAAGAAGGATTACAGAGGAGAAATAAAGGAGGGTTCATATGAAGTTTTATAAAATTGTTTATCTAGAACATGTGCATTCCTATTTTCTACAATATCATGTTTTAATGTGTCATATAATCTTAATAATTTTGCATGAGCTCCATATCCAAGAAAGATACAATTGTAGGAGGTAGGATCGGGTTTCTTCCATTTAACTTTCGAAGTAAACAGGGAAGCTAGACTACCTAATATCTTCCAATGAGATATATTATGTTTTTCTTTTGTCTATATTTAATGAGGTGTAGTTTGGTATAAGGATTTAGTAGGAACCCTATTTACAATGTCAATAGTAGTTTTCATGGCTTCTTCCTAAATAAATTTAGGCACATTTCATGCATGAATCATTTTCCTATCCATTTATATTATGGTTATATTTTTCCTTGTTATGATGTCATTTTGTTGTGGGGAATATGTAGTTATCAACTCACACTAGATTTCAAAAAACACACAAAAATCATCAAAAAAATAATTTACATACTCACCTCCATTATCAATTGTAATTATTTTAATATTCATATTAGTCATGTTTTCAACTAATGCCTTAAACTCTTGAAATTTGTAATGTAGCCAATTTCTAAACAAACTTGATATACTGCAAATAATATGAAATCCAAAATAAAATAGATATCCTTCTTCGTTATCAAATAATGAATTAAAATGTTTCCTAAATAGGAAAACAACTTCCAACTCAAGTTTCCAAGCAAACTCTAACAAACTTTGACTAAATCTACTCTAGGTCACGGAAATTACTATTTTTAGTAGTTTGCTAGAACATGTTATTGTTACTAAGTTTGCAAGCTTATTCGTATGGGCACAGAAATTGCCATGCATCTTCTACATTCCTAAATTAGAGGAATTTCCAACTTTATAACTCATAATGCAACTAATATACTAAAATTAACTAATGCCCAAAAATAGGAAAAAATCAAACTACAACTTAAATCTTAATTTTTGGCCTCAAGATGGCGGATTTAGGGCCCAAAAATGTGCCAAAAATTTCTCCAACTGTTAGGGAAGATTGACCGGTGCATTCCCCTCATCAAAACATGTGGTTTAAAAAAAACTAGACTCAAATGGACACTCGAAGCTCAGGTTATTACCTTGTCAAGTTCCTGCTAATTTATGCACATCAATTTGGACTATATACATCATACTTTTTCTTATTGTTGTATGGCCAAGTCATACTAGAGAAATCATCAATAAATATTACATCATACAAGTCTCTACCAAGACTAATTTGAGTGGACCTCTTACATCACTATGAATTAACTCTAGTAAGTGAAAGGAATTAGATTCATATTTGTGAAATGGTTCAAAATGTCACTTACCATGCAAAATGTTTTCACAAGTTACATAGTCAGAGTTCATCTTAGGGAGACTTATTACAAGGTCTATTCAACACATTTCATACAATAATTATAAAATTCACATGGTCTAACCTTTCATGTAAAATTTGAAGATCATTTTTAAAAGTAAAAGAAAAATAGATTTCAAAAACAAATACACCAAATATGTATAAACCATTTTTCTATATTCTAGAAGCAATAACGTTACCAAATTCATTTTTCACATACTATTTATTTTGCAATAACAAAATTTTACAATTTTATTTAGTTAATTGTGAGAAATATAAAAGGTTATTTTCAACTTATGAATAAATAAAACATTCTTAATTGTTCCATATTTCAATTTAACATTGCCACAATTTTCAAATTGAACAATAGAATTGAATCTTAGATATATAATCTCATAACATTATAAAATATATGTGATAATTTCATGAACACAGGTCATGTTCCTAGAGGCACCACTATCTAGGATCCATTCATTTTCATCAAAAGCTGAGAGTATAATATATAGGGTAATAGTTTGATCAACGCTATTTACTTGGTTTTGAGTTTGATTCTTGTTTTGATTCTTCTTTTTCTTGTTGAATGTCTTTTTTTAGCATTTTTATAAAACTTTTTTTTAAATAACATACAATCCCCTAATGACCAAATTTTTGCATTTATTACATGTTCCATACAGATTTACTTTGAAATTATGACTATTCATGACATGATTAGTTTTACAAATAGTTTTGAGTTTCAATTTGAAGCTCAATTTTTTGTTTGTATTGTTGTTATTTTGATTTTGGAAGGATTTACGATTCTTATATAATAAAATCTAAGGGGAATTCTCTTTTGAATTTAAGTTCTCCATGACTCGGTCATCCTTAATTAGGAGAGACGATAAGGTATGTAAATCAAATAAATTAATATCATTTTGATATTTAGAGTTTAAAATCAAGATAGTGTTTTTGATTTTTTCATGAATGTTATATATATGATAAAATCTAGCAATGTATCTTGAAATAGTTCACAATTTCATCCATATAGCAGTGATTTAATATTTAAAATTTTGGCTAGATAATAGACTATTTTTTCATCCCCCTTCATGGAATTTGTACACATTTCAATCATGATTTCAATTATTTGTAATACACGACTTCCCTTGTGCATTATTTACAATTATTTCTAATTATCATCAATAGAGTTCATGTGTGTTATATGTTGTAAGAACTCTTATTTTATACTTTGCAATATGATCAGCATGGCTTCCTGGGATTTTTGGGAGAATGTAATTAGGTGTTTAGGATTTTATTGTCTTCTGATGGTTCATTTCTCCACACTGATGACAATCTCCCATAGTTTTCTCACCATGAAGATGGATTTTAACGTAACTCACCTAATATAACAGTTAGTTTCATTCACTAGTTATAATTTATCCATTTAAAAATAGTTGTTACGGTCATTTTTTAATGATAAATAAAAACAATTATGATAATAGGAAATGTAAGAAATTAATTTAAAAACTTATATGCACAATAGTTTATATCACTATTACTAAAAATAATATTTAATTTTATTTTTTGACATAAAATTAAACTTAAATAAATAAAAATAAATCCTTAATATTTGAAAAAAAATTAAATAATCTAAAAAATATAATGTTCTACAAAATTAAAGAAACAACGTTCCGTGGAATTGAAGAAAAAAACGTTTCAAAGATTTTAGAAAATAGTGTTTTGTGGATTTGAGAAAACAGTGCTCCACAAATATGGAAAAATAATTTTTCTACAATCTTAGTGAAATCCTCACAAAAAAGTATGTAGTACAAGGATAAAATCCATTAAAGAGTAAAAAGAGGATTTATGAAACCATGAGGATAAGGAAAAATATTTATAGTGTATCCAATTTTGAAATCTCCAAAACAAAGGATTAGTGTTTTGTGGATGTAGTGTTCCATAGGTTTGAAAATCCATAAAAAAAAATTTAGTGTACCATGGGTTTGAAAAAACAATGGAAGAAAGGTTTAGTGTTCCACAGATGTAGTATTATGTGGGTTTTCCTAACCCTCTCAACAAAGGAAAATAGATTTGTTTGGGTTTACAAGGTGTACTATTTTGATGGTTTGAAAAGTTTGTGGAACTAAGGAAATTCCGCGATACAAATACAAGTCCATTGTACAAAGACAAGTCCACAATACAAAGATAATTTTGTGGTACAAAGGAAATCTTACGGATCAAAGGAGTTTTGCACAATAATGGAAAAAAGGTTGTGGAATAAAGGATTTCCATGAAATAATAAAATTTAGGAAAGCCATGGAAAATTAGAGGAAGACTATGCATAAAAATAAATGTGACGTCCACACATAGACAGCCACGGAAGACCAAAATTGAGCTGGCAGAAAAATAATTCAACATTGCACAAAAAATTGTGCCAATTTTAGTATGACAAAAATCATTTTGGTAATTTCCAATTTTTTTTAGTATTTTACAACATTGTGCAAGCCTATTAAGTTTGTGACAAATAGATAATTTCTAGAAATGTATACAAAAATACGTATATATTTGGATTTAAAAGTTTATTGAATGTAAATTATTTGAGTGGATTAGAATATTTGTAACTGTATATCAAAACTATGATTGTTATTTGAATTTATTTGTAGATTTTCAAGTGATCCTTTTGTAATCTCTCACACATACCAATTTTAACCTCGAAATAACAATTTCTATATTAACCTGCACAATCTCAAACATATCTCTTTGATACCGTTGTTGGGGTTAGCACAAGGTTGTACAGATAATATATCAGATATAAGCATACATACAATAAAAATTGATATTCTACAAGAAGAAATATACAGAACAAGAGATATAAATCAACACCCAATTTAACGTTGTTCACCCAGTGTAGGCTACATCCACCAAGAAACAAGCCAATCTATTAACCAAATATTTTAGAAAATATACAATTGAACATCTACAATCTTCCACACCTCTCAGATGTACAATACTTTCTTTCTCTCAATCTTATCCTTTTTCTCTAAGAATTCTTTCTCTCATAATAATCATTAAGACACCATCCTCTTACATCTAAACCCTATCTTTCATGCTTATCGAGGCATATAAAAACTTAGGGAACTTATCCATGCAATTACAATCAATAGATATGGTTTGATAATAAAATTAGATCTAATTCCTATGAGTTAAATAAAACACCCAAACACAGGTAATTGATGATGGTTAGCCCTAACTGATGTAGAATCCTCCTTTCGTGACTGATTTTGTTCATATGTGACCGATGCCAGTCCCTCCATTACTGATGACAGTTATTGTGCTTTCCTGTAAGTTTAATATATCATGTTAATCTAAAGTAACTAAGCTCCACAACTCAACAATCTCCCACTTGGAGATAAATTACTACACTATAATTGTACAATGTCATTCTTCGATCATTTCCTTAGATTTTTTTCTTCATCTTTATGTCTCAAACTCAAAGACCAATAAAAGTAGAGTGTAGCTCCAACTTATATTTTGTTAATGGCTTTGTTAGCATATTCGCAAGGTTTTCACTCATATGAATCTTCTCCAATTTCAATTTTTCATCCTCCAATACCTGTCGTATGAAGTGATACCTCAACTAAATGTTTTTTTTATAGAATGAAATGTTGAGTTCTTTGCTAAATGATTTGCACTCTAAATTTCATTAAAAAATTTGCAATCATCTTGCTCCTTTCCCAACTCTTCCATGAACTTTCTCATCCATATCATCTCTTTTCTAGCCTCTGTAGTTGTAACATACTTTGCCTCTGTTGTAGAAAAATCCACAACCTTCTACAATCTTGCAATCCAACTAATTATCGTCCCACCTCCTGTGAAAATATATCTAGTAGTGCTCCTTCTACCATCTATATCTCCAAACATATCTGAATCAACATAGATGTATAAAGCAATATCTGAACCTCCATAGAATAATTGCATGTTAGATGCCCATCTCAAAAATCTAAGTATCCACTGGAATGCTTTCCAATGCTCTTTACATGGATTAGACATAAATCTACTCACACCTCCCACTTCTTATGTAATGTCTAGTCTGGTATAAACCATAACATACATGAGACTCCCAACTGCTGAAGCGTATGGTTCTTGTGTCATGTATTTGACCTCCTCATGTGATGAAGGACACTTATCTTTGCTCAATTTGAAGTGTGCGGCCATAGGTGTACTCACTGGTTTTGAATCTTGCATGTTAAACCTTTCCAAAACCTTCTTAATGTAATCTTCCTAAGATAAATATAATTTTTTGTTCTTCCTATCTCTATGTATTTGCATGTCAAGGATTATTTTTATAGCTCTTAAATCCTTCATAGAAAATAAGTGAGCTACCTTTCCCTTAAGCTCACCAATTTCCTTCATACTAGATCCTAGAATAAGAATATCATCCATACACAGTAACAAAACAAAATATTTCTCATTTTCAAACTTCTTGAAATAAATACAATGGTCATATTCGCATCTCAAATAACCATGCTCATGAATGAAAATATCAAACATCATGTACCATTTCCTTGGAGCTATCTTGAGCCCATATAGGCCCTTTTTCAACCTTACTACAAATTTCTCCTTACCCTTGACTTCATACCCAAGAAAATCATGTATTGCAACTATACTCAATATATTACGATTGGAATTCATTTTGACAACAAGAGAAAATATTTCACTGAAGTCAATACCTACTTTTTATACAAATCCCTTTACTACAAGTCCTATCTTATTTATTTTTTGTCCACCCTCTTCTTTTTGATCCAGTAAACCCACTTGTTCTGAAATGTCCTTTTACATGATGGCAACTTAACCAATTCCCAAGTCTAGTTTTGTTCTAAGGAGTCCATCTCCTCATCCATGCCATGCACCCAGTACAAATGGGTCTTATCCTACATTACTTCTTCAAAACTTTCTAGTTCACCATTATTAGTCAATAATAAATAAGATAAAGAAGGCGTAAATATTTTTGGAGGTTTACTTACCCTTTATGACCTTCTCACATAAATTTGGGGTATTTGAGGATCATTTTGGACCTCCTAGACATTTGTTTCCAATTCTAACAGTGACCAACACTAGTCACCTATAACTAGCGTAACTTTCGTTAACCGATGCAAGCTTGTCTCTTCTATAACCCATACCAGTTCAACTGACCGATGTCAGTCAGGGGTCAACCAACATCAGTTACTATATAACCTTGTAGGTATGACATTTAAATCTGAGATTTCATTTTCATTCACAAACTTCTCAACCGGTTCGTCCTTGGGTACCAAAATTTTATCCCTATACATTTTTTTTTCATTCCATTCTATATCACCACTCCTAACCAATTTTAGAATTTTCTAAATCCCAAAAATAGAATCTGAAATCACCAGATCCATAACCAATGAAAGTGCATCTCTTGGATTTTGCATCCAATGTTTTTGTATTTTCCTTATCAATATGCACAAAATATTTTCAACCAAAAAATTTAAGAAAAGAAAGATCAACCTCTTTTTGAGTCTAAGCTTCCTTTGATATTCCTTCATCTATTGAAATTTAAGGCCCGTGGTTAATCAAATAAACCACTGTATTAATTACTTTGTCTCAAAACTATAAGGGAAATCCACCATGTATCCTCATACTTCTGACACATTCCATGATTGTCCTATTCATTATTTCTACAAAAAAATTCTCTTGTAGTGTTCTTTGATTTGTCCTTTCTCTACGTATTCCATTCACTAAACAATAATCATTGAAAGTTTTGTTATGATAGTCACAAACCATTTTTAGATATAAGGCACTTTAACTTTGAATTTGATTCATTCTCAACAATGTTTTTCCATATTTTAAAAGTCTCAAAAACATCAAATTTATGTTTAATACAATAAACCCATACCTTTTTTGTAGCATCATCAATAAAAGTAATATAATATTGGGATCCTCGATGAGAAGCTACCTGGGCTGGTCCCAACACATTTGAGTTTACAAGCTCCAATTGCTACTAATTCTTAGTTTCCCCAAATTTTACGTATATCTCACTCTCTTTTGATTTTCAAAGATACAATGCTTACAGAAATCAATATCTAAAATTTTCAAATCTGATAGCTTAGCCTTATCCTTTAAGATATGCATTCCTTTTTTGCTCATATGGCCCAATAACTTATGCCACATGTATGCATATAAATCTAAAGTAGATAACACAAGAAAGGAATCAATAATACAGATTGATAAATATAACATTCCTACCTTCTTACCTCTTGCCACAACAAATGTACCCTTGATTACTTTCTAAGAGTATTATGTGAATGTAACTATGAAACCAGCTTCACCTAGTTTCCCTACAGAAATAAGATTCCTTTTGAGGGTTGGCACGTGCCTCACATATTTCAATACCCATGTAATTCCATTCTGTAATTTTAGAATAACTTCCCTTTTACTAGTAAAACTGTAAGGTTCATCATCATAGAAATAAACATGTCCAAAATTACCCTAGACATAATTTCTAAAATAACCTTTAATAGGGGTTGCATGGAATGAAGCTCCAAAATATTAAAAACCCATGATTCTATTCTATTATCCAAATAAATAATAATAACATCATGCATTACCTCTACTATAATATTTTCCTCTTTATTTTACTCTTTACATTTGTTTGGGTGTTGATTCTCTTTATCCTATGTCAACAATATTTCTTTACATGTCCTGTTTTTTCCATATTTCTAACAGATAATTCCCTTACCTCTGGATTTAGATCTGCCATCCCTTGAATTTGATTTTCCATTATTCTTACTCTTGATCTCTCCTACTACATGTCTCTTCTTTCTACATTCAAAGCATTCTCAGATGATGATTCCTTTGTAATTTTCCTATGGATTTCTTCATTCAAGATTATTCCAACCACATTAATAAACTTCAAAATATTATTAGTAGATGTTGTATTACTAACATCCATTACCAATTTATCCCATCTATCAAGAAAAGAACATAAGAATAAATGTGATTTCACTTTATCATCAAATGGAATATCAACTAATTTTAACTGATTTATAATAGATAGGAAATCATTCAAATGACTAGATGCAGATTCACCTTCATCCATCTTAGAACTAAATATTTTCTTCATCAAATAAACTTTATTTAAATCGCTAGGTTTTCATATAAATAAGAAAGATATTTCATTAACTCTACTCGTAGATGTCAGCTTCTGTAATTTTGGAAGCCATGGATGCTGTCGAGGATCAATCTTATAGATACCAAATCCCTTTTGTCAAGAATATTCCATTATTCATTAGTCATCCTCGTACATCTAAAATTTTCATCCAATGGTAAGTAAAAATATCTTTCATAGAGATAATCCTCAATCTACATCTCCCATAACTTGATAATTTTGGCCATCAAACTTCTCAACCTTGTATTTGTTTTCTTATACCATTGTTGTAGCTCCCACTCAATAAGAAAACCTTATGTGAGTAAATATGTCAAAATATAAAACCCTCAAATAAAGCTTTGATACCAGTTGTGTGGGTTAGCACAAGGTTCTACATATAATATATCAGATCTAATCATACATACAATAAAAATGGGTATTCTACCAGAACAAGTATATAGAACAAGAGATATAAATAAACACTAGATTTAACGTGGTTCACCCAGTGTGGGCTAGATCCACCAAAAAACAAGACAATCTATTATCTTAAGATTTCAAAAGATATGCAATTGAAGATCTACAATCTTGCACACCTCTTAGATGTACAATTTTTTCTTTCTCTCAAACTTATCCTTTTTCTGTAAGGATTCTTTCTCTCACAATTATCCTCACAATAATTATTAAGACACCATCCTCTTACTTCTAAACCCTAGCTTTCATCCTTATATAGGCATATACAAACTTAGGGCACTTAGCCATGCAATTAAAATCAATAGATATACTTTAATAGTAAAATTAGATCTAATTCCCGTGAGTTAAATAAAACACCCACGCACAGGTAAGCGACGCCACTTAGCCCTAACCAATGTCAGTTTCTCCTTGCCCGACCGATGTTGGTCATAGGTGAACGATGTCGGTCCCTCCATAACATATAACGGTTAATGTTTTTTCCTACAAGTTTAATATAACATGTTAAGCTGAAGAGATTGAGCTCCACAACTAAACAACGATGTCAGTAAAACAAGGGTAAAATAAAATATTAATTAATTAAACATTCACGACATAAATTTTCCAAGTATTATGGTTTTGTAGACACCAAATTTGTTTCTTACAACCCCCTGTGCCCCGCATCTCATTTCGCAACCTAACCTCATCACCTAAACCTTACACAATTATTTATTAATTACCTTATAATTAATAAATCCACATCGCCATACCTGCCACCTCATTTCGCCACCTCATCATGACCTAGTCCTAACCCTAAACTAACCTAATTAAGACCTATAACTCGGTCTACATCCACACCCATGACTAATTACTCCTCACCCGCACCTAAAACCAACCTCATAATCACTTGACCAAGCCCACAACTAATCCCTCGAGAGAAAAGGAGGGAAAGTTGGCTATTTTACTAAAAATAGCCCACTTTGACCTGACCGATGCCGGTTCCAACTCGACCATTGTCGGTTACGTAACCGTCATCGGTTCCTTGTAAATGACTTCTCCCAACCAAAAACAAGGGGTTGGATTTTCATTAATCCGAATCAGAATTCATTGGAAGGATCCGGAATTTACTTGGCTGAATAGAGACAAGGGAAGGAAAGAGAGGAGTTTGTAGAGAAGGACATCAAGCCCAAGACTACAACTGAATAACTAGAACCCAGTGACACTCATCCAAGCATCAGGAGAGGAGATAGCTCATCTCAGATTGTTAGACCATCCTACCTGAACCCTACCTTCATCATCACAGTCCTTGAACCTGCATTTTTCATCAGGAACTAGTAAGTCTTATACGTTCTTTTAATAATATTTCTTGGATTTCTGAATCATAGTAATTACAATTCTACTCCCAGATCCACTACCCGGTAACACCCCCCATCTAACTATCATTCCTCTACCCCTACACTGCCCCAAGAACATCTCCCATACCCTCTGGGCATTCTCTATCACCCCGTTACCCATCCCCAATCATTTACTAGCCTTATTAAAACCATAGTCATCTTATAGCCAACCTTTTACCAAACCCCTTAAATCACTACCCCTACCGATATCGGTTATCATCAACCGGCACCGGTGACACTGACAGGCATCGGTCACTGTGATTCAAAACCAAGACCATCCTTTTTTCTATTGTTCTAACAAGGTAAACAAATTGTAATTGGACAATAGCTTATTTGTTAGAATTTGTGTTAATTCATATTAGCAGGGGAATTGACTACCTTCGAAAGGAAGTCTCATATTTCCTGGGCCCAAGGAAGTTCCCTCACTTATTATCTAATTAGAATCTGGTGGTCTTGTATTCTTACTTGCAGGTAGTCCTTCCCAGACAAAAAGGAGTTCTTTGTAATCGATCTGATCTCTCTCTACAGTACGCGCACACCCTCTCAACATTCAATAGGTATTCCTCCTAGCCCTAACCCTTATTTGTTTCTCAAAGGAATGAAAGGATAGAAGCAAATCTATCCTGGGAATGGAACCATTTCTGTGTGAAACATTTTGGCACGCACGGTGGGACCCATTTCAGGTTTCTTTCTTTCTTGCTTGCTTTCATATAGGGAGCATAAATGTTGTTTTCTTCTTCTAAAAATTTCACACGATATTTTGTTATATTTGGTAAAAGAATTTGTCTTTCTTTCCTAACTTTGCATTAGGGAAATTCATCTTCTTTGCTTCATCGAATAACATTTTCAATTTGGGTTTAAAACACGTGCATCCCATTTTTGCGTGTTGTTTTCAATTCTAGTAAACGTAGAGTAAGTAATAGGTCATACACGTGGGGGTGATTTCCATGGTATTGACAAGAAATTAATCTTACTTTCACTGCACAACACATATGGAATCACTTCACAATTAACATAACAGCTCAAAACATCCCCCCTTTTTCCGCGGTATTCCTCCGCCCGATTGAGGTAACCTTATAAGCCAAAACAAACTTGACTTTCCCCTAAGTCTTTTGTTTAGGATTCTGACATCATTCTGCATCTAATGGCATAAGCCCAAATTGATTAAAACTAATCCTAGGGTTAGTCTGTTAATTTTCTTGTGTATCTTGCTTGTTTTTCAGTTTTGTTTCTCTGTCATACATTGTTTTCTGTGATCACTTCAGAACAGTTTAGTAGGTATACTAAGCACTGTTAACCCCAAATCGGTAGCTTCTTACAGTTTCTTATACTAGTCCTATTATACCGACATCGGTTAAGTGACCGACGTCAGCCATAGTATAACCGACATCGGTTAGCAGACTGATATCGGTTACAGTCTTTTACAGTCCCTGACAAACCAGCAACCTACCAATTTCAACATTCTGGGGTTGTTTCTATTCCTGATAGATTGAAACCCTACTGTGTACTCTTGCTCATGGTTATTATAACTCGGAAGCAAGCCGACGCCATGGTTTCACATGCCTACTCTGTGCCTTTGCTTGAATCGCCCCCTTCACATTCTATGGGGAACCCTACGGACACCAGTGAGGTTCCCAAAATCCCTGTAGGAGATAAAAAAATTTGTGAAAATTTTGGACGCTAATCCTAACGCTGTACAATACTATTTTTCTCATGCCCCTAACCGTACGCCCGATGGTCAACTCCTTGTTGGCATGCCTATTAGTATAACTACTCATTTAGCTCCTTCTCCTCCTGATAACTCCGCTTTACCTTCTGCATCCTTAGCCCCGTTTCCCAATCCAGTGGCTTCAGGGGTTCATACGGCACAGATTGGCTTTCCTTTGGTTAATCTTGGGCCCCACATATCATTACCGCCGACCACTCCTACCTCATCTCTCTTGCAAACTACTCCTTTCATGACTTGCTCTCTACCACCTATCCACACGAGCTTTCTTTCTCAAGCTCCGCCCACCTTTTCATTTCCACACACATATCTGGTGACCTCAACATCTTATATAGGACATCCCTATTCGATTTCCTCAACACATTCGTCCTCCATACCTTATCAACATTTAACCCCACCATTGTCTAGTGGTGGCCCTTGGCCCAATCTGCCTCCGTTTACTGCAACCACACCATCATCTCATCTAACTACTGATTTAATCAAACAAATGATGGACAAAATGCAAAATCTGGAGGGTTCTGTTTCAGGAAGTCGTAGCGCCCTAACATACGAGCAAGTTTGTCGGGAGCCTATCCACCCTTCTATCCCCCTTCATTCATATCCTCCTTAATGGGAATTACCAAAATTTACTCGTTTTAATAGTAAGGAGGATCCTCAACAACACTTGCACTCATTTAGACATGCCTGCTATCTAATTGCTCATGATGATGCCTTACTAGTTCGCACCTTTCCCATGTCCTTATCAAGACCCGCCTTGGAGTGGTACAGTGCTTTAACCCAGCACTCAATCTTCTCTTTTAACCAACTAGCCCAATCTTTCTTGGATCATTTCTTCATTAACATTGCCAAGAAAGTATCTATCACCGACCTCAATGCCATTCGACAATTTGAAGATGAATCAATTGCAGATATCGTTGGACGATGGCGGGGCCTTATCAACCAACTTACGTATGCCTTGCCTCAGGCCGAACTTATCAAACTTTTTACGCGGGCCTACGCTAAACACATCTCTCCTACCCTCCAAATTCAAACTTTCCGCACATTTGATGAGGCCTTTACTATGGCTCAAAAACTAGAGATTCAAGCCTTAGAGGAAGAGAAATTACGGTTGCGTAGCAAAAAACCCAATTTCTGAACCCAAGATTCCACCAACAAACCTAACACCACCAATCCTCACCTATCGACTGCTTCGAAATCAAAAGGAGCTGTGCACACGGTGATGGTCAAATCCCAACCACCATCTAATACCCCGCCAAAAACCACCTATAAGTATAAAGCTGAGCCCATCAATTACACTCCCTTAGGAGAAACTTATGGTGTGATATTAGAAAAATTGCTTAAAGCAGGAGCCATTACCTTACCTCCTATTAAACCTCACTCCGGGTTTGATTTCACTCGCACCATACCTTCTTGGTACAAAGAAAATGACTTCTGTAACTTCCACCACGTGAAGGGACACAGTCATGAAAACTGCAAGATGTTGAAAAACATAGTGCAAGAAATGGTTGATGCAGGAGATATAGCCCTCGATAATCCTAATGCTCCTGCTAACCAAAATTTGAAAATTTTCAACAAACCATTCCCAAATCACTCTTCTAATAGTAACACAAACCAAGATATCTTAGCTGAGGAGAGTATTCATGACATCCATGCAGTCTTCGACTCCCAGCTAAAAGCCTCTATCGAAAAAATTCTTAATCAAGCCTCTTCACTAACGCAGGAACCCAAACCCCCTTCATTACCATCAAGACAAGACAAAATCCTTGCCGTTATTTTACCCATTGAGGAATTAACCACCCAGAGGTCTCTTCTCACAGATGAGCCTTCTTACACCACATCCTTGCAAGACTATAAGCGGATGTTATCTAACTTATCTATTTCCCAAACATCTCCTTCTACCATTCTTGCTGTACAAGAGGAAGGCTCGCCACTTCTTTTGTCATCCTTAGATGAGAAACCTCTTGCACCGACATCACCAAATTCTTTAATTATGACGGATCCTCTCAAACATGCCCTCTTACCTATTAGTTCTTCATCACCTAAATCTTTTCAGCGACCGGTTGACCTCTTAACGCCCATTGATACAGTGCCTCATCTACCCCCTGTATCACACCCACAGTAGACCGGAATCACAACCCACCTTTCTTCCATACAAAAGTTCCTATTCACACGTGAGGATTTTCATCCCTCAGAAGATAGACGAGTCCTATGGGAACATTTGAGTACCCCATATTCTACTCAAATGCAGATGACCGATCCAGATGCCTCTACCATATACCCGAAGTGTTTATAGAAGCTTAAAATGCCTATGTCCTCATCTTCACCCCCCTCATCTCTACCAAATACCTCATCCACCTCTATTAGCCTAACCAAATCTTCCCCTACACTTGGGACCTCACCAATACCCAGTTTAACAAACCCACCCAAACGACTAGATTTATCCAAAAATAAAGCCATCCATCCATTTAGGAGACAGACTCAATCTCTTCAACCCCAACCTATGCCTCTATCACAACTAAAACCATCATCATCACACCTACCTTCCATATTGGGACCTCATCCCTCCACCTTGCATCAATATATCATACCTCCTGCGTTTTCTTTAAAACGACCTACGCCTTCTACACCCATATAGAAATCCAAGGGTATATCAACACCGTCACCCCGCGTATCCTGTCCACCTATCAACCCTAAACAAATTCCATCATCAAAAGATTTGTTTGCTATCACTCCTATTTCTCCATGGTTGTTTTCCGATACCACATCATCTGTGGCCTCATCATCTAACCAGCTAAACATAGCTTCTGCGCCAAAGAAGCCACGTTTAGTTAAAACCCATTATCAAAACCCCTTGGCTAAACCACCACCCATACAAATCAACCATACCCCATCATTACTAGAAACTACCCAGTCAATAGCGTCATCTTCCTCTGACTTTGACCCACTCAAAGGGTCTTATGCCAAAATCTTTGCTATGTTGGTGGAGAATGTGACCATTTCCCTACCCCCACTCAGACCTTATGATCCATCTAAACCTCAACCTATAGGTTATGATGAGTCTAAAATCTGCACTTACCACCGCACACCAGGACATGATGTAGAGGGATGTAAAACGTTGAAAGCCATACTTCGTCAGTCACCTCTCTCAGATAGAAAAGTTAAGAAAGACAACTTACGAAGGGAGAGACCTTTAGCTTCAATTCCCTCTCCTATACCACCTGTCCCCGCCTCACCAAGATCAATCATTATTACAACTCCACCTCTCGAAGACCATGACTTATCCATACCGTCTTCCTCCTCTCGTGTTCACGAGATCAATATGATTAGTGTTGCTACTCGAGGGCAGAAAAATAATGGGAAAGCGAAAGAAAGCACACCTGCGGCCTCTCTTTGTCCGTCCACCATCCCGATCGCACCACCACCTAAAGTGGTTATTCGTGGACCCTCCTACCCCGTCTCTAATGGAGTTGCCCACCAAACCATGATCAAACAGCTTCACCAATCACCTGTAAAAATGACATTGTATGATCTCATTCGGACTTCTGAATCTCATCAACAAGCTCTCATTGAAATCCTTCAAGGGATAGAGGTCTTACCTAATGAAACCTTTCCTATTACCTCCATTCTCACACCCAATCACGTTGCTTCGCTCACCAAACAACCTATCTCCCCAACCACTTCTGTCTCTGTATAGCAAGCCGTTGTTGTCAGTTTCTCCGAAGATGAAATTGTTGACTTTGGTGCAAAAGTTCCTTACCCTGCTCTGTTCATCTCAGCTTATGTCTGGGACATTTGAGTACGTCATGTTATGATTGATGGGGGCGCTAGCCTAAACATCATCTCTTCAAAAGCCTTCCAACAAATGAATATCCCTTCTAGCTGTATGTGTGCCAACCCCATTATGTTGCGGTCATTCAATGATGCTATTACTTCTACCTTAGGCACCGTGATTCTTAACATTCGTGTAGGACCACGTACTTTACCTGAACTCTTCTATGTCCTTGAGGGAGAGTTCCAATACAATATGTTGTTAGGCCGCCCTTGGATCCGGGCTATGGGATGCGTTCCCTCCACCTTACATAGATGCATAAAATTTGAGTACAAGGGGAAGTCCTACACCGTAAAAGTTGATCCTCCCCCCTTCAAAACCTGCAATATGTTATATTTCCCTAATGATGTGCTTGTACTAGTCAACACACCCATTCATCCAACCCAACCATCCACTTTAACCGCACCTCAACCATCCACCTGAACTGCACCTACGCCTTCAACCAATGAAACTACCGTTGCAAATACCACTTCCTTTCCTGCACCTAAAACCAACATCATAATGACTTGACCAAGCCCACAACTAATCCCTCGGAAGAAAAGGAGGGAAAGTTGGATATTTTACTAAAAATAGCCCACTTTGACCTGACCGATAACGGTTCCTACTCGACCGCCGTCGATTACGTAACTGCCATCGGTTCCTTGTAAATGACCTCTCCCAACCAAAAACAAGGGGTTGGATTTTCATTGATCCGAATCAGAAGTCATTGGAAGGATTTGGAATTTACTTGGCTGAACAGAGACAAGTGCAGGAAAGAGAGGATTTTTGCAGAGAAGGACATCAAGCCCAAGACTACAACTGAATAACTAGAGCCCAGTGACACTCATCCAAGCATCAGGAGAGGAGATATGTCATCTCGGATTATCATACCATCCTACCTGAACCCTACCTTCATCATCACAGTCCTTGAACCTGCATTTTTCATCAAGAACTAGTAAGTAAGTCTTATACGTTCTTTTAATAATATTTCTTAGATTTCTGAATCATAGTAATTACAAGTCTACTCCCAGATCCACTATCCAGTAACACTCCCCATCTAACTATCATTCCTCTACCCCTACACTACCCCAAAAATAGCTCCCATACCCTCTGAGCCTTCTCTATCACCCCGTTACCCATCCCCAATCATTTACTAGCCTTATAAACACCATAGTCATCTTATAGCCAACCTTTTACCAAACCCCTTAAATCATTACCCCTACCGATATCGGTTATCATCAACTGGCACCGGTGACACTGACCGGCATCGGTCACTGTGATTCAAAACCAAGACCAGCCTTTTTTCTATTGTTCTAACAAGGTAAACAAATTGTAATTGGACAATAGCTTATTTGTTAGAATTTTTGTTAATTCATATTAGCAGGGGAACTGACTACCTTCGAAAGGAAGTCTCATATTTCCTGGGCCCAAGGCAGTTCCCTCACTTATTATCTAATTAGAATCTGGTGGTCTTGTATTCTTACTTGTAGGTAGTCCTTCCCAGACAAAAAGGAGTTCTTTGCAATCGATCTGATCTCTCTCTACAGTATGCGCACACCCTCTCAAAATTCAACAGGTATTCCTCCTATCCCTAACCCTTATTTGTTTCTCAAAGGAATGAAAGGATAGAAGCAATGCTATCCTGAGAACGGAACCATTTCTGTGTGAAACATTTTGGCATGCCCGGTGGGAGCCATTTCGGGTTTCTTTCTTTCTTGAATGTCCTTGAGGGAAAGTTCTAATACAATATTCATATAGGACCATGTACTTTACCCGAACTCTTCTATGTCCTTGAGGGAGAGTTCGAATACAATATGTTGTTAGGCCGCCCTTGGATCTGGGCTATGGGATGCGTTCCCTCCACCTTGCATAGATGCATAAAATTTGAGTACGAGGGGAAGTCCTACACCGTAAAAGTTGATCCTCCCCCCTTCAAAACCTGCAATATGTTATATCACCCTAATGATGTGCTTGTACCAGTCAAGACACCCATTCATCCAACCCAACCATCCACTTTAACCGCACCTCAACCTTCCACCTCAACCGCACCTACGCGTTCAACCAATGAAACTGCCGTTGCAAATACCACTTCCTTTCCCGCAGACAAAATCCCAACCTCAGAACCCCTAGTATATTTTTTCAACGCCTTACGCTAGGGGAGTATAGCCTATATAACGTTAGCTCTTTCCATACCCCGCAGGATTACGGACAGTTACATGCGGATCCTACCTACGACCGTCACGTGGGGGAGGTAATCTCTTACGGACCACCTAATTGCTGCACCAACCTAACGTATGGGGGTGTCGACGTATCCTCCATTACCCTTGAACCTCCTCTTGGTGTGGTTCCATTCCAATCCAATTTTAAATACTTGACAAATCATCGTTTCGCCCTCACCTTCTTGACTCGCTGTGCTTGGAAAGGCTTTGGTTTTGGTCTTTATGAACAAGGCCGACATACAATCATTCCCGTAACTACATGCAAGAACAATGATCGTAGTGGTCTCGGATTTCCTGAAACACTTACACCGAAAGAACCTCATGTCAGTTGTATTATAGAAGATGAGGACGTCACCCCTACCAAACCATCATCACCCATTTTTCCATTATCACCCATAGAGTCAATAGACCCTGAATCTATCCCTCCTAACTTTTTTTTTTTTTCATAAATGCTATCTTTCTGGGTCCTCTCACTTATCAATGCAATAATGAGGACCCATCTTCTCTTCCCCTTCTGTATCCAGACATGATCGAAGAGGATTTGCCTTCAATCAATGTTGTTGAGTGCCAGGATGACGACTCCATCCTCACTTACCTCGGTGCGGACGACTCCTATAATCAACGCGCCTTACCGTCTGAAACTCAAACCATGTTAAATGAGTCAACTATAGAAATCAACATCCACACAGAGGAAGATCCTCACATTGTGAATATCAGACAATCCCTTAATGCATCAGAACAAGCCGCCTTTACTACCTTTCTCTATACCCGCAACCAAGCTTTCGCTTGGTCCTACGCTGACATGCCAGGAATTGCTCCTGACATTGCGGTCCATAACATTACCTTGAAACCCAATTCCAAACCAGTTAAAAAAAAAATAAGAAAAATGCATCCACGCATTGCCCTCTTGGTCAAAGAAGAACTTCAACGACTCCTTTCTGTTTCCTTCATTTTACCTATTGACTATCCTCAATGGATTTCTAATATCGTACCTATCACTAAAGTAATGGGGGGACTTCAGAAATGTATGGATTTCTAGGACCTTAATCTCACTTGCCCAAAGGATGACTTCCCCCTACCAAGTATTGATCAACTTGTTGATCTCACTGCCGGTCATGAGATGCTTTCTCTCATGGATGGCTTCTTGGGATACAATCAAATTTTGGTAGCCCCGGCCGATCAACATAAAACTGCCTTCATCACTCCTTGGGGAAACTTCTGTTATCGTGTCATGCCGTTTGGCCTTAAGAATGCTGGTGTGACCTATCAGCAGGCTATGACTTACATTTTTCATGACATTATGCACACTATCCTTGAAGATTATGTCGATGATCTTCTTGGCAAATCTAAACATTGCAGTGAACATCTCGATATTTTAGCCATCATTTTCGATCACCTATTACAATATGGTGTTTGTCTTCAACCAAAGAAATGTGTCTTTGGTGTTCTTTCGAGAAAACTCATTGCTTTTATTGTCTCTTTGCGTGGCATCGAGGTGGATCCAGCTAAAGTCAAAGCTATCCTAGACATGCCCCCACCCACTAACCTCAAATAATTACATAGTTTGTAGGGTAAACTCCAATCTATCTGGCGTTTCATCTCACAACTCTCGGATCGATGTCAACCTTTCCATCATCTCCTTAAAAAGGATATTGTCTTTCAATGGAGTGAGGAATGTCACCAAGCCTTTGAGGCTCTTAAAGCCTATCTCTTACAGCCACCTGTGCTTATCCCACCTCAGGAAGATCGCCCTTTCTACCTTTACCTTTCCACCACCAACCACACTGTAGGAGCCATGCTCGCACATCGTGACTCCGAGCATCGAGAACAAGCCATTTATTATATAAGTCGTGCTCTCGTGGATTACGAGACTAGGTATACACATGTAGAAAAATTGTGCCTAGCCCTATCATTCGTAGCCACCAAACTTTGACACTACCTCATGAATCATACAACTTTTCTCATCACCAACACTGACCCCATTCATTATATGTACGCCAAACCACATCTAAACCAACGCATCACCCGATAGCTTATGCTCCTCACTGACCTTGACCTTGAATTTATACACCAGAAGTCAATCAAAGGAAAAACTATTGCGGACCAACTTGCAGAGGCCCCTTTACCTGGGGAACAATTTACCAATTTTAATTTCCCCGACGAACTCATCGCCACTCTTTCACTCAGGGAGGAGTCCTATCCAATGACCCTCTTCTTAGATGGATCTAAATGCCAGTGTGGTGGAGGAGCCAGCATTGTTCTCATTCCTCTTGACACTGAGTCTATGCCTCTTTCATTCCAGCTCGATTTCCCCTACACTAATAATACAGCGGAATACGAGGCCCTTGTTTTGGGCCTCTAAGTTGTGTTACACTTAGGTGTCAAATCTATCAACATTTTTGGTGAATCTCAATCGGTAGTCAACCAAGTTATGGGCATCTACCAATGTAAAAATGAGGAACTTCAAAAGTACAAACACTACGTAGATTCACTTTTGACCTTATTTACTCATTATTCTATCCAAACCATTCCCCGCTCCACTAACAAATTTAAGGATACTATGGCTTACTTAGCCTCGGAAATTCCTGCCTCACCAACTGAATCTGACATATTTGTCTTGGTCCAACAACTCTTTGCCCCATCTTACTTAGCCCCGGTTGTTTGTATGATAAATAATGTGTCTGCTAATTCGTAGGATACCTGGTATCACAAATTTCATGACTACCTTACAACCTCTATTCTCCCACCTGACCTAATGAGTACCAGAAAACGTGCTTTTCTTAAAAGTGTTTCTCGTTATGTCATCATGGGGGGACTCCTTTATAAACGTGGCTTTGATGGCATCCTCCTTTGATGTCTAACCGGTGCAGAGGTCACCTATACCATCCGACAAGTCCATGACAGTATTTGTGGTGGACATTTTAGTGGCCTGGCCGTGGCCAAACGGATCCTCCGCCTAGGCTATTATTGGCCTACTCTTAATAACGAATGCTATGAATATGTTAAGTTTTGTGTTATGTGTCAGCAACATGCCAACCTTCAACATACTCCTAGCCATCCGCTACAGGTCGCATGAGATATTTGACCTTTCTCACAATGGGGTTTAGACCTTATTGGTGAGATTCATCTGCCCTCTTCGCAATGTCACCAATGGATAATCACAGCAACTGAATATTACACAAAATGGGTGGAGGCCATTCCACTCATTTCAACCAAAAAAGAAAAAATCATCGAATTTGTTAACCATCACATTATTTTTCGTTTTGGTGTTCCTCATCGCCTGATAACAGATAATGGTAAATCTTTCAAAAATAAGTTGTTACAAGACCTTTGTAACAACTTCGGTATCAAACTTAGCTTCTTGTCACTGTACTATCCACAAGCAAAATGGCCAAGCTGAATCTTCTAACAAAACCTTGACCAAAATTCTCATGAAAGTTGTTAATAATTCTGGGAACAATTGGCCTGATCATATTCCTTTTGTCATTTGGGCTTATCGGACTAGCATTCATACCTCCACTAATGCCACCCCATTTTCTTTGGTATATGGTACCGAGGCTATCTTGCCTCTTGAAATACAAATACCTCCCTAAGAATATCTCTTCCAAATATTCTCACCAATGATGATTTCCACCAAGAGCGGTTAGCCCAATTAGAGCTTCTTGACGAGCGTCGTCTTACAGCTCTTGACCACCTTCAAATCTATCAAAAACACATCAAGCGTGCTTATGATAAGCGACTTCATGAGCGTACCTTTAAGGTTGGTGATCTTGTCCTCAAAGAGAATCAACATGTAACCAAACTAGAAAAGAGCAAATGTGGAAAATTTTCTCCTAATTGGATTGGGCCTTACATTATCACGCATACTTACGGATCAAGCACTTACCATTTAGCTTCGCTTAGTGGTAAACCTGAGCATGAACCCCTTAATGCCTTGCATCTTCGACTATTCTACTATTGAATTTAGTGTTATATCACTTCTTATCTACCTTGTGCTCGTCCCTTGAGCTCATTTACTACCTCATACACTTTTGTTCCATCCATCTCAAAATAGAATCAAACTCACGTGGTCTGGTCATTACCTCCTTTTAAAGAGGCCTTCCCCTTTTTAGTCTGGTCCATGCCTTAGAAGTATCAAAATAAAATGTTCTCAATTGAACATTTACAGGATATTCTTGAGTCAAACTTCCTACAAAACTAGATGCTTCATGCCAAACGGACATCTAGATCTCTAAGTTATACACAGACTGCTCCCTCGAAGGACAACTATGCACAAAAATCACTCCTGCTACTATCAATAGACTACTCCCTTGAAGGACAACTATATAAAGTCATCCTTTGTCAGAAGCTTCTCACATTGATCCACTTCGTGAAGACCTCAAGAACAACAAAATATATATCCCATGTAGACTTTCCGCATCGATCAGTCTATGTCCAAAAACTTAAAAAGTTGTATTCCAAAAGCACTTTTGAGTCATGGACTTGTCTATTTAGGTTTGGTCCTCTTTCGTCAAAATAATCACCTTGTAACAAGCTCTCAGCACCCTCGCCCATATCTACCACCTCACCTCACCATTTGTCAAAGCAACAAAACTCAAGGGACGTGACGTAATACTTGATATATTGTGATTATGCAACTCTTTTCACCTATCAACTTCTCGTCTATGCAAGGTACCTAGGGGTTCAAGCTCATTCTATATTAATATGTGGTTTGTTTAGCTCTTCTCAACTACGGGACACTTTTGCATCTTTTTCTCGACTCTAGGATTGTGTGTTGACCTTAATCAGGATACGGTTGCCTACCACTTGGGTAGGCTAACTTTCGCTTCACCTATACCTATACCAACATCGCAAATTCCTTACCAACACCAACAACATTACCCTACCAATATCAATATTTTTACCAACCAACAAATTGCCTAACCATAACTGAATTGCCTGAATTCACCTCTCCCTGGTCCTAAGGGAGAACTACATCAGTCTGAGGCCCCTCCTTGCTTTGTGCAATGGGCTATTTAGGCAGCCCTTAGGAGACATGGGGTCTCCCAAGGTTAGCTCGACCATCCCCTACCATACCCTATCATGTGTTGTAAATATAAATATTTTTGTGTATTTCTATTTTGACAACATTCATCTTTATCCTTTTTCAAAACAAACAAAAACAACATCCAAATCACAACCATTCTTAGTACTATCATCACTCAAAACAACATACATATTTAGTTTTTAGATGTTAAACAAATATATATTCTCTATCATCGACTCACAGGTCAGCATCCTTATTTATTCTTATACTCCTATGAAATTCACTTAGACCCTTGCGCCTTCTCCCAAATCAAGTGGTGATTGTGATCATCGATGCCACTCACTTGGCCTCTCCATCCTCAAAGGTGCCACTACTACTGGTTCCTCCCACTGATCCACCAACATCTCCTGTAACATACGAATACATCCTCTAGCGTCGAGGAATCTTTCCTCCAGTCACTCCACTCGTAACTGTGAAAACTCTAACAATCCCGTTGTCTCATTCACTTGTCTTTGAAGCTGGTGAACCAAATCCTGCAGACAATCTCTCTCCATTGTAATCACAGCTATGTTAGGGTGCTCATGTGCACCTCACAGCTCTGCTACCCACCATACTCTATAGGCCTCTATTGTTCCCGCATCCATTACCCTATGATCAGCTGTTATCTCTTCTCGGCTAGGGAGGTGAGAATGCTGCCTCGGCATCAATCCTCATGTATGGTCTATATGTCATAGGTATATCCTGAACGAACCCAAATTTTCGCCGCACGTGATCTAGAGGAATCCTCTCGTACTCACTCGGCCTGTGCCCTACGATCCACCTCAAGCGCTCTACACCCCTCAACTCCTCAGCTATGTTCTCTATCACCATATAGTTCCCGTAAGGCCTCCAACAAATATCCGCAATCATCACCATCTCTCATACCTGTCTATAATACTTGATGTCATCTATCACGGCCTGGGATCTCAGCTCTTGTTCTGTCTGGACCCATCGTCTGAATCCCAACCTCTGCACTCTTGTCTCTCTCGACTCGATGGGTCGGCCTATTGGACACACACAAACTATGTGCTCATAGGCCCAACAATGTAATAACTACGAACAATCCAGTGGCGTCCTGTGTTTTCACCTACAGGCCCATCAACCCCTGTATAACTCTACCAGATATGCGGGTGCCCATGTGAAATTCACGCTCATTTCTATCATTTCCCAAATAACATTCATCAATACTTTTGAAAATCTTCTGCCATCCACCATCGGTAATGCATAATACCCCTCCGCTATCATTAATACTACTGCCAACCTTGTTGCCTCAGGGTGTGCTACATACATTATACCATAAGTAAATGTCAAATATCGTGCGTATGGACCAAATACTATTGTTATCGCTCCCCGCGCCACGATAGGCAATGCCTGATATACTGGTCTTCCTATAATTGGGAGTCTCAAAATATGGAACACATCTTCCAACGTCACTGTCATCTCCCCTGTTGGTAGATAGAAGGTATTCTTTTCTGGATTCCATCTATCAATCAACACCTGCAACATAGCATGGTTACGTGTGATTCATGAATAATAGCGGATTCCACTTAACCCCAAATGATTTATCAATGCCCATTCAACTGGTGTTACATCCGCTTGGATTCGTGACAACAACGCTGGCACAGTATTATTCATCCTTAACCCTTCTTCCGCCTGCATACATCAAAACGACACACAATTATTCAATAAAACAAATCTACACGGGTTTTTTTTTTTCTCAAATTCTAGAAACTCCTACAGTAACCACTATCGGTTATAGATAACTGATACCGGTTTACTAACCGATACCGATTATCTATAAACGATACCGGTCACTGTAAAAAATATACACCCTGCTTAAAAACATAAACCTACGATAATTATTTTGCCCATTTACTCCTATCTATACCTAAAAACATACGTGAACACCCTGCTTACCTACCCCATAGCACTCACCCCATCCCAAACGCTTGCCTATCTCCTTTTCTTTCTCATCTTTACCCATTTACTCTCTCGCATCCTATTCATAAAACATGCAAGAATCCAATTACAACCAAATAGTTTACCTCTTGGGATGCAGCAGCTTGAGTTGGAACCTGTCTTCCCTCTCGTCTCTGCCTGCTGGATGCTTCTCCTCGTTCAGCCATGTTCACCACCCTCTTCAAATATAACTTGTCTTTCTACCTTCTGAATCTCAGCCCACACTCACTTCACCTGTCTCTTTCCTCCTTATCACTCAATTCTTTCATGCAATTACCTGTATCATTCGTCAAACAGCATCGCATTCATGAATTTAACTTGTTGCATGACTCTAAAAATAAGAATGCTAAAAATAAGAACTTAAGTTGCCAACCAAGCAGTTCTATTTTTAGGAAATATAATTTTGGCATAACCAATATCGGTTGCATAACCACTATCAGTCATATAGCTACAGACATCGGTTACATAACCAATATCGGTCATGTGCCCCGTTTTGCTTAAACCTAGGTCGTTTCTTCGTTTTTGCAAATTTTTGTGGTGCTCGCCTCTTTTTCCTACATCACAACACCATTTACCAATATTTTTCATCAAAATCACATCAATATATTATCACTATTTCATCAACATCATCTATCTACAATAAAACAAACCATCGACAAAACACATACAACATTTCATATACACCATGTGGATCAAACTCATCATACATTAAATTTCAAAAACCATAGACAAAACACATAAAACATTTCATATACACCATGTGGGTCAAAATCATCATCTCTATATATATCAATGTTTCAAATATACAACTTGCCCTACATAGGGGCCTCTATGATCTCAAAATAATACAAAGCCGGGACGCAGGCCACAATAATTGTCAAAATCTCGACTCGGCTCGCAAGCCGGTCTCTCATATCAAAAATATACTTGGCTCGCAGACCGGTATCAACTATACAACCCATACTCGGCTCGTAGGCTGGTATATACAACAAGATGAATAAATGAATGAAAGAATCATATGTGGGCACGTAGGCCTCTCTATACATAACCGATTCGCAGACCGGTGTCTCTATCCAATATCCAAAAACACAAACTATCTCCTTTGCAAGGATACCTCAGCTCTCTCCACCGCCCTTGGCCTATCTCCCTGATGGTCCCTGTGCTGCCTCTCACCTCCTCCCTGTAACGGACCCACTAGCTGTGGCTGCACCCCCTGGGATCTCTGGCTCCGCGAGGTCTCGGCTCTGTGTGCCACATATGGCTAATAGTCAGCCTCGGTACCATCAAGGACGTCCTAATAGTACCAGGCCTCCGCTCTCACCTCCATATAATGGGCCCGTGCCACCATAGCTGCTGGGGATGGTCCCCTAACTCCTAATAATAATGGCCCTTGTCCTACCGGTACACATTGTGCCGGTGGCGGTACCTGTGCCTGTGGCTATGCCGGTGCCTGTGATGGTGCCTGTGGTTGTGCCTGTACCTGTGGCTGTGCCTGTACCTGTACCTGTGGCTGCACCTATGGCTGTGCCTGTACCTACACCTGTGCCTAGGCTAACTACCCCTGTAATACCCCGATCTATGCATGTGTAGCAGTAAGCTTCCCCTGTAACAACTACACCTGTCCAAAGAGCTGGTCCCTCTATGCTATAATAGCTGCTAAATCTGGCTGTGCGGGCTGTGCTCTCCTCGCTACTCTCTCCCCTGCCCACCATACCAAAAATGACCCTGTGCAGCTGGCGTCATCCACGGTATCATCCGCCGGCCTCTCTACTACCCAATCTGGGTCCACGGGCTATGGTGCAGGCAGTGGGGCCTCTACAGCCTCCCTCTGGTACTAAGGGAAGGGAGGTGGCTCATCTTTTCGTAGCCCCAACTGCCGTCGTACCCTCTCCAAGGGTATCTGCTCATGCTCTCTCGGCCTCCATCCAGCTATCTAGAAAGTATACTAGATCCAGCGCATTTGTGATCGGGCTCCTCCTCGGGGCTGATGACCTCTGTAAGGCCTCCATACAATATCCAATGTGGTCAAGCCCTCTAGCATACGACGGTAGTAAGCTACATCCCGTCCTACAAGCACTGCTTATGGCTGGCCCACGACC
Source organism: Taxus chinensis (assembly GCA_019776745.2). Lineage (NCBI taxonomy): Eukaryota > Viridiplantae > Streptophyta > Pinopsida > Cupressales > Taxaceae > Taxus > Taxus chinensis. Next base: position 93,803,745 of record CM034149.1, on the reverse strand, counting down.
CCCAACCACCTCTGAAATCCATACCTGTATATCACCTGTGGCCCTGGCTGCTGGGGCAGCCCTACTGGTCAAATACATATGATGTGCTCATATGCCCAGCAATGTAACAGAAATGTGGAACAAATCCTGAATCACCTCATCCGGTGATAACCCCACAGCTCTTTGTATAGTTGCACCAGGTATACTGGTGCCCAAGCATAGCATGTATGCTCCTCCACCATCTTGTGTAGCACCCCATAACCATCCATGGAAAGCGGCCTCCCTCTGAGTCCGGGAGGGCGAAGCATGTGATGCCTATCATCATCAACACGGCAAGCCGTGTCTCATGTCTGTGGGCACGATACATATCACCATAAGCAATACTCGCGCTGTGGTAGGTCAAAAATGTGGCTGCATCCCCAAATACATGAAGAATGCTATCCATAGCCGTCTCTGCATCTACCTGGAATACTTCCTCTCCTATGATCGGCATTCTCAGGATGTGATATACATCCTCCAGGGTAATAGTCATCTCCCTAGTCGGGAGATGGAAAAAATTGGTTGCTGGATCCCATCTCTCGATGAGGGCAACCATAATATTGTGGTCCCTCTCCACAGCCCTATACCACTGAACTCCACTGAGTCCCACCTCGTGCATAATGGCCCAGTGTGCCGTGGACACATGTGGCCACATCCGTCTCAATAACGGGGGTATCTGATCCCACATAGTCAACTGCTGACGTGCCTGCATAAATAACCCACTTCATTAGACCTACCCTTTCAAACAACAACTACTTTAACCCTCTATACCCCCTTTTACCCACCCGACCACACCCCGACTCTATAACACACACCTACACCCACCTATTTTACCCTAAACACATTTACGATATCCCCTTTCCTTATCTCACACCCTACCAATCACCTAGATCTACTCTCGCCATTTACCTATGCCCCTACCAATTTAACACCTCCCCATTCATGCCCAACACCTAATCTATCCTAACCGCACCAACCACACAACCGCCCCATTTCCCCCCCACCCCCCACCCACTAATCACCCTTCCTATCAACCTCTACCCCTTCCCTCTTCACCCCCAAAACACAAGACCCAACAATAAACACAAAACCTAAACCACTAATAACAAAACACCCACACAACAACCCAAACAACAACCAAAAACCCAAAACAACAACAAAACCAAACCAACAAAATAAATAATCCTAACTAAGGACAGGTACCGGTCACCCATGACCGCCACCAGTCCCCTCTCCACGGACGCCGGTTGACATACGACTGACACCTGTCAACCACAAACCCACCTTGCCCGAAAACTTCATGACCGATGCTGGTCGCTTAGTGACCGACATCGGTCACTAAAAAATCGCAGAGCCGAACCCGACACGGCCCCCCAAACCCATTTTTGGCCTATTACTCCCCATTTACCCATTGAAAAACCCTAAAAACCTACCCACCCTACTGTTTTAGCCTAACTAACCTACCTAACCTCTCCATTTTCCAAACAACTTCCATTTATTCATTCTTTTATTAAAAACATGGATTCCTACCCAAAACCTAAATCTAGCTTAAAAACATTAAATTCACATAATGAGAGGTTTTGAACCTACCGGTACGACTACACGTCATCGTGGTGGGATAGGTGGTGGTGGTCCAGCCAGTCCAGCACCTCCTGCTCCTCCTGGCTGTGCCATGGCTATAAATCCCATCTGCTGGGTCCTCCACCAATCAAATGCTGCCTCCTACTTGCTAGGGCCTACCAACCACTCACTTCTCCACTCAGATAGTGCCACCTCAGCTAACAAATTCAAACAATCTCACTAATACACCTCAGACAACTAAAATTAGTTTTTAAATTGACAATATGACAATGACAGGCCGTATTTTTCTTTTTATATGTTTTTCGACCTATAACCGATATCGGTTATAGTATGCCCTAAAGGACCGGTATCGGTCATATAACCGATATCGGTCATAGAGAATCGATATCAGTTTAATCCCACCTTTTCCCAATTTCTGCCCTTATTTACTAATCTCCCTTTCTCACCACATCGCCTATATCCTCCTTCGCTAAAAACCCTTTGTTGACTTCATTGGCCCACTTCACGGCCGCAACCAATAATTTGGCCCCACCTAAGGCCGCAACCAACCATTTGGCCCGACCCAAGGCCATAATCAACCATTTGGCCCGACCCAAGGCCGCAACCAACCAATCTGGCCCGACCCATGGCCGCAACCAACCATTTGGCCCGACCCAAGGCCGTAACCAACCAATCTGGCCCGACCTAAGGCCGCAACTAATCATTTGGCCGAACCCATGGCCGCAACCAACCATTTGGCCCGACCCAAGGCCGCAACCAACCAATCTAGCCTGACCCAAGGCCGCAACCAACCAATTTGGCCTGACCCAAGGCCGCAACCAACTAATCTGGCCCGACCCAAGGCTGTAACCAACCATTTGGCCCGACCCAAGGCCGCAAACAACCAATCAGGCCCGACCCATGGCCCTCACTAATCAATCGGCCCCACCTAAGGCCGCACCACTCAAATACCTCACCCAAAACCAACAAATTACAATTTTATCCACCCATCATGTAGCTTTTTGTTTAATCGAGCTCATTTGTTCGTGTTTTAGCATGATTAGGGTACTTGACTTGATCAGTCGACCAACTTTGCCTAGACCTAGACCGTGACGTTTATCTCAACCAAACTAACCATTTGGTACTACCGAACATGCCTAAACGTTCATGTACCTTACCCGTTATATCCCCTGGAGCTACTTCCTATGCCTTGGATACCAGGATTATATATCCCTTGTTTGGATAAACTATCGACCTTTGCCTATGAATTTCTTGTTTGCTCTTCAAATCATGTACCCTGGTCGCACTACTGCATTTCAACGTGCGTCTGCTTCCTGGGACCTACCCCACCATCTTACCATCATCTCAACACCATTTACCCTTTATCAACCCTATCCCTGATTTCACGCTACCTCAATCTGTGATAGATTTGAGGGGGATCACCTATACCCTTAACATGGGTAACCACTTCTTATTATTGTCCGTGCAGCTTTACAAGACAAGCTACATGACAACAAGGGGCTAATGTAGACACCAAATTTGTGTCTTACGACCCCCTGTGCCCCGTATCTCATTTCGCAACCTAACCTCATCACCTAAACCTTACACAATTATTTATTAATTACCTTATAATTAATAAATCCACATCGCCATACCTACCACCTCATTTCGCCACCTCATCATGACCTAGTCCTAACCCTAAACTAACCTAATTAAGACCTATAACTTGGTCTACATCCACACCCATGACTAATTACTTCTCACCCGCACCTAAAACCAACCTCATAATGACTTGACCAAGCCCACAACTAATCCCTCGGGAGAAAAGGAGGGAAAGTTGGCTATTTTACTAAAAATATCCCACTTTGACCTGACCGATACCAGTTCCTACTCGACTGCCGTCGGTTACGTAACCGCCATCAGTTCCTTGTAAATGACCTCTCCCAACAAAAAACAAGGGGTTGGATTTTCATTGATCTGAATCAAAAGTCATTGGAAGGATCCGGAATTTACTTGGCTGAACAGAGACAAGTGAAGGAAAGAGAGGAGTTTGTAGAGAAGGACATCAAGCACAAGACTACAACTGAATAACCAGAGTCCAGTGACACTCATTCAAGCATCAGGAGAGGAGATAGCTCATCTCAGATTGTCAGACCATCCTACCTCAACCCTGCCTTCATCATCACAGTCCTTGAACCTGCACTTTTCATTAGGAACTAGTAAGTCTTATACGTTCTTTTAATAATATTTCTTGGATTTCTGAATCATAGTAATTACAAGTCTACTCCCAGATCCACTACCCGGTAACACCCCCCATCTAACTATCATTCCTCTACCCCTACACTGCCCCAAGAACAGCTCCCATACCCTCTGAGCCTTCTCTATCACCCCGTTACCCATCCCCAATCATTTACTAGCCCTATAAACACCATAGTCATCTTATAGCCAACCTTTTACCAAACTCCTTAAATCACTACCCCTACCGATATCAATTATCATCAACCGGCATCGGTGACACTGACCGGCATCGATCACTGTGATTCAAAACCAAGACCATCCTTTTTTCTATTGTTCTAACAAGGTAAACAAATTGTACTTGGACAATAGCTTATTTGTTAGAATTTGTGTTAATTCATATTAGCAGGGGAACTGACTACCTTCGAAAGGAAGTCTTATATTTCCTGGGCCCAAGGCAGTTCCCTCACTTATTATCTAATTAGAATCTGGTGGTCTTGTATTCTTACTTGCAGGTAGTCCTTCCCAGGGAAAAAGGAGTTCTTTGCAATCGATCTGATCTCTCTCTATGGTATGCACACACCCTCTCAACATTCAACAAGTATTCCTCCTAGCCCTAACCCTTATTTGTTTCTCAAAGGAATGAAAGGATAGAAGCAACTCTATCTCGGGAACAGAACCATTTCTGTGCGAAACAGGTTTATAAATGTATAGGAAATTATTTTAAATGACTGAATTGAATAACTTCATAAACATTAAAAATAAATACAACACATAACACATAATTTATGTGCGAAACTATTTTAGTAAAAAATGCATAAATAAAATCACTTATATTATTACTCAGAATTACATTACTTTAATCCAACACTCCCATTATTTCCTCAGGTCCCAAAATTGAGATGGAAAAAAAAAAAATCCACGTTGCACCAAAAATATGTGCCTATTTTACTATGAGAAAAATCATTTTGGCGATTTCCAAAGTTGTTTAGTATTTTAGAAGATTTTGCAAGCATAGTATGGCTGTGACAAACAAATAGTTTCTAAAATTGTATGCAAAAATACGTATATATTTGAATTAAAAAGTTCTTGAATGTAAATTATTTAAGTGGATTAGAATATTTGTAACTGTATATTAAAATTATAATTGTTATTTGAATTGATTTATAATTTTCTAGTAATCCTTTTGCAATTTCTCACACATACAAATTTTACCCTCCAAATAACAATTTCCATATTTTCTTCCACAATCTCAAACTTATCGCTTTAATACCATTTTTGGGGTTAGCATAAGGTTTTATAGATAATATATCATATATAAGAATACATACAATAAAAATTGATAATCTATAAGAAAAAATATATAGAACAAGAAATAAAAATACACACCAGATTTAACATGGCTCACCTAGTCTGGGCTACATCCACCAAGAAACAAGACAATCTATTATCCAAATCTTTTAGAAAATATACAATTGAACATCTACAATATTCCACACCTCTCAGATGTACAATACTTTCTTTCTCTCAATCTTATCCTTTTTCTCCAAGAATTATTTCTCTCACAATAATCATTAACACACCATCCTCTTACTTCTAAACCCTATCTTTCATGTTTATCAAGGCATATACAAACTTAGGGAACTTACCCATGTAATTATAATTAATAGATATGGTTTAATAATAAAACTAAATCTAATTCCCGTGAGTTAATTAAAACACCCACACATAGGTAATTGATGGTGGTTAGCCCTAACTGATGTTGGTTCCTCCTTGCCTGACTGATGTTGGTCATAGGTGACCGATGTCGGTCCCTCCATAACTGATGACGGTTATTGTGCTTTCTTGCAATTTTAATATATCATATTAATCTGAAGTAACTGAGCTCCACAACTCAACAATCTCCCACTTTGAGATAAATTACTACACTATACCTGTACAACGTCATTCTTAGATCCTTTCCTTAGATTTTTTTCTTCCTCTTTAAGTCTCAAACTTGAAGACCAAATGAATTAGAGTGTAGCTCCAACTTCTCTTTTTATAATGGCTTCGTTAGCATACCCACAGGGTTTTCAATCATATGAATCTTCTCCAATTTAAGTTTTCAATCCTCTAATACTTATTGAATGAAGTGATACCTCAACTGAATGTTTTTTGTTCTAGAATGAAACACTAAGTTCTTTGCCAAATGAATTATACTCTGAATTTCATTGAACAATTTGCAATCATCTTGCTCCTTTCCAAACTCTTCCATGAACTTTCTCATCCATATCATCTCTTTTCTAGCCTCTGTAGCTATAACATAATTTTCCTTTGTAGTTGACAAATCCAAAACCTTCTACAATCCTAAAATCTAGCTAACAGTCATCCCACCTACTGTGTAAATATATCCAGGAGTGCTCCTTCTACCATCTAGATCTCCAATCATAGCTGAATCAAAATAGATGCATAAAGCAATATCTAAAGCTCCATAGAATAACTAGATGTTGGATGTCTATCTTAAATACTTGAGTATCCATTGGAATGCTTTCTAATGCTCTTTACCTGGATTGGAAATAAATCTACTCATAACTCCCAATTCTTATGCAATGTCTGGTCTGGTATAAACCATAACATACATGAGAATCCCAATTGCTGAAGTGTATGGTTCTCATGTCATATATTTGACCTCCTCATGTGATGAAGGACACTTCTCTTTTCTCAATTTGAAGTGTATGGCCATAGGTGTACTCACTGGTTTTGAATCTTACATATTAAACCTTTCTAAAACCTTCTTAGTATAAGCTTCCTAAGACAAATATAATTTGTTGTTCTTCCTATCTCTGTGTATTTGCATGCCAAGGATTCTTTTTACAGCTCCTAAATCCTTCATAAAAAATAAGTGAGCTACCTTTCTCTTAAGCTCACCAATTTCCTGCATACTAGATCCTAGAATAAGCATATCATCCATATATAGTAAAAAAACAAAATATCTCTCATTTTCAAGCTTCTTGAAATAAATAAAATTGTTAGATTCACATCTCAAATAACCATGCTCATGCATGAAAATATCAAACCTCGTGTACCATTTCCTTGGAGCTATCTTGAGCCCATATAGGCCCTTTTTCAACCTTCACACTAATTTCTCCTTACCCTTGACTTCATACCCAAGAAAATCATGTACTGCAACTATACTCAATATATTACGAATAGAAGTCATTTTGACAACAGGAGAAAATATTTCACCAAAGTCAATACCTACTTTTTGTGTAAATCCCTTTACTACAAGCCTTGTCTTGTATCTTTTTTGTCCACCATCTTCTTTTTTAATCCTGTAAACCCACTTGTTCTGCAATGTCCTCTTACCTGATGGCAACTTAACCAAATCCCAAGTCTAGTTTTGTTCTAAGGAGTCCATATCCTCATCCATGCCATGCTCCCAGTACACATGGGTCCTACCCTGTATTACTTCTTCAAAACATTCTAATTCACCATTATTAGTCAATAATAAATAAGATAGAGAAGGCATAAATATTTCTGGAGGTTTACTTACCCTTTATGACCTTCTCACATAAATTTGGGGTATTTGAGGCTCATTCTAGACCTCCTAGACATTTGTTTCCAATTTTGACAGTGACCGACACCAGTCACCTATAACTGGCGTAAGTTTCGCTAACCAATGCAAGCTTGTCTCTTCTATAACCGATACCAGTTCAATTGACCGATGTCAGTCAGGGGTCAACCAACATCGGTTACTGTGTAACCTTGTAGGTATGATGTTTAAATCTGAGATTTCATTTTCATTCACAAAATTCTCAACTGGTTCGTCCTTGGGTACCAAAATTTTATCCCTATACATTTTGTTTTCATTCCATTCTATATTACCACTCCTAACCAATTTTAGAATTCTCTAAATCCCAAAAATAGAATCCGAAATCACTAGATCCATAACCAATGAAAGTGCATCTCTTGGATTTTTCTTCCAACATTTTCATATTTTCCTTATCAATATGCAAAAAATATTTTCAACCAAAAACTTTAAGAAAAGAAAGATCAACCTCTTTTCAAGTCTAAGCTTCCTCTAGTATTCCTTCATCTATTGAAATTTAAGGCCCACGGTTAATAAAATAAACCACTGTATTAATTACTTCTTCTCAAAACTGTAAGGGAAATCCACCATGTATCCTCATACTTCTGTTATGTTCCATGATTGTCCTATTCATTCTTTCTACAAAAACATTCTCTTGTAGTATTCTTTGATTTTTCCTTTCTCTACGTATTCCATTCACTAAATAATAATCATTGAAAGATTTGTTACAATAGTCACCACCATTTTTAGCTATAAGGTTTTTTAACTTTGAATTTGATTCATTCTCAACAAGGGTTTTCCATATTTTAAAAGTCTCAAAAACATCAAATTTATGTTTAATACAATAAACCCATACCTTTCTTGTAGCATCATTAATGAAACTAATATAATATTGGGATCCTTGATGAGAAGCTACTTGGGCTGGTCCCAACACATTTGAGTTTACAAACTCCAATTTTTGCTCCTTATTTCCCCCAAATTTTACATATATCTCACTCTCTTTTGATTTCCAAAGATACAATGCTTACAGAAATCAATATCTAAAATTTTCAAATCTAATAGCTTACCCTTTTCCTTTAAGATATGCATTCCTTTTTTACTCATATGGCGCAACAACTTATGCCACATGCATGCATCTAAATCTAAAGTAGATAACACAAGAAAGGAATCAATAATACAAATTGATAAATATAACATTCCTACCTTCTTACCTCTTGCCACAACAAATGTAACCGTGATTACTTTCTAAGGGTATTATGTGAATGTAACCATGTAACCAACTTCACCTAGTTTCCCTACAGAAATAAGATTCCTCTTGAGGGTTGGAACGTTCCTCACATCTTTCAATACCCATGTAATTTCATTCTGTACTTTTAGAAGAACTTCCCTTCTACTGGTAAAACTGCAAGGTTCATCATCACCCAAATAAACATGTCCAAAATTACCCTAGACATAATTTCTGAAATAACCTTTAATAGGGGTTGCATGGAATGAAGCTCCAGAATCTTAAAAACCCATGATTCTATTCTATTATCCAAATAAAGAATAAAAACATCATGCATTACCTCTACTGTAATATTTTCCTCTTTATTTGACTCTTTACATTTGTCTGGGTGTTGTTTCTCTTTGTCCTTTGACCAACAATATTTCTTTGCATGTCCTTTTTTTCCATATTTCTAACAGATAATTCCCTTACCTCTGGATTTAGATCTACCATCCCTTGAATTTGATTTTCCATTATTCTTACTCTCGATCTCTCTTACTGCGTGCCTCTTCTTTCTACATTCAAAGCATTCCCAGATGATGATTGCTTTGTACTTTTCTTGTGAATTTCCTCATTCAAGAATTTTCTAACCACATTAACAAACTTCAAAATATTATTAGTAGATGATGTATTACTAACATCCAGTACAAATTTATCCCATCTATCAAGAAAAGAGCATAAGAATAAATGTGATTTCACTTTATCATCAAATGGAATATCAACTCATTTTAACCGATTTACAATAGATATGAAATCATTCAAATGACTAGATGCAGATTCACCTTCATCTATCTTAGAACTAAATATTTTCTTCATCAAATAAAATTTATTTGAATCACTAGGTTTTTCATATAAATAAGAAAGATATTTCATTTAACTCTATCGTAGATGTCACTTCTGTAATTTTGGAAGCCAGGGATGCTGTTAGGATCAATCTTATAGATACCAAATCCCTTTTGTCAAGAATCTTCCATTATTCATTAGTCATCCTTGTACATCTAAAATTTTCATCCAACGGTAAGTGAAAATATCTTTCATAGAGATAATCCTCAATCTACATCTCCCATAATTGATAATTTTGGCCATCAAATATCTCAACCTTGTATTTTTTTTCATCTGCCATTGTTGTAGTTCCCACTCAATCAGAAAAACCTATGTGAGTAAATATGTCACAACATAAAAACCTCAAATAAATCTTTGATACTAGTTGTGTGGGTTAGCACAAGGTTGTACAGATAATATATCAGATCTAATCATACATACAATAAAAACATGTATTCTACCAGAAGAAGTATATAGAATAAGAGATATAAATCAACACTAGATTTAATGTGGTTCACCCAGTGTGGGCTAGATCTACCAAAAAACAAGACAATCTATTAATATCCAAATCTTTCAAAAGATATACAATTGAAGGTCTATAATCTTACACACCTCTTAGATGTACACTAGTTTCTTTCTCTCAAGCTTCTCATTTTCTCCAAGAATTCTTTCTCTCACAATAATAATTAACACACCATCCTCGTACTTCTAAACTCTAGCTTTCATGCTTATATAGGAATATACAATCTTAGGGAACTTAGCCATGCAATTAAAATCAATAGATATACTTTAATACTAAAATTAGATCTAATTCCCATGAGTTAAATAAAACACCCACGCACAGGCAAGCGATGCCACTTAGCCCTAACCAATGTCGGTTTCTCCTTGCCCGACTAATGTTGGTCATAGGTGAATGATGTCAGTCCCTCCATAACATATGACAGTTAATGTGTTTTCCAACAAGTTTAATATAGCATGTTAATCTGAAGTAATTAAGCTCCACAACTCAACAACGATTTCAGTAAAACAAGGGCAAACTAAAATATTAATTAATTAAAAATTCACCACATAAATTTTCCAATTATTATAGTTTATAAATGTATAGGAAATTAATTTAAATGACTAAATTGAACAACTTCATAAACAATAAAAATAAATACAACACATAACACATAATTTATGTGGGAAACTATTTTAGTAAAAAATGCATTAAAAAAATCACTTATATTATTACTCAGAATTACATAATTTTCATCCAACACTCCCATTATTTCCTCAAGTCCCAAAATTGAGATGGCAAAAAAAAATTCCACATTGCACCAAAAATATGTGCCTATTTTAGTATGACAAAAAATGTTTTGGTGATTTCCAAAGTTTAGTATTTTAGAAGATTTTGAAAGCCTAGTATGGCTGTGACAAACAAATAATTTCTAAAATTGTATGCAAAAATACGTATATATTTGAATTGAAAAAGTTCTTGAATGTAAATTATTTAAGTGGATTAGAATATTTGTAATTGTATATTAAAATTATAATTGTTATTTGAATTGATTTGTAGTTTTTCTAGTAATCCTTGTACAATTTCTCACACATACAAATTTTACCCTCCAAATAACAATTTCCATTTTTTTTGCACAATCTCAAACTTATCGCTTTGATACCATGTCAGTAAAACAAGGGGAAAATAAAGTATTAATTAATTAAAAATTCACTACATAAATTTACCAAGTATTATAGTTTATAAATGTATAGGAAATTAATTTAAATGACTGAATAAAACAATTTCATAAACAATAAAAATAAATACACCACATACCACATATTTTTTGTGGGAAAATATTTTGGTAAAAAACCCACAAATAAAAAAATATATATTATTACTGAGAATTACATTACTTTCATCCAACACTCCCATAATTTCCTTGGGTCCCACACAATATTAACCTTTACAAAGGTTTGAAATATTTTTTAAAAGTATTTCCACATAGCTAAGTATAATTCGATACATCCCAAATATGAGATCTACCTATTAAATAGGTTGGGTGATTTAGTTACACGCGAGTGCACACCATTTCACTCCTTAATTAAATTAATTAAATAAATAACTTCCAAATTAAGTGGAGTGTGGACCAGATACATACACTTACATTTTAAATATAAATTTTAGATCAATGTTTTAGAAAAGAAAACATTGGTGGGTTTGATTTAAGTGATTGACCCACTTAATATTACAACCCCAACAATATTGGTATGTTAAGTGATAAAACCTAAATTTGAAATTACAACCCTAAATATGATTGATATATTAGAAACTAATGTGTGATAAGATTAATAGGTAAATGTTTCAGAATTTAATTATGGGTGTACATATAAAATGATATTGAGAATATGAATTTAATTAGGAAACATGTTAAATATAGTAGAACATGATAATATGGGTGTACTTATATTTTCTATTGCTTTATGGGACGATTTGGTTTTGGAACTAGGTCAAACTTGATCTGACATGGCTAAATGTCCTTCCTATCTAAAATATAGTACTAAAATCTTGTTGGAAACTAGTGATAGATATTCATTAGAAATAAAAATTTCCATGCTACTTCATGCTAGTGTTTGGAACTACTCTACACTTCCTTGTCAATATAGGTCACTTTGTTTTCATTATTGATCACCTCATGTACCTTTTCTTCTTTTAATATACTTGCACATTCTCTTATAATGATTAAAAACATAGATTCATGTACTCTCACTCAAATAGACATTAGATAACAAAACATAATGATTGGTGGAGTTCAAATTCCCATAGTGGAAAACCCCCTTGTTGATTCTAACCATGTGTTGCACTATATTGCCCAAATGTGGGGTTCAAACTCCATGTAGTTCTCCTACATATTTTGAAATAGTTAATGTAAGTTTAGAGTCTTTCCCTTATGTTTTCCCTTGTTCCTCAACACTAATATAAATCCTAGCTAGATATATTATAGATGTTCATTTCGTGAGCATTGAGTTATATAGTCCTAAAAATATTTATATAACATAGCACTTGTAGATTGATATTTGCTAGAGTGAAGCCTCTTTAAAGCTCTCTTCCTATATAGATATTTAATAGTTCTAGAATTGGTCTTCATATTTTTTTAACTTGCCTTTATCTACTCTAAACATAGTTTAAAGATCTTCAAACTTATATACAGGTTGTTCCTAATGTTTTCTTTTGATTTAGGGAAGATTAGGGAAGATTTACATGACATTTGATAAACATATACTAGAGGATATCTTGAGAATACCACATGAGTAAATGAGTGCATCTAAATAGTGTTAATACCTTTCCACCTAATTTGATTTTGCATTAAGGATGACTAGGAAATGGAAATATGATAAACCATAGGAAAATATAACCACAACACCACTGTGGATATGAGAGTTTAATATGGATAAAAGTGTGTGATGTTTCTATTTAACCTATATGGTGGTTTCCAAGGAGGTAGAATGATAGAAGTGGAAATATGGAGATGTATGACTGAAGATGTAGGATATATATGAGTAATGAGATAACTCTTTTAGGTTCATTAATAGAAAACCAGGAGAATAGGACATATTTTCTAAGCTTAGGAAAAATTTTAATAATGTGTTCAAGATTTATTTATGTGTGCAAGTCATGACTAAGGGATATAATCTAAATCAATATTATCAAGTACTTGATTACAAAATTTATGTGTCTCTACTAAACTTTCTAACAAACCATTATGTGAAAAAAATCGCACAACATTTTGACTTTGTACCTATATGGTGTAAAGATAGTGGAGAGTTTAACAGGAAGAATTATCATAATGAATTTATACCAAATTAGTGCATATGTATATTATAAACATGAAAATAAAGGAAATTAGGTTTAAAGGAAAATTTTAAAATAGGTAGAAAATTTATGAAAGATAGTTGAAAAAACAAATACAATATAAGAACAATAAGAAAAAAACTTGTTGCAAAACATGTTTGTAAAACACAATACAAACTTAACAACTATATTCCACCACCCTAAATATCTCTTCAATGGGGTCATTTTATAATAAAATTTTATCCTGGCCTCTTTTTTAGCACTTTTAATATACCATTGGAAAGCCAATTTACATACCTACAACTTTTTAACTATAAGTTTTTTATGATTCTGCAAATATTTGAACCAATTTTAAAAAAACAATTGAACTTTTTCAAAAAAAAATATTTTCTAATTTCGGAATAAATTGTGACTTTGACCTCTATTTTGTTAGAACATTAATATTAAGTGTTATAGTTATATATAAATTATAGTTTATAATTAAACAAATTAGAATATATTATGTTTTAATTTATTTAATATAAAATTTTGGTTTATGGTTAAATAATTTTTTATAAATCAATTATATTATTGGTTAGGGTGCCTCACAAGAAGGCACACCCTTTTAAACATTTAAACTGACCCGTGGGGTAAGGTAAAAATAATGGAACTCAATCGGGTGAATTTAATTTTATTTAGAGAGGAGTGAGGTCGATAGAGGGATTATTACTAGACTGTAAATGTTTCTCATTAATGGAATTTTACCTATTTGCCATGGTTTTTAAACCTTTGTGTTATCCATGTTAAATACATGTGTCTTGTGTTATTTAATTTTCATGCATTATAATTTAAATCTAAGTACTTAATTAATACATGTAATATTTAATTTTTTTGATAAATTAAATAAGTTATCGGACCTCATATGGTACCATTGAGTGATTTAAATAATTTAATTTAATTAAAGTTTCCTATGGTTGGTGGGTGGTTATAGCCAATGGGAATTATGAATATGTCCCCTCTCTCCATTTTGAATAGGATGCCCTCTCACATTTTTCTCGAAATGTTTGCGATGTTATTTTTGTTGGTGTGTTGAATACTCTTTGGGGCCAACATCTTTACATAGATAAGATTTTTTTTAATATATTTGCAAAATTTAATGTATTCTCCAAATGTTTCAAGGTGCAAGAATATATTTTTTCAAGGGTAAAAGTGAAGGTCTCCAAGTAAGAGACAATCCCCATAAAAATAGATCTTTTATTTTTCTGATTGGCCTGAGGATACTAACCTTGGAATGGGGACTAATTTATATAAATTTGGTGGCATGTTTACTGCATTGACTCTTGAGTTGGTTACATTAAAGATGAGCTCACAGTGTAACTTTGACTCACCTAATAGTGGGCTCAACAATTGTTGGATCTTGGTTCTCAGCTCAACTCCTAGCTCAAATCCACACCGTACCATAGCTCGGTAACCATCTCAGTTGTGAGCTTAGACCTTACAAAGAGGTTTGTCTCCTCACAAATTTTTTAAAATTTTTTTCATATAAAGTTAATTTTCTTTAAGATATTTCAAAATACAATTTTTTAAAGGGGATCTAAATATAATTATATTTTTAATTCTTATTTTTTGAAAAAATAAGTTATCACAAAGTTTATTATTATGACAGTTAGGTGTGTAAAAATTTCATAATTAAGGGATTATTTAAAAAACTAGAAAAAAAACGTTGGTTACATTTTAATTTCTTGATAATTATGAAAATTCTTGATAAATAAATATGGTCTTTATAAGAACTTGCAACGGGTTAATTTTAGTGTGAAACAAGAAAACAAATGTGAAATTCGACACATAATTATAACTTAAGAACAACAAGAGGACTCTCTACAAAAATTTTACAATTCTTTACCTTGATAAAAATCTAGTTTTAAAAAAAAATAAGAATAAGGGTTTAAAACATTTAATTTCCATGATAAAATTTCTTTTGCTCTTTATTTCAATATTTGAAAGCTTAAAAATGGGGCCTAATCACTTCAACATTGACAAGACGTATATGTTGAACGGGACAAACTACAACATCTGGAAAACTAGACCGAGGGTGAAATTCATGGCATAAAAACTCTATACTCTCATAAAATGGCACGAAGAAGGAACTGACAAGAAGACATGTGACAACAAACAACATATCTGCATTTCAATAGATAGTGTAGGATGTAATGTCTATTGTATTGCGAAGCGTGCAAGACAACTTCCTACTTCATATTGGAAACCAATATAGTCTATGAGAATATTATACAATGTTAGAATCAATTCACGCAGGTACACATTCGTCAAAAATTGATTCTTGAGGTAATGAAAACTCCCATGAAGGGAGATAAAAAAGTAGTTAATTTTATAGAATAAATTAAAAATAGTAAATTTTAATTAGATGGATGTAACTGTAATTTGATTCGTGATAAAATACTATATTTTCTTACTCAAATGAACATCATTGATAGATTTAGGAGCTTTGTTTCAAATCTAAATTGAAACTATAAAAATAAAAAAGATATTCCTTGCCTTTCTACTTTAATTACTCTCCTATTTCAGGAAGCGCATGTCACATTAAACATTTATTTGAAGGAGAATTCCACTCAGGAAATTCTCACACAAAAACCTAAGAACATTTTTTCTAGATTTAATAAGAATTAAAAATCAAACATTAAAACCCCTAGTAAAGAAAATAAATCAGGGAATTAATGAGTCAGTTTTGATGGGAAATGTAATAATTGTGGGAAATTTGGTCACAAAAAGGAAGATGGTAGAGTAAACATACAGAATCCAAATTTCAAAAATCAACAAGGGAACAAACCAAATCAAAATCAAAATAAAAATAAAAAACCTAATGTAGTCATTTTGTATGTTGCATTACTCACCGCTAAAGAAAAGTAATTGATATTAGAGAGTGGTTCATATAGGTACATGATGTATAGATATGATATTCTAACTAATATCAAAGAATTTAATGATAAATTCTATTTAGGTGATCATTATGTTCTCAGTGTTCAGTTTCAAGGAAAAGAAAAAGTTTTCACTAGTTTATAAATGATGTTTTGTGTGTTCCTAAATTGAAAATGAATTTTCCTTCTTATTCATAGCTTAGTCAAAAACATTATACTATAATTTTACTAAAAGATAAATGGTTTAGTAAGAATGAGTTAGCTGTTACTGTTGTTGAATTCATACGAAATAATGGTTTATATGTTTTTACACATTTTGTAGAGTCTTCGGGTTTATCTACTCAAAATAGGAATGATGTTCAATTGTGGCATGAAAGATTAGATCATGTTAATTTTAGGAGCATGTATGACACGTCTCAGCTTAAACTTTCTACTGGTCTACCACCTATCTCTCATGCTCATGAAATATGTGAAGGGTGCTTACATTGTAAGGAATTAACAAATCCCTTCCATAGTCATCATGAAGCTAACTCCTCAAAACCTTTGGAACTGGTCCACAATGATGTTAGAGGACCATTAGAAGTCCCTTCCTTAAATTTTTCTTTATATGTTGTCACTTGTATTGATGATTATTCTTATTTGATTTGGTCATTCTGTAAAAAAATCAGACATTTTATTAAAATTTAAAGAATTCAAAGATTTAGTTGAGAATGTTTCTAGTTATAAAATTAAAAGACTTAAAACAGATAATGGAGGAGAACATATTAGTAAAGTATTTGATTTGATTTGTATCGAATATGGCATAAAAATGGAACTAACTACTCCCTACTCTCCTCAATAGAATGGTATTGCGGAAAGGAAAAACTACACTATTCTTGAAATGTCTAGAACCATGTTGCACTCAGCTCAAGTTCTTAATTTTCTATGGGTTGAGGTTCAATGAATACCATTATTCATATTATGCATAGATTAGCTTCAAAATCCCTTTTTTACCTACTCTCTTAGAAAAGTGGACTAATAATAGACCTAGTGTATCTCATCTGAGAATTTTTTATAGCCCTACCTCTATCGTCATTCCTAAAGAAAAAAGGAATATTTTAGATCAAACCTCCTATTTGCTTATCTATTTAGGCTATGGAAGTAAAATAAAATGTCTTAGGATCTAAAATCCTAAAAAATGTGAAGCTATTGAGAACATAAATGTCAAAATATTAGAAAAACCTTTACGTTCTTCATCTTTTTTTTCTTTTTCTATTGTTTATGATGAATATGATAATGATAATGATGATTTTGATGATCAAATAGATGTTAGAAATTATTCTATAATTAAAAAAGAGTCTCTTCATGTTTCCTCCATAGCTAAAAGATCTAAATGGGATAAGTCTCTTCTTAAAAACTCTAATCTCAATAACCTAAATGGATTTTAAGAATGCATTCGTGAATAGTGATTTAAAAAAAGAATTTTTCATGAATCAACCTAAAGATTTTGAGGAACTTGGAAAGGAACTACATGTGTGTAAATTGAAAAAATGTCTATATACTTTAAAACAAGCTATTAGAGCTTTGTATGCAAAAATAAATAGTTTTATAAAGATATTAGTTTCACTAACTGTACTTATGATATTGATATTTTTTGTTACAATTGAAAATAATCAGATTATTCTTATTGTATTGTATGTTGATGATTGTCTTATTACTAGTAATTGTAATACTTTAATATTCAAAATTAAAGATAAATTGAAACAATACTTTGAAATGACTAATTTAGGACTATTGCATCATTTCTTAGGCATGAAAATTTTTCAAGATAAACATTTTATCATTGTATCTCACTCACAATATGCTACTAACTTTATTAAAAGGTTTAATATGGTATATTGTAAGATAGTTTCTATTCCTATTGAATTTGGTTATAAACTTGATCCTAATCCTGCATGTGAAATAACTAATCCTACTCTTTACATGAAGTTTGTAGGAAGTTTGATTTATCTTACTATTATTAGAGCTGACATTGCATATGTAGTTGGTATTGCATCTAGGTTCATGCAGAAAAAATATCAAGATCATTGGAATTTATCCAAAAGAATATTGAAATATATTAAATGAACAATTAATTTTTGTTTACTTTTTTTTTTTATTAAGGGCAAATAGTTTTGAAGGGACTATACCCTATATACAAAAGGGCTCAAAATCCAGATAGTAAAGATGAGAGAAGAAGCCCAGAGAAGGGCAAAAAAGCCAACCAAGGAAGGCTCAACAGCTAGATATTACAATATAGGAGAAAAAAGGATCTAAACGTACAAAGATCCAGAGAAAAGAAGGCAAGATTAAAAAGGAACCAAAAGAGAAACAACATAAGGAGCCTCACCAAAAAACAGCTCCAGAACCACCCGATGACAGCCACATCGTAGCCAAAAAATAGCATCACAGTAACCCTTTACTTGATGGCTCTGTCAATTTTGGTCTTGATAGCCTGCAGTGACATGAAGAAGGTAATGGCAGTGGCCTGAGAGGGGTCTTGTAAATCAGCCTGGGCAATTGTAATGTCCCTCTTCTCTTTAGGGCCCCATATGTCCTCATTGATCCCACTTAAACTGCAAACACTGTGGACATGTTGCTCAATGAAATTGTAAATGCTTTTTGAGGGCAGACAAAATGCAGTCATTTCGGCTTTTAGCATTCCCTAGTCTGCCATCTAGGGACTGTAGTTTCTTGAATACTTCACCAATAACCCCCTCTTCCTCCTCACTTTGAAGGATCCTTTTACCCTTAGCTTTTTCCATGTTTTTTATAGCCCCTTTGAGCTCTTGAAGCTCCTTTTCTAATCTATCCACCCTTTCCAGCAATTCCTCCTCTTTGGGCTCCTCCACCGGCCTGCTGATATGCAGGAGGTTTTCAACTAGTTTTAAGTCCTTGTGGCTCCTTAGGACTCATTCAGAAGTAGGGATTTTGGCTTTGAGGCTCTTGCTTTTCTTACTGGAGGTCGCATATTCATTCTTTCTTTTTAACAGGGGGGAGTGGGAGCAATGTGGGCAGGTGTAGGTATGGAGGAGGGAGGTGGGATAGGATTCACGGGAGGGCAGCTGGAGAAATGGCGGTGAATCAAGAGGACAAGGCCCTGGTGCAAAGGGACAGCCCTAGAGTGGCTTTGAACTTCCCTTATAGATTTCTCCAGAGAGTTAATTAGATAATGAGGAAAGATGATAATGTTATTTCTACGAAAATGATTCAAAAAAAAGATGTTTTTGAGGTATAGTCACATATCTTCCTTCAAGGGTAACATACCTTACCACCATTTTAGCTAGTTCAGTAAATAGTTCAGGGATCGACTCCACCTTGAGGCCAGCAGTCACGAACTCAAGATTCTCTCCCTCTTCTAAAAATTTCTTGGTTTCAACCTCCCTGTTGACCTTCTTATTGAAAAATTTTGTGCCTTCCAGGCTGAGGCCCGTGATCTGAGCTATGAGCTCTTCTGTGATTTCCATTTTCATGTTACTATATTTGACTATTTTGTTCTTCCAACCCCGGGTGAATTTGATAGAGATGTCTTGGTCGAAGCCTTTGATCCTTTTAATGAAATTAGATAGGCCCCCGATTTATAGGTATTCCCAAAGCTCCGTGTTCTCTTTCCACTTAAGATTGTGGGTCGGTTTGGTTTTGCGTGGCGGGCCCCCATGTTTCCTCTGCACCTTTTCATGTTCTCAATGGTAAAATAGCTAGCAATGTGCGGAATAGGCCAAACTTTGAACTTGGTATTTGAATCTTTCCTTCCCGTGAAAGCCGATTTAATTATTATGCTACACTTGTTATTATTGCCCCGCACATCGGCTTTCCTCCTATACCAAGAAATGATGACAGCCCAGCCCACACAGATCGCAACAATCATCCAAATCTTTTGTGATGTCATCCACATGTACTTAGGGATCTGCACATTAGCATCTAAAAAATAGCCGTTAGTTATGATTTTCACTTCCATGAAGATCAATGATTATGGCTTTATTGACATGAGCGGGCAAAACTTCCCCTCCAATCCAAGTTTGAAAGGGATTATTAACACCGAAGTTAGCCAAACTGTCAACTACCCTATTTCCTTCTCGGTAGGTGTGGGTGATTTGGACATTTACAAAGCTTTTACATATATCAATAGCTTATTCTATATAATCCCTAATAGACCAGCTGGGGTGTTGCTTTTTATTTAGAAGATTGATAATATTTAGAGAATCACCTTCAATTATGATATTTGGAATATTACAATCTCTGGCAAGTCTAATGCCCCATAGAGCCGCCATGGCTTTGGAATAATGATTAGTTTGTCTGCCCATTCTCCCAGAAAAATCAGCAACATAACAGCCTCTTTGATCCCTGATGATTCCTCCTCCTCCAGAGTCACCTGGATTGCCCTTAGAGGCCCCATCAAAATTTAACTTGTGCCAATCAGTGGGGGGTTTAATCCATCGAACTATTTTTTTGTCAATACCATTGTTATTTCTATTAACAGTGGAAATATTCCATTCAGTCAGAATGCATTCTTCATTCTCCGGGTAGAGTCTATTTTTAGGGGGTTTAAATCTAGAAATATTATCTTGCACAGTAATGATAATTTCCTTATATATTTTGTTACAAGCCTGTCTATTGTTTCTAAAAATATTATCATTATGAGCCTTCCAGATTCTCCACATAGTGTGGGGCAGAACAAGTTTCCATAGCCTTTTCACCATGCAATGTTTGAACGGAGAGCTCCATTGCTCCCAAGCCTGAGGGCAGGTAAGGGGAAAAGTCCATCTCAGATTAAATTTTGCAAAAACAAGTTGTCAAATTTTGGAAGCAATCTCACAATGTAGGAATAAATGCTTTATATCTTCAGCCTCTTGCTAGCACATGCAACATCTATTCGGCATGATGAATCCCTTCTTGATGAGGTTGTCATTAGTTAGGATCTTGCCATTCATAATTAGCCACCAAAAGAAGTTCACCCTAGGGGTTAGCTCCGGCATCCACAATTTGTGCCACTTAATTTCGCTTGCCATGGATGCAAAGAATGAATTATATCCTACTTTAACAGTGTAATCCCCATCAAAAGAATCTTTCCAGATGAGCTCATCCTTAAGATTTTGATTACTTATATGGATTAGGGAAAGTTGATTCTGGAGATATGTAATATCAGCCTGAATATTAACATTCTCCACTTTTAGCTGCTTCCATTTTCTTTTGTTTCCATTCCTCTCAATGTACCCCTAGATTTTGTGTCCATACTTTGCAATTAAGTTGTCTTTAATATGATCATAATCAGAAATCCAGTTAGATTCCGTCCACTTATCACTCCAGAAGTTTATGTTTTGCCCATCTCCAAGCTTCCAGCTACACCCCTGAGAAAGAATGTGTTTGCTGCGAAGAAGGTTGTTCCAGAAAATACAACCACTCAGGAGGGACTGTTCAAAAATGAAGGAAATCTTTCTTTGATTTGAAAGATATTTGATCTTAATTAGATTTTTCCAAGGCTTGTGCTCTTTTATAAGCCTCCATCCTAATTTTGCAGTAAGGACAGTACTCATATGTTTGATATCTTTGATGTCTAACCCCCCTAGTCTCTTAGGTTTACAAACTTGTTCCCAAGACACTAGATGATATCTGAATCTGTCCTCAATACCGTGCCACAAAAAGTGTTTTTGAATCTTCTCAATACTATTCATCACAGCTGTAGGCATGCTGAACATTGACAAAATGTAGATAGGCAAGTTTTGAAGCGTGCTTTTAACCAAAAGACACTTACCTGCACTTGAAAGAACTACTCCTTTGCAGCCAGCCAACTTTCTTTGAAATCTCTTAATAAGATCATTCCATACCTCCACTGAAATTTTTCCAGTACTTAAAGGTAGCCCTAAGTAAGTAGCTGGTAGAGAATTAATTGTGCATCCTAGAATATTAGTGATCTTTCTTTGCCTCTCCTCAAGAGTATTGAAGAAATAAATAGAGCTTTTGTCAAAATTAACTTTTTGCCCTGAGGCTTCCTCATAAAATCTGAGAATAGTTTTAATGGCCTTTTCCTCAATAATAGAAGCCATTAGTAGCAGCAAAGTGTCATCAGAAAACTACTAATGAGAGGAGATCTGATTACCAATAGTTGGAGGGAAGCCTTTTAGCATGCCAATGTCAATAGCTTTGGAAATAGATCTACTTAAACTATCAGCCATAATAATTAATAAAAGAGGGGAGATTGGGTCGCCTTGCCGTATACCTCTATTACTGGCAAAAAAACCAATAGGTTCCCCATTAACAACCACAGAGAATCTAGAGGTAGAGATGCAAGAGTGAATGATTTTTCTGAATTTTCTTTGAAAACCAAATTTGGACAGGACCTCATCCATGAATCTCCAGGAGACTCTGTCAAAAGCTTTATGCATGTCAAGTTTGATGGCCATCCCCACCTTTTTACTTTTATCCATAAAATGTATAGTTTCATGTACCATGATAATTCCATCTTGGATAATTCTTCCCTGAATGAATCTGGTCTGCTGTTGAGAAATGATCTCCATGAGAATAGGTTGCATTCTAGTGGTGAGAATCTTTGTGAAGATCCTATAAATGACATTAACCAAACTGATAGGCCTGAAATCTTTGAAGTCTTTTGCATCCATATTTTTAGGGGCAAGCACAATGTGTGTATTATTTAGTTCTTTAATAAGATTTCCCGTTCTGTAAAATTCATTGATAGCTTTCAAGAGATCTTCAGAGCATATTTCCCAACATCTTTGGAAAAAGTTATCCGAGAAGCCATCTGGACCTAGAGCCTTATCCCCTTCTAAAGCAAAGACGACCTTTTTTAATTCCTCAACGGTGACAATTTTTGAAAGACTTTTAAATCTCTCAGTAGGTATTATATTATTAGGAATGGATTCTAGGAGGAAAGATGCCGCTTGTTTACTTTAACTTCTTCTCATAATGCATATTTATATGGATATTGTGATTCTGACCATGTTTGTGATGTGATAGATAGAAAATTTATAAGTTTATATGTGTTCAATTTTGGTATAGGTGTCATTACATGGAGTAGAAAAAAGTATCAAATAGTATCCATCTTTTCTACGGAGGTAGAATATAGAAGTGTGATGGAAGCATCGAAATAAGCCATCTGGGTAAAAAGTTTGTGGGAAGATATTCATATGGAGGTTAAAGGAAGTATTCCTCTTTTGTGTGATATTTAGATTTGTATTTCTCTTGCTAATAATTGAGTTCATCCTTAAAAATGAAGTATATAGATATACATATGCATTTAATATGACATAAGGTGGTCTACGATGATATAGATCTCTAGTACTACCCGACTAAAGATCAAACTGCATATATGTTTACAAAGCCATTGTGTGCCATAAAGTTTTGCAATTTTCATGCAATGTTTGACCTTTCAAAGTTTTTGTTAAGGGGGACTATGCATGATGATGCCACTTCCTAATAGTCGGCCATGTGCTTTCTCCTTCACCTCTATACTTATGCTCCAAAGTTGAAGCATTGCAAAATATTATTTTACTATCTTAGTAAATTTATAACTCTAAGTTTACTATGTAGTACATTAATGTTTCATCATGTTGTAAAAGAGGTCCTTACTTTATAAAAGGATCATAGAGATGCTTAAATATATTTTCTATGAGAAATTGTGAGATGTAGTCTCACAAATCATGCTTATCCTAAATCTTAACTTCCGATTTATGGAATCCAAATATCTTTGTACCAAAAAGTAAGTTTAGCATGAGGAAGGTGTATAAATCCTTCAAATATGATATGTTATCTTAAACCCTCATTCTAGTTTAAGGATTACAAATCGTGTTGTATAAACATGTAACATTGGCATATGATCCCCAATTAATATTAAGGGTGAGTTTTCGAACATTAATATTAAGTGTTCTAGTTATATATAACCTATAATTTATAATTAAATAAATTAGAATATATTATATTTTTATTTATACAACATAGAATTTAGGTTTATGGTCAAATTGGTTATTATAAAACAATTATATTAATGGCTAGGGTGCTTCATGAGAAGAAACACCCTTTCAACCATTAAAATTGACCCGTGGGGTCAGGTAAAAACAATGGAATTCAATCTGGTGAACTCAAAATTTATAGGGAGAGGAGTGAGGTGAATGGAGGGATTGTTACTAAACTGTAAATGTTTCTCATAAATGGAATCTTATCTTTTCACCGTGATTTTTTATCCTTTGGGTTTTCCACGTTAAATACATGTGTGTTATGTTATTTAGTTTCTATACATTTTAGTTTAAATCTCTTTATTTAATAAATACATATAATATTTAATTTTTTTGATAAATTAAATAAGTGCTCGGACCTCACATGTTTTGACCATGCCTTACATCATTGGAAATATATTTCAAATACCTACAACTTTTATGTCATACATGTTTAATGATTCCTTATGGATTTTTATCCCTATTTAACTGTAATAAAAGAGGAATATTGAGGAATCTTCACATCTTTGAAAAAAACTCATTTTATATTATTTTCAAAATCCATTGAGAATCATCAATAGTGTATAAATATCAAAGTTGAAGGTCAGGTCAACATCTTTGAAATAGTGTACAAAGCACTCAAAATAGAGGTTAGAGTCAAAATTAATGCTAACATGAAAAAAGATGGCTTTTTTCTAAAACAATAATTTTAATTCTTTTGCAAACCATTAAATATCTAAGCAAAATAACAAAAAACTTATAATGTGAAATTTTTAGGCCTATCTAATATATTTCTATTGATTCAAAGACAATCTAAAATAGAGGTTAGGGTAAAATGTAATCTAAAAAATACAAAACATTCTTCAAGATTACCGTTTATGATAGATTTATGGGGTGGAATAACCTCATGTTAAAAGTATACTAAAAATAGTGGCAGATTCTCTTAGAATGACAAGGAAGAAGTGCCAAACTACAAAGAAGAATTCACATATATAGTTTGTCTGATTATTTTTGCTTCACTATACAATTATTTTCTAGAGCACATGAAAAATCTAATAGGTACTATATTGTTATTAGACACAAATTGCATAAGTTGTGTTTTAAATCAATATTTACATATGTAATAAAATCATTAAGGGATGATATTGGTATGCATCCTCCTTGTAAATAATAGCACAGAAACCATAATCAACAACATTACAAATGTATTTTTGCCAAAACTAAAACATCCATTCTAGAAATATGTGATGGTATAATATATAGCAAGTTAATTTTGTTCTTTTGGACTCTTTTTTTAATTTTTTAGATGCAAAAGTAATTACATTCACATGATTTTGAAATAATTTTATTTTCTGAGATTTCTCCAAACATTAGAAAACAATAATTTTCCAAAATACACACATCATGAATTAACACACACACACACACACACACACACAAGAGGCCTAGCCTATATACTTTTAATAACATATATTCAATCTATATCACATATCATGAAAAATATAATAAAATGTAAAATCTTAACTTTGCTTTCAAAATTATATATCACATGGCCACAAAATACCAAAAATAAGAAGTAAAATACATATTGAAATTTGTTCTACATTAGACATATAAGTATATTTATAATTGATTTCATTACAAATATGAACAATGAAGAAATAGTATTTAACTACCACTAATAGAAGGACAACTATATAACTGTAAAGTTATTTCCCCAAACACACAAAATTCAAACCACAAATCCAAAACCCATTTCCATATGCATAATACATGCATAAACATGAATATATCTAGAGGATGTAATCAATTGATTTTTCAAATAAATCAGATATTTAGAAATTCCTTGTTTACATGTAACAAATATGAATGTACACTTATTTCCTAAGACCCACATGACTTAGTTCACAAACACACAATAGGCTAGGGAATCTAATTTTTGAGAATAGAGAAGGAAAGGATGTGTTCTTTTGGATTTCTATCTCAATTTACAGAAATAAATTCAATATCAAACTTGAATGTTCTCCTCATACATTTATTATAGACAAAACACACTTCGTGTGTCTATCTAATATAGGAGTAAACAAGAGATGTGCATATTAATCATTACATTTATCCCTCTAAATATAATGTAAACATATGATCAAATTGTAGATATGCACTATTTTGAACACAAAAAAGTGTTTGATTTAATACAAAAATGAAAAAAAACTGTAGAACACCAACTTTTTGAACTATACATAGCATATAAGAATTGAGATTTAAAATACATATTTGCTATGAATATACCCTGACTATCCCATGTTTTAAAAAATAAATAATTCAGTTATGGAATAACTTGTACAATGCTTACTTCAAATATGTAGAAACAATGTATAGGAAAATAGAAAGAACGCACTCTCAAGCTTCTTATAACTAGTACCAAATAAAACAAAGCGTCTTCACATAGTCGCATTAAATTTCAATCAGAAATCACATGAAGAGAAAATCACATTGATTACTATGGGAAATCTATGCACTACACCCATGAAGAGATTAAAACTAGCGAGAATATAGAATATGACGAAATCATCATCATTGATGAGAAATAAATAAGCAATTATTGTTGACAAACCAAGGGCAGATATACCATTGAATAGAATTGGTCTAGCTTGCAGAGATAGCATGATGGGAATTGAATACCGAACCATGGATTAATTTTTATGACTAATTTTTGAAAACTCAATCATTCCTCAGATCATAACCCTCGAGAAAAATTATGCCACATTGTAACTTTTAACTTGGTGGAGAAGAAAGCTACACTTTTGAATTGAAATAACGGTTAGACTGGGAAAATATTTTAAACCAATAACATCTAAGATAGATACATATTCTAAAAATTTGAAAAACATTTTTTTTGACATAAGTCATAGTAAAGAGGTGAAAGTTTCCACTGGGTGTAGCGTGATTCATGGAAGACAAACAAAAACTGAGTGAAGAAGTAACAACATATTTTTTTTTTATTAATGGTAAATAGTTTTTTGAGAGGGGCCTATACCCTCGAACAAAAAGGCTTCAAAAAGCCAGATGGAAAGTAGTCAGCACAAAAGGAGCCAAAAACCAGCATAGAAAAGATGAACACCAAATGGGCCCAGCCCATAACTGCCAAAACAAAAAGAGCACAGAAACGGAAAAAACCAGCAAAGGAACAGCCAGGAAACAGCAACGAAACAGCGAAGGAGCAGCAACTAAACAGAAAAAGTCAATTGGTTATGGTTTTCTACAGCCGCCTTCAAAGCGAGAAAGGCCGAGATGAGGCCAAGAGCTGAGATTTGCGCAGGATCATTCTTGTCTGCCTCTTTGAACACAATGTCTTTTTTAATGCCATGTATCCAGCCAGTTGGAGGGAGGTTAGATTGCATATATTTTTGATTTGTGTTTCGTGAAAGGTGAGAATCGCCCTCATTGCCGTGCTGTGCCTGAGATGAGAGGCCTGAATTCTGCTATCCAAGGAGAAGAGTTTCTTGTAAATCTCTTCCACCTGGTTGGCCTGTAAGTCTTCCTGATCCCGCACTTTGCGCTTGCCGGTCGACTTGGAAAAATTTGCAGTGACAGTCTTAAGCGCAGCAACATCCTTGGAGAGATCATCCGGGGAGGGACCAGTGGAGCTAGCTATCACAGGGGAGTGAATAGGGGCATCAGGAGGAGAAGAGTCCAAGGCAGGAGACTCATGGTGCATGGTGAGGAGGTCTTGAGCCACCTGAAGTTCAGCCCTTTTCATACTGCGCAGGATGCGCCTCGAGGGAATAGGGACCGGGGACGCAGGGGGAGGCACAAAAGCCGGGGAGGGAACAGGGGCAGGGGAAGGTACAACGGAGGAAGAAGCAGGGGCAGGGGAAGGAACAATGGCAGGGGAGGGAGCCGGAACACTGGAAGGGTCAGGGAGGGAGGGCGACGACATGGAGGGGAAGGCAGTGTGATGAGAAGAGGGAGACGGCATGGAGGAGTGGGCAGGGGGCTGGACAGCGGGAGGGGTGCCAGAAGGAACAGAGCCAGCGACAGGGGTAGAAATAGAATGACTGGGGGAGTGCAGGAGGAAATGCTGATGAAGGAGGAGGATAACCCCCTGGTGGAGGGGAAGAGAGCCCACAAAATGCTTAACAACAATCTAAGATAGATACATATTCTAAAAATTTGAAAAGGACATTTTTTTTGACATAAGTCATGGAGTAAAGAGGTGAAAGTTTCCACTGGGTGTAGCGTGATTCATGCAGAAATGATCAAACAAAAACTAACCCCCCCAATTTTCAGCAGGTTCCAGAGAACCTCATCCTGTTTCCAGCGGGGATCACAGGTGGGCTCAGTTTGCTTCGGGGCAACCCATTGTTATGTAAACCTGCCTTCCAACAACATATTATCCGCTTAGCTACCTGAAGGCATGTTTAGACACCCAGAAAGCGTTATGTACATCCTGCAGCGCAAGAGGTAAATACTTTTGATTGACCCACTTAGAACCTGCCAGCTCAAGGGCTTCACACGGTAGTCTCATCAATACTAGGAACGCGAAGCTGATCATTGATAAGGCAATTATGAACGTTGGGGGGAAGGGGTGCTCGATCATTCCAAGTGGTAAGGTTTGAATGATCATTAACAACCCCTACATTAGCCAAAACGTCGGCAGTTCTATTTCCTTCCCTGTATGTATGAAGAAAAGAGCAGTTCAGAAAGCATTCACTAATCTTCATAGATTCATGAATAAGCTGCGAATGGTCCAACTGGGAGGCTGCTTACCTCTGAGGGTGTTAATAATATTTAAGGAGTCCCCTTCCACAATAAGCTTATCAATATTCATCCGCTTAGCAAGGCGAATCCCCCAGAGAGCAGCCAAAGCTTCCGCATAATGATTTGTTTGAGACCCCATTTTTCCTGCATAGGCCATAATAACTGATCCTTGATGATTTCTGATAATGCCCCCGCCCCCTGCAGGTCCTGGGTTACCTTTCGAAGCACCATCAAAATTCAGCTTGAACCAGCCGTGAGGGGGGGGGATCCATTTAACCGTAGATCTATCCACTTTAGAGCTTCTATAGACTGAATCATCCAGATTCAAATTCCAATTTTGGAGAATGAAATTTTCATCCTTGCTGTAATTCTTATTTTTTGGAGGCTTGATAGATTCAGCATTGTCTTTCACAGCAGAAATTAAGTCCTTAATTAAGCTCTCCCCAGAAGTTCTGATATCTCTAAAAATAATGTTGTTCCGAGCTTTCCAAATACTCCAAAGAACATGAGGAAAAATTAAAAGCCAAAGCCTACATAAAATGAAGTTTTTGAAAGGAGGAAGCCATTGATTCCAAGCTGAAACAACATTATCCGGAAAGGTCCAAGTGACATTTAAATTAGAAATGACCCGGCTCCAGATGTTTCTAGCAAAATCACAGTGGAGGAGAAGATGATTAATATTTTCATCATCTCCTTTACAGATGCAACATCCATTGGGCATAATGAAACCCCTTTTGATAAGATTATCAATAGTGAGGATTTTACCTTTTAAAACTAGCCACATGAAGTGATTTATTCTTGGCGATAGCTCTTTCATCCAAATCCTATTCCAATCAAAATTTCTGCTAACAACATATTATTTCTACTGAAGGCATGTTTATTATGCATCCTTTTGTTATGATAAATTCAAAATTTTAAACAATCATTTGCTTTTCAATTTATATATTTCAAAAACTTTAAATTTTGACATTAGGAAAGGAGTGGAATATTTCTTAGGGTTTTATAATGGAATATTTCATTTCTATGGTCAAAAGTTTAATAACATTAGAATTAAAATGGTTTATTAAATGTACAATATATTTTAGACTTTTTAAACATAACGGATTTGAATAATTCATTTGTTTAAGTAAATTTAATTTAGTGAGATGGTGTAGACATCTAATTTTGCTACAAAACATGTTAATTGCAATATTATTAGTACACTTATGTGTTCAACACAAATGATTCAAATTAAGTTTTAATTGGCATTAATTATAATGTTATTAGTGTACATGTATAATTAAAGAAATGGCTAAATTATTTTCTTAATACTATGGAATTGTAAACTCGAATTATTTTTTTACTAAAGGCTTAAATCTGACTTAATTCTTATGTAAATCACATGGCTACATTTTGTATAAAAACCATTAAACTCAATTAACTAGAATTACAAAATCAATAATAAAACCATTAAACTTAATTAACTAGAATTACAAAATCAATAATAAACCTGTACGTAACACATTTCAAAAATATGGAATGTAGTAAAATGTAAGCACATGTTTTGTTATTACAAACAAGAGCCGCAAGGCGGTCAGTTCCTACTATGTATGCTACAAGTAGTTTGATATAAAATTGATTAATTGGTTAGACGATTTATTGCTTAAGAGCTGGAAGGACATAAGAAAAATGGACCTTCGAAGTTGTAAAATGTTGTTGTAGGTTTCAAGGCAATTTACCTATTTGAAGCTTTTAAGTACTGTAAAACAAATATTGTAGGCTTCTCTAATGATCTTTCTAAAAATTGCAATCATAATCATATATCTTGGATATGGTATACTAATCACTTGAACATCGAAATAGGTGGCATAACAATTTAGCATATATATGCAGTATACTTTTATAATGTTCGAAGTAGACACAAAAATTTAATTAATATGTTTATAATTAATATTTTTATAAATAATTATTTTTAAAACCACCAAAATTTATAAGTATACTTTTAAATAATGAAAAGTATAAAACATATATTTATAAATTTTATTAATAAAGTAATATGTATTATATTTATTTTAAATAAGTTGTGTTTGTTATCAAATATAAAAATATAATAAAATAGTTAATAGTATTTATGTATAATTAATATACATTATATAATATTATTACTAATATAATAATATAATGTAATTATTAATTATACAAATAATATGTTTATTATATATATTTTTAAATATGGAATTTAATATTGTTATGTGTATTGTGTGTGTTTATAATTATTTATAATAATTAAATAAAATATCAATATGATTATACTAATAATTGTAAAATTATGTTTTATTTATGTATTATAATATTATATTATAATTAATATGTATTATTGAATGTGGATATTGTATTCTAATGTATAATTAATAATGTTTATTTATTTTTTATTATTTTAAAATGTTAGAAAATTGCTTTGGAAATAAGACTAAAAAATAGTCACATTATGTATTGAATTGAATTAATGATTCTCATAAATAGTGTCAAAATCTGATATAAATGATAGGACACTTGTCACTTTAAAATTTTATTATCTTAAAATGTTATAAAATTGTTTTGGCAATAAGACTAAAAAATAGTCACATCACCCTTGAACACCAATCAATTGCCTAGAAAAATAAATATGTTAATTTAAAAAATGTTTAAAATTAGTCATAACTTTAAAATATGACAAAGCTAGAAAAAATAAAAGCTTCTTATTAGCCATTTTTGACAAATTAATATGCTACATTGAAATGTATAGTATTCCTGCCAGAGGCAGGAACTAATAATGTAGTGTTTGAGTGGTACCATTCTCATAGAGTTTTAATGGCACCCATCCATGTCGCACATTATATTCTTATTCTATTCATGACACGTGCATTAGTTGCATTGTCGTTATCTTCATACAAAAGACTAATATTCGCATGGACCATAAGATGCCCTCATTCCAAGATTAGAAACCTACAATATACCTTAACTATTTTGCTATTTTGGTCTATTCTTTTATGGAATCGTCCCTCCTTTGAAACAATCGGAATGGCTATGATAGAGGATGATTGACTTTTCTTTCTACTTCTTTTTCTTGTTTTTGCCCATGTTCTTTAGAAGTTCTTTTTTTCTAAAATTGGGAGTGACTATGATTATAGCTATGTGAGTGCCATCCATGTGACTATTCATGGAGGAAATGCTTTCATCTTTCTTGTAGAAAGATGTGCTAGATAGTCAAAGAGTGCAAACTACTTTAAGCACATAATTTCATATTTAACATACATATTTTTGGGAGTATTATGAATGTATTATTGAGCAATAATATTTGTAGTCATATTGAGTAGGTGTTTAATACATGATTTTTATAGTTATAGAGAGGAAGTGACGTTCTAAGTAAGAGATAAACATGTTAGAAATGATTTGATAATTATGATCACCTAAAAAGGAAAGTGATACTTGTAACATGTAAAACATATTTCCTATCCACCTTATCTTAGAATGGCAACAATAGTTGAATAAAGAATAATAACGAATCATTAGGGAAATGTGTTGCAGGTTAGCTAGGTTTTTAAGTACCATATGCGTACCTGGCCCCTAATCAATTAACATTATGTTGAAAGTAGTAAATTGCATTATTAAAAATAGTTCTTTTGATATTAAAATATAGGTCACACGCTAAAAGTGCTCCTTAGGAATTACTAGCTTCAATAATGATAAATTTTATAATAATTATTTGATCTCTCTAGAATGTTTGTGAAACCTTGCTCAAGATATTGTTACATGAGTGATTGATATACATTGTGTGCCTAAAAAAAGTGCAATCCCTATGTATTTATAGATAAATTGAATGTAAATAGGACATTATTAGCATTTGACATGACATCAAATGACTGAAAACTTTAAAATTTGGGACAATAGAGACAAGTGCATTGTAGACACCTATAATTACGCCCGAGCAATTTAAATATTTAAATTGTGCTAATTATCTCCTTTCCCGCAAATTGACGACATATTGTCAATAGCACTCATCTTCTCTTCCATTTTCGTTAATTGATTACATTACACTAATTAATTAAGTCGCCTCTCCAACACATACCCTATTTAACGACCCTTCGTTAATCAACACCTTTTATCTAGTCTAATTAATTATTATTAATTAATTAGCCTCCCTTCTCATTAAATCAATAAATCACTATTTAATTGGTTTAATTCCCTCCTAATGGTCCAAATCACACTAAAATCCATCTAAAAGCTTATAAAAGCTTGCACATGTATCAATTAATCATCTTGATTAATTAATACACCCCCTTTATCCACATGAGCCACTAAAGGACAAACTAAACCCTCCTAAAGTTAACTCAACCCCATCTAAACCCCCCTTATCCATAATTAACTCTACATCTCCATTAGTCCCACATTCATGAGGATGTGTTGAATCCTTTATCCTTTGGGCTATATAAGCAACCCTCCCTCTACTTCTACACCTACACCTAAATCTCTCAAGAGACAAAAGAAAGCACATAGTTTCATACTAATAGCCTTTTGTCATTCTTGAGCCCTCCATCCTCTATTCTTGAAGAGATAAGCCTCACACCCAAACATCCATTGAAGGATCAAAGCAAGCAAATATAATTTGATTGCCATTGAACTACATAGGTTCATTTTAATGTTAACTTAGGCAATTAAGGAGAATAGAGTTCATTAATTTACATTATGTTTTGATCATTTCAAAGTTATAATGTTAAAGGTAGGACTTGCTTGTTTCTTCATCATGATGGTGCACATTTCTCATTTTTAGCTAGGTTAGGAAGCTATTTCTAGGTGGTAGTTTCTTGCTTTAAATTTAGCTAAATTTCAGAAATACTTGTACACATGCACACTAGCCAAAAGCGGCCCATAAGTGGGCCAGGAGCATAATTCACGCTCATTAAAAACCAAGAGTGCCATTCATGCTCGTGGATCAAAGCTCAAAGGATACGCAGAAATAGGAGAGATAAATGAAAAATTATAAGGGAAGATGGGGACCATTATAAGTTAGCCAACACAATAGTCATGTCTAATTTAGAGCAATAATTGAAAAAGTGCACAAGAATTCTAAAGTATTTTCATATTACAAGTAATAAATTTTTGGGGCATATTTTAGGTGTCTACATTTAATCATACATTAATGTGAATCCATACATATCAAAGTAGAGAAATAATACATGGGTATATATGCATATGGATATAAATTATTGCACATCTTGATCTCTGAAATGAACTTCAACACACTTCAAAATATGCAAAACCATTCTTCTATGTCTAAATATATAAGTTAATAATCAAATAATAAGAATTGATAAAATTTGAATTATTGAAGTTGAATTGCCTCATTCTATTGATAAGTACATAAATAATAAGGGGATTTGAATGTATCAAAATCTATGTAAAGTCTCGAACAACATTCAAAGTATAATCAAGTGAGTAAAATTTTGTATAAATTCTAATAAAATTCATGAGTATTATACTAAATAAAAATGTATATAAAATTGAGTTAAATCCTTAATAAAGTTGATATAAAATATAGAGTATTATTTTCATGTTAAATTTCTAGCATGATAATTTGAAAAAAAATGCCATGATAACTAAGCCCACACTCAAAAATTCCTGAACTGGGTAATGTACACCTGCCCTCTGGCCATTTGTTGACAATGTAAACCCCATCATGGGCAAGAGGGATGTGCTAACTATATTTTTTAAGTTTGTTTTTATGTGCAAGTAATTCATGGATTCATTTTGATCCACTTTGAAGGAATTGCTCCCATAGGCCCAAAAATGCATATTTTCAGGATTTTACACCTGGTGAACACCTTTTGGTTATGAAACAAGAAGGGATAATGAATCCAAGAAGTGTGTGATATATTTTTGAGATCATCAGAGGAAATTTAGGAAAGTTCTGCAAGATAAATTAGGTTTAGGAACAAGCTATGCAACATCGGGCTACTTATAGCACGATGCAGGGAAATGAAAGTAGTTAAACAACTAGTCAACTTGTTTTGGATGTTGTGGGATGCTTGGGATATTTTTCAAAGTGACCAAATACTTGAAAATAATCTAATATGGTATAATTCACATTGTAAAAGGTTGCAAGAGATTCTACATCCCAGATTTTGAGATATTGGCATGATAATGCAGATGAAGATCCCTGATCTCGATGGGGATTCAAATGAGAATTCTAGTAGTTCAATGGAGATTTGAGGTTTGATTAAAATTCCAATATTACCTATTTAATTCCCTCTTCGATTATAATGTTTTTGTTTTCATTTTCATCGTCATACCTTTTTGTGGATGTCTCTTTCATTGGCGTATAGGTTTGAGAAGAATCAAAACGGGGGTAAATTTAAAATTACAAGAGAAATTGGCTCCTAATTTTTTTGGGAATGTTCTCAGTGGACCTTTTTGAGTCAAAATAATAGAATTTTTTCCTAGGTAACTCTCAGAAAATCTCCCGAGGAAAAAAATCACTCTTCGGTGTGTATTTTTGGTAGCTATTGGTGAAGGCAGAGGTTCCAAAAGTATCCATAGCACATTTTTACACCTTGGATGAAATTTTCCACCATTACACTTGGTGAAAATTTTTATGTGGTGAAAATTTTTTTTCCACTAAAGTGAGGAGAGATAGTAAGAAGGTTTTCTCACTTAAGAGATTTGTTGGGTGGTTAGGTGAGTGTTATGCATTCACAAGTTGTATTTTCCCCCTCCCCATGATCAGAATAAACCATGCCACACCTGGAAGTACATTCTACACCTTTACACTTGGTGCAAAAGTTCACAAGCTGTAAAAAAGTGCACCATTAAGGGGGAAGAGCTATTTTTTCACATAAGTTACAACATCTCATGTTAGTTAAGTGTCTTCCACTCACACCTCAAAGTTGGCCCCTCTCCATGACATAGCTCATCCATGACACAGTTTTACACACATTTACACTTCGTTCAAAATTACATCATTTTTTAAAATGTGTGCCACTATGGAAGCACACCCTCTTTCATCACTTACCAACACAACTTCCTTCCTAGGTGTGTTTTTCCAGTCACTCCACTAACCAAGCTATTCCCCGTCCTCATTTTGGCTACTTCCATGGAAAATTTTGTCCATGATAATTAATATTTTCACCTCATGTCCCATTACTAAATGTTTTAAGGGACATGATAGGCTCTCAAGCCCATTTAGTTACTCCTAACTCACCCTAAACCCAAGTTAAGAAGTAGGTGTCAAAGGTGGATGAAGAGGTGAGTATCCTAACCTAGGTTATATTTTGAATATTTGCATCATACTTAACCAATTTTGGATCCCATTTTTGAATATTTTTTCCTTCCATTTTTGTTGTAACCTAGTCATGTCAAGGTTGCACTAAGAAACCCCATGCCCAAAATCACACTTTTGCTCATATCTCACAAACCCCTTCTTCATTCTCCACGAAACTTGAATTAAATCTTCCATACATGAATTCCATTACAATGAGAATTTTCATGATCTCATTAATTTCCTCATCCATTTTTTACATTCATATAAAACTTTCAGCCATGTAAAACTTCTACCTCAGATATCCGGAGTTGCAGCAAGCCAAATGAGCTAAAAATTAGAAGATGACATCCTCAAAATATTAGCTTTCCAATTAGCACTTTCTTGCCTCGTGAATATGGGTAGGATTGGAGTTATGGAAGAATGTTATTTTTTTTTCATTTTTCCCTATTACACAAATAAAATTCATACATACAAGTTCATTTTTTGTTTTGTGGAGATCTAGACAAGAGAAACCCCTGAAAATTGGGGCAAAGCATCACAATGAGAAGTAGAATATTTAGAGACCCTTTTCGGCTTGATCCAAAACCTCGTTGCCAATGTATATTTTTATTACTTCCCCATTCAATACACTTACTAAGATTAATATTTCTAAAGGATTAATGGATTCAAGACACTCAGTAGTGCTCAAAAGTGACAATTCGGTGAAATTGCAAAAACTGTCACCCAGGAAGAACTTACTAAAAATAGTAAGTGTCTGGAAAAGGATTAAAATGGTCATGGTTGTTCATCCTCCATTCATTAATAATTTTAACCTTCATGGATTTAAAATAAATAATTTTTAAAATGGTGGATAATGGCAATGTCTCAAGTAGGAGAAGAGCCCTCTCAATTCCCACTTTCGGTCACAGTGGAGTAGTTTGGTCTTGGTGTGTGTTTTACTTCACCGAATGGGTTGATCAAAGGAAAAAAACACGCTCCATAAAATATATCACCTTATATCATCACATTATTAGATTTATCTTCACCTCATCTTATGGATGGATTTATTTCCCTAAGGCCCCAAATCATTATGTTGAATTGTTCAAGAAATTGTCTAAAGTTGCATCAAGAAATTAGCATTTTGAGAGGTATTTTAGTGTTTCAAAGGTTTTTAAGTTATTTCAAGTGAGTTAAATCATGTTTCATCATCTTCAATGATTAGAGGTTCATCATGTTTCTTGTCAATTAAATTAAAGTACGCTACAAAGTTGTATCATTGTAGTGAGGTCTTGAATGGGAAAAGTTTCAAAGAATCAATCTTCATTGAAAGAGCATCACTGTGTTGCAGAAGGTCATCGAAGGATAAAAATATCATCTTCATCACCATTGGAGCTGATATACATCAAGGATGGAGGCATCTTCATCCATGATTTGGAGCATTAGTTCCTTCCTCTCATCTCTCATTGTTTCTTCTCTTCTTTCTTCCTTTTAATTCCTCATTATACATGATCACGATGTTTTTCCCTATTCATTTTAGTGAAAGTGAAATATTTTCAAGATGTAAAATTACTTCCTAAAATTATAAGAGGGTTAATTAATTTTTTCTTTCTTAGGATAATGAAAAGTCATAAGTTAAATAGGAACATGAAAATTCATGTGGGGGGTAGAGGAACGATTGGATTGTAAAGTTATAAAAGGAGACGATCTCATCATTGTAAATAGATGGTTAATTCTTGTTTACTATCTCCCATTTTATTTATAGGAACAAGTTCCTTAATTTCCTCTATTATTTTGTCTCTTTAAATTCTATCTCCATCTCAACTTATACCCCAAGAGAATTGTAAATTTTGCAACATGATACAATAAAACATTATGTTTATTTTTATTGTTCCTCCTTCTATGTTAATGGTTTCTTCTGATTGATGCAAGTGAAATGGTATGGCTTTGAAATAATAAATTTTTTCATAATATTTATTATGCAAAACCCCTCTTTTCTATTCTCTTCACATCTCTCCTTCAAGATTTTTCCTCCCTTGTTTTTGACAAGAACATTACCACAAGTGTATGGAAGTACCCCTATGTGATTCTCAGTTGAAAAAAAAATCTACTTGATAGAATGGTGTACATAATATTACTTTTTTCAATAAATGGAGATGTCACATTCAAGCAGAGGGACCTAGTACCAGATCATTTGTGACATACCATAATTTCCCTTGCGAAAAATTATTTCACCGATAATTTGTTTCACCCACCATGGGTAAGATTTAGCATATCTATACCCAATATTGATTCGACAAAATCCAAAAAAAAATAAAATTCCAAAAACAAAAAAAATAACAATTTTGAAATTCCAAAATTCCACAAAAATAGTGATTAAAAATATTCCTTGAGTTGATGTTTATGGTAGTTCTCAGGTTAGTGCTATCAAATATTGAAAACACTAAAAACTTGAATGAGAAGGGTTTACAAATACCTACACCGACAGTCACAATGTCGAGATGATGGAATGTGGACAATGTGAAAATGATCCTCCTTTCATCGACTGAAGAGACCTGTAAACAAAGACAACTAGACAAAATATATTAGATAAATATAATAACGAGTTTCTTAGTAAGTGTCGATCCCAAGACTCTAAAGGAAATTCCTTAAAGGGTGTCAAATCTCTTTGATACAATAATGTTACGTTGATAAAGATGATAAGATAAATGAAAATAAAGATTGATCAAATTTCAAGATAGATAGGAAGGTCTTGTTTAGCTTTGTAAGTGGCCCAAGTTAGGGTTGTGGAAATCACAAAGTCCTGAAAGTAATCGTACCATAAATACTCAGTTACTTCTTGTATTTCTTAGAGGATATTGAACTGTTCCTGAATGTCTTCAAAGTTTTGTCTAAATGTGATGGTGCACAAGGTGATTTTATCGAGGATGTAAAACTTCTCCCACATGAATGGTTTTTAAATGAACAGAATATCATAAATGTTGGTGATTGGATGAAATGGCCGTAGAACAGTAATCTACAAAACAAACATGGTTGGAGATAACTTGTTAGATAAAACTAGATAGATTAAATTTTATAATATGGTAAAATTATTACAAATGACAGGGATGACGATGATCATAGATCGATGGTGATCAAATAAAAACTATTTATTTTTGATAAAGTATGAATAAAACAGACAAAAATAAATGCAAGAAGGAGAGTGATGTTGTAAATGCAGATTATGAAGTGTTTAGGATTCTATAAAACTCAAAGAATAATATTAAAATATATTTATGATGCCAAAATATTGAGCAAAGGACTAAGGACACTTATTGGCAACGATCAGGATCAGCGGTGATTAAATAGAAATTATTTGATATGATAAAAAAATTAATAGAACAAACAGTGCTAAAATACATAGAATCTTGTCAACACAAAGATGAGCTATAGGGAATCTAAGAACCTATGGGGTCCTAAAAATGAAGGTTTTGGATTGTTTAGGATACTAAATTTTTTTATTATTTAGGAGACTAAATGGAAGAATTAGAGGCTATAAAAGCAATCAATGGCAATCGGGGGTCAACAGTGATCCATGTAGATGGTGTTAAAATTATATACATGATCTAAATGATTAAATGAAAGAAGTGTTTGTAAAATACTTGTTATCCAAAATTAACCCCCAGGGTAAATTTTGATAACATATATTAAATTCTCAAGTCCCAGGAAAATAGATTGATTCAGAGAAAAAATCATGTTTCTAGGGTCCCCTCAGATTTTTTCTAACTTCCCTGTCCAAGAAGAAAAGAGAAAGTTTTGAGAAAAGGTGAAAAAGTTGCAGAAAACGAGCTGGGCCAGGAAAAATCATGAAAAATGGCTAAGTCCTAGTCCTCGTAATAGTCGAGACATGA
Source organism: Taxus chinensis (assembly GCA_019776745.2). NCBI lineage: Eukaryota > Viridiplantae > Streptophyta > Pinopsida > Cupressales > Taxaceae > Taxus > Taxus chinensis. The sequence continues at coordinate 93,763,667 of CM034149.1, read as the reverse complement.
GGGACATCTAGGCGCGAATCGGCTGAAAGGCCTCCAGGCAGTCTGTAGAGCAACAGGGACATCTGGGCCATGAGGACGTGTAGGAAGCGAAAAGCTGAACCGGTCGAAGGTCAGAGGAAAATCAACTAACTGCTGAATAGGGACAATAGGGACATAGGGAAACGAAGGACGCAAACCACCTGGATCAGCTAAAAAGGAGAACTTTCACACTAGGATAGTTGGGACAAAGGGACGCGTGGGACGCGGACAGCCAAAGGAGCCGAAAGCCAATCAAATTACACCACGTGTCATCGGCAGATAAAGGACAAGGTAGTCCATTTCAGGTGGATCAGAAGTTTTCATCCCAGGAAGTCTGGGACATCCGGGAAAAATGGACACAGTGGACGCGAAAAGCTAGCAGACCCGTGGACCAACCAAATCATGACATGTGTCACAAGGGGAAACGTCCAAAAATTCAAAGGGCGAGGTTTGAAGGGTCAGTCCGATCCAATCAGAAGAGGACACGTGTCCAATGGAACAGGGAAGCACGGAGCTCGGGGAGGATTTGGAAAATTTGGCCAAGTTTTGGCCAAAAAGCTAAAAGTAAAGGAAGCCCCCGCGCCCTTGTCCTCTAATCAATGCATGCCACGTGTCCCAAGTGGCGGGGGCGCAGAAGGAAAGTGGAAAATGTTCCAAAATCATAAAAAAGTCAAAACTTTCAAGGAAAACCCATGGGATATGGAAGGAGAGAGAATTATGCATCCAATCACCCTTGACACGTGTCATCTAGGTGGCAGAGCGCGGGAAAAAGTTTCAAAACTCATTTTCACTTGTTTTGTGCCCTAGAATTTCAGATCTCCATATCTTTTGATCCAGAGCTTGGATTTGCACGTTCTTTATATCAACGGAAAGCTTATGAAATTCTCTACATGATTCTAGGGTTAATCTTGAATTTTGGTGTAGTTTGGAGAGAGAAATTTAAGAAACGGATCTGACACGTGTTCTTGGCCAGAAGTGACATTTTAGCAACCAAATTTAACGCAGAATGGGTCGCATTCTCCTGCAATTCGGTCAAAATTGACAGGGTATGGGTTTGTAAGGTATCCCATGCTATTTTAATGCATCTGTAGTCGAGGAGGAATGGGCTCTCACGTTTTTTTATGTTTCTGTCTCCTGGGCTCGACCCATGCAATGTAAAAGCCAGATTTGGCTCATTTTTTAAATAAAAAAACATTTTTTGGACATAGCAACTTCTTCTTTCACCTCCAGCAAGTGATTGTTTGAAGAATCAGACCTCTCCAAAGACTGTAACAGTTTTTTACCTCTCTGAGGTTGTAATACAGTGATTTTGACACTGGAAATGATAATGCAAGCTTTGTGAATGAGTTTCAGTCCTTTGTTTGTATTGTTTACTTCATTTTAGATCCTAAATTATATCTTATCAGCTTGTGTATGTTTTATGCTGCAATCTCTGGTTTGTGTCTATTTGCATAATAGAAATGTTTCACCACTCCTTTTGGAGCATCACCACCTTTAGTTAGTTTTAATTTTTGCATTTCTATCCCTGTCTCCTTGCAGTTTAGAGTAGGATTAGGATTTGAACCTCTGTAGTTGTGCAAGCATTAGATCTAATTAGAGGAGTTTGAGGAACCAACCTCTAATCTAGAGATTCCTCTCTCAGTTTCACAAGTCCCACACTTGGAGAGAGGTTTCCATGTTGTCCAATCACACTGGATGCTAGAGTGATCAACCTAGAAGCCTGATCTGCATCCAGGGGTGCTGTGAGCCCGCAATAACAATACTATACTAGATGACAGTGATGATGGACTATAGATTATAAATACTATAAAAAAACTAGTAAAATGATATAAAGAAAGGTACTAACCTTGATGATTGTCTTATAGATGATAGAGCTATTGACAAGATATATGGGAGAATCTATTGAGTCCTAATGGTTTTGACAACAAGATGTTGATAGGATTTAACTCAAGATGATGTTTCTTACAAGGGTAACACTTCATTCTTAAATTCTAATTCTAACTAACTAGATAAGGGAGACAAAGGATTAAAGAGAATCGGTGACATCTGCAACAATTTCCGTTGATCACGGATCCTTGTCATTTTCACCGCAAAGGTTAAAACCAACAAGAGGAAGAATGGTAAATAGTTAAAACCAATTTCCATCTGAGATATTACGTTGTAAGGAAATAGTGGGAGGTTGGAGATTCTAGTTGTAAGAGGTTAGTGGGGTTAGGTTAGAGTAAATGGGTTTTCTCACATGTTAAATGGGAGTTATGAAGGTAAATTACATGATACTAAGGATACATATAATAAGATAGGAAATGATAATTTGATTGACGTGTGTTGGGTAAACTAGGGGTGAAAAAGGGGTGTCTACATTTTCCCCTTTTTTTTGAGTTGTTTGTAAGCACAAGATTTGAGAAAAAAGTAGTACGAGGATTGCCCAATTATGTGATAAGGATATTGTGATATTCTTCCTCCTCAATCTAATGAGTGAATATGTTGGTTATTACATTGAAGAAAGTTGATTGCTTTGGATAGGTTTGCTTTGAGATGCTCCAAGCTCTTGATTATAGTCTACAATGACCAAATAGGAGAAATTTGTAATGATGGTACTAATCTTAAAAAATAATTGGTAGGGGAAATGTAACATGAAATTGTTACATATGTATGTTGTTGAAAGACTACTACATGAAGAGGATCCAAGGAAATCACTCTTGTGAGGATGTGTTGATCTGTGGGACCAAAGGATCTATCATCACCATATCACAACACCCTTATGTTTACACAAGTGCATATACTTGAGCTCACGGTGTGATTGGATAACATGGGTACTATCTCCAAGTTGTGGGACTTGCTACTTGAGATACACCTCAAAAGAAAGTTGGTTCTTTCTCCTAAACTGATTGCCACAATCTACTCTAATTCAGGTAAAACTATCTTTCCTAATCTAACTTTCCAAGGGACCAAGGAGAGAGAATGCATAAAAATGAAAACCTACACTAAAGAGGTGATACACCAGAAAAGGAGGGAGTGAGGGTAGTCTTCCAATGTGTGAGATACAAAAGCAAAGTGCACAATAGAAGGGGTGATAACAGTTCTCCACAATCTAGCAAAATGCTTTCATAACAACATCTCAAACATACACAATGATAATGGATCCTTGCAAGAGCATAAAAATAGATGAAATATTATTGTAATGAAGGTTAAAATGGAAAGAAGAGTGCAAACAAACACAACAGGGGAAGATGCAACCAAAAACTTGTATTTTATTGCTTCATGATATGCACAGTTCAATCAATTACAAGATAAGGGCCTGGATCACCATGCAAGGAGTCCACTACAAGGGCCTATAGCACATTGGATTCACAAAGAAATTTTGATGGAGTGTTTCTATGATAAAAACTACCTCCTTTTACAGTGAACCCAACACTCTAATTTATAGAAAAATAAGAAGAGAGAGAGAGAGAGAGGGAAAAATGGAAATCCTGAAATATGTCCTTCAACCACTTGTAAGAGGTATTAAATGGAGTGAAATGATGTTTTGTTTCTTCCTAAAGGCTACCCATACTATCCCATGACTTGCAGCAGTGAAATATGGCAGCCCATGCTTCATTAAATGCGTCCAACTACCAAATAAAACACTATTCTAAACTTGGCCACGTTTTCTAAAAAATATCTATCTATTCTTCATCAAATCTAGAATTTCTTGATTTTTATGTGTTTATCTCGGATCCATGATTTCAATAGTACCAATTTTGTGTGATTTCATTGAGAAATGCAAAATTTATGGCCTTCTGAGTGCGAGCAACTATTTTTGGTCTACCAGGCATTTTCTGTCATTTGACGAGAATGAGCATTAATTGACTGGAGCTGAATACATTTCTTATATTTTAATATATTTACCCTCATCAAAATTAAGAAAGCCATGCTCATTCCAGAAAGTCCAATTTTATGAAAATTGGAGCTCAGAGTCAAAAGTTATGGCTGTTTGAAGTTCGGGAGGTCAAACACTGACTTTTTCTCTTTATTGTGGCTATTTTGGCAAAATCAGGGCCATGTGTCCCGGTTGTCCTGGAAAAAAATATCCACATTGCTTGATTTAGGCTTCCTTGACCCAAGCATTTGGTTGGCTGTTGACTTCCGCATTCACCGCAACATATGGTTCCTTTTGCGGCCTTTTTGCCTTTGTGCGTCTCGTGCATACTTTTGTCTTGACTGTCCTAGACACATTTCTCTGCACCACCCGCAATATACTAACTTGCAACAAAATCAGATTTTTGCATCTAGTGTGTACCTGTGTTCTAGATGTACTGTAGACTGCATGGGATGAAAACTTCTACTTTTTCTGATTTTTACTGCCTGTGGCCATTTAGGATTTGCGCATCCCGCACATACCTACATCCCAACTTTCCTGCAGACCGCTTGGAACAAAAATGTTAGATTTTTCTGCAAAACACCAGAATGAGCACATTTTATAGTTTTTTTCCAATTTTCTCTAACTTCTTGGGTTTTTTCCTAGATGGGAAAGTTAGAGAGAATCCAAGGGAACCCCCAAAACATGATTTTGCACCTTGACTCAATTCTACTTTCTTAGGACTGAATAATTTGATGCATGTTATCAAAATTACCTTGAGGGGTGAACTTTTGATAACAGGATCAAAAGTAACATCGATAGGGTGTCTTAACTTTAATATATGGTCAAAAATAGGGTTTTTACAGTTTTTGGAGTATCAAATGAAAGGAATGAGGATTTTGATAAAGTTATTTTGTGATAAGATAGGTCTAGGTGCCCCTAATGGATGTGTTTTTGTAAAAAGGTATAAAATCAATGGTGATTATAGATGGTCAATGTTTAGATAGGAAATTGACAGTGATTAGTGGTCGTCGGCGATTCCTAAAATGACAACTACATAATTCGAGTGACCGCATAAATAAATCATTTATGATATGTCTAATTACAATTCAAGAACACTTGATTGTGATTTTTGAGTGTTTTTGTAGAGATGGAGGCTAGTTGCAGTGGAAAGAAGAGGTAGAGGACTAGGAGAGGGGTAAGTTAGCTTGATTTTGTGTTTTGTATTGAGTATTTATTTATTTATTTATATCTTTTTTGAAAGTTTGTGGTGGGAATTCTAGAACAACGATGATCAGATAGGTCACTATCAATTATACGAGTGTAATCATCATGTATTAGTAGTCAACATTGATTAGTGTTGTTTTGGACGAAGTTGCTGACTATGGTATTTTATTTATGTGTTTTGCAGGCAAGGGAGACTCTCTATCTCTGAAATGGGGTACCTGATATGTTTGACAGGATTTATTTTGATGTGACTGATGTGGAGTGGTATTATTTTCCAGTTATTGGATTAGGAGGGTTTCACCATTACCAATGGATTCCTTGGGACTTGGGGCTAATGATAGCCTTGATTAAAATATGGGATCCTAGCACCAAGACATTCTAGTTCCCAAATGGTGAGATGATGATTATGTTGGAGGATGTATAAAGGATCCTCAGATTACCTATTCATGGTGAGTAGGTGATATTGATCACCCAAGGGCCCACCTTGATATGATCATGTGGTTATATGGTGATGATGATTGGGAGATAATATGCACAGTATGAGGCTTCCATATTAAGTCCTATTATGATGAAGATGTACAATGTAATAAGTTAATGTTGATTATTATGTTGGTGATATCATGTTATGCACTACCAGATTCATGGGGTGGTAGGTTCCCATGGACACTTTCATGTGTCATTACGGATATTATGGAGCACCAAACAATATACATCTGGGATTACACAATGTTTGTTGAGGTTTCTCATGAGCTATGGATGTTTGATATTGGGTGGAGATTTAGATTATATGTGGAGTTTTTACTACATTGTTGGGCCTATGAGAATATTGTTGTCTTGAGGCCACCGGAGCTAGCATGGAGAGCATGTGAACTGGCCAATTATGTAGTTTTTTTCTTGATATGAAGATTTTATTGGTTGAGGGATAATGGGGTCAAGAGAGACCAAACATATTATGTTGATAGACTATAGATCTTTTCCATAGATGAAGTAGATGAGAGGTTGTATGTGAGATACCTTGCATGGCCAAGGATGGATGCACATTTTGTGGGGTAGAGGATGATGTGGATGTAGGGGTGGAGACTAGATATGACAGAGGTTATAGAGTTTCCTTGAGTGCAGTGATAGTTTGTATTCCCTTATCATATTCTAGGTGAGCCGATAGTATATCAGTGTGATGATTCTGAGAGTGATTTACCTACACTAGTAGTGGATGTGGTGGGGCCAGCTAAGGAGGCAATAAATCTTGAGGATTTTGAGGAGAATGATGTTGGTATGGATGAGAGATTCATGGATTTATGGGCATAGTAGTGGGATGCTTGTGGAGATAGTGTGGGTAGGAGGTGACAACTAGTGGAGAGGAGGAGGAGGGTGACGATGGAGACGAGCTAGCTAGGCTATAAGAAGCTTATGATATTTTACAGGTGGAGAGGAATAGATTGATAGTGGAGCGTGAAATTACTTGCAAGGACTATGATAGGATGTAATAGGAGGTAGATTAGATCTACGCAGAGCATGATATATACCTACATCAGTGAGACAAATATCACCGATAGCATGAGGCACTGTGGGTGAAATATTGTGAGGTTGGTAAGATGTCGGAGGCAGCCGGTAGTGCAAGTCTAGGGAAAAGGGCTTGATGTGGAGCACAAAGTTGTACCTATAGGAGGAGTGCCAGTGACAAGAGGGAAGATGTGACCTCCTAGCTTTGTCATATTTGAGTTGTATAGAGAAATCAAAGATGATATGAGATACTATGAGCACTTAGTTACAAATCACCTCCTTGGTGTTCCTTCTTATGTGTAGCATAAAGCTAGTGAGCATAGATTGGCTTGATAGGTGAAATTGGTGAGTATAAGGAGTGTCACACAACTATGGAAAGATCCATAGCTAGATGGAGGGGAGGCCACCATTGTGATTGTGTATCGAAGTTTGATTTTACCACATGATATGTGGGTTTTGTATATAATTTGGATACTGATTATTTTGTACATTATCCTTTTGAAGGATTTTGTATAGACTTTGATGATGATGTTATGAGATTCATGTGTTGACTAAGTTATTTTTATGTTGATATTCATTATGTAATGTTGAGATAGTTTTAGATATGATGTTAGATGTGATGTTGACATGATGCTTAGATGTATAGATGTTGATTCTGATAGATGATATGTTGATTTTGAGATAAGTTTAGATATATTTGATGTGTTATCATATGTGATGAGTATGGATGTTAATTTGATATAATATATGTTAATTTTTATTTTGATATGATGTGACTTCTAATATAATGGTGTTACTATATGTATTCCAAAATGTACTTTAATCATGGTTGGGAATAAAATGTGAATTGTTTACTTTTAGACTGGATTTGATGCATATATAACATGATGGTAAAATATATGATTATGAAAATGCATTTTGCAGCCTTGTAACAAAATTTAATGCATAGCTAAAAATAAGTAGTCACATGTAGGACCTTAGATATGAATGGAATTGAGTTTGTATAACTTCCTAAAATATGGGATGGGTTGACATATATAGTCTATATGGGAAAGTAGGTTCTCCTTTTGATTAATTTATAGGCTCATTCCCTAGCTATATTTTATTGATGCAAATGAATCAATGTGGGATGTTTTCTTTAATGGGAAAGCTAGTTGACGCAGGAAGCTTTCCTAGGATGATTTTGATTTTTTGAAGGTTAATCAATTCGGGAAGCCTCTTTATAATGATATGGGTATCCATCCTTTGAGGGAGTGGTCTATAATTTTGATTTTATGATTTTTTATTTTTAATATAATTAATTTGAGTTATCCTTATATTTTTGATAGGAATTTTCCTTTGAGGGATCAATATGCTTTTGATAACATGGTTAATAGTTTTCCTTGAAGGGATAAATCTATATTTTGATAATATATATCCGTAGTTACTTTTTTATTCTGAAGGTTGAGGTTGGGCGTAGTAGACCATGTAAGGAGGGGAAGGATGTGTGTACAAACTGTAGACACAAAATCATGAACTTTGAGTCATTATCTTGTCTCAATTGCATATTGTTATTCATATGGTTCATAAACAAAAAGAGTATTGATTAACACGTCTTTGGATATCTTTCATTGATTTCTATTGGTATTTTCAGTCTTGCACCTTTATTGGCCCAGTCTATATTTTAACACTTCAGTTTCACCTTTTTTGTACTGGAGCGCTTAGCCAAGATTCCACCGCCAGGTGCCCTCATCCCCTCTGGATACCCCTCTCCTCTTTAAACTTTACTCTCATTTTTTAGTCCTTTTTTATTTTTTTGAGAAAATTATTTATTTGGTAGTAAGACTTTTCAGGGTTAATTACAAAATTCAAGTGAGGGAATCATTGAAATATAAAGTTATGTGATCATAATAAGGGACCAAGCACTAAGTACTAACTATCACCATCTAAGGTTGCATCCATCTGGCTCCATCACAAGGCACCAAGGTTTGTTCATCTACATCACTAGGAGGGGATTCTATTATTTCTATGTACACATTATTTACATTCTACATGTTGTTACTTTCTCGATACTCAAAAAGTACATGTAGACACCAAAAATTTACCCCGTTCATCCTCTTTATCATTAATTAATCCAATTCATCATTTACACTCATAAAATCACCTCACGCTAAGTCATAACCTCTTTATCATATTTACCACATGTAAATTTCTATTCTACAACTATCAAATCTACATTCAAACATCTAAAATCACTGTAACAATCAAAATTAAATAAAGAAAAATCACATATAACCTTTTTCATAAGCCCCTTAACCATCAAACCTCGTCCCAAACAACTTAGTAAACTATTTAACCAAATCCAAAACTAAACAAATCCATTTGAAAGTGGTTTTTTATCACTTTACCTTTCCAAACCCTAAAAACCCGGATCACCTATGATTCAGGTAATCGCCAGTGATTATAAATAGTAGTATTTATACCATCAACTAGGATGCTCAATTTCAAATCTCAAGCTCTTGCTTTCAATATTGTCTTCCAGCATCATGTATATTATCAATTAGCACTAGAATATCAGAGTCATCACTAAGCATCATTATCAATATTTATCAAGAATTTGTAAATCCTTTCAAAGTTTCTATGGATCAGTTTTTCAACATTCAACTTGTATACTGCACTAATGATTCATATCCCCTTCCAAAGCGGTTTGAGGATTAGTTTAGCTCCATTTCAACCTCCAGGTATTCCTTTTTTGTTTTACCACCTATTTAACATTATTTTAAGTCATCTGTTACTTTGAAACATCAATTAGAAACTTCAAACATTTAAATTTATTAAATTGTCAAAATCTCTTGAATCATTGGCAGTTATTGTCAAGATTTACCTTTTATCAACGTTTATCGGTTTTTCATCAAGTATTTATTATCTTTTTTATCAATCCTATTACTTCTAACATGTTTTTAGGAATGGATCACTGTTAGATGGAAATTGGTGGTCAATCACACAAAATCTCAAGTATTCACTCACTTCTAATAGTCAATAATCCTTTCTATTAGGAAAAGTTTGACATCATTCACGAATTAAGTCTGTGTGCAATCTGACTTGCTGAAACCAAACAAGACATTGAATAAAAATGACATTAAACAAGAGGATTCTAAATTCTGGTATTAATAGTTTGAATGCGTATAGATTGCATCCACACTTTTCTAGGCCACATTCCAAATTGGATAGGACCTACCATTTTATCTTAAATTATAGGCATATTTATATACTATTCTTACATCTATCTATCGTGTATCCTTTTATCATTTAATGTTTATTCATTAAAATTCATTTGATTTTTTACATGGTGAGCTGACATCCTTTGAGGAATCCCTTTGGATTCATGGAATCATATTTTTCCAAGCATATCACTTATCTATCTATCTAATCCATTTTGTTTAGTGTATTTGATCACAGGTTTCTTAGCAGGACAGGAGCTTGTATACACTTTTTCATGGAGTGCAACTTCTATCAACATCAAGTATCAACATCCATCATCTACGAGTATCGTTAAACCCCATGTCTTCTAAGGTCAACTTGTTTTTATTATTTCACTTTGTTAATTTAATTATAAAGGTAAAAACATCTCTGAATAATATAACTAAAACAAGAGAAAAATAAAGCACAATTCCACATACACACACCTAGAAATACATTGGGTCTGAGATGTAGTGCAACACCCAGTGATAACTCCATCAATTTGGTAGCTGAGGTCAATCAAATCCCTTCATATGCATCTCTATTTTTTAGGGGTTTGATGCTTTATCTAGGGTTTTGTTATCCAAAATAAGCCCCTGCTTATTTTGGCTAACTTTCCTTCATCCTTCATTCTTTTGTGCCTCAGTTAAATTTTTCCACATTTCAAGCAATAAAAATTATTTGGAAATGGATTCATTAGATAGATAATTTTCTCACCTTTCTAGAAAGGTAAAATTCTACTTCTAACTCCTTGTATTTTGTAAGTTATGGCTCGGTAGAGTTTTGAGGGAAATTTTCCCTGGGAAGGCCCGCAACCAATAGGAATGTACCACGTGGCAGGGCAGAATGGCAGGTCAGTGGAGGTAATTTGGAAAAATCACCAAAGAGTGGGTGGGGTGAAAAGGAATTTTTTTTCCCATGGGCCCACGAGGGAAAAGAAATGGTTTGAGGCCTGCGCCGAATGAGGAGGCATCACGTGGCGGTGGAGGTCGGACCGACGGGGGCAAGTTAAAAAATTTCTAAAAATGGCGTAAAGAAATTTTTGGCCCAGAAGCCTCATTTTGAATGAGAATGTGCCACGTGTCCATGAGGGCAGTAGGAGTTGGGGGGGTGGACTAAATTTTCACTTTTTGCCAAAGTAGTAGAATGGCACAAAGGAAAAAATTGGCCCAAGGAGGAAATGGATATTTTGGTTAAATCCCCGCGAAGTAATAGGAGGATGACACGTGTCCTATTCTCGACAGAGGTTAGGGGTGTAGGGAGAATTTGGAAATTTTTCCAAAGTGGTCAGTAGCATCAAAGGAAAAAATTGGAGTGCGTGCCCACAACGAATAGGGTGGTGACACGTTTCCCGAAGCGACGGGGCGCGGAGGAATTTTGGATTTTTTTCCAAAATTCAAAAAAGTGTACAATGGCCATTCAAGAGGAAGTACCATGCGGTAGTGGAGTGGTGGGGTGCAGAGATTTTTGGGGAATTTTTCCCAAATTTAGAAAAAGGGGAAAAAATTTTAGGTTTCGGCCCGCCCACTCAATTTTTGCCCTAGTTTTGCCCTAAATCTTTAGAGGGGCATATTTTTTGATCCAAAGCTTGGGTTTTCTCATTTTGTGTGTCATTGGAAATATATTGAAGTCCTCTACATGATGGAATATTCAATTTTTTTTTTGGTGGAGTTTAGTGAGAGAAAAAAGAAAAAACACTTTTAGCATGGGGAAAAGAGAAAAACCGACATTCAACCACCATTTTTGATGCAGTATGGCTTCCATTCTTCTCCAACATGGTCAAAAATATTGGGGAATGAAATTTTAAGGGTACCGATGTTATTTTTATGGATCTGGTTGGTGGATGAATCATTCATTTCAATTTTCCTACGTTTTACCTTCCTTAACTCGGTTTTTCATTGTTAAAGGCCAGATTTGGCTCATTTGTAAAGGGTTGGACATTTTTTATGTTCTGTAGGATCCCTCCTTCACTCTGGAAAGTGATTTTGTGGAATATCATACCTTTTTTAGGACAATAACATATTTTTTTACCTCCTTGTTGTTGTAATGCACTGTATTTAAAATGGGAATGACAATGCAAGCTCTGTGAATGAATTTTCAATCCTTTCTTGTGTTGTTTTCTCTATCCTGATCCTTCATTAAAATTTTAGAAATTTTTGCATGATTTGTGTAGCATTTTTTATAATCTATGTCAATTTGTAGAAATATATGTTCACCACTCCTTTGGTGTATCACCTTGCAATTTAGTTTTATCTTCTTTTCTTTCTATCCTTGTCTCCTTGGCAGAATTAGAGTAGAATTTTGAGTTAAACCTCTACAAATTTCATGCATACAAATGATAAGAGGAGTAGAGGAATCAACCTTCAATCTACAAATTTTTTCCCATTTTTGCAAGTCCCACACTTGTGGAAAAGATTTCATGTTGTGCAATCACACTAAATGACCCAATTCTCACTTACAGATATGAAATTCATTTAGGGGTGCTTCTGATTTGCACTAACAGTTTTGGCATGCCCGATGGGACCTTAGAGGTCTTCATCTTCATTACAACAAAGTTGATGTGCATTTGTTGTAAGTTCCTTTCTTAAAAGAACCCTGATTTTCACATCTGGTGACTCTAAAGGGATAAAATCAACTGGTTTTAGTAGTCCAAGTCTGAAGATTCACGAGAAGGATCTAAACAAGGTCAAGGGACAAACAAGACGGATTTTTTGAGTATCTATAGTTATCCCCAGGAAGAAGAGAGAGGGGAAGAAGAATTCGAATGTATCCATCTCCACTAAACAAAACACTATCAACTCCTCCACTTGGTAGACCTTTCACCTAATCAACAAGGGTTCTCAGGAAAATCAGGATGGCATAACCCAGCCCTTATGTTAGCTTCACTGGCAGCAACCCACTTGCTCTCAATGCAAAAAACCCAGTTCCAGTTGCAACATTGAAGAACATCCCATACTTTACTAGGGAAAATCAAACCACTCCTGGTGATTATGTCAAAGACATTGCTAATGTTTGTGCAATCCATGAGATTGTTGAGATGCAAATTACTGTCAAATTGTTGGCATCTTCATTCAAAGGGAAAGCCTTGCAATGGTTAAGGATTCTTTGGGGCAGGCTCTATCCAAAATTGGAACCAATTGTACATAGCTCTCCATGATCAATTTAGAGAAAAGGGAGATAATTTATCTCTATTGGAACAACTGACAACTATCAAGAGAGCTCCTAATGAGCAGTAAAAAAACTTCAATTTAAAATTTCAAAGGACATGGGATAGAATCCCAGTGACAGTAAGGCCAACAGCTGAAGGTGCTTTCTTATACTATTTCAAAGCTTTAAATTTTGATATTTCTATGTTAATCCAATCCATGGGAGGTGCAAATATACCTGCAACTTATAACATTGCCATTAGGGCTGAGAATTGTTTGATCCAAGTTGGTAAACTGATGCCTAGGCCTGCCATACCCTTATATCCAAACTTGGAAAACCTAAGCACTAGTCAAGCACCTACTTTAGCTCCTATTCCCACTCCTAGAAATCAGAGTTCAAATGAAACTTCTACTTCATCCTCTACTACCTCAAATGAACTTCAAGAAGTCATGAAACAATTGCAAAATTTAGGCAATGAGCTGGTTACACTCAAGAGGCAGCAATCCCAAAGTTTTAGACCTTCTTATCAGTATCAAAATCAGCCTAATAGGAAACCATATCAGCCTAATAGGGCACCCAATCTAGCTATAAATCAAAATCAAGTAAGGCCTCCTGCCAATAGACCGTTTCTGCCCTATAACCCCAATGCTACATCTACCTCTAAATATTTAGTGCCAGTGTAAAATAATATAGCTCAAGAGTAGGATTGGTGTTTCCCATGCAATGAACCCCACAACCAGTCTATGTGCTTCAATGGTGCTTTGAACCAAGCTTTAATGGTGACAAAAATTGGTGTAGAGAGTGAGATGAGTCAAGAAAAAAACCACTAACAAGGAACATCTCAACAAAATACAACTCCAAATGAGACTACACTTATGAACTGGGAGGCTAAAGATTTTTGTGGTATGAATCAAATAATTTCTCAGAATGTAGTAGCTAACACATGATCAAAGAAGAGGAATATTGGTGAAGATCAGTCATTATCTCCAGGTGATCCACAACCTTCCATCACTCCACAAAGTGTTGTTAAGCAAAATGCAGTTCCAAATGTGCAAGGACAGCCTAAGCCACCTTATAGACCAGCTCAAATGCTAGCTATTGTAGCCCATGTACAAGAAAAGAATGTGTAGAATAAGGGGTAGAAAAGAGACGTTTCATCCCCAATTAACATCATTGAACAAATGAATAAGACAAATGTGAATATATCTATGTGGGAATCACTATCCATCCTAGGCCAAAGGGATCTACTACAAGCTGCCATGAAGAATTGGTCAACTTCAAATCAACAAGATCATATGCAAGAGAAGGTGCTCATAAATGTTGCTCATCCTGAGGGAAAGCATGGAGGATAGCAAGGTAAAGTTTTGAATCCCCCTCCATTCTATGTTTCATTGATCATTGGGGATAAACTAGTACACAATTGTATGATTGATTCTAGGGAAAGTAGTTCTGTGATGCCCAAGAAAATAGCTGATCAACTGGGCCTCCAATATGAAGTCGTATCCTAAGGGGTGGGGCAAATGGATGGGAAAATAGTAACAATTGTAGGCGTAATTAAAGATTTGAGCCTCACTTTGCATGCATGCCCCAATGTCACTATTTTGCAAGATGTGTCAGCGATAGATTTACCACCACTTTTTGCCCTTTGTTTGTCAAGCGATTTCATATCTAGAATTGGAGGCTATTTATCTACTAATTGGTCACACATTTTTTTTTAGACTAGATATGGAACTAAGGCCACAATTAGGTCCGAACCTATTGTAAACTTTCACATTGAGCCTCATACTCCAAGCCCAGTCAATGCCAATTGTTTATCATTTGATCAAGAGGATTATCTAGGCACCGATGAAGCTGACACCAAATTTGGAAGCATCCCAAGTTTAGCTCTTATGAATGGGCAAGAAAGGTACATGCTTTTGATCCCTACAAGGAAATAGAGGAATCCGAACTTGGACTTTATTACATGCATGCAGAAAATCAGTCTATTCCTAGAATCATCAAGCTAGACCATAAAGATGACAATGAGGTATGGCGGTTGTTCTTTGATGGATCAAGAAGTAGACAAGGTGTAGGAGGGGAGCTATGCTTGTTTCACCTCAAGGCATTAAGTATTATTTATCTTTTAGATTTCATTTTGCATGTTCTAACAACACTGTTGAATATGAAACTTTGATACATGGATTGCATTGGTCAAGAAAGAGAGGTATCAAAAACATACAAGTATTTGGTGACAGTGAGCTGATTTTTAATCAAGTTAAAGGGCACACGCTGCCAATAATGACCTGCTCAAGAGTTATAAGAATAGGGTGTGGGACCTCATTAAGGATTTTGAAGGCTTTGGCATCAACTCCATCCCTAGGAAAGAAAACCAAGTTGAGGATAGGCTTGCAGTAGTTGGAGCATCCTTTGATGTTGTGGAGAGTATCATGTAGGATAAAGTGCAGCCAAAAATTCATGTGATTATAAGGCCATAGGTGCCAGACAATAATGTAAGTTGGTAAGTTTTTGAAAGTGACCAATAAATAATCAATTTCTTACAAGAAGAAGCTGAGTTCTTAGCCAAAAATCAAGAAAAGTTAGAAAAACAATATGGTGTTCAAGTGGTACAGCTGAGAACCAACAAACTGCCAAAAGGAATTGTCACTTTGGAGTCCATATTTAATCCTAATGATCAATTTAGGAAGGAGAAAGAAAACATCCAAGTCAAGGGGGAAGATTCAGTGCCCATCTCGGTGGGAGAAGGAAAATCAATTCAAATTGGTAAAGTGGCAACCAAGCAAGAAAGGTATGAGTTCACACAACTTTGCCAAGAGTTCCTAGATATATTTTCTTGGAGCTATGAAGACTTGAGAGGTTTCAATCCCAAGCTAGCTCAACACACAATTGAATTAGATCCAAGTGCTAAACCCATTAGGTAAAAACAAAGACTGGTCAATCCACACATGTAGCCTCTCATGAAAAAGGAATTGAATTATTTAATAGAGGCAAGTATCATATTTCCCATCAAGCATTCAATCTAGGTTGCAAAATTGGTTCTAGTTAGAAAGAATAGTGGAGAAATCAGATTGTGTGTAGACTTTAGAGATTTGAATAGAGCATCCCTCAAGAATCATTACCCACTTCCTTCTATGGAGCAGATTTTGCAAGTTGTTGCTCGCTCTAAGAGGTTTGCATTGCTAGATAGTTATTTAGGGTATAATCAAATCATGGTAAAAGAGGATGATCAGTTCAAAAAAGCCTTCACCATAAAATGGGAAACCTATGCATATAGGAAAATGCCATTTGGGCTATCTAACGCTAGAGCTACCTTCCAAAGGGTAATGGAAATGGCATTCAAGGGATTGATCAACAAAATAGTGCTGATATACCTAGATGATATTATTATATTTTCTAAAACTACAGCAGATCATCTCTTTCATCTAATACAAGTGTTCCAAAGACATAGAAGATTTGGGGTATCCTTGAATCCCAAAAATATACTTTCCTAGCTCATGAAGAAAAGCTCCTAAGCCACATTATTTCTAAAGAGAGATAAAAAATTTATCTAGAGAGGGTTGAAGCAATAAAAGCACTGCCATTACCAAGTCACAAGAAGGCCCTTCAAATTTTCTTGGGAAGAATCAATTTCGTTTGAAGGTTTTTTCCAGACTTTGTAGCCCTTGTCAAGGCAATAACTATGATGTTGAAGAAAAGTATGGCTTTCAAATGGATGGATGAAGGTAAGGCAAGTTTTGAGGAAATCAAAGAGGCTATCTCATAAGCTCCAACTCTCATTAACCTAGATTTCTCTAAGGATTTTATCCTTTATGCATTTGGCAGTGATGACACAATTTCTATAATTTTAGTACAGCAGAACAAAGAAAATGTAGAGCATCCAATTGCCTTCTTTAGCCAAAGCTTAGAGGACTATGAGGTGAGGTATTCCTTCATTGAGAAGCATGTTCTTACAGTGATTATGAGTTTGAAGAAATTTAAGCATCTAGTTTTAAACAACAAGGTTCAACTGCTGGTTTCTCATGTGGGAGTTAAGGACTTCCTCTTCAACAAAGACCTAAATGAAAAATGTGCAGAGTGGATTACTCATTTCTTGGAGTATCACATTGAGATCAAAGTCAGCAAGCTGGTCTAAGCAAAGGGATTGTGTGAGCAGCTGGTGTTGAGTAAATCAATGGAAGCAAGCAATGAGAAGGATGTTGTTTTGGCATTGCAAGACAACCAAGAGCAAAGAGGTGTTCAAGAAGAGAATGGTGGTATGCTCACTCCTTGCTGGACCCAAGGTATAATTCAATTCTTACAAATAGGCCTATGCCCTCCAGAGATGAACAAAACCAAGAGAAGACACTTCATATTGCAGGCTATTCCATATGCACTTGTTGATGGTGTCTTGTTCAAAAAGGATATAAATGGGGTGCTGCTGAGATGAATTGGGACAAATAAAATTAAGAGAATGTTAGAAGAGTTCCATGGTGGATTAGGTGGGGGTCATTTTTCTCCAAGAGTGAAAACCCTCAAGATTATGAAGGATGGATATTATCGGCCCAAGGTGTTTAGTGATTGTTATGCATGGATCAAGAGGTGTAAAAATTGTGCATTCTTCACAAGAAAGGAAAGATTAAAAACCCTTCCATTGCACCCAATTTCAATTGACCAGCCATTCATGCAATGGGGTTTGGACTTCATTGGAGTCATTAACCAAAACTCAAGCCAAGGACATAATTGGATTCTAATAGCAATAGACTACACCAAATGGAATGAGGTGGTGGCACTCAAAGAGGCAAAAGAATATAGCATTCTAGACTTCTACAAGGGGATAGTAACTAGATTTGGTATACCTGCCACTATAATATCATATAATGTATTGGAATTCATAGGATCAAAGGTAACTAAATGGGCTGTTAAAAATCGGATCTATCTGAGCACTTCATCAAATTATTACCCTCAAGGTAATGGCCAAGTTGAGTCTACCAACAAGAACCTATTAAAGATCATCAAGAGGACTCTTGATGAAAATTATAGAACTGACACACTAAAATTAAATCAGCTTTATGGGCTGATAGGATAACTCCCAAGAGATCCACCAGTAACTCTCCATTCAGACTTGTTTATGGTAGAGAGGTAATCTTGCCTATGTCACTTGAGTTACCAATGTTGGAACTCATGAAGTAATTGGAATTGTTGGAGTTTGAACCCATCGAGGTTAGATATGCAGAATTGATGGAACTCCAAGAAATCAGAAAGGATGCAGCCCAAACAATGGATAAGGACCAAGCCTTGATCACGAGAACCTTTGATAGGAAAGCTAAGGCTAGAACCTTCCAAGTTGGAGATTTAGTATTGAAATGGGATGCAGACCGAGAAAATCCAGGAAGGCATTCAAAGTTTGATGCTATTTGGAGCGGTCCATACATGGTCACAAAATGTAAGAACAATAATGCCTTCCAATTTTCTACATTGGATGGTGAAGAACTACAGATTCCAGTTAATGGAATCCATCTAAAGCATTTCTACTAGAAGGGAGACTCGTCACCTTGTACATATTCACTTATATTTTCATTCCTCCACGTGCTTGTGCACATTGTTTTGTTGTAGCTTAGTTTCACATTTCCCTAAGTGCTTTGGCACAAGATTTGTTGTCCCAAGGATGCATCTTTGCAGGCCATGTTCCAGATCAAGTGATGTTCTACTCTCACAATCTTCTTTCTAGAAATTTTCTAATGAGTTGAGAGTACTAAGAAATTAAGTTGATGACTCCATCGCCTAATGGATTGCTTCAGGAAGCTGGTCACTTCATCCAGCAGGAAGATGATCCCTTTGAGTTGTCAAATTGTTATCCAAAATAAGTCCCTACTTATTTTGGCTAACTTTCCTTCATCCTTCCTTATTTTGTGCCTCTGTTAAATTTTTCCACTTTTTAGGAACCCAAAATTATCTAGAAATGGTTTGATGGGATAGAGAATTCTCTCACCTTTCTAGAAAGGTAAAATTTTCCTTCTAACTCCTTCTTTTTGCAAGTTATGGCTTGACAGAGTTTTGAGGGAAATTTTCCCTAGGAAGGCCCGCAACCAATAGGAATGTGCCACGAGGTAGGGCAGAATGGTGGGTCAGTGGAGGTAAGTTGGAAAAATCACCAAAGAGCGAGTGGGGCACAAAGGAAAGTTTTTTCCCGTGGGCCCATGGGGGAAAAGAAATGGCTTGAGGCCCGTACCGAATGAGGAGGCGCCATGTGGCGGCGGAGGTTTGACTGGCAGGGGCATGTTAAAAAATTTCCAAAAATGGCGCAAACAAAATTTTGGCCCAGAGGGCAGTGGGATTTAGGGTGGTGGAGTAAATTTTGGCTTTTTGCCAAAGTAGTAGAAAGGCACAAAGGACAAAATTGGCCCGCAAGTCTACCACGGAGGAAATGGAAATTTTGGTTAAATCCCCATAGACTAATGGGAGAATGACACATGTCTTGTTCTCGGCAGAGGTCAAAAGCATAGGGATGATTTGGAAATTTTTCCAAAGTGGCCAGCAGTGTCAAAGGAAAAATTTGGAGTGCGTGCCCACAGTGAATAGGGTGGTGACAAGTGTCCCAGAGCGGCGGGGCGTGGAGGAATTTGGAATTTTTTCCAAAATTCAAAAAAGTGTAAAATGGCCATTTGAACTCATGGCCAAATGAAGAAGTGCCATGTGGTAGTGGAGCGGTGGAGCATGGATCTTTTTGGGGAATTTTTTAAAAATTCAAAAAAGGGGAAAATTTTAGGTTTCGGCCCGCCGACCCAATTTTTGCCCCAATTTTGCCCTAAATCTTCAGAGGGGCATATATTTGGATCCAGAGCTTGGTTTTTCTCATTCTTAGTGTCATTAGAAAGATATTGTCCTCTACATGATGGAATCTTCAATTTTGTTTTTTTGATGGAGTTTAATCAGAGAAAAATGAAAAAACGCGTGTGGCATGGGGAAAAGAGCAGAACCAACATTGAAACACCGTTTTTAATGCAGTATTGCTTCCATTCTTCTCCAACATGGTCAAAAATCCTGGGGAATGAACTTGTAAGGGTAACCATGCTATTTTGATGGATCTGGTCAATGGTTGAATCATTCATTTCAATTTTCCCACATTTCTCCTTCCTTAACTTGGTTTTTCATTGTTAAAGGCCAGATTTGGCTCATTTATAAAGGGTTGGACATTTTTTATGTTCTGCAGGCTCCCTCCTTCACCTTGACAAGTGAACTTGTGGAATATCAGACCTTTTTTAGGACTAAAACATGTTTTTTTACCTTCTTGCTGTTGTAATGCACTGTATTTAAAACGGGAATGACAATGCAAGCTCTATGAATGCATTTTCAATCCTTTCTTTTGTTGTTTGTTGTATCCTGATCCTTCATTACAATTTTAGAAATTTTTGCATGATTTGTGTTGCATTTTTTATAATCTATGTCAATCTACAGAAATAGATGTTCACCACTCCTTTGGTATATCACCTTGTCAGTTTAATTTTATCTTCTTTTCTTTCTATCCTTGTTTCCTTGGCAGAATTAGAGTAGAATTTTGAGTTAAACCTATAAAAATTTCATGCATACATCTGATCAGAGGAGTAGAGGAACTAACCTTCAATCTGGATAGTTTTTTTTTCCCATTTTTACAAGTCCCACACTTGTGGAAAATATTCCATGTTGTGCTATCACAGTAAATGACCCAATTCTCACTTACAGATCTGAAGGTCATTTAGGGGGTGCTCCTGATTTGCACTAACAGATTTTATAGGTGACTTTTTTTATTACATATTTATAACAACATCAACAATCCAAGTGTGGCATACATGTAAAGAGAAGTGAAGGCTTTGCATCATCTAGTCACTCTATGAAATCTGACTCTAGACTTCCCACATAGACTAGGGCACCTAGATTATAGATGAGGGTGTATCAAGTGCACTGAGCCCTTTTCTAGGAAACCCAATCCATCCAAATCACTTGGATCTACATTTCCTTAGGATCCATTGTGATAGTCTCTTGTTCATGTTCATTCGGTGTTTATTGCAACATAGTCTCACGACATCTTCTAAACAACTAAAGGATCTTTCAGCCCTATTTCCACATAAGGGTTTCATATTTTTATATATTAGTGTAGACACTAAAATTAGGTCATACTCCCCTTTGGTTCCTCAACAAATAAATACTTACATCACATTCACCTAGCCATGGCCCCCTTCACGCCACTAATATTAATTTAATTAATTTCATTAAATTAATTCATTATCTTAACAATATTTATTATTTAAATCTCCTAATTTAAATAATGCCCACACTTACACCTCACCTAGACACCTCACCAAGCCAACTCACCCTAAGACATATTCTTAGTAAGTTGCCATAACTAACTAAGACTTACCCAAACCCTAAAAATAAATTCCTACATTCCCTCTAACCACATTCCCACATGTTGACAAGAACCTTCAAGTCTGATCCATGGGTGAACAACACGAGATCCCTGAAAATCAAGGGGATCTGGCTAGTTTAGTAAACCTAGGAAATCCCACCTTGACCGATGTCGGTTACCCATAACCTTCACTGGTTAAGCTAGAACCGCTGTCGGTCACATTTTAATCCCTAAAACAACCTTATTTTTGGGGTTGGAAAACATTGGGAATTTTTCTGAGAGATAAGACATCTTTTTAGAGCTAGTTTCTGCAAGAACACACATGCAAGGAAGGAGATCAAGAATTTTCTCTTGCACAGGCATCCATCAATCACCCAACAATCATCCAACACTCACCCCAGCATAGATTTGATCCAAACAAGAAAAAGGGATCGCACATGCAGCCCATGTAGGAGCTTTCCAATGTTTGGTGATCCTACACAACATTCAACCTCTTACCGACACCTTCATCCATCACTCACAAGCACCCAGAACCAAATTTTAAGTAAGTAGAATAGTTTACTCCTCAAGTTCATTCATTTTATCATTGTATTATCACCCTTTATTCTTGTAGCCATCCATTGAGATACTCACCCCTGCACATACCCATTAAAACCCCACCAAACTCCATCCAAATAGCTTAATACCTCGTTTCAGCCAACCAAGTCCTTTTGGAAATCACAAGGGAGACCCAAAGCTCAATCTGTGGCATTCTCAATTTTCCACAGTAACTGACACAAGCTATCCCCAACCGGCATCAGTCATCCTTAACCGGCATCAGTCTCTGTATTTACCAATAGAGTCCAAAACAATGACCCACCCAGCTATTCTCACATCACCCTTAATCACCTGTGACCTACCTGAGACCTCTGTCAAACCTGTAGAGACCCAGAACTAGTTACTTGACCTTCAAATCTTATTTTAACGTAGCCTATTAGATTATATATTTCTTATTGTGTTTTAAATGAGATACCTAAATCATTTTAATTGCAATAGGATTTACTTCATTACCAACATTACATTGTTTTAAACAATGGACTGACAGTCATCTAGGAAGTATCACAGTTCCCAGATCTAACACAAGCTAGGTAGTTCACTGCACATATTGTTTAAATTTTATTTGGTGGTCTTGTGTTCCAATTCAGGTAGTTCCTCCTAGCCAAAGGAAGCTCTCATGATCAGCTTTGGATTCAGAAGTCATACACGTGCAACAACCCAACAACCAACATTCCAATAGGTATTCCTCCTATGCCCATTACCCTATCTGTTTCATCAATATTCAAAGAAACATCTAAGAATCAAGTGAAACATTTTGGCACGCCCAGTGGTACCCATCCAGGGTTCCTTGAATTTTATTCATTTATAGGAAAATTTGTGTGTTTGTTTCCCTTCTGAAAATCATACACATTAATTTTCTTCCTTGGTAACCCTCTTTTTCTTTCTATTTGCTCTAAAAGAAACCTTTCCTTTTGGTGTACTTAAAAAGAATAATTTCTTATTGTTTTCTACATTTTAGTGAAAGAGCATCCCTCTTCCTATTCATCCATTTGTGTCATCGAACTTCATATTTTGATTTGGGGTTAAAATAAGTGCATTGCATTCCATTCTGATTTATCGCATTCTTTCACATTAATTGAGGGCAACCTATATGCTAGAAGCCATTCCTAGCTAATGGTTGACAAATGAATCATAGAAAGCACATATCTCTCTCTGAGTCTTGCCACATTACACAAATTCAAAACAAATACATATTCTTAAACAACATCTTTCCTAGGAACACCTGTCAACGATCGCACTGATATGAGGATTGGAAGGTACTCCCCAGCTCGTTGCTCTATCGAGTCATACTTTAGAGAAAATCCCACCCCCACCATAACATACCTGAAACCTCACCTTTTAGATCTCCTTGTTTGTAGGAATCCATCCTCGCCAAAAAACTCAATTTTATAGTTCATGAGTCAGTTTTTAAATAGCATAAGCTAAACAAACATAATAGAAAAGGAACTCTTAGGATCACATTTTTCTTAGTGTTTCTTCTTGGCTTGCATTTGAGGTGAGAGGTCATGTTTCTCATTCTTCTTGTTTATCCTTGCACGCTCCTCATCATAGTTGGTGTATTCTAGCTTCATCATTCTCATAATTTTAGATTTGATTCCACATCAGATTTTAATTCACAACCATTTTTCTTTCATCACTATTTCAATTTCATAGTGACTGGTGTTAGTCTAGAGACCATCATCGGTTACCCCCTAACCATCATCGGTTATACCCAACTGGTGTCAGTTCACTATCAGTTTGGTTAACCTACCCAAGTTCCTGATAGGACTTACACCTACACCTACAACATCTTTAACACCCATACCTCTAATAACCTCCGCAACTTCTTCATTACCCACTACACTTCAGTATTTGTCTCTCACACCCCTTACTCGACCTGCATCATCTACCTTCATAGAACTTGCATTATCCCTGTGGGTAACTCGACCTCTTCCCCCATCTACTTTTCCCTCTAAATCTTGTACACCCATATCACCTTTACCCAAGAAGATGCAACACAAAAACAAAAACCCGCAACCCTCTAATAAGGTAGTCAAAGAAACCATACACCCTCCTTCCTGTTCATCTACCCTACTCCTACCCAAACAAACATGACCAACACCTAAGAATACTCTAGCACCAAAAAACATGGCTCAACCCATTCCCCTTCCTGCAAGGACCGTTCCTCAACAATCAACCATACCTATACCCAAACCCACTTTCACTTTCCATTGCGATCCACTAGCGGGGTCCTATGCCAAAATATTAACCAACCTCCTTGAGACTTCCGTTATAACATTACAGCCACTCAGACCTTATGACCCCCTCAAACCCAAGCCAAAAGGGTTTGATGACACTAAAATTTGTGCCTACCATCATGTGCTAGGGCACGATATGGAGAAATGCAAGACCTTGAAAATTTTCCTTATCCAGTTGTGTCCTCTGGAAGCCAACTTTGATGATGATGACCTTCTCAATGAGAACACTACTTCACCGACACCCATTCCCATAGTCCTTCCTTCATTGCCCACTTGACAACCACAACCTCCAACACCACAACTCCTATAACCACCTCTAAGATTTGAAATTAACATGGTTCACATCAGAGAACTTGCCACACCATCACCTAAATGTCGTTGCACTCAGCTCACTTCACAAGGATTTTCTCCTCTAGTAGGTTTTTTCCCATCACGTCATAATACTACTCATCCTACTCCTTCTCTATTTAATAACTCCCCTCAAATCAACATGATACACATCACTACACGTGCTCAAAAGGATAAAGGTAAGGAAAAGGAAACTAACCCACTAATCAATCCTATACCCAACATACCATTTGCACCCATACCTAAAACCACTATCCATGGCCCCACATACCCCATTTCTAATGGAGTCAGACATCACACCATGCTAAAAAAATTACACCAATCTCCCCTCAAAATGTCCCTATATGACCTCATCTAAATGTTGGAATCCCATCGTCAAGCTCTCATGGAGGTTATTCAATCTATTAAGGTTTTACCCAATGACCCTACATATGTAGCCTCCATTATCACACCCCATCATGTAGCCTCTCTCACCAAATTTCCACCTTTATCCACACCAAACCCTACTCACCAAGTATCCTCCCTTAGCTTCTCAAAGGAAGAGATCGAACCACACAAAATGGATAACCCAGACCCAACCCTCTTCATCTCTATCCACATCGATGATATACGTGTATGTTGTGTAAAGAGTGATGGGGGTGCTAGTATTAATATCATTTCATCCCATGCATTCACTCAAATGTGCATACTTGATAATTACATGCATAAACATCCTGTCATGTTATGTTCATTCAACGATGCTATCACCTCTGCACTAGGAACCATCATCCTCCATGTTCGCATGGGCCCCCACACTGTTCTAGAGTTATTTTACATCTTGGAGGGGAAATTCTAATATAACTTGTTGCTTGGTAGACCCTGGATTCGTGTCATGGGTTAGGTTCCTTCCACTTTGTATCATTGTGTAAAGTTTGAACATGAAGGACACACCTATACATTACAGCTGATACATCACCTTTTAAAACATGCAACATGCTTTACCCATTAAGGCATCTACCTCCACAACTGCTACCGCTTCATCTATATTTTCGCTTACCTGTACAGTCGCCACTTCCACCACACATACCTCTTTTACTCCTCATGCTGCCACAACCTCCATGGCCAACCCATCAGTCTCCCAATCCGTTAACTCCACCTCTACATCGACCTTTGACATGTCATCTATTCCTACTACCCACATACAAAACACTGCTCCCTTGGAAGGTGTTTTTCAATGCCTCACTCTGGGTGAATACCACCTATATAGTGTCAACACATTCCTTACTCCACAAGAGTATGGAATTCTTCACCAACACCCTCGCTATGATCACCACATAGGAGAACACCTCCTTTATGGTCCTCCTTATCTTTGTACCAATATCACCTATGGGGGACTTGATACTACCACGTACACACCCAAACCACCATGATAAACCCACCCATTTTCCACTGACTTCTAGTCTCTCACCAATCACCATTTTTCCCACACCTTCCTACACCAATCTGCATGAAAGGGTTTTGGTTTTGGATTTTATGAGCAAGGCCACCATACCATTATTCCATGGACCATCCATAAACATAATGATTGTAGTGGTATCGGATTTCCTGAACCACCTACCAAATAGGCCCGCATTGAACTCATCAAGGACATCAACCTTATCCACCTTCTTCACCCACTCCGCCTACATCACCACCTTCACCGATAGAGTCGATGGATCCTGAATCTATCCCTCCTAACCTTTTTTTTCATAAACACCATTTCATTTGGACCTTTCACTTATCAACGCAAGGGTGAGGCTCCTTCCTCTCTTCCCTTCATGTATCCTGAAATGATCAATGACGATACACCTTAAATTAATGTCATCTAATGTCAGGATGATGAACCTATACTCACCTACCTTGGTTCAGAAGAATCATAGATTCATCGGTCGTTACATTCTGATACATAAGCCATGTTGAATGAATCGACTATCAAAATCAACATTCATACTTAGGATGACCCATACATCCTAAAGATCAACCAATATTTGGACGTTGCTAAACAGGAAGCCATCACTTCTTTTCTCAAAGATCATAACCATGATTTTTCTTGGTCTTATGCAAACATGCTTGGTATTGACCCCACCATAGTGGTCCATAATATCATAACCATTCCTGATGCCAAACCCATCAAACAAAAGCTGACAAAAATGCACCCTCACATTTCACTTTTTGTCAAAGAAGAACTTCAGAACCTTCTTTCTGTCTCCTTCATATTACCCATTGATTATCCTCGTTCTATTTCTAACATTGTCCCTATCACTAAGTTGACAGGGGAACTCTACATTTTCATGAATTTCCTTGACCTCAACCTTGCCTACCTGAAAGATGACTTTCCATTACCTGATATTGATCACATGGTTGACCTTACCACTAGTCACGAGATGCTATCACTCATGGATGGCTTCTCAGGTTATAACTAAATCTTGCTTTCCCCAGAAGATCAACATAAAACCACATTCATCACCCCTTGGGGGACCTTCTGCTACCGAGTCATACCTTTTGGCCTTAAAAACACAGGTGCCACATATCAACGGGATATGAATTACATCTTCCATAATATCATGCATCATATATTGGAAGATTACGTTGATGATATCTTGGCCAAATCTAAACACCGCTCTGAGCACCTTGCCATCCTAAAAACCATTTTTGATTTTCTCATTAAATATTACGTTCACCTTCAGCTTAAGAAGTGCTTCTTCACCTTCCTCTTAGGAAAAGTCCTGGGCTTTATCATTTCACTACATGGTATAGAATTTGACCCTACTAAAGTCAAGGACATTCTCAAAATGCCTCTGCCTACTAACCTTAGAAAACTCCATAGCTTGCAAGGTAAGTTGCAGTCTATTCGACATTTCATTTCACAATTGTCTAATTGGTGCCAACAATTTCATCATCTGCTCAAGAAGGATGTTTCCTTTAAATGGGATGATGACTGCCATAAATATTTTGAGGCCTTAAAACAATACCTTCTCCAACCACCCGTACTCATTCCACCTAAAGACGATTAACCTTTCTAACTATATATCTCAACTACTGATCATTCCTTGGGAGCCATGCTCACTCATCGTGATGAACAACACAGAGAGCAGGTGGTTTATTATATAAGCCATACTCTTTGTCACCGTACAATGACTTTAATCACCTTCTTATATACCTCATGATGTTAACTCCATCAGAACCTTCACCTTACCAAATGACACTCTTCTTCGATGGTTCCAAGTGTCAACGTGGGGGTGGTACTGGTATTATCCTCATTCTGCTTGATGTTGAACCCATGAGTGACCTTTGGTACAAACAATACTCCGACTACCTTTCTCTCTCCATCTTACCTCCCAATCTCACTTGTAATGGACAACGCGCCTTCCTTAAAAAGGTCTCTTGTTATGTCATCATGTGGTACAAACAATACTCCGACTACCTTTCCCTCTCCATCTTACCTCCCAATCTCACTTGTAACGAACAACGCAGCTTCCTTAAAAAGGTCTCTTGTTATGTCATCATGTGGGGCCTCCTCTATAAGCATGGATTTGATGGTATTATCTTATGATGCCTCATGAGTTCTAAAATTCCTTGTACCATTAAGAAAGTTCATGATGGCATATGTGAAGGTCACTTTAGTGGACTTGTTGTTGCTAAGTGTATCCTTTGCGTAGGCTATTACTGGCTGAGCCTTAACCTTGATTGTTACAACTATGTAAAACGTTGTATAAAATGCCAACAACACACCAACCTTCGTCATACACCCAGTCATGCCTTATAGGTCTCCCGTGACCTTTGGCCCTCCTCTCAATGGGATTTAGGTCTTATCGGAGAGAGTAACCCCCATTCTTCCCAATGACATCAATGGATCATCATTACTACCGAATACTACAAAAAATGGGTGGAACCCATACCACTCATCTCCATGAAAGCTAAGAAAATATGTGAGTTCATCAATCATCACATTAGTTGTCACTTTGGTGTTCCTTATTGCCTCATCCCTGAAAATGGAAAACAATTTAAAAATAAAACATTGCAAGAACTTTGTGACGACTTCGACATTCAGCTAATTTTTTCCCTGCCTTATTACCCACAAACCACTAGCTAAACCCTAAACAAAATTCTCATGAAAGTGGTTAATGATATCAAGAAGGATTGGCATACACACATTCCTTTTTCCCTATGGGCCTACCACACTAGTATTTGAACCTCCACTGCTACCACACCATTTTTTCTAGTCTATGGTACCGAGGTGGTTCTACATCTCAAAGTTCAAATTCCCTCACTCTACATTTCTCTCCACGACATGCTCAATGATAATGAATTTTGTCAACACCAATTAGCACCACTTGAGTTATTAGATGAATGTTGTCTTAATTCTCTTGATCACCTTCAAGTTTACCAAAAATGTATCAAACGTGCCTACGACAAACACGTCAATGAACGAACATTCCAAGTCAGTGACCTTGTCCTGAAAGAAAATCAACACATAACCAAAGCAGAAAAAATTAAACAAGGAAAAATCACTTCTAATTGGCTAGGACCATACATCGTGACTCACACTTATGGATCAGGTGCTTATCATTTGTCTTCACTTGATGGTAAACTAGAACCTAAGACCATTAATGCCTTTCCTCTTCGATCATTCTACTGTTGACCTATATTCCTACCTCACCTTTTTCCTAATTTGATGCTCGTCCCTTGAATGTTACCCACTTCCTACATCTCACCGATGACTAAAAATGAATCATGTGAGTACCTGTCACTTATGAGATTACATGGTCGTTTCACCCTACTTTTTCAACAAGAATCCTATTCTTCACCTTGGTCTTGTCCATGACTTCAAAGATCCACATGGGACCTAACTCCTTAATTCAAACTTGTAAAAAAAAAGATGACTCCCTCAAAAGGACATCTTCCTCTCAGCAATCGCTGCTGTAAATAGTCTACTCCCTCAAAGGACAACTATGTAAAGCTAAAACAAAAAACAAAAAAAAACAAGAAGAAGAGAAAAGTGGAAGCTTCCAGCATTGATCAGCTTCACGAAGACCTCAAGGAGTTAAATTCCTCATCCCAGATAGATTTTCCACATCGATCAATCTATCTCAAATAAAATTCAAAACAAAGAACTTTTTAGTCATGGACTTGCCCATTGTGACCTCAGACCTCTTGCCGAAAGAGCATGCTACGACATATCATATAAAATTTAACCACCTTTCACTTTTCTCACCATTCCCATGCCCCTTTTCTGCCACCTCAAGGGACCTCCTGGAAACCAAGACATTTGGTGATCATGTGACTACTTTTCACCTTAGAACAATCAATCATGCAATGTCTTTAGGTTCTTACGTTCATCACCTCCTCCACGGTATGATCTACTCGGTATGATCCTAACCAATCAAGTGGCTTTATTTCCTCCTATTATCTTTTAAATGAAATTATTTACGTTTTGATTACCTTATACAGGCTTTGGTCCTTAACACTTACCTTTGGGGTAATCTTCTTCTTTTACCACAATCGACGTCACCTATACAAATTTGTCTATAACACACACAAACCTAACAAACCTAAACCCACAACATGCCTAAAACCTACCAACTCATTTTCATACCCCCTCATATTCGTCCCTAGCTTATGGGAGAACTACATCAGCCTAAGGTCCCTTTTCACTAGGAGTATGTAGGTAGTACTCCAAGGGCATGGGGCCCTTAGAGGTTAGCTCAGACACTCTCTACCCTAACCAACTCATCTTTTCGTCTTCCTAAAATCACATTTTTCCCCTATGTAGTTTCATTTTTGTATTATAGAATTGGAAATTAAACTGTACAAATAACAAGTTGTAACACATTTTATCATAAATGCAACATACATTTATTATGACTACCATTTCTATACCATCAAAATGTGTATATTATAACACATCTCACACATGAAACATTTTATCATTCATTTCACAAAATAATGAATCACAACTTCTACTACTTGAAACACAACCATGCCTAGACCACTAACCTGACTCAATCATGCCTAGACCACCTGACTCGATCCATGCCTATTACCTAATTCAGCCATGCCTAGACCACTAACCTGACTCAACCATGCCTAGACCACAAACCTGACTCAATCCATGCCTAAACCAGCCTGACTCCATCATGCCTCACTCACATAAGCTTTCGTCCATATCACGATTTTTTTTAAAAAATACTCATACAACACCAACAAAACAATCATCTCACGTATCTCATCATATAAATAAATGGGTATCTCAATATATATACATGGATATCCCAACTATAGACACCAAATTTGTGTCTTACGACCCCCCGTGCCCCGCATCCCATTTCGCAACCTAGCCTCACCACCTAAACCTTGCACAATTATTTATTAATTACCTTATATTTAATAAATCCACATCTCCAAACCTGCCACCACATTTTGCCACCTCATCATGACCTAGCCCTAACCCTAAACTAACCTAATTAAGACCTATAACTTGGTCTACATCCACACCCATGACTAATTACTCATCACCCACACCAAAATCAACCTAATAATGACTTGACCAAGCCCACAACTAATTCCTCAGGAGAAAAGGAGGGAAAGTTGGCTATTTTACTAAAAATATCCCACTTTGACTTAACCGACATCGGTTCCTACTCGACTGCCATCGGTTACGTAACCGCCATCGGTTCCCTGTAAATGACCTCCCCCAACCAAAAACAAAGGGGTGGATTTTCATTGATCGGAATATCAGAAGTCATTGGAAGGATCCGAAATTCACTTGGTCGAACAAAGACAAGTGAAGGAAAGAAAGGAGTTTACAGAGAAGGACATCAAGCCCAAGACTGCAACTGAGTAACCAGAGCCCAATGAAACTCATCTAAGCATTGGGAGAGAAGATAGCTTATCTTTGATTATCCGATCATCCTACCTGAGCCTTGCCTTTGTTATCACAATATTTGGACCTGTATCTTCATGAGGAACTAGTAAGTAGTATCTTGTATGTTCTTTTCATAACATTTCTTGAACTTCTGAATCACATCAATTCTAATTCTATTCTTAGATCTACTACCCAGTAACACCCTCCATCTAACTATCATTCCTCTACCCCTACACTGCCCCAAGGACAGCTCCCATACCCTCTGAGCCTTCTCCATCACCCCATTACCTATCCCCAATCATTTACTAGCCTTATAAATACCGTAGCCACCTCATAGCCAACCTTCACTAAAATCCCCTAAACCACTGCCCCTACCGATATCGGTTAGCAGAAACTAGTACCGGTGATAGTGACCGGCATCGGTCACTGTGATTCAAAACCAAAACTAGTCCTTTCCTCTATTGTTTTAACAAGGTAATTAAATTATAATTTTGCAATAATTTGTGTTAATTCATATTAGCAGGGGAACTGAGCACCTTCGAAAGGAAGTTTAATACTTCCTGGGCCCAAGGCAGTTCCCTCATTTATTGTCTATCTAGAATCTGGTGGTCTTGTATTCTTACTTGCAGGTAGTCCTTCCTAGACAAAAAGGAGTTCTTCACAATCGATCTGATCTCTCTCTACGGTACACGCACACCCTCTCAACATTCAACAGGTATTCCTCCTAGCCCTAACCCTTATCTGTTTCTCAAAAGAACGAAAGGATAGAAGCAACTCTATTCCAGGAACGGAAGCATTTTGTGCAAAACATTTTGGCACGCTCAGTGGGACCCAATCAGGCCCGACCCAAGGCCGCAACCAACCATTTGGCCCGACCCAAGGACGAAACCAACCAATCAGTCCCGACCCAAGGCCGCAACCAACCATTTGGCCCAACCCAAGGCCGCAACCAACCAATTAGGCCCGACCCAAGGCCACAACCAACCATTTGGCCTGACCCAATGTTGTAACCAACTAATCAGGCCCAACCCATGGCCCTCACTAATCAATCAGCCTGACCCAAGGCCGCACCAATTAAATACCTCACCCAAAGCCAACAAATTACAATTTTATCCACCCATCATGTAGCTTTTTGTTTAATCGAGCTCACGTGTTCGTGTTTTAGCATGATTAGGGTACTTGACTTGATCAGTCCACCAACTTTGCCTAGACCAAGACCGTGACGTTTATCTCAACCAAACCAACCATTTGGTACTAGCCGAACATGCCTAAACGTTCCTGTACCTTACCCGTTATATCCCCTAGAGTTACTTCCTATGCCTTGGATACCAGGATTATATCACCCTTGTTTGGATAAACTATCGACCTTTGCCTATGAATTGCTTGTTTGCTCTTCAAATCATGTACCCTCGTCACACTACTGCATTTCAATGTGCGTCTACTTCTTTGGACCTACCCCACCATCTTACTATCATCTCAACACCATTTACCCTTTATCAAACCTATCCTTGATTTCACGCTACCTCAATCTGTGATAGATTTGAGGGGGATTACCTATACCCTTAATAGGAGTAACCACTTCTTATTATTGTCAGTGCAGCTTTACAAGACAAGCTACATGACAACAAGGGGCTAATGTAGACACCAAATTTGTGTCTTACGACCCCCCGTGCCCCACATCCCATTTCGTAACCTAGCCTCACCACCTAAACCTTACACAATTATTTATTAATTACCTTATATTTAATAAATCCACATCTCCAAACCTGCCACCACATTTCGCCACCTCATTATGACCTAGTCCTAACCCTAAACTAACCTAATTAAGACCTATAACTTGGTCTACATCCACACCCATGACTAATTACTCCTCGCCCGCACCAAAATCAACCTAATAATGACTTGACCAAGCCCACAACTAATTCCTTGGGAGAAAAAGAGGGAAAGTTGGCTATTTTACTAAAAATAGCCCACTTTGACTTAACCGACATCGATTCCTACTCAACCACCGTCGGTTACGTAACCGCCATCAGTTCCCTGTAAATGACCTCCCCCAACCAAAAAAAAAGGGGTGGATTTTCATTGATCGGAATATCAGAAGTCATTGAAAGGATCCGAAATTCACTTGGCCGAGCAGAGACAAGTGAAGGAAAGAAAGGAGTTTGCAGAGAAGGACATCAAGCCCAAGACTGCAACTGAGTAACCAGAGCCTAGTGAAACTCATCCAAGCATTGGGAGAGAAGATATCTTATCTTTGATTATCCGATCATCCTACCTGAGCCCTGCCTTCGTTATCACAGTCTTTGGACCTGTATCTTCATCAGGAACTAGTAAGTAGTATCTTGTATGTTCTTTTGATAACATTTCTTGAACTTCTGAATCACAACAATTATAAGTCTATTATTAGATCTACTACCCGGTAACACCCTACATCTAACTATCATTCCTCTACCCCTACACTACCCTAAGAATAGATCCCATACCCTCTGAGCCTTCTCCATCACCCCATTACCTATCCCTAATCATTTACTAGCCTTATGAACACCATAGCAACCTTATAGCCAACCTTCACTAAAAGCCCCTAAACCACTGCCCCTACCGATATTGGTTAGCAGAAACTAGTACCAGTGATAGTGACCGGCATCGGTCATTGTGATTCAAAACCAAAACTAGCCCTTTCCTCTATTGTTTTAACAAGGTAATTAAATTATAAATTTGTAATAATTTGTGTTAATTCATATTAGCAGGGGAACTGAGCACCTTCGAAAGGAAGTTTAATACTTCCTGGGCCCAAGGCAGTTCCCTCATTTACTGTCTAATTAGAATCTGGTGGTCTTGTATTCTTACTTGCAGGTAGTCCTTCCTAGACAAAAAGGAGTTCTTCACAATTGATCTGATCTCTCTCTACGGTATGCGCACACCCTCCAAACATTCCACAGGTATTCCTCCTAGCCCTAACCCTTATCTATTTCTCAAGAGAATGAAAGGATAGAAGCAACTCTATTCTAGGAACTGAAATCCCTCCTCTGTACAAAACACCAACATGTCTATCTCAAAATAAATCATCAGAACACAGGACAATACTCAATAGAAAATGTCATCGGCACGCAGGCTGGTCTCATATATAATAAAATAATAAACCAATACAAAATCTCTTCGGCATGCAGGTCAATCTCATATATAACAAAATAATAAACAAATACAAAATCTCTTTAGCATGCAGGCCGGTATATGCTCAAAATATACAAAAAAACTCATACATCCTCACTATATTCAGCATGTAGGCCTGTAATATCAAAAAAATGACTACCATACATCAATAATTAGGAGCCATATATCAGGCATCTCGGTGGTTATCCTCCATATCTGTACCTCATGTACCCTCTACCTCCTCGGCCACTTTCTAGCAACTGGCTAACATCTCCCCACCCATAATAGGTGGTGGTTGGGTCCCTGCTGGCACCTCACTTGGAGCTAGTCTTCATGCACTGGTAGCCTCAAAGCTCGATGGCCCCATGTTCTCTCCACACTATGAGTGTAGGATCTAGTCCTCTCACTCAATGCCTGTTGTGCCCAATACTCTCCATAGGATAGAAAGTCTATCCTGGCTGCCATCAGCTGGTCTTGGTAATATCTAGCCTCACCTTGGGCATTCTATAACCTAGATATAAGCATGGTATGTGGTGACCCCATAGGCCTCGGCCCCTGTACTTATCCTATAGGACCCTGTCCTGCTCCTTCCTACGAACTAGGACCCTGTTGCAGTGCCTATGGTTGTGCCATCTATCCATGTTCCTATGTCTAGGTTTGTAAGGCCCCAATATGTGCTAAGATGTGGCCAACTAACCCTAGAACCTTGTCGCTTATTCCTGTACGGCCGCCACCTGACCATCATCTCCATCTCCATCTCCATTCCCACCCTGGGCCATCTAGGCCTATAGACTAGCCACATGTACATGTAGCTCCACTACCTCTACCTCTAAGTTCACCAACTATGTTTGCACCATACCCAATAGGGTAATAAGAGTAGCCACCTACCCCTGTAGGGTGTCTCTCTACACTGTGATGGTGGCTAGATCTGACTACCTCGGTCTGGGTGGTATGGCTCGTAAATGGGCCACCCACCACTGTATATACCTATCTGTGACCATGGCATCATCAATCTAATGGTCCATTGCCTACTCCTCCCACCCTGTGGGAACTATAGGCTGTGGTAGAGGTACGGTCCTCTCCACGTCATCTATCCTATACTTTGGGAAGGGCGGAGGTACATCCTGTAATAGCCCAAACTGTCACCTAACTCTATCAACTGGGATCATCTCATGCTCCCCAACACAACAACCCTATATCCATCTCACCAGCTGGAGCTCAGCTAGCTCCTCATGCATATGCCTATATGAGGGGAATCCCACATATAACATCCATATAATTTCCACACTAGATAACCCCTCCAATAAAGGCAAAAAATAGGCCACATCATGTGTGGGCCTATCTGATTCCTGCTCTCCTATATCAAGTACCCATCACTTGTACCTCACCCACACCAATCTCGGTGGGAATGCATCTTCTTGGGGCACACCCACTAGATGCACACACACAATGTGCTCATATGCCTAGCAATGAAGTAAAAATGTACAACACATGTTGAATCTATGTAGCCATCCGTATGCCCATAACTCCCTATATAGCTACACTAGGAATGTTGGTGCTCAAGAAAAGTGGGTTTGATCTATCATCATGTCCTGGAGTACCCCCATCAACGATCAGGGAAAATGTCCACCTTCTATATCTGGTAGTGCAAAACAGCAAACTTCCTCCATCAATAGAACTATTAGCCTCATCTCATCTGGATGGGCTAGGTACATCTCTCCATAGCGAATGCTAGCACTATGGAATGTTAGCTCAGCCATCCCCTCACCAAACACCATCAGCATTAGCTCCTCTAAGGCGTTGGAGGAGATAGAGTAGACCTACGTACCCAATATGGGTAGCCATAGAATCCTGAACATGTCCTCCAAGGTGACAGTGATCTCACCCATCGGCAGGTGGAATGTGTTGGTCACGAAATCCCATATATTGATAAGCATGACCATTAAACTAGGCTGCAAGACTCCATGCTGATAGTGTCAAACCATACTCAAGCCCACCGCCTCCACATGTTGTAGCTCCTTAGGGGTCATTGTTCCATGCATTTTCATGAGTAGGGGTGGAACCATGTCCTGCATACGTAGCTTATCTCTCCCCTACATCCAATATGAACAATACATCAATCTCCATTTATCACACCCATACTTACCCCCTATCATTTCCCAACACCATCTTTTACCCCTACCCATCTTAATCAACCAACCTGTGGTACTTTTGGCCCCTTTCCCCCAAAACCTGACCGGTGTCGGTTCTCTCTAACTGACCCCAGTCACCCCTTAACTAGCATTGATCACTTGTTTAGTGACCTATACTGGTTACACACTGCCAACACC
Organism: Taxus chinensis; assembly: GCA_019776745.2. NCBI lineage: Eukaryota > Viridiplantae > Streptophyta > Pinopsida > Cupressales > Taxaceae > Taxus > Taxus chinensis. The sequence goes on along the minus strand of CM034149.1, from coordinate 93,726,814 downwards.
GGCCAAACCTGACTGACACTAGTCAATGTCTGGGTGAAAACCCACAACCCCCAAACCCCCCTTTCTCAAATACTTCCCCCTTTGACCCTTTTACCCACCTAAAAACACCTACACCTCCCTTACACCTCATCACCTACCATCCTCTCCCACTTATTTCTCTCCCCATTCCTATTTAACCCACTTTACCCTCCCATTTTCACATTTTATTTTTCCCCCACTCAAAACAAAAACCATAAAAATAATTTGCAACTCATCTAATTTATCTAACCAAATACATCTAGAGTTTGATGCTTACCTCATCATGTTTCTGTCATCTCAGTGGCACGTCTGGCTGCTGCACTGGTGGCTTGCCCAATCCCTCTCTAGCCTCTTCCATCACCAAATCTCCACCCGCATCTCCAACCAATCGAATCACATGCACCGATCCCGTGGACCCACCTCTCACAACCTAATCACCCACCATCCAGACCGCCAACTCAACACTCCTTTCTGTCTGGACACTTTTACCTCTTTTCTCTCTCTTTTGTCATTTTCTCAATTCATTGAATGATAAATGAATAGAAAAAAACACAATTTTTTTTTTATAACAAACCTGACCTAACCGATGCTGGTTTTCCCCTCACCAACATTGGTTGCATGCCCTACCTTACCGTGGTCAGTTTCACTATACCGGCGTCAGTTACCATTGACCAACATCAGTCACCCTCTCTGGCACAAAACCCAAAATTTTACCCTATTACCCTACCTATCCCTCCTTTTTTTCCACACCTCCCCTTTACCTTGACCATTTACCTCACCCAAACTTTACTTTGACCATTTACCTCACCCAACCTTTACCCTAATTATTTACCTCACCCTCGTGATCTCATCCTTTACTACCTACCCTCGTCCTCCTTTTGGGACTCATTATTTTACCCATACCTCAGCCTTACCCATGCCGTGACCTAGATATTTAGATCTAGACCATCGCTAGTGATCTTTGACCCCATGTGTTCGCTATACCTTGTTACATTGTTACATATATTGATTGACCTAATGACCTTACCTTGTCTCTTGTCATGACCGTTTATCCTAACCCTACCTTGGGTGTACCGAAACATACCAAAATGTTCCTACACCTCGCCTACATTTTGCTTCCTGACCATATCTTATACCTTGGATACCGGAATCACTTCGACCTTGTTTGGATGAACCTATTGACCATAGACAATTTAGAGTTTGCAAGCTCTTCAACCCAGTAATGTGCTGTAGTTTATAGATGTGCATGCATTTGATTATTCCTACCTTTGACCCTGACCCATTACCTAGTCTACCTGAGTCAACCTTTTTCCTTTTTTCACCCGCTCCCCACCTTTTCCCTTTCTCATATTTACCTTTTATCAAACCACTCACCGATTCTACCTTCTGCCTCACTAGTTCCTAGTTTGAGGGGGATCACCTTCACTCACACATGGGGCAACCACATCTTATTTTTGTTAGAGTCGCTTACTACTACAAGCTACACAAAAAAAGGGGCAAAATGTATACACTAAAATTAGGTCACACTCACCTTTGGTCCCTCAACAAATAAATACCTTCATCACATTCACCTAGCCATGGCACCCTTCATCCCACTAATATTAATTTAATTAATTAAATTTAATTAATTCATTATCTTCAGAATATTTATTATTTAAATCTCCTAATTTAAATAATGCCCACACTTACACCTTACCTAGTCACCTCACCAAACCAACTCACCCTAAGACATATTCTTAGTAAGTTGCCATAACTAACTAAGACTTACCCAAACCCTAAAAATCAATGCCTACATTCCCTCTAATCACATTCCCGCATGTTGATAAGAACCTTCCAGTTTGATCCATGGGTGAATGACACAAGATCCCAGAAAATCAATGGGATCTGCCTAGTTTAGTAAACCTAGGAAATCCCGCCTTGACTGACGCCGGTTACCCATAACCATCACCGGTAAAGCTGGAACCGTCATCGGTCACGTTTTAATCCCCAAAACAACATTATTTTCGGGGTTGGAAAACATTGGGAATTTTTTTTAGAGATAAGACATCTTTTTAGAGAAAGTTTATGTGAGAACACACATGCAAGGAAGGAGATCAAGCATTTTCTCTTACACATACATCCAGTAATCACCCAACAATCATGTAACACTCACCCTAGCACATATTTGATCCAACAGAGCAAAAGGGAATGCACATGCAGCCCATGTAGGAGCTTTCCAATGTTTTTTGATCCTTAACAGCATTCAACCTCTTACTGGCACCTTCATCCATCACTCACAAGCACCCAGAACCAAATTTCAAGTAAGTAGAATAGTTTACTCCTCTAGTTCATTCATTTTATCATTGTATTGTCATCCTTTATTCTCTTAGCCATCTATTGACCTCCTTTAATACTCACCCCTCCACATACCCAATAAAACCACACCAAACCCCATCCAAACAACCTAATACCTTGTTCTGGCCAACCAAGTCCTTTGTGCAATCAAAAGGGAGACCCAAAGCTCATTCTGTGGCATTCTTAGTTTTCCATAGTAACCAGCACCAGCTATCCCCAACCGGCGTCGGTCATCCTTAATTGGCATCAGTCTCTGTATTTACCAATAGAGTCCAAAAAAGTGACCCACCCACCTATTCTCACATCACCCTTAATCACTTGTGACCTGCCTGAGACCTCTGTCAAACTTGTAGAGACCCACAACCAGTTACTTGACCTTCGGATGTTATTTTAACCTAGCTTGTTAGATTAGATATTTCTTATTGTGTTTTAAATGAGATACCTAAATCATTTTAATTTCAATAGGATTTACTTCATTACCAACATTGAATTGATTTAAACAGTGGACTGATAGCCACCTAGGAAGTATCACACTTCCCGGATCTAGCACACGCTAGGATTTTCACTACACATATTGTTTAACTTTTATTTGGTGGTCTTGTGTTCCATTTTAGGTAGTTCCTCCTATCCAAAAGGAAGATCTCATGATCAGTTGTGGATTCAGAAGTCATATGCATGCAACAACCCAACAACTAGCATTCCAACAAGTATTCCTCCCATGTCCATTACCCTATCTATTTTGTCAATATTTAAAGAAACGTCTAAGAATCAGGTGAAACACTTAGTTTTCTTGAGTTACTTCCTTCATTTATTTAATCATTATTTATTACAAAATTTCATTAGATTAAGCTGGGATATTATATTTTAGCATAATCATTTTGGTGAACCTTACTTTCGATTCCTCCTTGCTTTGTTGCTTTATCATCATGAGTATCTCCATCAATGACTTCTTACTTGCCAACCCTGACTTAATACATAGAGTATAACATCCCCTTTCTACTACTCGCATTCCTACTAATATGCATCTAGAATCCATATATAATTATTTTATTGATGCATTTTCTTAACATATCTCTTTCCTAGCTAATTCTCATGTCGATCTTTCTATTTTTGATAATGATCCACCCTTGCATATCACGATTGACATCTAAAATATGGGTATTAAGTGTACTTTAATTGACAATGAATATGAAATTAATCTATGTCCCATGCCATTCCTTTTAAATATTATTTTATCCACTGCTAATGTTAGTCCATCATGCCTCTCTCTTCATACATATGATGGATCCATTCATCCATGTGTAGGTCACATTATTTTACCTACCATTATAGGGCCAAAAACTCTCAACATAGTTTTATTTTTCATTGACTTTCTAGTTTCATTTAATAATTTACTTGGTAGGCTATGCTTCCATGCCATGTAATTTATTACCTCTAACGTGCATCATTTTGTCAAATTTCTACATGCGGGTTTTAAGTATATCATTATTCATGATCATCATCCATAAAAATATTACGAACACAATCCAAATACTACATTTCTTATTCCAAGGGCCGACACTACTGATGACATACAACCCATAAGCAAGCTACCACATTTACCACCACCTAAATGATTCATTTTCATGACAAATTATGTACCAACTAAATCTATCCCTCCCTTGCTACTACCATTATTATGATTTTTTATTAAGGTCATGTCTCTACATCGGACGTTGCTTTAGCTCCTCCACCTCCTCATGTACCACCCTCATCGCTATGAAATCTTTTCACGTGCACACTTTTCATGATTGATTCTTATTAGGAACACATTCCATTCAATCCTACTTGTGATGACACTATATGTACATATGAGGGCTTGAATTATCTAGGTTTTTATTTTGAGGATCTCTACCCTCCACCACATGCTTTTCATATTTATCATGGGTTTTTTCATATCACTTCTACCTATGGCCTATGTGTCTTCCACCTCATAGTATTTCTTGCATGAGGTCCTCATTCCTCACCACTTACATTAGGAAAATCCTAGCTTGATTATATTGGAGGCACATTAGATCTTGATCATGCTCATATATTATTTCCTAAGCCATTTGGTCATGTCTTCATCTGCAATAGTTCCTTCCTTAGCTATACACAAAATCTCACTCATTTCTATGCACATGGATTTCCATTACCACCCTTCAATGATGATGAGTAGGCCATGGTTATGTACAACTTACACATTAATGGATCATTACGTGATCAACCCGAAACTATTGCTTACCAAGGATTTGATGCTTATCCATTTTGCTTTGACCCTAATACCAATGACCTTCTAGATGACATTACATGATTGTATTCTTCATCATATGCATTCGGGGGGAATAGCATCGACACACATCTTACATTTACCTTAGTACGTACATATCCTCTCACACATACATCTCGAAACACACTCATATAGTCATTACCCAATGACACAATCTTGTGGTTTGGTTCACACTTGAATTTTAAGGGAATTATAGTCACATGAACCTCACACACTATATGGTAAACACTACACAATACACATTACACATCTTCATGCATCCTACATCTTACATCTATCATGCATTATTCACACTTTTTGTTTCCTATATAGTCTATACATCTTACATTACACACTACACATTACACATAACATGACGACTTCTCATCACTACATGTATTACATGATTTACATATCATGCTAAATTTAATACACATAGGACACATATTATTCATCATCCTCTGCAAATTACACACTACCTACCCAACACATCCACACCATACAATCTTCATACATAACAAACACAACAAGCACACTACACACTCAACATGATCCGATATAATTTTTCCTACGATCATTCAACAACATATCCTTCCCAATCATCTTATTTATCACATAATGAATCATTTTTTCACACAAATAACACACCCCTCACATAAAACACATATGATACTTTACCCAATGATGCACTCTAGTCTCATAGTCCATATTGGAATGTTGAGGGTATACATCACAATTGGAACACATCACTTTCACGCATTCAACCATTCAACCTTCTTCTCATGTGACATGCTTAGGTGACATATGCCATAGGCTACATCCTTTCTTCCTCTAGCATCATTTAGTTATATATTCTTTATGATACATCATCAATTTCCCTACTCATCTTGTAGTGATATACACTTTAGGATAAATCATCACACATCATCACTACATATTCATCACATCATGCTACATACGACACATAGTTCAAACCATTTCCAAATGATGCACTATCATTTACGGTTCATTCTTGACTACTAATGGGTAATAAAAAAATGAACCTCATTACATATAGTTCATTTCACTAGGGGGTACACGGCTCTAATCACTCACTTTGCATTCCATTACATCCATCCATAGCATATTGCATATCTTGGTTGCACTTACTCTTGCTTGCATTTACTTGTACATGGTCATTTTATTACACATGCTAGATAGATATCTTATATGTCATTATCATACACACATGTCTGCTCACTTGTTTTCTAGTTTTGATTGTAGTCTCTACAAGTCTATTCCATGTAGAAAATATTCTTGGCACTAATCCCACAATAGTTCCCGGGGGAATCCGTATTCGTACACTACAGGTGCTATTGTTCCATTTTTTTTCATAGCACACTAATTTCTTGGTTTACACACACTTGGACATACATTTTTATATTTCTAACATGATAATGGGTGTTTTATGTGTAACATTTTCTATGCAGGGATATTTTCTTCCATACTTTTTTGTTATATTACCTGTTATTAATTGTTCATATTTGTGGGCTATGTCCTTTGTTTCATGTGCACACTTGTTTATTTATAACCATTACAGACTTGAGTGTCTTTCCAAACCCTGAGTGGTGTCCCTTGTTTGGAACCCAATTTTTGTTGTTTATATTATCTTCTTAGGCATTTAAAGTGTCTTCTTGCATACTACCTTACGCATTGTCTGTGTATCTTACACTTGTTTTCTACATGCATGTGTATTTATACTAACACCTATTTCCTATCCACTTGTTTGCATGTTCCTTGTTTTATACCAAGCACATCCCCTTCCCCCTACAAGTCTTAGTTAGTTAGTTCAAGTTAATGACTCAAGACTAGGAGTGATGGCTTAGTGCTGAGGCTAATGACTCAGTCATTGTGAGTTAAATGCCCCTAGAATGGGTCTAGGGTTAGGTGTCATGCTGAGGTGGAGGTGTGAGGATTAAATAAACTTAATTAAATTAATTAAATTTGAAAGGAATGATAACCGGATCGTACCAAGCCAAGAACATAGATGTTGATCAAACACCATGATCTATAAGATGAAAGTAATTTTTTAGAATAACTTTACATAAAACCTTTGAAAATAAATGAGCAACAATATCATATATTATTATGGAACTCAATGCAATACAATGAGAATGGGCCTTGCTTAAATAGGTAAGGAATAACAATCTAAGAACCAGTCAAGGTCGTAGATCAAGCAATAAATCAAGGAAATTACTAGTCATCAAAGAACTAGTTAAGGCCATAGATTTAGGAGAGAATTAGACATCAAGGATCTATTCAATACCATAGATCAAGGAAATAACTTTACCTAACAACTAGATAATATCTCCTAATATCTAAATAGGATAAAAGAAATATCAACACACATAAGTGGGTGAGGATAAATATAATAATAGTAAATAAAGTACCTAGGTGAACAAGAGCTAAGGTAAACACATACTCTAAAACACCCCTCAAGTGAAGTTAGGGGCAAAAATAGAAGTGGCATGTCCACAGTATGAGTCCTAGAAACTAGGCCTGATGAGGTACTCATGTATAATAACTGGGAAAAAAGGGACACTGCAAGGTACCCAAAACCAGTAACAACAAAATAAAGAGAGTAAAGACCTGCTCCAAGGCATCCCAAAAAGCTCAGATCAAAAAAATCATACAATACTGAAGAAGTTTGGTGTGCACTGTGATCTGAATCTACTACTTGATCACAAAACTCAAAAACAACTGACACTAGGTTTCACCAGAATAGCTCCATACAAGGAGACTATCAACAAAGTGATGTCAAAAGTGTAATAAAAAAACCAAACATAATTTGATCAACTACTATAAATAGGTGTGTTATGATCCAAGAACAAAAACCAAAGCAACAAGGCAAGGACACAAAATCCAGAGTGTCACTATCAGAGAAAAGCCAAGGTAATAAGGCAAGGACACAAAACTCAAAGAAGCAGGATCAACATCATACCCTCCCATACTACTGAATGGGTGGAGTGGCTCTACAAATTTGTATGAGTTTTCAAAACAACTACTCAACCAATGGAAAAGTAACACTGGAATGCACCAGAATAGATCCCCCATAAGAGATATTGTCAACATGCCAAAAGTGTCAAAAATATAGATACAAAATCTCTTAACAAACAAGAGAGATACACTACACCTGCTAAAGAAAAATTCTCAAAACAAGAAGCATCACAATGCATAAGGTATAGAAAGTGGATCAAGAGGCTGAACGGTGGAGGAGCCATGCCTGTAGAGTCCTCTCAACCAATTCCTATGTCGTCACCATGAGTGATTATATATCCACCCCAAATCAACATGGATGGATGAAGAAGATGCATGCATATGACTTAGTGCAAAATGCACAATGGGTGCATGCAAAAGAACATCAAAATGTGTGTCAAGTTGATCATGTATGACAGCTGAAATGTTAGGTTTCTCAAGCCTGAGTGAAGGTGTATAACTCATGTGTTGCTCATGATCCTCAGAAAGAGTTGAGTGAACAAAAAAATTATCTCTGTCAATGTGTGATCCCAATGAAGTATCTACTCAAAAAGTAATGTCATGACAAGAATTCCACTTAACATGTGGAATAGAGGAAAAAATACCCTATGAATGTCTTCCAAGGACTCCACTAGTGAAACCCATAGAACAGAGCATGCGAGAACTGAATTCAATGGTATGCTTATCAAAAACGCCATGCAGCTGAGAAGAAGTAGGATACACAACATGTGGTACTGTAATAGGCACAGATGTGGAAGAGCATGTAGTAACAAGATTCATAGGTGTATGAGCATCAAGAGTAGGAACAAACTCAAAGACTGATAGATCAATGTCAGTGGGTTTAGGAGAAATAGTTACAAGTGGACTAGGAGCATGGATATGGCTGTCCACAATATGATGGTGATGTTGTAGGCTAGCAAGTTTGTTCTGTAGGAAGTGTATTATTGTATCTTTATCGTGAATGAGTGATTGTAGAAGATAATTTCACTTCTTGAGTGATCTATTTTCTTCCACAAATTTTACAATATCCTCTTGAAGTTCACACACTTAAGATAAAAGCATATCATTCTCAGAATCCATGATAGATATAAAATGTAACTCTTAGAAGTTCAAGACATCAGGCTCAGCCAAATTTATGTCCACAATTGATTACAAAACTCCTTCATATTTGTTACTTTATAATTATAGTGCAATTATCAAAATAAATATTTCCAATGGAAAGAGCATGAAAAAAAAAGCACTTTTGTAAAAAAACGACACTAAAAACTGAGTTACCAATCAAAAGTTACAAGTTTTTTTATATTTTTCTCTGTTATTGATTTTAGTTGCCACTATAACAAAATAAATTGTTATTTCCTTCACCACACAAATAAAATTAAAGGGGTCTGAAGGTAAGCACTTACTAGTAGGAATCACAAGCTTTAAGCTCTAAGGATTTTAATGGGTGTTTCCACAACTTACTATTCTCAAGCGTGTCACATGTTATCAAGAAAGTCACATCCAACTGCCTCTTCTGGTAAAAAATACTATTTCTGAACTGTGTAGATGGTGACCTTTTTTTTCCAAAACTAGAAACCTACGGATATTCCCGAAATACTTAAAAATGTGCACAACATCCGTGGACCCCTGCCAAAAAAGGAAAGATCCAAAAAAAGTCCTACGCACAAACTAAAATAGCTATACCACAAAAGAAAACTACCCTGTGTAGATCCTAAGAAACCCAATAGACCCAAAATAGAATCGTGCATTTTCTTTTCTAGTGGGCATGAATCCTGAGGCAAACCAACATGCTTCTCTGTAATAAAAAAAAACCAACAGCCTGACTGCCTACAGAAATGGCTGAGTTTACTATCAATCTTAGGGTTTTCACACCTTTCGGATCCAATGGAAGCCTCTGTTTTTCATAAAATAGCATGCAACAACAAAATATGACCAAATACCAAATATATGAATATACAAAGATTTTATTTACAAAATAAAACTTACAAAAAGATGTCAACAACAATCTCCTACTCTGATACCATGAAAGGAACGATAACCAAATTGTACCAAGCCAAGAACATAGATGCTAATCAAACACCATGATCTATAAGATGAAAGCAATTCACCAGAATAATTTTACATAAAAGCTTTGCAAACAAATGAGCAACAATATCATATATTATTATGGAAATCAATGTAATATATTGAGAATGTGCCTTTCTTAAATAGGTAAGGAATAACAATCTAAGAACTAGTCAAGGTCGTAGATCAAGCCATAAATCAAGGAAATAACTAGTCATCAAAGAACTAGTCAAGACCATAGATTTAGGAGAGAACTAGACATCAAGGATCTAGTCAATACCATAGATCAAGGAAAGAACTATACCTAACAATTAGATAATATCTCCTAATATCTAAATAGGATAAAATAAATATCCACACACATAAGTGGGCGAGGATAAATAAAATAAAGGTAAATAAAGTACCTAGGTGAACATGAGCTAAGATAAATATCTACTCTAATAAAATTAATTAATAATGTGTGGATGAATATTAATATGAGTTAAAGGGGTCGCGCTTAGTTAAATGCATTACATTAATTAATTTAAGGGGACCACAGGGAATGTGAACCAAATTTAGGTGTCTATATTTTTCCCTTTTTGTCATATAGCTTGTATTTTTTAGTGACACTGATAAAAACAGGATGTTAGTGCCCCTTGTATGAGTACAAGTAAGGTTACCCCAAGTATGGATGAAGGTGATCCCCCTTACACTAAGAAATGATGAGGTGTTAAAATAATTCAGTGAGTGGTTTGATAAATAGGTAAATGATGAAAAAAAGGGTAGGTGGGCTATAGATAAGGGTAATGTCGAGTAGGGTAATAGGCAATGGCAGTCTAATGCATACACATGTATAGATTACAATAAGGTACCAGGTTGAAGAGATTGCAAACTCTACTTTGTCAAATATCGATAGGTATATCCAAACAAGGTTGAAGTAGTTCAAGTATCCAAGGTATAAGATATGGTCCTAAAATACAACCAAGAAAGGTATAGGAATGGGAAATAGGTTTTTTCTAGGGCACTAATAGTTAGGTCAAGATAAACAACACGAAATTAGACAAGGCATGATCACTAGGATAAAAAACACAAGTAGCATGATTACAAGGTATATTGAGTACACAAATTCAAGTTTTACAATGGGAAAGGTTTTGTTGGGTGACTTAGACAAGTCTGTAAGTAAGATTGCGTTAGGGGAAAAATGTGTCCCAAATGATTATGAGGTTAGATGGTAGGTAGTAAAGTCAGTAGGTAGAGTGGCAATGTTGTGTTTAAACTTGGGATAGGTGTTAAGGGTTTCTGGAAATCAGATGTGGTGAGAAATGTTGAAATGGGGTTAATCAGTCTAGCTGATATTCATTTTGTAGAACCGATGTCGGTCAAGGGAAACCAACCATAGTACACTATGGCACATGACCGTTGTCGGTCATGGTAAAATAACATCAGTCAAGTTAGGGGTGGGGTAAATAGTAACATTCCCTATATAACAGATTCATTTTAACCTTCATACTTTGTGAAAACAATAGAGCAAAGTGTGTTTGTGCATTTTGCATGGAGAAAATGATGAGGTATTGTACCTAAATGACTTGCCAAGTAATTATTAGCTGATTGGATTCAGTGTGTTGGGTTAGTGAGATTGATACAAGCGAGGTGATTGGCCAATAGCAGAGAGTCATGGAAGTAGTGGGAGGAAGCACAAGAGGGGCCCAAACACCATTTATGGAGATTCTGACATGACGATGATAACATGTAGAGGTAAGATTCAATTCTTAATGTTTGTTTTGGATTAAGGTTTGAGGTAAAAATGAAAAAGGGGTTTTTGAATGTGGAATTTGAAATGGTGAGTAAAAATTATTGAAATTTGGATGGGGAGGGTGAAATGTAGGTTAAATAGGTAGTAAAATGGAAATGGTTGGGATTTGGGTGGGTTTGGCATAGGAATTACGCTATTCTTAGTTTATTTTGGAAAAAAAGGGGGTGTCAGGTTTGGTCCTTAGGGAAGAACCAGTGACCGATGTCAATCAAGGTTAGGTTGGTGTCATTGGGCTAGCTGATGTCAGTGAGGTTAAAGTGTTACTGGTACCAATTAGGCTAACTAGTGTTGGTCACTAAGAAATGTGACCAAGTCCTGAAAATGAAGTTTTAGGTGACAAGAATATAAAACAATGGAGGGGTGGGATAAATGGTGAAGTTATGAAGTAAGGGGAATTTCGAAGGGAATAAAATGATAATGCTAGGTGGGGTTTAGGTTTAATGCAGTCATAAATGGTAGTGGTTTAGGTGCAAGTTATGTCAAAGTGATAAATGAGGGAAGGTAGTTGAATAAGTGAAAATGTTTAATGAAAGGTAGGAAAAAAAAGAAAAAAGGCATGGAAAAAATAATAGATGTAGATTAGGAATAGTGTAGAATGAAGCTTATGGGCATGGGTGGATGACTAATGAAATAAGAATGTGGGTTAATGATCTAGGCATAAAAAATCCCACGATGCATGGTAGACAATTGTTATTATTGGAAATGATTAGGCCCACCATAACAAAGGAGGAGTGGGACCACATCAAATATTTCAATCTAAGTTCGATTGGGTGATATAGGAGGATCATTAGAGATCACACTATGATGGTCTCTCTCATCGATAGATGGGATTATATGACCAATACCTTAAATTTATCGACCGGGGAGATGACGATCACCCTGGAGGATGTATATAGGATCTTAAGGCTGCCCATTATAGGGGCATAAGTCTATCAGATTGTAGCCGATGATACACTTGAGCCTATGGGTATAGTGTTTACTAATGTTGTGGTAGAGTTGACATATCATAGTATGAGTGTTAAATATGAAGAAGTGTATACTGCACATCGTGATGAGACATGCTTGATAGTATTGATGATGATTACGATCACTTGTTTTGCACTTATAGATTTAGAGGGAGGGATATTTCCTTTAGCTTTGATGGGTGTGCTAGAGGATATGGTAGAGCAGTGGGTACGGTTTGCATGGGAGCTTATATTTTTTGTTCAACTGTATAGAGAGCTATGGGCATATAAAAAAAAACGTAGATTTGGAATATGTTGTACCTTCCTTTTGCATTGTTGGGCCTACGAGCATATAATGTTCCTACAATAACCTAGAATACCAAGGTAGGGTTGGTTTGGAGGAGTGTTCGGAGTTGGGTTCAGGCGATGGGTACCAGTTGGAGCCTACCTAGAGTAGACGAGGCTTCTAGGGATGTTACATATTGTAGGTGACTTCTGGATGACATATAAGCAATAGATATATTCTGGAGACCATATATCGGGTTCCCTTCTTACAATGGTATGGAAGCTAAGTTGGATGGGTTATAGCTAGTCAGGTGGATACAAGACCGGAGAGTCGGTGACCATGAGATGATCCCTATGGACCGAGTCTGATGGAAATTCAGGCTTCATCAGGATGTGTCTCAACCTTTTCCATTATACCATAGGGATGATGTGGAGAGACCATTATCTCCTCCACAACTAGCTAATCCATCTGAGAAGGAGGAGAGGGTAGTAGATAGGAGGATCAATGATGCAAGTATCATTGACGGCTACAAGTAGTAGTGGATATCTCAGTTCGATATAGCACCTCCGAGGCTAAGGCATCCTAATTTAGCTATGACTATAGTTCAGAGAGATATAGTATAGGGTCATGTGGTTACCTTACATGCATAGATTATAGGTTTTTTGGGACAACATGCAGGGTCACAGGCACATGTGATGACGTTACATGCCTAGGTATCACAGGAACATACAACCGCATAGGATGGAGATGGTAGTGTGGTTTAGGTAGTTGTATTACATGTATAGGTTACCACTCTACAGGTGTAACTAGAAGCATCCCAAGGATAGGTTCTTGCATAGGAACCTGTAGGGGATGATGCATATATAGTAACATTGCTGGCACTTATTGCAATTTTAAAATGTCAGCTAGCAGATGTAAATGCACAAATTGTGACTCTACATGCCCATATAGTGACACAGGTACCAGCATAGACACTGGGATAGGGTCCCATAGTACAATAACAAGCATCAAGACAAGGTCCCATAATATCTCTATTATTGGGGTAGAGTTCATAGGTTGCAGCTAAACCGATGATGCCATCCAAGACTATATCAATGGCGAGGTTCAGGGATTCCTTGAATGAGTCATGTTATTACCAAGATCATCCAACCATAGTAGGCATTAATGTTCCATCATATATGGAGCACAGGGCCTAGTAGGCAGCTAGTGAGAGGACCAAGTCTAGGACTCAGAGCTCACGTAGCACAGGGGTTCGTTGGCCCTAGAAACAAGGTAAGGGTGATGTTACCAACTCTTGTAGACCGAGCCCAAGTGAGGGAAAGGAGGAGGAGATTGTGGATGGAGAGGGATTAGTAGAGGGTGGAGAGATGCTGGTAGGGAGATTGATAGGAGGAGAGGAGGGTCTTAGGTGGGGTTGACTGATCATGACATTTGATACTGTATGATGATTTTTATTTTGGTATATATATTGGCCTGTCTGGCGAAGATTTTGTAAGATTTTCTATGGGATTTTTTGAGACATTTTGATTAGTTATCCCTTTATACATATGTATTGATACATAAACATTCTAATTTATATTGTTGATGATGATTATTGGACCGATGATGTACTCGTTATAATTTCCATTATTATTGTTTAACATGGAAACTAGGTGAGTTGGTCATGATTGATTCAAGATCATGTAGGCATGACTTAGTCATGTGTAGGCATGAGGGAGTTAGGTACAAGCATGGTTGAATTAGGTGTAGGCATGGTTGAGTCAGGTATAGGCATGATTGAGTTAGGTATAGGCCTGGTTTAGTCATAAAATTTCCAAGTTATTGATTTTATAAAAATAATGTCTCGTATGTATGTTGTGTTTAATTTCTATTATTATTATTTATCATGGAAACAAGGTAAGATTGTTGTGATTGATTAGAGGTCATGTAGGCATGATGGAGTTAGGTATATACATGATTGAGTAAGGTATAGGCATGAATGAGTCCTGTAAAGGCATGATGGAGTCAGATATAGGCATGGTTGAATTAGGTGTAGGCATGGTTGAGTCAGGTATATGCATGATTGAGTCAGGTGTAGGCTTGGTTGAACCATAAAATTTCCAAGCTACTGATTTTATAGAAATAATGTGTTGTATGTATGTTGTGTTTAAGTTTCCAAGTAATTAATATCATGGAAATGTTAAATGATTCAGGTAGAATATGGTTAAGGTTAAAATGGTAGGTATGATGAAACAATGTATGTTTTTATGATATATTAATTTCCAAGTTATTATATAAATGGAAACTAACTAAGTTTCGATGTGAATATAAAGGGGGAATATTGGTTAGGGGTAAAATTGGTCGAGCTAACCTCTAAGGGCCCCATGCCCTCAGAGTGCTTCCTACATAGCCCCGATAAAAAGGGGCCTTAGACGAATGTATTTCTCCCATAAACGAGGGAAGAATATGATGAGGTAGATGAATGGGTTTGTAGGGTTTAGTAATGATTGAGTCTAGGTTGAATAAGTTTGAGTGTAGGTCAGTTAGGCATGGGTGAGTCTAGGTTGAATAGTCATGGTTGATTCTAGTTTGAATAGGTATCATTTGAGTGTAGGTGAGTTAGGCATGGTTGGTTCTATGTTGAAGGGGAATAAATCCCATAATGTAGATGATGAATTTCCAGTCCTATGGAGTAGAATCAATAAGTAATAAAAAATGAGAATGGTAAAAGAGGCAACAGGACTCATAATTGGTAAGAACCATTATCAGTCTATCATACCAAAATTGTCTTATGAACTTAAGACCCAAAAGGTGTTGCAAGATTGACTATTCAAAGGGTGAAGAAAGTTACATGATCATGAAATGTCACATTGGTAGTACATCCCATGAGTAGATAGAAGATAAGAAAGGAAGGAAGATGAGGTGAAATGTTTGTTTAGCGTAACATTGTTATAATACAACATGCCTCTTTTGCAAGATACCCAAAACATAAATAGGTAGGCATGATGAAAATTTTTTATTTTCTTTTTGCTTTCACTTTTGATGTTTATAGACTGGTCGATATTGGAAGTCTATGTGGGATGAATAGAATTATTCCTTGAGGTCTTCATGAATCTGATTGATCTGTGAAGCTTCAAAATGATTTATTTTCATTTATATAGGAATATTATTCTTTTTAGATAGACGATGTTTTTTTAAATGTAGGGATAACTTTTAATAGATATCCTTCGATGGAGTAGTCTATTTATAGAAGGGAGATAGAGAGGTATATTTACTTTTTGAGGGAATCATCTTGTTAAAAGAAGTTTGACTCTAGGAGCTGAATCCCATTTTACTTGTGAATTTATTTGGACTTTCAGGTTATGGACAAGACTATAGAGAAGTATAGGCTTCCTTTATGAAGAAAAAACCATAACATGTAAAGGTTAACTATGTAAGAGGTGTTTTAAGTGACAAACAACCATGGGATTCCATCCTGAAAAGAATGAAAATTATCCATGAGAACCATGCCATGAGTAGAGATGTGTTATTCATATTTAAGATAAGGTTGAATGGTGACAGATAATCACAAAATTCTTGTTTAGTCATTGGTCCTCAAAAGAGGTAAATGAAAGGGATGGGTACTCAAGGGACGAGTTTGTAATAGAAAAAAGGTGATGTACTACTTCATACAAAAATAGAATGGTCAAAGATGCAAAGCATTGAGGGGATTAGGTTCATGTTTACCTTCAAGTGAAGATAAATGATAAGCACCTGACCCATAGGCATGAGTAATGATATAGGGTCCAAGCCAATTAGGAGTAAATATACCCCATTAACTTTTCTATATTTTGTTACATGTATATATTCCTTCAGGACAAGGTCCCTGACCTTGAAGATTAATTCTTGGACACCATTTTTATAGGAACATTTAATATGTTTTTGGTAGATTTGAAGGTGATTAAGAGCTTTCAGACAACACCCATCTAATAACTAAAGTTACGCTAAACTATTTTGATGAAAATCATCATCGTTGAGCATATCTTTGAGTGAGATATAGAGAGATAAAATTTGGACTTCTAGAGGCAAAAAAACGTGTTTACCATATAGCAAAGAGAAAGGTGTGATTGTAGTTAAGGTGTGAAAACTAGTTCAGTAAGCCCATAAGGTGAAAGGAATGTGCGTGTGCCAATCCTTACTAGTATCCTCAACCACTTTCATAATAATTTTGTTTAGGGTTCTATTAGTTGATTCAGCTTGGCCATTCCTTTGAGGATAATAACGTGAAGGAAAACTTAGTTCAATGACTAAGGTGTCACAAAGGTTCTGTAGGGTTTTGGTTTTTGAATTGTTTTTTGTTATCAGTGATGAGGTGTTAAGGAACACCAAAGTGAAAAATGATGTGATGGTTGATGAATTCACATATTTTATTAGCTTTTGTAGAAATGAGAGGTATGACTTCCACCCATTTAGTGTAATATTCAGTAGTGGCAATAATCCATTGATGACGTTGGGAAGAATTAGGGTTAATCTCTCTAATAAGATCCAAACCCCATTGAGAGAAAAGCCAAAGGTCTCATGAGACTTGTAAGGTGTGACTAGGGGTGTGATGAAGATTAGCATGTTGCTGAAATTTCATACAACATTTGACATAGTCACAAAAACATTGGTTTATGGTTTCCCATAAATAGCCACGGCGAAGGATGTGTTTAGTGAGAATGATGCCAATGAAATGACCTCTGTAAATCCCGTCATGAACTTCCTTGTTGGTGTGTGGGATTTCATAAATTGTAAGGCATCGTAAGAGGATACCATAAAAAAACTCTTTATAGAGAATATCACCCATGATGACATAGTGAGAGACACTTTTGAGGAAGGCTTATTATCCATTACAAGTAAGATCTGGAGGTAGAACTTAAAGGGAAAGGTAGTCAACAAACTTCTTCTACTAAAGGTCATGTGGGTCAGTTTCAATGTTTCCTACAAAGTTAATGTCTCAGAATAGATAATAAAGCGATCGCAACCTTTGTATAGTGACAAATATTTTCTAGTCCGAGGTAAAAGTGATTATTTGAGAAGCGAGGAAAGCCATGGTGTCTGTAAATTTGTTAGTGGAACAAGGAGTGGTTTGAAGTTCATAATTCTCAAAGGTAGTCAAAATCATGTCAACATGATGCTTATAATTTTGAAGTATCTCATTATGACACTAATATATACCATTGACTTGGTTCACAACATGTTAAGATTTTCCAAAGATATTAATTGATTTAACATCCAAGTTTATGTAGGTTTGAAGACCTAACACGAGTGCTTCATATTCAAAGATGTTGTTAGTATAATCAAAATCTAGTTTGAAAGATAATGGAATAGACTCAGTGTCAAGAGGAATGAGGATAACTCTTACACCACCCTCATGCTGAAATTTTGAATAATCTAAGAATAATATCATCTAGTAAATAGTATCTTCCAGGGAGAGGGTAGCGATGAATTCATGAGGGAAGTCGAAGTTATACGATTTGTTTCCAGAGAGAGGTGCATCTCTGAGTTGGTCAAAAATGGTTTGTCCCTTTAAAAAATTTTGATGGATGAATTTGAGATTTAGGTCTACAAGAAGCATGAGCCAATTGTTTCACTATTTTCTTTACATTTTTGAATGATGAAACAATTAAGGGTAAGGGCTAGGAGAAATACCTATTAAATGGGATGGTTGATGGTTGTTGCATGCTTTCTGACTTCTTGATCTAGTGTTGATTGTGAGAGCTGCCTTTTGGATAGGAGGAGCTGCCTAAAATAGAAAACAAGACCAAAAAAGAATAGTTAAATGATATATGACAGTGGATAGCCTAATGTAGCTAGTTCCAGGAAGTGTGATACTTCCTAGATGGTTGTCAATCCATTATTTAAAAAAAATCAATGCAAGAAATTAGTAAAGTCCTACTGTAGTTTATATGATTTAGGTATCTCATTTGAGTATGATAAGTAAATCCAATCACAACAGGCTAGGCTATAGTTGGATCTAATGGATGAGTGTCTTTCAAGGTATTGGGACTAGTGAGGATCTGATTCTGGGTTGTTTAGGTCAACTGGTAGGAGGTTTTTTGGCTTTTTTCTTAGGTAGGGAAAAAAATACAGAGACCGATTTTGGTTAGGTATAACCGATGAAGATTAAGGGAGGCCGACGAATGGGTAACCGGAATCGATATAGTAGGGCGATAGTAATTCAATGAAAACCTTATTATAGAGGCTAGGTGAGGTTGGATGGGGATAAAGGAGGAGATGGCGAGGTCTATGGGAATAATGAGAAAACTTAGAGAGGTAAAAGGACTAGGATAGGTGATCTAACAAGTGGGTGGATGATATTTTTGGGTTTTTTAGAAAGAATGCTATGAAGGAATGGGTGTAGTGCCCATTTAAACAACCACTTGAGACCAAAGAAACAAACTAGGGTTAGCTAGAAAAATTATGGGATAGTTTTTTTTTATTTGAAGTGTCTACAACTAGGTTCCAAGACATTAGTTTTCACTAACAAGTTCCAGAACAAGACCAATGTACTACAACATATTTTCCCTTCATTAACTAATAAAAAGTTCACAAGGTTCAAATTTTAGGGTTATATGCTTTAGTTAGGTTCAGGGAAAAATTTACCCCCATGCCTATTCTCTAGCATCCTTAGAGTTTCAATAGGAATTTCTCATACTTAACACTTCCAAAATTTATTCAAACCATTTCCATTTGATAGAAAATTTTCTCACCTTTCCGGTGATATAAAGAAGTCCTCCTAACTCCCTATATTTCTCAAGATATGGCCAGGTAAAGTTTTTTGGTCAAACTTTCGCCTAGGGGGACACATGTTAAGAGGAGAGGAAGGCCTTTTGGTGGGTTGGTGGGTCACGGGGCGGCTCAAGGAAATTTTTGCATTTTACGGGCACCAAATCCATGTTTCTGTTGCACCTCCGTGGGTCCCCTAGTGGACACATGTCCTCACTTAATTCGACGCTGGAAAAAAGGAAGCGGGGAAAGTTCAGATTTTTTGCCCAAGTCAAAATCCCAAACTTCCAAGGGAAACATTTCTCTGTGTTCCCTAGTGAATCCGGGTGGTGCCATGTGTCAACCCATGATTGGGTGTGAGTGACAGGGTAGTGGAGAAATCCTAGGGATTGAGCCAAATAGGTTTCAAACATGAAAATATCGTGTGGGCCCGTGTTTTCGTAGAAACAAAAATTCTAAGCAGGGCAGGGTTGCAAGGTTGCGGAGTCAAAGGAAAATTTTTCCAAAAGAAGAATTGAAAGTTATGTTTTGAAAATTCTCCCGCACATCCGTCAAGCCACGTGTCAGGATGGGATTGGTTGTGGGTTAGCGGGGATGTGGGAAAAATTTGGAAATTTTTCCCAAGGTCCAAAAATTAAAGGGTTTAAGTTCAAAAGGGGTCTACCCTCCATCGTGCCACATGTCAGCACGTGATTGCCTACAGGATGGTGGGGATGCGGGGAAAAGTGGGAAATTTTTCCCAACGTAAAATTTTCAAAAATGATAAGTTTAAAATTTTGGTCTGCCCCTCCGATGTGCCACGTGGCAGGCCCTGATTGGTCGTGGGATGGTGGGGGCTGCAGAGTTTTTGTGGAAATTTTTCCAAAATCAAAATTAAAGTTAACAGTTAGATTTATTTTATTTTTGATTACCAAATTGAAGTAAAACATTAAATGGCCATAACTTGAGCTAGAAAACTCGGTTTTGGAAAAATGAGGAATTTTCGAAAAGATCTCGATGCCCTCTTTTCACAAAAAACATAAAATTTAATTTTTTATGAAGTTTAAAGGGTAAATTTTGGAAAAATGATTTGCAGGCTCTTAATTTTCAAACTTGTAATTTTCAACTTTTCAATTTAATTAAATTAAATTTCCTTCTTCACTCAACAGGTCAAACAGACATGGAGTATTGATCTGAGGAGGGTTTAGAGTGTTTTGGAAGAGTTAACTTTCTTAATACATTCAAGTTTGAATTTTTTCAACAAATGACAGGAAAATGACTATTAGAGTGATTGTATTCGAATTAGCAATGGTTAGGTCATTTTCTTAAGTTTTCTTTATGAAATTAAGTTCATTAGGACTTAATGTATCGTGTAAAATTTTAAGGTTCCCAAGTTGATTGTTAATTGTTGGTCCAAACTGTGCATTTTCTGTAAATTTATCAGTTTAGAATTTACAATGTCAATGATCAATTTTTTTTTTAAGGATCCATTTATTGATTTCATCATTTAAATGTAACAAATTATTTCTAATATAGTCTAATACATTCAGTTGATTCTAACAATTCATTCCCAAGTCTAAATTACAAATTCTAATTTCAATTTTAATATACTTCCAAGGATGCAAAAACAATATACTTCCTTCCTACGCATTCTTCTTTCCAACAGAGATTTTAATTTACAATAATAATTCAATTCCAAGATAACCATGTAAGTTTGAGAAAGTGAAGCATTCCTTTAATTATTTCCAATAACAACTTTACAACTTATCACTTTTTCATTTGATTTCCAAATGAAAAATGCAATGCATGTAACATCCTTTCACACTTCCTTTCAAAATAGAGAGTAGCATATAACTTCTTTACATTTCTCATTCCAATTTCAATCTTCCATTACAAATACAAAAATCTTCACATAAAAATTGCTATACAATTCATCCACTCCAAACTGGGAAGGATTACAATAAACTTGTTTAAAAGAAGGGACTGTCAAAACTGGATATTCCTCTTGCCCAAAAACATCAGCATGCTTTTTTCTTCATCTTTTCATCTTGATCACAACAAGGATGGGGAAAGGAAACCCTCTCCACCCAACCAAGACATCCACTGAGAAGGGATAATCCATCCTTCCTCATTGGCCCCTGAGCCCCAACCATATTGAAATAAGAGAGGTAATACAACACATGGCAAAAAAGGCTTCCACAAAAAACATGCAGCATTTTCACATTCAAAACACATTTCAAGAAGAATGTAGTTCACAAATACATTAAACAAGTGAAAAAAAAAATGAGGCTTCATCAAGCAAGCCAAAAAGAGCAAGGATCTATGGGGGAAGCTACTTATACCTCCCAATTGAGAATTGGGCATCCACCAATAAACATACCACCAAGATAACATATCATATCCCATAAATCTTATACATCCCAACCCCTCTTTATGCCCCCCCCCCCCAAAGTTTCTCCCTTATGCCCCCCCAAGAGTGAGAAATGCAAGCTATTTTTTTTTCATGGTGGATCCCAATCCCAAACTCCCTCCACAATAAAACTGATGCCATTGGCATTCCCTTATGCCCCCCCATTTGAAATCCCGATAGCCTTCTCCTACACCATGTCATAAGCAGTCTACACAATGATCCAACACACACATTACAACATTCACCATTTCATATAAGCATGCAAGAGAAAGAAACATTTTTAAAAAAAGGATCAAGTTCCTATCTCTCTATAATGGATTTTGTCCCAAGATCAACAAGCTTCCCAATGCCAAAATAACAGTCCCAAATCAGCAACACACAAACATGCAATGGTCTCCAATATTTTTCCACAAGCAAGACTCCAAAACAACAAGAAATATACCCCAAGGAAAGTATGCAAAGTTGCAATAACCCCCAAATAAGCAAGGAGTTTGAATTTTAAAGGAGAGGAAAGAGAAGAGGATGATGTGGATCAATGTGGGATGCCACATCACTCTTCCTCAACCCTCAAAAACAAAATCAATATCATTCACCTAAACATAATAAATAAAATCACAATTTAACTTACACGCTCCAAAATAACCCATACCCCAAAAGGATTGAATTTAAACCATGTAAGAGAAGTGCAATTAAAACTTACAATTAGTCATTTAAAAATGCATTAAAAAGGCCTAAACTTAACCTCTAAACCATAGGTATGGTTGGTGAATAATTTTAAGAGGTGTGGGACAAGTTTAACTTGTCCCACAAGCTTCCAAATATAGCCTCCAAGGACAAATTCGAATTCCCAAGAGGATGAAGTGTTTCTCACTCCAAAATCTATCTTACATATCCCTTACACATAATTACACATTTCTTACACACTCTTACAACATTAAATTTAAGGGCAAAAAATTTATTTATTACATTCCTATGACATATCGATTTATTTATTTTAACACATGATTATTCACAATATTAACACAACATATATAACTAATGAAAAGGGTAACACATCACAAAATAAACACATGCAACATTGATAAAGAAACCAAATTAATAAAACATAAAACCTTATGGTTACATTCAAAGGTAATTCCCCCCCATGGGAAATCCCTAACACAATATCACACACACAAAAACATGTTGCCATGGTGACCTTGTTGAATTCACCCAAAATTCCAATATGCCCCCGACATTGTTGTGATATTTTAACCTGAAAAAACACAAATACCTCCTTCAGCCTCGTGGCCATATCAGAACATCCAAAATGATATAAATATACTAACAAAGCTATCTATTCATATAAATCACAACAACATCAAGAAATCAACATTATCATTTTTATTTTAATTAATCAACTATATCATCATCAATTAATTCTCATGCTAGTTCTATTCAAAATATCTAATATCCTATGTTTGAATAGTCATCCATCACATTTCCATGTCAAACAGTTTATCATCATCCACATATAAAAATGTCTTTAATAATAGTCATGCATAATAACTGAATCCATATTAATAATAATCCATGATCTAACATCTATCCATCATACTAAATAGAAACATAATAATGTCCAAAATAAGATCAATAGTATCAAAATCAGTATCTAAAAATGTCAAAAGGGAAGTGGGCACTACAATGGGAATGTTAATAGAAGAATGGTAATAAAAATGATAACAACTCTATGAAAAGAATAGGAATGGAAATGATTAATGATAAAATAGTTACCAATATTGCAAGTCCAATGGTTGGGTGGTGGTGATGATGAGTTGATGGAATGGAACATGGTATAGTAGTAACACTTCTCAGAATGTTACCGTGAGTGCTAATGCTTCTGGATTTTTCGTGGTGCTAGTTATGGATGTATGGGTGCATGAAAAGGCTCTGGTTCTACTTGCATGTAGCTCTCTTCTCATTCCTCTTGCTCTCAAAATGTTCCAACCCAAAAAAAAGGTTGCTTAGGTGAATAAATTGTAACCGACATTGGTTCTGGGTTGATCGGCATTAGTTTAGGGGTGATCGATGTCAGTTAAGACAAGATTCCCTAAGTTTACTAAAATAGGGAGATATTTCTAATTTATTGTGCCCAATTAGTTTTTTCTCACATATTAGAAAGAAAAATTCCCTTCTAATGGGTGGGAATGTGGTTAGAGAGACTTTAGGAATTGATTTTAGGGTTAAACCAAATCTTAGCTCATTAAGGTAAGTAAGATTTAGTTATTGTTAATAATGGAAACATGCTAAGAATAGGTCTAGGGAGAGGTGTCTAGGTCAGGTGGTGGGGTAGAAATTAAGATAATTAGATAATAAATATTGTGAGGATATATATATTAATTTAATTTAATTAATATTGGTGTGGTGTGGAAGGGGCCTTGGTTAGGTGAGTTTGTTTGAGTTGGTTATTTGAGTAGGGACCAACGGGCATGTGACCTAATTTTGGTGTCCACATTTTTCCCCTTTTGTTGCGCAGCTTGTATTAGTAAGTGATGCTAACAAAAATAAGATGTGGTTGCCCCATGTGTGGGTGAAGGTGATCCCCCTCAAACTAGAAACTGATGAGGTAGAAGATAGAATTGGTGAGTGGTTTGATTAAAGGTAAATGTGTTATAGAGGAAGGTGGAAAATGGGGGTAATGGTTTAAAGGTCTAATTGGGTAATCAAGGAAATGGTCCAAGGTCAAAGGTAGTGACAGTTATATGCACACAAACATATAAATTGTGACACGATACCAAGTTGAAGAGCATGCAAAATCTACATCATCTAAGGTTAATAGGGTTATCCAAACAAGGTTAAGGTGATTCCGATAACCAAGATATAGGATATGGTGTGGAATCATATCATAGGTCAGGTGCAAGAACGTGTAGGTATGTTCTGGTATACCAAAGTTTTGGTCACGATAAACGACACAGTAATAGGAAAGGTAAGGTCATTAGGTCAAACAACATGGGTAATAGTGTCAGAAGGTATAGCGAGCACATGTGTTCATAGGTCATTAACAATGTTCCAGGTCCATGTAGCGAGGTCATGACACAGGTAGGGCTGAGGTATGGGTAAAATAACAAGTTCCTAAACATAATGAAGGAGAGGTATAGGTAAGGTAGGCATGGAGGTTGGTTGCAATAAGGGTGGGTAAGGTCAATTGATGGCTAGGTTGGTTAAGTGTTGGTCAAAAATGGGGAAAGGGTATGGACAAGTGTATGACATGTAACCGATGTTGGTAATATGTAATTGGTAATACGTAATTGATGACAGTTAGTAGGGTAGATGACCTATGTCGGTATAGGTACAACCGACCATGGTTTGCTAGGGCATAGGACTGATGTCGGTTTAGGTATAACTGACGTCAATCAGGTCGATGTGGGAATATAAAAAGAAAAAATCTATATCGTACAGATTCATTTGTATGTGTTGGAATTTTGGAAAATGATAGAGTACTAAATGAGTTGTGATTTTTGGGAGAGAAATATGTGGGACCGTACCGAGGTGAGGGGGAGAGATCCAGGTGGGGAGAGGAGTCAGGTGGACGGGCCCACAAGATTAGGTGGAGTGAGTGGATTGGTGGAGAGGTTAGAGGTAGAGGTGTTATATGGTGGAGGCAGGAGAGGGTTCAGGTGGACCACTAGTACAATGGCTGAATGTCCCACCGCGGAGGTAATGACGAGATGAGGTAAGATCTAAGCTTGTCTATGTTTTATTGTTTAAATGTAGAAGGGAATATGGGTTAGGGGGGTGTGGGATGGGTAGATATTTGTAAATTTGGTTATTAAAATGTGTGAGAGGAGGGGTGGGAAAAGGCATAAGGAGGTTGAATAGGGTTAAGGAGGGATTTGGGGGAAGTTAGGGTAGGTGTCTAGGAGAAATTGGAGTTAAATGGGGGGAAGAAATTAGGGGATTAGGTTTGGGTGCGATAACAGTGACTAACATCGGTCGATGTATGGCTGAATTTGGTCTCTATATACCGAAATTAGTCAGGATTTGAAGAACTGATGTCAATTTATCATGGACCAATTACGATCAGGGTTGAATAGAGTCGGTTAGTGAATTTAGGGTGTAGGTTTGTTAGGGTTAGGGATTTGGGGTTTAGGGTTTAAATTGGATGGTTAAGGTTGGAAGGGTTATAAGTTCACGGTGGGGTTAGGTTGGGGTTGAGGTTTAGGTTAGTTTGGAAGGGTTGTAGGTTCATGGTGGGGTTAGGTTGGGATTAAGGTTTTGGGTGGAGGGAAAATGTTGGTTCAAGGAAAGTTGAATAATGTTTGTGTTCTGTTGAATGCAGGCTATAAAGAAGCTATGGATGAGAGACTAAGTACTACCCCTATTTGTTGAGGTACAAAGGAGTGTGATAGCCGATGAGTGGAGGGCATATGATAGACATTGATTTGATAGGTGTAAGATGTTATAGGCATATAGTACTGGAGCCTAGCCTTATGGTCACACTCATCAATAAATGGGATATAATGAAAAACACATTAAATTTACCGAAATGTGAGCTAACAGTCACCCTAGAAGATGTCTAGTAGATACTGTGCCTACTGATAGTGGGACAACATGTGTATTCTATCTCCTCAGAGGCCTCTGAGGAGTTGATGCTGAAAATTTTTGGTGAGGGTATGGTAGAGATGAGGTTCCATAGCGCCAGTCTAAGCTATGGTGAGATGTATACAACCCATCTAGAGGAGATGAGGCTAGTAGTTTTTATTATGGAGGTAGTGTGCTATTTTACACTACCAGATGCAGAGGGTGGGAGATTCCCACGATCGCTGATGGGGGTATTTCATGACATGATGGAGGAGAGGACCCAGTTTTCTTGGGCATCGACATACTTGGTGTAGTTATACAGGGATTTTTGGGCATATAGGAGATTACGGCAATTCAGCCTATGTTACACCTTTCTTCTCCATTGTTGATCATATGAGCACATTGTATGTGTGAGGCCACTAGGTATGCCCCGGGCTGATGCATTCAAGTTAGGTTTGTTCGAGTGGGATACATGTACTAGGTTCTAGTTACTGGAGCACACATAGCAGCTAGGGATATACACAATGTAGCCTTTTACAGGTGCTTGCTAGAGGGGTTGTCCGATGTGTACATTATTTGGAAGCCCTATGTGAGTTTTCCATCATATGGGAAGATGGCCATGGAGTTCGACTAGTTGCAGCTTGTTTGATGGATAGAGGGGCGCCACGCGGGGGAGCATGAGTTAATACCAATAGATAGGGTCAGACAATAGTTTGGGCTATTACAAGATGTACCCCTACCTTCCCATAATATAGGAGGTATGACGTGGAGAGGCTGATGTCCCCTCCACAACCTACCATGTCGATAGGGCCGGAGGAGGCACTAGGAGACCAAAAAATTGATGATGTTAGGTGTATTAATAGATATAGACAGTGGTGGGTAGTTCAGTTGTGGGTAGCACCACCCAGACCAAGATAGCCAAATGTGGCCACCCTCATAGTCCAGAAAGACATGTTACATTGAAAAGTGGCCACCTTACAGGGCCAGGTTATAGGTTTACAGGGATAGTTGATGGGGTCATAGGTAGAGGTGGCCACATTACAGGCAAAGGTGGTAGCTCTTTAGGCCCACGTCATAGTATTATAGGGGTAGGTACCCATAAAGGGTGGGGCTAGAGATAGGGAGTAGATGGCCAACCTATAGGAATAGGTGATAGGGTTACAGGGTTAGTTGGCCACTGCACAGACATAGATTATGGCCTTACAAGACTTGATTACTACATAGGTATCGACACTAGTAGAGGAAACATGATAGGTACAGGGACAGGGGCCCATGGTATAGGTACATGCACAGGGTCAGAGACCCTTATTTACAGGGAAGAGTACATAGGTTTTGGTGAGACCCATTACACCACCTTAGAGCATGCCCATGCTGAGATTGAGGGATGCCCTAGGTGAGGTGAGGTTCTATTAAGATCATTTGGTAGAAACAAGGATAGATGTCCTATCATATGCGGAGTACTGAGCACAATAGGCCTTGAGTGAGAGGAACCGATCTCACACTCACATTGTGAAGAGCACAGGGGGATGGAAAGCCTAGCAGAAGCAATATGGTGAGGCCACCAGTGCACATAGGCAAGATCTAGGTGAAGGTCTATCAAAGGCTAGATCGAGGCCGACAATAGATAGTGAGGTGGGTTTGGGGTACCACATAGGAGTGACAGAGGAGTCAAGAGAGACCAATGTTGAGATCTAAGGAGTAGGTGAGGGATATCATCTTTTTGGATAGTATAGGGATTATCTGTGATATGGACCGGCATACGTGTCGATGATTTATTTGTATATGATACTAGCCTACATGCCAATGATGTTTTGTATATGATACCGGCCTACATGCCGATGATCTTGAAACATTTGTATTGGAGACATTATTGTTGTCAAAATTTCACCCCCCCTAGGTAATTTTGATAACATGCATCAGAATATTCAAGTCCCAGGAAAATTGATTGATTTGGGGCCAAAAATCATGTTGCTAGAGTCCCCTCAAATATTTTCTAAGTTCCCTGTCTGAGAGGAAAAGAGAAAGCTCTGAGAAAATGCAAAAAGAGGTTGCAGAAGGCAAGTAGGTTGATCCAGGAAAAAAATTGTAAAAATGACTAAGTCCTAGTCCTAGGGGCAGTCGGGACATTTGGGACAAAAATGCCCGAACCGGCTGAATCGGCCGAAATGAGTCCAGAGGGTCCAAAGTAAAAAGGGACATCTAGGACAAATGGACGCGAAATGCCCGAATTGGCCGAAATGAGTCCAAAAGGTCCAAAGTCAAATGGGACATCCAGGAAAAATGGAGGCGAAGTACGCGAAGGATCTGAATCAGCCGAGGACCAATCAGAAGGTGCCATGTGTCCTCACAAGAGAAAAGTCAAAAGGTCAAAGGGACGAGTTATCGAGCGCTGAACCGAACCAATGAAATGGCGCCACGTGTCCAAGTTTAAGGGGCCCAAAAGCAATTTCAAAAGGAAAGCCCGCGAAAGACGGAGGAGAGAGAATTGCTCATCCAATTAGCACGTGCCATGTGTCGTCCAGATGGCGAAGAGCGGGAAAACATTTTAAAATTCATTTTGATCTGTTCCGTGCCCTAAATCTTCAGATCGCCATATCTTTTGATCCAGAGCTCGGATTTCCACGTTCTTTATATCAACGGAAAGCTGTTGAGATGCTCTACATGATTCTAGGATCAATCTCGAGTTTTGGTGCAGTCTGAAAGAGAGAAAATCAAGAAACGGCTCTGACGTGTGGTAATGGCCAGAAGCGACTTTTCAACAACCCATTTTAATGCTAATGGGTTGCATTCTTCTTCTGCACGGTCAGAAGTGACATTTTAGCGGCCAAATTAATACAAATGGGTCACATTCTCCTCCAAAATTGGTCAAATATAGCAGGGTATGGGTTGGTAAGGTATCCTATGCCATTTTAATGCGTTGGTATTCAATGAGGAATGGGCTTACACGCTTTCCCACGTTTCTGTCCCCTGGGCTCGACCCATGAAATGTAAAAGCCAGATTTGGCTCATTTTAAAAGGGGATTGTTCATTCTTTCTGCTTGGCCCTCCCTTCTTTTCTTCTCTAGGGTTGAAAATGGAGTTCGAACCTGCTCCCTTGCTCTGTAATGGCGTTTTTGCCTTTTACTAATGGAATGATGTTCTGTACAAACTTCTGGAGCAACAAAACGTGTTTTGTGATGCATCTGTCCATCCTTCCTCGTTTTTGCTTGTCCTCTTCTTGCCTCTCTTCATTGCAGGTATCTGTGCATGTTTGAATGGTCATTGCAGGTTTGGAGCTGTGTTCATGGAGTTTTGGGACATTTTCTGTGTGAAATCTATCCTTGGGCCTGTGATGCATCTGTCCATCCTTCCCATTGCTCACCTCTCTTTGTCCCATGGCAGTTTTGATAGATGTCCAACATTCTCCTTCTCTGGTGTATCACCGTTTTAGTGTAGGCTTTTGCTGTTTTTTCCTTTCTCTCTCTCTCTCTGTCTCCTTGGCATGGTTAGATTAGGATTAGATTAGCTTGCCTACACTGGAATAGCTTGTGGCAGGTAGTTTAGGAGCAGGAACCAGCCTTCTCTGGAGATTCCTCTCTCAGTTTTACAAGTCCCACACTTGGAGAGAGGTTTCCATGTTGTGCAATCACACTGGATGCCTGAACATCAACCTAGAATCCTGATGTGCGTCCAGGGGTGCTGTGATTTTGCATCAACAGTTTTGGCACTCCCGGTGGGACCATAGAGGTCTTTTACTTCATCTTTTGTAGGTTGATGTGTTCCTGTGAAGATTTCAGCCTTTGGAGGCACTTGCAAACACATCTGGCGACTCCATCTGGTCAACAACCATCTCTGAAGTTGCAGACCTTACTTTCCATTCATTTCCATCCATTTTTCATTCATCCTTCTTTCCATCCCTTTCATTCTTTTCCATTCCATGAAGTTGTGCAACCATGACTTCATTTCCATCATGGAACTCACATTTACAACAACAACAGTATTTTCCACTTCCAACATGTTTTAAAAATCCTCCAGATCAGCATGCATACTCATACGAACAGTAGTGCCAAATTCAATTTGGCAATGAAGCTTCCCAAGAGCAAGAGTATGCATACAATGAAGACCATCAGATCCAAGATGCTGGTCTGTTGGAGAAAATCCAAAAGATGGAGGTGGGGATGGTGCAGTCCAGGGCTCAAGCACAAATGAAAGCTTTTGGAATCGATTATGGAGCACCCTGTCCATGGGTGGGACCTTTTCCAAGGCACTACAGCCCTCAGGAGAAGTTGGACTTCATGATAAAGATGCTGCCCCAACTTGCACAATGGACAGCAGAGATAGAGGCCTACAGACTTGTTGTTGAACAACCTTGTCAATGGGTAAGTTCTACACCATCATCCGGGTTTTCTCTTTCCATTACTCAAGCAACACCATCTCATTTAAACTCCCCATCTGCTGTCCCATGTTTTGAATCCATCCCTCCATCCCCTAGTCTTCCACCCCATCTCGATTCTTCTTTCCTTTTCCCTTCCAAACAGTCATCCCCTCCACAAGAGCTAATAGAAATACCCCCTCCTCCAAAGAAACAAGAGGTTTCACCTCCTCCACCACCACAAAAAAATGTCAAATCAGTTGAGTTTCAACCCATCCCTCCTCTTACATTCCCAAATCCATGTTGGGAGGATGAAAATCAGAATGCCAGTCAAGGAAAACAACAGCAAAAAGAGAGTGCCAACAAAGATGAAGAAATTCAAAATCTGAAGAGTTGGGCTCTTAGATTTGGGATGACAAAGATCCCCTTGATGGTTAAGCCTACAGAAGAGGCTAGGGTTGGAGAAAAAATGGTGGTGAGGACTGATTTTTTTGGAGAAGAAGATCTTGCAGTCCCAACTTGTCCTCTAGAGCAACAAATTGAAGAGTTTGACTTGACAAACTTCATGCTGGAGGAGGAGTTCAATCAAGAGCAAGATTGTCTTCATACATTGGAGGAAGGAGAAGCTGCTCCAGATCCAAAAGAAGAGGAGCACATTTTAGCTGTGGAGGAGAAAAGTGTAGATCCAAGGGCTTTGAGCACAAAGCAGGCTATAGGAGAACCTTCAGTTCTTCTTTCCACTTCATCTCTCTCAAGTTCTAGTACTGAAAAGGAGTTTGATCTCTCAAACTCAATATTGGAGAGTGAAGGAAACCATGGTGGTCAAATTGCAGATCAAGAGGAAACCATGGAGGAAGTTGAAAATGAACAACGGGACAACAATGAGGTAGTTTACCTGTCAGATTTGGAGGACTGTTTTGATGGAGAAGAGCCAGTTGAGCTTTCACCTTTCTCTCTTTCATCATCCACATTCCAAACACCAGAGCCTGCTGCCATGAAGGAGAGCTTTTATTTGCAGCAGCCTACATCCTATAGCAGCCCTTTGGAGTCAAAATTGGAAGATTTAAATCTTCCATGTTCTTCATCGGAGGAAGAGAAAGGACAGAAGAATTTCACCATTTCTTCCACATCATCCATTCAAGAGGGTCTACAAGAAGAATCCATTCTCGGAGTTGAAAATCACAGCAATGGGCATATCAAATGGATCATACCTTGCCCAATCAGGTATTTGGCTTCATTGGAGCCAAAGGAGAAGCCAAAACCAGTCATGCTTGCTTCTGAGCATGAGGATGAGCTAAAAAGTACCAAGGATCAGCTGCCATACCTCTCCAATCCAAATGCAGAGCAACTAAAAGAGGTATTGGATTTATTTTCAGTTGATACCTTGATGATTTGGATAGAAGACCAGCTTCTTGTTGATTTTCCATCCATCCAAACAGCCATGATCAGTGCCAAATCAGTTACATGGCTGCCAATTTTGAAGAAAGGGAGCTATTTTGCACAACCAGTTGCAAGGTTTGTTTAGCTTGTCTTTGCTTCCAGTTAAAGTAGAGTAGTTAGGTTTGCTTTCAGCAGAAGAAGTGCTTATGCACACTCTGCATGTTCCATTTGGGGCATGTATGATTTTCAGTTTTGTACATAGTTTTGGTGTTGCTGGTTTTGCTCTTGCACAGTTCATTTCAGTGGCATATTGGTGAAGACACTCCAGGTTCAATGGGTTTCCAAGTGGCTCAGAGGGAGGTTTTCAAAGTTCAGATCAGTTGCAGGTTGTAACTCATGACTCCATGCCCAATGGATGCTTCAGGCTACTGATCATTCATCTAGCAGGCAGATGACCCCGCTGAGTCGCCAAACTGTTGTCAAAATTTCACCCCCCCTGGGTAATTTTGATAACATGCATAAGAATATTCAAGTCCCAGGAAAATTGATTGATTTGGGGCCAAAAATCATGTTGCTAGAGTCCCCTCAAATATTTTCTAAGTTCCCTGTCTGAGAGGAAAAGAGCAAGCTCTGAGAAAATGCAAAAAGAGGTTGCAGAAGGGAAGTAGGTTGATCCAGGAAAAAATCGTAAAAATGACTAAGTCCTAGTCCTAGGGGCAGTCGGGACATTTGGGACAAAAATGCCCTAACCAGCCGAATCGGCCGAAATGAGTCCAGAGGGTCCAAAGTCAAAAGGGACATCTGGGACAAATGGACGTGAAATGCCCGAATCGGCCGAAATGAGTCCAGAGGGTCCAAAGTCAAAAGGGACATCTGGGACAAATGGACGTGAAATTCCCAAACCGGCCGAAATGAGCACAAAGGGCCCCAAATCAAATGGGACATCTGGGACAAATGGAGGCGAAGTACGCGAAGGAGCCGAATCAGCCGAGGACCAATCAGAAGGTGCCACGTGTCCTCACAAGAGAAAAGTCAAAAGGTCAAAGGGACGAGTTATTGAACGCTGAACCGAACCAATGAAATGGCGCCACGTGTCCAAGTTTAAGGGGCCCAAAAGCAATTTCAAAAGGAAAGCCCGCGAAAGACGGAGGAGAGAGAATTGCTCGTCCAATCAGCATGTGCCACGTGTCGTCCAGATGGCGAAGAGCGGGAAAACATTTTAAAATTCGTTTTGATCTGTTCTGTGCCCTAAATCTTCAGATCGCCATATCTTTTGATCCAGAGCTCGGATTTCCACGTTCTTTATATCAACGGAAAGCTGTTGAGATGCTCTACATGATTCTGGGATCAATCTCGAGTTTTAGTGTAGTCTGAAGAGAGAAAATCAAGAAACGGATCTGACGTGTGGTAATGGCCAGAAGCGACTTTTCAACAACCCGTTTTAATGCTAATGGGTTGCATTCTTCTTCTGCACGGACAGAAGTGACATTTTAGCGGCCAAATTAATACAAATGGGTCACGTTCTCCTCCAAAATTGGTCAAATATAGCAGGGTATGGGTTGGTAAGGTATCCTATGCCATTTTAATGTGTTGGTATTCAATGAGGAATGGGCTTACATGCTTTCCCACGTTTCTATCCCCTGGGCTCGACCCATGCAATGTAAAAGCCAGATTTGGCTCATTTTAAAAGGGGGTTGTTCATTCTTTCTGCTCGGCCCTCCCTTCTTTTCTTCTCTAGGGTTGAAAATGGAGTTCGAACCTCCTCCCTTGCTCTGTAATGGCATTTTTCCCTTTTACTAATGGAATGATGTTCTGTGCAAACTTCTGGAGCAACAAAACGTGTTTTGTGATGCATATGTCCATCCTTCCTCGTTTTTGCTTGTCCTCTTCTTGCCTCTCTTCATTGCAGGTATCTGTGCATGTTTGAATGTTCATTGCAGGTTTGGAGCTGTGTTCATGGAGTTTTGGGACATTTTCTGTGTGAAATCTATCCTTGGGCCTGTGATGCATCTGTCCATCCTTCCCATTGCTCACCTCTCTTTGTCCCATGGCAATTTTGATAGATGTCCAACATTCTCCTTCTCTGGTGTATCACCGTTTTAGTGTAGGCTTTTGCTGTTTTTTCCTTTCTCTCTCTCTCTCTCTATCTCCTTGGCATGGTTAGATTAGGATTAGATTAGCTTGCCTGCACTGGAATAGCTTGTGGCAGGTAGTTTAGGAGCAGGAACCAGCCTTCTCTGGAGATTCCTCTCTCATTTTTACAAGTCCCACGCTTGGAGAGAGGTTTCCATGTTGTGCAATCACACTGGATGCCTGAACATCAACCTAGAAGCCTGATGTGCGTCCAGGGGTGCTGTGATTTTACATCAACAATTATATATTAGAGACATTGTATATTGGAGATAGATTATTTATATATATAGCGATGATAATGTTTATGTCATGATTTATATGCATACTTTTGATGATGATATCTCACATGTGATGGGAACAAGCTAAGTTAGGCATGATAGAGTCAATTCATAGGCATGGATTGAGTTAGGTTAGTTTAGGCATGATGGAGTCAGGTCCTAGGCATGGATTGAGCTAGGTTAGTTAAGGCATGGATCAAGTAAGGTTGGTTTAAGCATGGATTGATTCAGGTCCTAGGCTTGGATTGAGTCATGTTAGTTTAGGCATGGATCAATTTTGGTTGGTTTAGGAATGGATCAAGTCAGGTCCTAGGCATGAATTGAGTCATGTTCATTTAGGCATGGATCGATCTAGGTTGGTTTAGACACGGATCGAGTCAAGTCTTAGGCATGGATTGAGTCAGGTTTTGGGCATGGATCAAGTTAGGTTTTGTGGTTGATTGAATTTCTAATTCATTAATGTGTGTAACTTGTGATGGTATGGATTTTGTTAAGATGATTTGTAGGAAAATTAATGATTATGATAAAGAAATTGTAGACAAAAGGAAATGAATGTATGTGTTATAATGGTAAAGATGTGTAACAATTGTTTCTTGTTTGGTGTAATTTCTAGTTATTGATATAGAAAGGAAATGGAAAGGGAGAATTGGTTAGGGTAGAGAGTGGCTGAGGTAACCTCCAAGGGCCCCATGCCCTTTGAGTGCTACCTACATAGTCTTGGTGAAAAAGGGACCTCAAGCCGATGTAGTTCTCCCATAAGCTAGCAAAGATTGTGATGAAGGAAAGGAATAGATTGATAAGTGTTTAGGCATAGGTGAATATAGGTCATAGGCATGATTGATTTTAGGTCATACGCATGGTTAATTTTAGGTCGTAGGCATGATTGAATGATTTTTTTTAAATATAGGTGTCAAGGATCTGGTCCTGTATAGGATAATCAATAAGTAATGAGGAAGGTGAATGGTAAGTGGTGGTAAAAGAGCTGCTTAATTTGATAAGAATCTTAAGGATTCAATCCATACCTAAGAGGGGCTTATGAACATAAGACCCTAAAGGCATTACATAATGGACCATTCTAAGGGTGAAGAAAGTCACATGATCATGAAATGTCACGTTTGCGTAAAGTCCCTTGATTAAAGAGGAAATTAGGCTAAAATAGCAAGGAGGTGAGAATGGGAGGTTTAGTGTAACTTAGTGTACACCAGAGTGTCTTATGGAACAAGAAACCCAAGATAAAAAATAGGAAAGTTCATGATGAAAATTTCATGTTTTTTTTCATTTGTTTGTTGTTAGTAGACTAATCGATGCAAAAAGTCTATATGGGATGATTATATTATCTCCTTGAGGTCTTCATGAAGCTGATCAATACATGAAGCTTTTGGATATTCTTATTGGATTCATGAAATAGTTTGATATAGTTGTCCTTCAAGGGAACAATCTATTTATAGTGGTGACATATAAAGAAGAGATGTCCCTTTTGAGGGAGTCATCTTTTGCTGGAAGTTTGAATCAAAGAGTTGTATCCCTTTTTGTGTTTTTTTGGACGTTTAAGTCATGGAAAATACTATAGAGGAAGATTAGGTTCTTGCTTAGAAGACAAGACCTTAACACATAGAGATTAAATATGGAAGAGGGGGTTCCGAATGATGGATGACCATGGGATTCCATCTTGAAGAAGACAAAAAGTATCCTTGAGAATCATGTTATGAGTAGAGTTATGGTACTCATATTGAAGACAAGGCTAAAAGGTGACAGGTAATCACATGATTCTTGTTTAGTCATGGATCCTAAAAATGGGTAATATGGAAGGTGAAGAGTTCTCAAGGGATGAGTGATCAACTGATAGAAAGTGATAGAGGACTTGATATTAAAAATAGAATGGTTGAAGATGGAAGGAATTAATGGGCTCAAGTTCGGGTTTACCTTCAAATGAAGAAAAATGATAAGCACCTAATGCATAGGCATGGGTAATGATTTAGGGTCCAAGCCAATTAGGAGTAATTTTTCCCGATTTACCATTCTCCTCTTTGGTTACATGCTGATTTTCCTTTAGGACAAGGTCACCAACTTGAAAGGTTCATTCGTGAACACATTTGTCATAGTCACTTTTGATGCATTTTTGGTAGATTTGGAGATGGTCAAGAGTATTGAGATGACTGCTCATCTAATAACTCAAGTTGTGCCAAATGATCCTGGAAAAAGTCATCTTCGTTGAGCATGTCTTGTAGTGAGATGCGGAGAGATGGAATATGGAATTCAAGAGGTAAGACAACCTTGGTACTGTAGACCATAGAAAAGGGGGTGGCAGTAGTCAAAGTGTGAATACTAGTGCAATAAGCCCACAAGGAAAAATGAATCTGAGTATGCCAATATTTCCTAGTATCATTGACTACCTTTATAAGAATTTTGTTCAAGATTTTATTGGTGGATTCAGCTTGACCATTGGTTTGTGGGTAATAAGGTGATGAGAAACTAAGTTGGATGCCAAAAGAATCACATAGTTTACGTAGGGTTTTGTTTTTGAATTTTTTTCCATTATTAGTGATAATGCGGTGAGGGAAACCAAAATTACAAGTGATGTGATGGTAGATGAATTCACATATTTTCTCATCTTTTGTAAAAATTAGGGGAATGGATTCTATCCATTTAGTGTAATATTCGATAGCGATTCTAATCCATTGGTGGAGTTGTAGTGAATGGGGTTAATCTCACCGAAAAGATCCAAATCCCATTGAGAGAAAGGCCAAAGGTATCATGTGACCTCTAAGTTGTGACTAGGTGTGTGATGAAGAATAACATGTTGTTGGAATTTTACGCAATGTTTGACATAATCACAACAGTCATGGTTTAACGTTGGCCAATAATAGCCTAGGAGAAGAATTCACTTTACGATGGCTAAACCACTAAAGTTCCCTCCAAAAATTCCATTTTGGAATTCCTTAACGGTGATGGGAATTTCAGAAATCATAAGGCATTGTAAGAGAATGTTGTCAAAGCCATGCTTGTAAAGAAGACCACCCATGATGACATGTCGGGAGACACTTTTAAGAAAGACTCGTTTTCCATTACGAGTGAGATCAGTGGGTAAAATGGAAAGGGAAAGATAGTCTGCATATTTCTTATACCAAAGGTCATGTGTGTTACGGGCAATGGCACCAAAGGAGTAGACCTCATGAGGTAAATAAGAGCGTTATTGTAGCCTTTGTATTATGACAAAGATTTTAGAGTTAGCGGACAAAGCAGGTATCTGAGAAGCCAAGCAGGCCATGGTATCCTCAAATTTATTGGTAGAACATGGGGTGGTTTGAAGTGTGTAATGGTCAAAGGTGGTAAAAACTATGTCTACGTGATGCTTATAATTTTAAAGTATCTCATTATGACACTGGTATATACCATTGACTGGGTTTATGACCAATTGAGAATCACCAAAGATGTTGATTAACTTAACATCTAAGGCATAAGCATCCTGGAGACCCAACATGAGTGCTTCATATTCAGAAATATTGTTTATACAATCAAAATTGAGTTTTAAAGACAAAGGAATGGGTTCACGATAAAGTAGAATGAGGATAACACTAGCCCCACCCACACGCTGACACTTGGAGCCATCGATGAAGAGTGTCATTTGGTAAGTGGGTTCGTCCAAGGAAAGGGTAGCTATAGACTCATCTAGGAAGTCAAAGTTAGATGATTGATCCCTGGCAATAGGTGCATCAGCCAATTGGTCAGCGATATCCTGACCCTTGATGGAATTTTGATGAATGAATTTGAGGTTGAGGTCAGCCAGAAGCATAAGCCAACATGCAACACATTGATGTTGATAGGGTTTGGCATACATATATTGTACTGGGTTAGTATTAGTAATGATGAAGGTTTTGTGAATGAGTAGGTAATGGTAGAGTTTGGTGGTGATGAAAGCTAAGGATAAGAAAAGTTTTTTGGCATGGGTATATCTAGTTTTATAGTCCAGAAGGGTATGACTTATGTAATAAACCACTTGTTGTATGTGTTGCTCATCACGATGAGTGAGCATGGCACCTAGAGAATGGTTAGTGGTGGAAATATATAGATAAAAGGGGTGATTATCCTTAGGAGGAATGAGCACTGGTGGTTGAAGGAGGTATTTTTTTAAGGCTTCGAAGGCTTTATGACATTATTCATCCCATTTTAAGGACACGTCTTTCTTGAGTAGATGATGGAATGGCTGACAATAGTCAGAAAGCTGTGAGATAAAATGATGAATGGATTAAAAATTTCATTTGTAGGCTTAAAAGTTGATAGAGATTAGTGGGTGGAGGAATTTCTAGAATATCCTTGAATTTAGAAGGATCGAATTTTATGCCATGCAAAGGGATGATGAAACTTAGGAGTTTTTCGGAAAGTACCACAAAGATGGACTTCTTTGGTTAAAGATGCACACAATACTCGATGAGACGGTTGAAGATGACTTTAAGGATAGGTAGGTTCTTAGTTCAATGTTTAGATTTGTCCAGAAGATCATCTACATAATCTTCCAGTATGTGATGCATGATGTCATGGAAGATGTAAGTCATGACTCGCTGATATGTAGCACAAATGTTTTTTGACCAAAAGGCATGACTTGATAGTAGAAATTCCCCAAAGGGGTGATAAAGGAAGTCTTGTGTTGATCCTTTGGAGCTAGTAGTAATTGATTTTAGCTTAATAAATTATCCATGAGCAATAAAATTTCATGGCTAGTGATGAGATCAAATAGTTGGTCAATGCCTGGTAGTGGGAAATCATCTTTGGCATAGGAAAGGTTGAGGTAACAGAAGTTAGTACAAATGTGGATTCCACTTGTCACTTTTGTGATAGGAATGATGTTAGAAATCCATTGGAGATAGTCAATGGGTAGAATTAAGGAAACTAAGAGAAGGTGTTGAAGCTCTTCCTTGACCAGAAGAGAGATGCGGGGATGCATTTTTTGTAGCTTTTGTTTGATGGGTTTGGCATCAGGAATGGTTACAATATTGTGGACCATAATTTTAGGGTTGATGCTAGGAATTTTGGCATAGATCCAGGAAAACACATTGCTATGGTCCTGAAGGAAAGAAGTGAAGGCTTCCTTTCAGTAGCATCTAAGGATTAGCTGATATTTAGAATGTGTGGGTCATCCTAAGTATTAATGTTGATTTCAATGGTTGATTCATTCAACATGGTTTATGTCTCAGAGGGTAACAATCAATGAATATAAGAGTCTTATACACCAAGGTAGGTGAGGTTGGACTCATCATCTTGACATTGAATGACGTTAATTGAAGGTGTATCATCATGAATCATGTTAGGATATAGGAATGGGAGAGAATAGGTAGCCTCACCATCGCGTTGATAGGTCATCGGTCCCAGGAAAATGATGTTTATGAAAAAACAAGTTAGGAGGAAAAGATTCAGGATACTTGGACTCCATGGGTGAGGATGGTAATGTGGGTGAATGAGAGGGGGATGATTTCCCGTATTAAATAAGGTTGACACAAACCTTATTAGAGTGTGGAGCATCAAAACCAATGCCACTATGGTCATTGTGTTTACGAGAGGTACAGAAAATAAAAATATGGCGGCCTTGTTCATAAAATCCAAAGATAAATCCTTTCCACATGCACCAGTGGAGGAAAGTATGAGCGAAGTGACAGTTAGTGAGGGAGTGTAGTTCAAAAAAAATGATTGGGCTTAGGATGGAGGTTCAAGTTTATAGGTGTCAATATCAAGTCCCCCATACGTTAGGTTAGTGCGAAGGTGGGGAGGGCCATAAGGGAAAACATCACCAATGAGGATGTCGTAGCTGGGGTGTTGACATAGATTCCCATACTCTTGTGGGGTGAGAAAGCTGTCAATATTGTATAAGAGGTATTGCCACAGAGTGAGGAATTGAGAAACACATTCTAAGGGATCAGGATTCAGTATGTGGGTAGTGGGTATAGATGGCTCACTAGATGTTGTGGAAACAAGTGCGTCAATGGTAGAGGTTACAACTACAGTGGGGATAACAAGGTTAGATGCAGCAGAAGTAGAGGTAATTTTTGTGGATGGGCTTGTGGGTGAAGGTGATGTGATAACAGTGGCAGATGCCTTAACCGGAACAAGCACATCATTGGGCTGATATAACATGTTACAGGTCTTGAAAGGTGATGGGTTGGAAGGAATGGTGTAATTATGCTCCTTATGTTCAAATTTAAGGCCTCTATGTAAATTCGAAGGGACACAACCCATGAAATGGATCCAAGGTTGGCCGAGTAGTAGGTTATATTGGAACTCTCCTTCTAGGACATAGAAAAGTTTCAGGATAGTGTGGGGTCCCACGGGGACCTGGAGAACAATAGTACCTAGGGTAGAGGTCATGATGTCACTGAAGGAGTGTAACATAACTGAGATACCGTGCATGCAATTGAAAGGTATCCACATTTGGTCATATTCATGGGAGGAGATGATATTAATACTAGCACCACCATCTATCATAACATGATGTATGTATATATTATTGATAAAGATGGAGATGAAAAGAGTGGGGTTGGGGTCGTCGGATTGGAAGGGAACAATCTCTTCATCTAAAATGTTGAGGATGACCACTTGGCGAGTAGGTGGAGATGTAGAGGAAGGTGAAGACCTAGTGAGAGAGTCTACATGGTGAGGGGTAATGATGGAGGCTATGGGTGTGGGGTCATTTGGTAAGACTTCAATAGATTGAAGTACCTCCATGAGGGTTTGACGACAAGACTCTGAGGTTTGGATGAGGTCATATAAAGAAATTTTGAGGGGGTATTGGTGTAGTTTTTTAGCATTGTGTGATATGTCACTCCATTAGAAATAGGATATGCAGGACCTCGAATGGTGACTTTGGGTATGGGTGTGGCTGGTATGTTGGGTACAAGGTTGGTTGATGGTCCAGTTGATTTTTTCTTACCCTTGTCTTTCTAAGCACGAGTGGCAATGTTTATCATATTAATTTGAGGGGAGGTGGATGAAGAGGGTGTTTCATGGAAGGTATAGCGGCATGAGGGACAAAACCCTAGTGGGGGATATGATCCTTGTGAAATTAGTAGGGTGCATTGGCATTTCCATTGTGGTTTGTCCAATTCTCTTATATGAACCATGTTGATCCTTAATCTCGGGGGTAGATTAGACAGTTATGGGGGTGTATATTTTGGTGACTAAGTATGTAATGGGAGAAGATTTGTGGAAATTGGTGAAGGCAGAATGGGGTCCTCATCAATAAGATCATCTTCATTAAAATTTTCTTCAGGAGGACACAATTGGAGGAGAGAGGTTTTTAAAGCCTTACATTTCTCTACATCATGTCTTGGCACATGATTGTAGGCACAAATTTTGGTTTCGTCAAACCCTTTTGGTTTGGATTTGAGTGGGTTGTAAGCTCTAAGAGGTGGTAATGTGATGATGGAATATTTGAGGAGATTGGTTAATATTTTGGTGTAGGATCCCGCTAGTGGATCACAATGGGAGGTGAATGTGGGTTTGGGTACAGGTTTGGCTGATTATGGAGGAAGAGTATTTACAATAGGGGGAGTATGTTGGTCTACTATTTTGGTGTGTGAAGTGGTATTAGGTCTTGGTTTCATCTACTTGGGTATGGGCATGGTAGAAGAGCTAGTGGCAGAAGGTTTATTTCTTTTAACTACCTTATTGGAGGGTAGAGGATTTTTAGCTTTAGGTTTCAATTTTTTGGAAAAGTTGATATAGGTGTACGATATGTGGAGGGAAAAGCTAATGGTGGAAGATGGCAGGTTACCCATGGGGGTAATTTCAAGGTGATGCAAAAGCAAAGTGGCTGTAGGTTGGGATTTAGGAGGGAAAACTGATTTAGTATTTGATAGTGTCATGGGTAGTGAAGAAGTTATTCCCCATAGTGAAGGTATGGGTCCCCTAATTACAGGTTATGGTTCACCGACAGAGGTTTTGTGGGTTTCCTGGGTATATTAGAGGTATTGTCATCAGGGAAATGGACAACCAAGTTAGTGGTTTATTGGTCAATTGGGGTTTCTTGGCAAGAGCCGAGGGTAGAGGTCGCAAAAAAGAACTCAGGGACAAAGGAAATGTCCATCTCGGAAAACCAATAGGTGAGGTATGTGCTATGAGCTGTTCTAGGAGGTTGGATATTATTTTTAGGGGTTGAGTTAAGTTTAGCATTAGTTTTAGAAGATGTGGATAAATCTAATTTAATAGGTGGGTGAGTAAGGCTAGCTGTCGGTATGATCCCTAAGGTAGTGATAGGTTTAGGTAGGGGAGATTATATAGGCATCGGTACTAGTTTGGGTGTAAATGCATGTTGGGATATGGGAAGAGGTGTGAGTTGGGTCCTAGGTAAGGACATGGAAGGTGTTGTAATAGTCATGGTTGTGTTTGGTTTTTTCACTCAAAACACTGTTTGATAGATAGTGGAGCTGTCAGCGAGTGACAACACATTTGTGTTGAAATAGTAAGTAGAAGGTGTCCCCAAAGTAAATCTCTATCGACATAATCTGGGAAATCAAACAAGTGTGAAAATGGTGTTGTTGTAAGCAAGGATGACATGGATCAAG
Source organism: Taxus chinensis (assembly GCA_019776745.2). Lineage (NCBI taxonomy): Eukaryota > Viridiplantae > Streptophyta > Pinopsida > Cupressales > Taxaceae > Taxus > Taxus chinensis. The sequence goes on along the minus strand of CM034149.1, from coordinate 93,683,705 downwards.
TGGAAATCCTCGTAAAATGTGTTTGAGATACTAGGAATTGGCTAGCCTCGGACACTATGGATAAGAGAGCTGAAAGCAGATCAGCAAGATCTTAAAGGTGTGATGGTGAAGGGTCATTAGAAGACACTGTTACTTCTATATAATCCTCCATGGGTAGAGGAGAGGACGTTCTAGATGAAGTGGAATCTCCTGGTGTTGGTGTAGGTTGTGGACCTGCATCTTCTATGATTAGGAGAGGTGTCAATGACAATTGCTCAGAAATTTGATGGGTCAAAGACGGTGTGCTAATTATAGGCTCTTCCACAGCTGAAGAAGAAAATGCATGGGGTGCCTCTTTTGGTGGAGGAGTACATGAAATATGATTTTGTGTAGGTAGGGGAGCTCAGGATAAGATTTCATCTATGGAAGGCACATGAGGTAATTGAGGGCTAAAATGTTTCATCATTATCTTTACGTTTTTTAATGATGAAACAAATAAGGGTAAGGGATAGGATGAATACCTATTAACTGGGTTGGTTAATTGTTCTTGTGTACATTCTGAATTCTTGATCTAGTGTCAATTGTGAGAGCTTCCTTTTGGCTAGGAGGAACTACCTGAAATAGAAATCAAGACCACAAAAGAATAGCTAAATAATATATGACAGTGGACTACCTAGTGTATGCTAGTTCTGGGAAGTGTGATACTTCCCAGATGGCTTTCAATCCACTATTTAAAATAAGTTAATCCAAGAAATAAGTAATGTCCTAGTGTTTTTGATATGATTTATGTATCTCATTTGAGTACAATAAGAAAATCCAATCACAATAGCCTAGGCTATAGTTAGATTTAAAGGATGAGGTGTTTGTCAAGGTACTGGGACTAGTCAGGATCTGATTATAGGTTGTTTTGCTCTATTCTTAGGCAGGGCATAAAATATAGATATCGGTGTCAGTTGGGTATAATCGATGATGGGTAATGGAGGCCAAAGATGGTTATGGGTAGCCAACGTTGTTACAGTAAGGTGACAATAATTCAATAAAAAGCTTATTGTAGAGGCTAGCTGAGGTTGGATGGGGCTAAAGGAGGAGATGGTGAGGTCTTTGGGAATACTAAGCACACTCAAAGAGGTAGAAGGGCTAGGATAGGTGATCTAACAAGTGGGTGGGTGAAATTTTTGGGTTTGTCAGAAAGAAGGCTATGGAGGAATGGGAATGTTAATAGAAGAATGGTAACATAAATGATAACAAATCTATAAACAAAATAGGAATGGAAATGATTAATGATAAAACACTTACCAATATTACAGGTCTAATGGTTGGGTGGTGGTGATGATTGGTTGATGGAATGGAACTTGGTATAGTAGTGACGCTTCCCAGAATGTTACCTTGAGTGCCAATTCTTTTAGATTAGTCCTGGTGCTAGCTATGGATGTATGGGTGCATGATAAGCCATTGGTTATACTTTCATGCAGCTCTCTTCCTATTTCTCTTTCTCTAAGAATGTGCCAACCCAAAAAAAAGGTTTCTTAGGTGAATAAATGGTAACTCACCATGGTTATAGGTTGACCGGATTTTGTTTAGGGGTGACCGATGTCGGTTAAGGAGGGATTCCCTAGGTTTACTAAAATAGGTAGATCTTTCTAATTTCTTTGGCCCAATTAGTTTGTTCTCATGGATTAGAATGGAAAATTCCCTTATAATTGGTGGGAATGTGGTTAGAGAGATTTTAGAGATTGATTTTAGGGTTAGACCAAATCTTAGCTCATTAAGGTAAGTAAGACTTAGTTATTGTTAGTTATGGAAACATGCCAAGAATAGGTCTAGGGTGATGTGTCTAAGTGAGGTGATGGGGTAGAAATTAAGATAATTAGATAATAAATATTGTGAGGATATGTATATTAATTTAATTAATTAGTGGTGTGGGGTGCAAGGGGCCTTGGTTAGGTGAGTTTGTTTGAGATGGTTATTTAACTAGGGACTAAGGGGAGTGTGACCTAGTTTTGGTGTCTACACCAACGTGCATCACATTAATGTTGGTAAGGATTTGAGTACATATAATGTAAGGGGTCTATATTGGTGATAACAAAGGTTTTGTGATTGAGTAGGTACTTGAGAAGTTTTGTGGTGATAAATACTAAGTCTAGGAAAAAAAATTCAGAGAGAGTATATCTAGTCTCGTAGTCGAAAAGCGTACGACTTATATAATAAACCACTTACTCCCTTTATTTCTTGTCGCGATGAGTGAGAATATTACCCAAGGAATGATCAGTGGAACAAATTTAAATGTAAAATGGTTGGTCATCCTTAGGTGGAATGAGAACAGGTGATTGGAGGAGGTATTGTTTTAAGGCATTGAAGGCTTTGTGGCATTTGTTATCCCATTTGAAGGAGGCATCCTTTTTGAGAAGATGATGAAATGGATGGTGGTGGTCGGAAACCTTAGAAATAAAGTGATGAATAGATTGCAAATTTCCTTGAAAACTAATAAATTGACAAATTTTATTAGGTGGAGGCATCTTGAGAATAACCTAGATTTTAGCGAGATCAACTTCAATGCCACATAAAGAAATGATAAAACCAAGGAGATTTCCGGAGAGAAAAATGAAGACACATGATCCATCCTATAGTTTACCAAGAATAACCCAGGCACACTGGCACATCACTCAACCTAGACTGAGAGCTCACCTGAAGAGCACAAAGGTACCAAGCCCCTCCTTAGAGTTGTCTGTGCAGGATGCAAACATGGTGAAGGGTTAATGCATTCAGATCCATAAATGATATACTCTTTCCACATAGAATGTTCTAGATCTTGATCTTAAAGAATCATGAATCAAATGATAACATAATGAAATTATCCATGCAATAACTAGTCGTAGTCATGTCTGACACCATTATTCATCCAATAGACTCCATTATATTATAACACACTAAACACAAAAGCTTGTTATAATAAGTAGTATCATAAGTTTATGCGCACATACGTTCTTGTAGCATAACTCCATAATAGCTCATAAAAAGTACTCTATACTAATCTACGTAGACTACTACATATTTATAAGGGTGGGGTATTTCCCTTCACTACTCACATAATTCCCAAAATAGGTCACATGCTGAAAATAGACATATGCCTTTACAATAATATACACACATGAAATTGCGCTAATAATAGATGTCTTCTAGCTAACTGTAAGTGGTAATACTATTATTAACTCGAACTCATGCAAAGTTCTTAGTAGACACTCTTCCAAAAATATAATTTTCATGCCACACAAGTTTCCATCTAGTTGTGTGGCCCACACGCTATCTCTAGAAATAACACATAACCATGAATATGGCTAAGTCCAGATTCATTCTATCTTTCAAATGCGCTTCCTTCCCTATCCTTCCACACATTCAAACCTACCTTACTACTGTGTGTGAATCTTCTATGTGCCTTCTTCTAAGTGTCATACTTCATCTTCTCAACATTACCCCACACTAAACTGCATTACCTCCTCGAAAATGTTTTCATTTTGATACTTTAATAAATAAAGAATTGGAATGAAAGGAAACTAAAGAATTATTGTACAAATAATAAAATTTCACCCTGCAACATCCTTTGTTTCAACTGGAATAATTAACTCTGGATATTCTTCTTTTTTTTTAGCCTCTAAGGTTTTCCAATCACTTAGCACAGCTTCTGCCTTTTCTGGAATATCTAATGTAATAGAATATAACCCCTCTTGTGTAATATATTCCTTATCCTTCTGTAATAATAGAACAATGTTGGACATTACAGTCACTCTTCCTTCTAGAAGATCCATCTTCTACACTTTAAGCTTCCCAACTTCATCCAGCCTTTATTTATGGGGGTCTTGGGATGTTGTAAGGGCCTCATGATTTTTCTTGACTAGTGTTAATCTCTTTGTATGTCCTAAAGTCTCATCCTTCATCACCTTCAGGACTTCGTTGTCTTTTACCATTATCCAAATTTTGATTACTGCTTCTAGAACTGCACTCTTCCTGGAAAGTCTGGAGCAAGGCTTTATAAGATGAAATATTTCTAACTACTAAGGGTCTTGCTCTCTCCACTTCTTATTTAGGATCCTTTAGTGCTAACATCTAAACCGGTCCATCCTCAAGCACCAAATTAAGTAATGTTCACACATAATGCATAGTCGAAGGAAAATTCTCAGGTTCCTTTGAATATAGGCGTGGTCTTTCTTTTAGGACATAGTGTCAAATTTATTTTTCCATACTTTTGAAGGACTCATTCTTCTTCTACTCTAGGTACTTCTCTCCTTTTATACGCATTATTTCAGCATCTTTGGCCTTGTTTTCTTCTCGTAGTGCTCTAATATTAGAAGCCTTATCGACGTTCCTCCATTACATCTCTATAGATACTTTCACTAAGGAATTACTCACCTGATCATCAGACATAATAGTGGGTTTGATAGTTATGTGCTTGTTCTGTGGTGCTTTTTCATTCTTCTTGATACATAGGACTCTTCACATATACAAAAATCATGCATGTCCATGTGTGTTCTCATGGAATAGAACAAATGTTTGCTTATGCACATGGTTTCCATGTCTAGGTCCATCAACTCCCATCCATACAATTCCTTGAGGTCCACTGTATTCTAGAATCAGGTTCAAACAATTTTACATATGTCCTCATCATTGCCCTTATGTAGAACATTGTATTCTCCATTTGTTCACTTCTTTCTTAGCCCCTTAGGTACCTGAGCACCAAGGTTTGGAGCTAGATATTTGATGTCCTTAGTGGTATCATGTTCCAATCCTCCTACCTCTTCATCCTTTATATCTTCATCCTTGGGTTCTTCCACTTTTTCTAGTTGTACAGGGGATCTAGGTGCTCTCTCTGTAGACTCCTCTACCTTCTCATTTAGCTTCAGCTTCCTCCTTTTCCTCCCACTTATCTATTCTCAAGGAGAGACTCATGGTGACCTCCTAACAGACTGAGGAGTTCCCATGCATTGTGTTCTTGTTCTTTTGAAAACCCTCTTGAAATGACACTCTCATTGGACTACTTCCAATTCCTCTTCTTCTTCTTGTACCTAAGGTGGGGTACTTGCGTGCTCAGTCTGTATTCTATCTATTAGTTGTCTCTGACCTCTATGTTCTATACCATCACTATCCTCATCTTATTCCTCATCATCTACCTCTATAGCTCTTATGGGATTTGCGCCCGACATGTTCTCAACTATACACTTTCCCTTAGGTGGCCCTGGGAGCACAAACTCATTCTCTCCATATTTATTATTCTCCATCTTGGGCTTAAGCTAAAGGTATAAAAGCATTTCTTCAATGTACCTAATTTCTAAGCTTACATGCTTCATGCTTATAACATCTGAAATGAGCCTCTCAACATAGGTAGTCCAACCTAGAAATACATATGTCTTCCTCATAGTGTGGTAGTCACAGTTTACCTTGTTTGAGTTAAAATTTAGGGAACACACATCAGTAAAACTATGGACTAATGCCTACAAGTAGCATGATATGAATTTATATGGAAATTTTACACCATGGGCTCCATGTTCGATCCCTCATAGCAAATTGTGTGATGTAGAAGTGATTGTACACCATGAACTATATTTCCTTGATAACTACTGAAGGTAGCTCCTTGAGGATGCATCACTCCTCTTCAAATGCCACATAGATTCAATCATACTACATCTCCACCCTTTGTTTAAACAGGCTACTCATGGACCCTTCACATAAATACTTGTCAAATATTTTTTCCAGGGACTTTTTTTCCATGGGATATTCCCATATCCTGTTCTTTGGCCCATCGGGCACTCTAATTTCCATAAATACTAAAGAAAGTAAGATAACACCAAAACTTATCTTATCACTTGTGCATGATTCTTTGATGATTCTTTCCGTAACGTAGCCTGGTATGTTATAGAATACTCCCCAAGACATCTTCCTCGCGACATGGAACCACATTGTAATTTCCTACGACCGTCTCTCCTGATCATGCAACTTGGTCACTAGATGCGTAACTGCTTGTACCACTGGGCACTTATTCAATTTATGAATGTCCATTCCACATAGACCCTTTATGTACCCCAACTCCTTCCATGTCTCAATGATTATTACTTTATAAGTTAGGTCACTATTGTTGTAAATCAGCAGCACCCCTGGATTTTGATGAGACTTCTAGTTTGACATCTTGGACATCCAGTGTGATTACACAACATTGAATCCTTTCCCCAAGTGTGGGACTTGTAAAATGGGAGAGGAATATCCAGATTAGAGGTTGGTTCCTCAAATCCTGTGATCAGATATATCACCTACAAGTTATAAAGAGGTTTCAAACTCAAAAATATACTCTAAATTCCAAAGTGGATAGAGATAGAGAATGCAAAAAACTGAAACTAGTGCTAATAAGGTGATGCACCAAAGAAGTGGTGAGCATTTCTTACTTCTTCTTTTTGACATAATTCATAAAATTGTAATAAAACTTCATGCAAAAACTGATAACTGTAATGGAGGGTCAGAAATGAATCAAAAAACACAAACAGAGGATAAAACTCATTCACAGAGCCTGTATTGTCATTTTAACATTAGAAACCACTTACATTACAACACCTGAGAGGAAAAATAGGTTGCAGTCTTGGAAAGGTCTTATTTTTTCCACAAAAATAACTTTCAAGGTGAAAGAGGGAGCCTGCAATACAAAAAAATTGTTCAACCCTTTGAAAATGAGCCAAATTTGGGTTTTACAGTACAAACCACGACCCTAGGAGAGAGAAATGTGGGAAAACATGGGAGAGCTTCAACCACCAACCAAAAATGTAGTAAAACAACATGGGCATCCTTACAGGCCCATCCCTTGGCATTTATCACCATGTTGGGAGAGAATGCGATCCATTCTTCATTAAAAATGGTGGTTGAAACGTCATTTTTGTCCATGACCACGTGCCAGAGGTGTTTTTCAATTTTCTCTCTCTAAACTCCATCAAAATGCTGACCCTATAATCTTGTACAAAATTTCACCATCTTTCCATTTCTATAAAGAACATGAAAAACTAAGCTCTGGATCGAAAGATATGGCCGTTTGAAATTTTAGGGCAAAACAGGGACAAATCGGATTGGCGGGCAAAATTTTTAAAATTTTCCCTTTTTGGTCATTTAGAAAATTTTCCAAAAATTCCCCATGGTCTGCCATTCTTAATGCCATGTGGCATGCTATAATTAGTCACGGGCATCTACTGCTTCATTTTCCATTACTTTACCCCTTGGAAAATTTTCCAAAAATTCCCCTCCGGGCTGATGATCTGAGGACACGTGGTGCATGCTGATTAGACACGGGCCTGCCCCTTCGAATTTTCCTTGCAGGCTCTTCTTGAGTTTTTTGACACCACCTATCACATGGTGAGATTCCATTAGCTCATGCTTAGGGGGGATGATTTTCCCTTTGAAATTTCCTTCCCTTTCCTTTGGGAAAATTTCCCAAATTCTCCCCGCCTTCCGCTGGTCTGGGACACGTGGCAGCGTCTTACTGGACGCGGGGCCTGGGTGAACATTTTTCCTTTTGTGCAATCACTTTGGGAAAAATTCCCAATCTTCTCCCATGCTTCGTAGCTCTGACCCCTGGGAACACGTGGCACAACATGATTGGTTGCGGGAGTTTCCTCCCAAATTTTTCATGCACCAACACTTAGTCAAATTTTAATTTTCTCCCCTTGGACATGTGGCGGGATCCGATTCACCAGCGGGTCTATGGGGAAAATCTTCCCTTTTGAAAATTTTCCAAACACTTGGTTAAAAAAAAAGTTTTCCTCTGACCCCCGCCACTTCCTTAGACACGTGGTGCCATTTCATTGGCTGCAAGCCTTTCAGTCGAAAATTTCCCACAAAAAATCCACCGGGCCATAACTTCAAAAATACATGGAGTTAGGAGGAAAACTTTACCTTTCTAGAAATTTGTGAAAGAGCTCTATCCAATGGTGCCATTTCTAGAAAGTTTTGAGTTCCTAAAAAGCAACAAATTATGACTGAGGCACAAGAGAGGGAAGAATGGAAGGAGTTAGCCACAAAATGAGCAAGGGGCACATTTTGGATAACAATTTTGGTGACTCAGAGGGGGCATCTGCCTGCTAGATGAAGTTACCAGTTGCGTGAAGAAATCCATTGGGCATGGAGTCATCAAATTTTTTGTTTGGTACCCCAACTGACTAGAACACTGTAAGGAGGAAGATGGAGGGTGGAACATCACCTGATTAAGCAAGGCTTGTAACACACATTTCCAAGAATAGCAACCTTGTGCTAAAGCACTTAGGGAAAACAAAGCTAAAATACAACAAAACAATGTGCACAAGCACTTGGAGGATTGAAAACCTAAGCTAATATGTACAAGGTGGAGAATTTTGTTCAGTAGCAATGCTTTAGATAGATCCCATTGACTAGAATCGGCATTGCTGCCCTTACACTTTGTGACCATGTATGGGCCACTCAAAATGGCATCAAATTTTTAATGCCTTCCCATTTTTTCTCTATCTGCATCCCATTTTAACACTAGATCTCCAACTTGGAAAGATCTATTCTTGGTCTTCCTATCAAAGGTCTTCTTGATCAAGACTTGATACTTCTCCATTGCTTGGGATGCTTGACTTCTGATTTCTTGGAGCTCCATCAATTCTGAATATCTAACCTCCATGGGCTAAAAATCCAACAACTCCAACTTTTTCATGAGTTCTAACATTGGAAACTCAAGTGACATGGGAAAAATTACCTCTCTCCCATAAACAAGCTTAAATGGAGAGTTACCTGTAGACCTCTTGGGAGTTATCCTATTAGCCCATAAGGCTGATTTCAATTTGGTATGCCAAGACCTCTGATTTTCATCAAGATTCCTCCTAATGATCCTTAACAAGTTCTTGTTTGTAGATTCAGCCTGGCCATTACCCTGAGGGTAATAGTTTGATGAAGTGCTTAGGTAGATCCCATTCTTGATAGCCCATTTAGTCATATTGGACCCAATGAATGCCAATGCATTATCTGATATTATTGTAACAGGTATGCCAAATCTAGTTACTATTCCCTCATAGAACTCTAGGGTGCTAGAATCATTTGCTTCCTTGAGTGTTACTGCTTCAGTCCACTTGGTGAAGTAATCAGTTGCTATTAAAATCCATTTGTGCCCTTGGCTTGAATTGGGATTAATGACTCCAATGAAGTCAAAACCCCATTACATGAATGGCTGGTTAACTTAAATTGGATGCAATGGGAGGGCAGCTAGCCTCTCTTTACCTGTGAAGAATGCACAATTCTTGCACTTCTTGATCCATGCATAACAATTACTAAAAATCTTGGGCCAATAATAGCTAGCCCTCATGATCTTTAGAGCTATCACTCTTGGTGAAAAATGACCACCAGCTGGTCCACCATGGAACTCTTCCAACACCCTATGAATCTGATTTGTGCTAATGCATCTCAGCAACACTCCATTCACATCCTTTTTGAACAAAACACCATCAACAAGGGCATATGGGACAGCCTGCAATCTGAAGTGTCTTCTTTTGGTCTTGTTCATCTCTGGAGGGCATAGAACTGTGCTTAGGAAGTGAATTATTTCATGCATCCATCAAGGAGTGAGGACACCATCATTCTCTTCTTGAGTGCTTCCTTGCCCATGGCTATCTTATAATGCCAAAACAACCTCCTTCTCATTGCATGCTTCCTTTTGTTTGCTCAAATCTAGTTTCTCACACAATCCTTTTCCTCTGACTAGCTTGGTCACTTTGATATCAATGTCATACTCCATGACACGAGTAATCCAACCTGCTCTCTTTTCATTCAAGTCTTTGTTGAGGAGGAAGTCTTTAACTCCCACATGAGAAACTAGCAACTGAACCTTGTTGTTTGAAACTAAATGCTTGAATTTCTTCAAGCTTCTGATTACTGCAAGAACATGCTTTTCAATGAAAGAATATCTCACCTCATAATCCTCTAGGCTTTGGCTGAAGAAAGAAATTGGCTGCTTATCATTGCTTTTGTTCTGCTGTACAAAAATTGCAGAAATAGTATCATCACCCCCAAATGCATAGAGGATGAAATCCTTGGAGAAATCCGGGTTGATGAGAGTTGGGGCTTGAGATATGGCTTCTTTGATTGCTTCAAAACTTTCCTTGCCTTCTACTATCCATTTGAAAACCATGATTTTCTTCAACATCTTGGTAATAGGCTTGACTAGGGCTGTAAAATTTGGGACAAATCTCCGATCAAAATTTATTCTCCCCAAGAAACTTTGAAGGGCCTTCTTGTGGCTTGGAAATGGTAGTGCTTTTATGGCTTCAAATATTTCTAGATCAATTGCTAATCCCTCTTTGGAGACAATGTGGCCAAGGATATTTCCCTCATGAGCTAAAAAAATACACTTTTTAGGATTCAAGGATACTCCAAATCTTCTGCACCTTTCAAATACTTGTCTCAAATGAAAGAAGTGGTCTACTGCATTTTTAAAAAAATAGTGATATCATCAAGATATATCATCACACTATTGTTAATCAAACCCTTGAATGCCATGTCCATTGCTCTTTGGAAAGTAGCTCTAGCATTGGACAACCCAAATGGAATTTTCCTGTATGCATAAGTTCCCCATTTGATTGTAAAACCTGTCTTGAACTGATCCTCTTCTTTCATCATAATCTGATTATACCCTGAATAGCCATCAAGTAATGAAAACCTCTCAGAACTAGCAAAAACTTGGAAAATATTCTCCATGGAAGAAAGTGGGTAATGATCCTTGAGAGATTCTCTGTTCAAATCTATAAAGTCAACACACAATCTGATTTCCCCACTCTTCTTTCTAACTAGAACCAAGTTGGCTACCCAACTAGAATGCTTGATAGGGAATATGATTCTTAATTCTATCAACTTATTCAATTCCTTTCTCATGAGAGGCTCCATGTGTGGATTGACTGTCCTTTGTTTTTACCTGATGGGTTTAGTACTTGGATCCAATTCAATTGTGTGTTGAGCTAACTTGGGATTAAAACCTTTCAAATCTGCATAGCTCTAAGCAAACACATTAGGTAATTCTTGACAAAGTTGTATGAACTCATACCTTTCTTTCTTAGTTGTCACTTTACCAACTTGGAGTGATTTACCTTCTTCTACCAAGATGGATGTTGAATCTTCTCCCTTGACTTGAATGTTTTCCTTCTCCTTCCTAAATTGATCATTAGGATTGAAAATGGACTCCAAAGTAATAAGTCCCTTTGGTAGTTTGTTGGTTCTCAGCTGTACCACTTGGTCACCATACTGCTATTCCAACTTTTCCTAATTTTTAGCTGAGAACTCTACCTCTTATTACAAGAAATGGATGATTTGCTGGTCATTTTCAAACACTTGCCAACTTACATCATTTTTTGGTACTAAAGGCCTTACAATCACATGGATGTTTGGCTGTACCTTATCTTTTTGAATGCTTTCAACAATGTCAAAGGCTACTCCAACTACTGCAAGCCTGTCAGCATCTTGGTTCTCTTTTCTAGGAATGGATTTTATGCCAAATCCCTCAAAATCTTCAATGAGGTCCCACACCCTATTTTTGTAACACTTTAGTAGATCATTCTTGACAACATGTTACCCCTTAACTTGGTTGACAAGCAACTCACTGTCACCAAAGACTTGTAAGGTCTTTATCCCTCTCTTGATTGACCAATACAATCCTTGTATCAAAGCTTTATATTCAACAGTGTTATTAGAGCATGCAAACTGAAATCTAAAATCTGAATAGTACTTAACTCCCTGAGATGAAACGAGGATAGCTCCACCTCCTACACCTTTTCTACTCCTTGATCCATAAAAAAAAAACTACCATACCTCATTTTCATCCTTGTGATCTGGCTTGGTGATGCTAGGAATAGGCTGGTTTTCTTCATGCATGCAATAGACTCCTAACTCAGATTCTTCTATTTCTTCATAAGGATCAAAATTATGCACCTTATTTTCCCATTCATCAAGATTTAGATCTGGGATGCTTCTTACCTTGGTGTCGGTTTCATCAGTGCTTGGATAATCCTCTTGATCAAATGCTGAAAAATTGGTATTGATTTGGCTTGGAGTGTAAAGCTCAATGTGAAAGTTTGCAATAGGTTTAGATCTGATTGTGGATTTAGTTCCATATCTTGTTTTGAATAACATGTGTGGCCAATCAGTAGATAATTAACCTCCTATCTTGGCTATGAGATCCCTTGACAAACATAGGGCAAAGAGTGGTGGAAGGTCTATTACTGCGACATCTTGCAAAACAACAACGTTAGGGTAGGCATGCAAGGTAAGACTCAAGTTTTTTATCACTCCAACTATTGTTACTGCTGTCCCATCCAATTGCACTACCCCTTTGGATATGACTTCATACTGAATTCCCAACTGATCAGCTATTTTCTTGGGCATTACTGAACTACTTGCCCCAAAATCAATCATGCAATTGTGTACTAATTGGTTTCCAATGATCAATGAAACATAGAATGGAGGGGGATTCAAAATTTTACCTTGTTGTCCTTCATGATTCCCTTCAGGATGGGCAGCATTTTTTAGCACCTTTTCTTACATTTGGACTTGCTTATTTGAAGTTGACCAATCCTTCATGGCAGCTTGTAGCAAATCTCTTTGGCCTGGGATAGATAGTGATTCCCACATTGATATGTTCACATTTTTCTTCTTTATCTGATCAATGATGTTTAATGGGGATGAAGCATCTCTTTGTTGTCCCTTGGCCTGCACATTTATTCCCTTTATATGGGCAGTAACAACTGGCATTTGAGTTTGCCTAAGAGTTGTTTTAGGTAGCCCTTTTGTGTTTGGAACTAAATTTTGTTTGCCAATAATTGTTGGAGTGATAGAAGGTTGTGGATTGCTTGGAGCCAATGGCTATTCTTCACCCAAATTCCTCCTTTTTGACCTTGTGTTGGCCGCAACACTTTGGGAAACTATTTGATTCATGCCAAAAAAATATTCTTCCTGCCAGTTTACAAGCATGGTATCATTTGGAGCTGATTACTGCTAAAATGTTTCTTGTTGTTGGTTATTTCCTTGACTACCTTCACCCTCCACACTAGTAGTTGTCACCATTAATTCTTGATTTAAGGCACCATTGAAACACATAGACTGGTTGTGAGTTTCATTGCATGGGAAACACCAATCGTACTCTTGAGCTATGTTGTTTTGTACTGGCACTAATGCCTTAGAGGAAGATATAACATTGGGATTATAGGGCTGAAATGGTCTATTGGCAGGAGGTCTTGCTTGGTTTGAATTTGCAACTAGATTGGATGGTCTTTGAGGTTGGTATGACTACCTATTAGGCTGAGCTTGAGGCTAGAAGGGAGGTCTAAAACCTTGGGCTTGCTGTCTCTTGAGTGTAACCAGCTCATTACCCAAATTTTGCAATTGCTTCATGACTTCCTTAAGTTCATTTGAGGTGCTATAAGATGAAGTAGAAGCTTCACTTACATTATTATTTCTAGGAGTGGGAATAGGAGCTAAATTATGCATTTGATTAGTGTTTGGGTTTTCTAAACTTGGAAATAATGGCATTGGAGGCCTAGGAGCTAGCTTGCCAGCTTGAATCAAACAATTTTTAGCTCTAATGACAATGCTATAAGCAACAAGGATAGTTTTTCCTCCCATGGATTGAATTAACATAGAAATATCAGAATTTAAAGCTTTAAGGTAATATAGAAAAGCACCTTCTACTGCTAGCCTTACTGCCACTGGAATTCTCTCCCAAGTCATTTGAAATCTGAAGTTGAAGTCAGTCAGCTACTCATTGGGAGCTCTCTTAATGGTTGTCAGCTGCTCCATAAGGGACAAGTTGTCTCCCTTTTCTCCAAACTACTCATGGAGGGCTATACATAGCTGGTTCCAATTTTGAATAGATCCTGAGGCAATACTCCTAAACCATTGCAAATCTTTCCCTTTGAATGAAGATGTCAGTAGTTTGACAGCAACTTGCATCTCATTGATCTCATGGATTGCACAAATATTGGCAATATCCTTGACATGATCACCAGGAGTGGTCTGATTCTCTCTAGTAAAGTATGGGATGGTCTTCAATGCTGCAACTAGGATTAGATTTTGTTCATTGAGAGCAAGTGGGTTGCTACAAGTGAAATTGACATAGGGGTTGTTTTGTGCCATTCTGATTGGCCTTAGAACCCTTATTGATTGAATGAAAGGCCTACCAGGTGGAGGAGTTGATAGAGTTCTATTTGGTGGAGATGGAGACCTTTGAATTCTCCTTCCTCTTTGCCTTCTTCTTGGAGATAACTATAGATATTCAAACAACACTTCTTCTTCTCTAACTCTTGACCTTGTGGTGATCCTTATCATGAGTTTTCAGGCCTGCACTGCTAAAACCAGCTGATTCTTCTTCCTTGGAGTCGCCAGATGTGTTATTTAGGGATCTTTTAAGAAATTTTTTTACAACAAATGCACATAAATTTTGTTGTAATGAAAATGAAGACCTCTAAGGTCCCACCGGGCGTGTGAAAATTGTTGTTGCAAATCAGCAGCACCCCTGGATGTTGATCAGACTTCTAGTTTGACATCTTGGACATCCAGTGTGATTGCACAACATTGAATCCTTTCCCTAAGTGTGGGACTTGTAAAATGGGAGAGGAATCTCCATATTAGAGGCTAGTTCCTCAACTCCTTTGATTAGATATATCACTTACAAGTTATACATAGGTTTCAAACTCAAAAAGATACTCTAAATTCCAAAGTGGACAGAGGTAGAGAATGCAAAAAATTGAAATTAGTGCTAATAAGGTGATGCACCAAAGGAGTGGTGAGCATTTATTACTTCTACATATTGACACAGTTCATAAAATTACAAAATAAATTCATGCACAAACTGAGAACTATAATGGAGGGTCAAAAATGAATCAAACAACACAAATAGAGGATAAAAAATCATTCACAGAGCCTGTATTGTCATTTTAACATTAAAAACCACTTACATTATAACACCTGAGAGGAAAAATAGGTTACAGTCTTGGAAAAGGTATGATTTTTTCCACAAAAATCACTTTCAAGGTGAAAGAGGGAGCCTGCAATACAAAAAAAATGTTCAACCCTTTGAAAATAAGCCAAATTGGGCTTTTACAGTGCAAACCACAACCCCAGGAGAGAGAAATGTGGGAAAACATGGGAGAGATTCAACCACCAACCAAAAATGTAGTAAAAAAGCATGGGCATCCTTACAAGCCCATCCCCTAACATTTTTTACCATGTTGGGAGAGAATACGAGCCATTCTTCATTAAAAACGGTGGTTGAAACATCATTTTTGTCCATGACCATGTGCTAGAGGAGTTTTTCAATTTTATCTCTCCAAACTCCATAAAAAATATTCAAAAATGACCTCAGAATATTGTAGATAATTTCACCAGCTTTCCATTGATATAAAGAACATGAAAAATTGAGCTCTGGATTGAAAGATATGGCCGTTTGAAATTTTAGGGCAAAACAGGGCCAAATCGGATTGGCGGGAAATTTTTTAAATTTTTTTCACTTTTTGGTCATTTGGAAAATTTTCCAAAAATTTCCCACACTCCACCATTCTAGGTGCCATGTGGCATGCTTTGATTGGTCATGGGCATCTACTTCTTCATTTTCCATTGTTTTGCCCCTTGGAAAATTTTCCAAAAATTCCCCGCTGGGCTGATGATCTGAGGACACGTGGCGTGTGCTGATTGGACGCGGGCCTGCCCCTTCGAATTTTCCTTATAGGCTTGTCTTGATTTTTTTGACACCACCTAAAACATGTTGAGATTCCATTGGCTCATGCTTGGGGGGACGATTTTCCCTTTGAAATTTCCTTCCTTTTCCTTTGGGAAAATTTCCCAAATTCTCCTCACCTTCCGATAGTCCGGGACATGTGGCAGCGTCTTACTGGACGTGGGGCCTGGGTGAACATTTTTCTTTTTGTGTAATCACTTTTGGAAAAATTCCCAATCTTCTCCCATGCTCCACATCTCCAATCCCTGAGGACACGTGGCACAACATGATTGCTTGTAGGCTTTTCCTCCCAAATTTTCCATGTGCCAACACTTAGTCAAATTTTCAATTTTCTCCCCTTGGACACGTGGCGGGATCTGATTCGCCAGCGGGTCTATGGGGAAAATATTACCTTTTGAAATTTTTCAAAACACTTAGTAAAAAACCAAGTTTTCCTCCGACCCTCGCCACTTCCTTGGACACGTGGCGCCATTTCATTAGATGCGGGCCTTTCAAGGGAAAATTTCCCACAAAAACTCCGTCGGGCCATAACTTCAAAAATACATGGAGTTAGGAGGAAAAATTTACCTTTTTGGAAAGATGAGAAAGAGCTCTATCCAATGGTGCCATTTCCAGAATGTTTTGAGTGCCTAAAAAGCAAAAAAATATGACTGAGGCACAAGAGAGGGAAGAATTGAAGGAGTTAGCCACAAAATGAGCAAGGGGCACATTTTGGATAACAGTCACTAGACATGTCTACCCCTATGCCTTTTAATCCTATCATTGTAAAAATCAGGGTAGTTGTAATCCTTACCCTTCTTCCAGAAAATTAGAATAATTCCTCATAAAATTTTCTGATAAGCCACTGGTATAGAGGTTCATAGTTGCAAAAATAAGGGAGCTCATACAAATGATAGACCTATACCTATTTTAATAGTTTCTCCCCGGCATCATCATATACTAGCATATCTTCTACTGTGTTTTTGTTGATGTCTGTACTAAACAACACATCCAATTCTTGCTTGTTATCAGAAGTGTGGTGATTGTAATCACTCACCTTATAGCTGCAGTTATGGGAATCCCATTCTTTCCAGATTATCACACCTTCAACATACTATATTTCTGAGAAATTACTCTCAGAAGCAATTTAAACTTATGTTTTTACTTTCTTCTTTCATTTGGCTCTTGTGGTAGGTGCTTTCTTTGGTGCCATATGAAAGTGTTAACTTTTTGTTCTCTGTAGTGAGAAATTGAAAACCCTAGCTTGAATTTTTGTGCCCTAGTTTGAAACCATGTGTCCTAACTCTTTCTCAACACATTTTTTTCACTCAAACCCTTCACCAATGGGGACATAAGCTTCTTCTATGCACAAACATTCTCTCCATGTTTGGTTTCACACTCTCTACACCTTAACACGACTCGCTCAACTCATTTCCACTTAGCTCGCTTAAACACTTGTGATCGCAAAGGTAAAAATGAACTTGCATCATGTCTTTATATAGATTTTCAAAAAGTTAGTGCATTTATTTATCCTTCACCTACCAAAAATTCTCTCATTAATTGACCATTTTCACACTTTCCGTGTAGTACATATTCATGCACAAGCTATAACCTTCTAGCACACCTTCCTACCCTCTAGCCACGGACTTCTCTTTAGCATGCTTCCATGTGCTCGTGTACCTTACCATTGCACCTTCCCTTAGTAGTATCCATGGTCTCTTCTTACCTCATGTTATACTTGTCCCTTCATTTATCTCCATCTATGGTCCTTGTTTGGAAGCAATATTCTTTCCAACAACTCTCCAAAATTGAAGAACACCTATAGTAGTTTGTTCCTTTATGTGTACCCATTTTTTAATAGCCACCCCACATAAATGGTATGTGCAGTCCTTTGCACATAAAAATTCTTCAAATGATAATTAGCTTCTAGGGCACAAACGCTCTTATTACACAAAACACTAAATAAAATGACAAAGAATATCGATAAAAAAGGAAATACATTAAGGGAATACATAAATGAAAACCTACTCTAAATGGAAACACTGCCTTATTACAACACCAAAAAGACTTATTTATAGTAGGGCTTCAACCTACTCCCATTGAAGTAACTAGGTAACTGTATCCCATAAAGTGCTTTTAACTAGAAAACACCCGTTTCAAGTATGGGATTGATAATATACGATCCCAACCAATGCACTTGAATTTTTCCTAGATGGTGCAGAAAATTAGAGTCACAAAGAAGCACAATCTATCCTATCTCAAGATTTTTTTCCTTGATGTGCCTGTCATGCCACACTTTCTACCTGGACTTTTCTTGCTTCTGATTCCATAATGTTATTTCTCATCACTCATCCATCCTGATCAAATTTCCTATTTGTTCTTCCTATTCTTTCTTTTCATCTAGACATCCTATGCACCCAATACACAAAGAAGGTAACATGAATTCCATAGGAAGAACTAATTCTGCACTAAACACCAATTAAAAGGGTGAGACATTGTTCAACCACTTGTGTGTTGCTTTATATTCCCAAAGCATGACATAAAATTTATCATCCCAATATTTCCTTCCAACATCAATTTTTTTTGTCAATGTCTGGCTCAAAATCTCATTTAAACCTTAAGTAGTCCCATTTTTGTGAGGATGATAAGGTGTAGTCTTATGGTGTGCAATCATGAACTCATCCAATAGAATTCTGATTGTCTCATTCAAAAAGTGTGTTCCCCTATCACTAGTCAAAATAAACGAGCATCCATACCTTGTAATAACATTTTCCCATAAGAACCTGGTTATTGTAGTTGTTGTACAATCCTTGGTAGGTGTTTCTTCTTCCCACCTTGTGAGATAATCTGTGTAAGTGATGATGTAGCGCAATCAAGTCCTATGTGCAGCTGGTATGATAGAACCCACAAATTCTATATCCCATTTCTCAAATGACTCTGAACTATGAATAGGTCTTAAAGGGATTTCATCTCTTTTCCCATGTTTACCAAAATGTTGACAATGATCACATGCCTTACAATAGGCTTTACAATCCTTATAGAGGGTCTCCCACCATAATCCAATTAATAGAATCTTACACGCAATGACATCACCTGCATAGTTCCCACTTGCAATATCACCATGATCCTCTTCTATGATATTTGTACATTCATGCTCCAATACACATTGGTGCGGCCCTTCATCGTGACCTAACTTGTATAGGTAACCATTGATCAACACAAAAGGTGCTATACGAATTGCTAGTTTTTTCTTCTCTAAGGCTTCGTGTCCTTCTGGCACCACACCTGTGTGTATAAAAAAAACAATACCCTCTAAGTCTTAAGGCATGCGATGTAACCTATATAACTACGCATCTGGCATTATATCTTTAATTGTTTGTGTGTCTTCCCCTTAACTGTATCCTTAGTAAATGGTTTGGGCTAGAATTACTTTTCCCTAGTTTTACCACAACTGTAAAATCAAATTCTTGGAATAAGAGAACCCATTGACATATGCACCCCTATAAGACTAGATTATTTACCAAGTATTTCAATGCCATGTGATCATTATAGAATAAAAATGGTGTTGTTAGCAGGTACTATCTGAATTTATGTAGCACATAAATCATTTACAAGGCTTCACTCTTAGTATTTCTATAATTCTACTTTGTAGGGGTCAAATTTCTACTAGAAAAATAGATAGGATGATCTATAATACCTTCTCCAAGATGAGCTAACACCATGCCAATGGTTGTTTCATAGGTGTCCACATGTACATGAAATGGTTGGTCCCACGAGGGAAACTACAGAATAGGTGTTGTAGTAAGTCTCTCCTTTAGTTCCTTAAATGCAAACTATTTCGTTTCTCCCCAATAAATGTCATTTTCCAATTTAGTATCTCCTCCAATGATGCAACAACCTTAGCATATCCTTTGATAAAATTTCTATAATACCTAGTGTGACCCAAAAATCACACACCTCACTCTGACTGCTAGGTTCTTTCAGTTTGAAAATAACTGTAACCTTAGTTGGATCTACCAACAAACCTCCCTTGTAGATAATATTCCCTAATAGAGTGCCAACAGGTATAGAAAACACACACTTTTTGATGTTCAAAGAGATGCTTAACTGTCTACATCCTTCAAACATTAAGCATAAATTTTCACAATGATCCTTAACAAGCCCATACACTATCCAATCATCCAAGTAAACTTGAAAGAAAAGATAAATAAAATCCTAGAATGATTGAACAACTATTTGTAAAAATACAGCAAGCACATTTTTTAGACCAAATGACATCACAATATATGTAAAAATTCCCCATTCAGTGGTGAAATTAGTATTTTCCTAATCCTCCTGTGAAATCCTAACCTAATGATACCCAGAGAATCCATCTGTAAAGGAATTGAATTTTTGCCCTACAACACCTTCTAATATTTCCTCTGTGAATGGCATAGGGAAAGGATTAGTCACACATGCAAAATTCAACTCCCTGTAGTCCAAAAATATCCTAATCCAGCCATATTTCTTTATAATGATCACCATTGGGATAACCTACTCTAACTCATCTAGGTGCTTAATGATTCCAGAATTTAACATTTTGTTAATTTCTTAGTTGACCTTTTCACGTAAGTTGGGGTTCATCCTGTAGGGTTTCTTCCTGACCAGGCACACACCTTTCTTAAGATTTATCCTCATTTCTCCTAATGATGCATGCACTCCTTCTAATTCATGGTAGCCCATAGGAAATAAATCTTGAAAATCACAAAGAAACTCCACTATTTTTTCTACTTCATATTCAAACAAATAATCTTCAATTATTACCTCTTTAGGTTTAAAATAGGTACCAATATTCACTTTCTTATTCCTCATAGGTTCATGACAGATGCGTTTGTTGTAATTTACACTGTCCAAGACCTTGCACACACCTGTTGAATGATCTATATCGAATTATTTTACTTCTTCATCATCTACTATATAGACGATCTTCCCTTTTTCCTTCTCAAAGAAAATGTGCTTAAGTAGTGTGGCATTTGTCTCTGTTCCTTCAACAAAATGAACTTCTGAGTCATCTCCATCAAATAACTCTTGAATGAGTTCTTCCACCTTTGCATTATATCCCATAGTTAACTGATTTATAACCCTTAATGCCTCTTCTATTGGAGATTTAATAGAGAAGTAGTCGAAATTATTGACCATACCTATAATCAAATCTTGCCAATTTCCAGTTTCTCTATGTAGCTCTACATCTACATACCAAGCATGTGTGCAACCTTGTAAAGTGGGATAAAGTTTTTGCACCCATAGAGAAGGTGGTAGAGAATCATGTCCCTCTATCCAGAGCCTCTCACACTACTGAATGTGGTGCTAAAAAGGTTGATTACCATGATATGTGTGGATTTTAGTTGGTTTATTTCTCCTATAAAAATGAGTTGTAAGAGCAATCCTGACTTCATTCCATTCTACAATATTATCCATGTGAACCACCCACTAGTATGTAGTTTTCCCGTGTAGGGTGTATGCTAGCATACTTTTTCTCTCTAACTAGTCTATCCATTATTCCTCCATGGCACGCAAGAATACCGTAGGGTCCCCTTCCATAGTGTACCATGTTTCGAAGTTGTTACCTATTCTCGTGACGTAACAAGGTTTACTATTCCATACAAATGTGCACCCTACTAACTCATATGTACCATGAGCCCAATTATGACAAGAAATACTTGTAGTATCATTAATATATTTTTCATATTTCCACTAAAGGATTCCCTCTTTAGATAGCTAGAAAATTTTTGGGTCCCTAATGAAGTGTACATAAATCCTATTCAGATCTTCCTCGCTCAAAGGCTGAACATAGGGTACATATTTTGCATTTGTTAAAGTGATAATAACTCTTTCCTCCTTGTTCTCAAAACTGATATATCCCTTGTTTAACCAAAGATCAACATTATTTGCATAACACTAAGTGTGTCCAAGTAGATCTGGTTAACTATCTACTTCAGCAAGCGCTAAAACCTCAAAATCTCTAGTGAACCTGGCCTCTTGTATAGTAATGGACACATCTTTTAAAACTCCAATAGGAGTGTATTTATTTTGACTAGCCATAAATAATAAATTAGAATATGGATGCAATGTAGGTCTCCCCATCTATACCCATGCATCTAAAGTAAGCACATTGACCTTCGTGCCTGTATCAATCAATATATTGCTTAAAAGTCATCTAACCACAACAATATTTAGAGTGATTTCCTTCTCGTATTCTAAGATATGGGGGGGAATATTTACATGCAAGATCTTTCGTCGATTCTCAGTATTAGTGTGTGGAGTGTTTCCCTTTAGCCAAATCCCTAATAATGGAATAATATTCTCTTGGCACAACATTATACATACCTCCTTCAAGTCATCAATATCTGACTAGACTATCTCTGTCTCCTTCTTTAGTTCCATCTTCCATGATTGCTCCTTTAAACATTATATTTCACCCTGAAGATTTCTAAGGACCTCCATGGTATCTTGATAAACCTCCTTCTAGTGGGTGGGATTTGGGTATTGGGCATGTAAAACCTCCTCTTTAGTGATAGTAGACTTATGTGGTAACGCCTCTCTAGCACACGTAACTTCAGCGTGGGTAGTGATATTTACAAGCAATGCCTCAGGTTCTAGTTCCAACTTTGGAATCCACTTATTTTCCACAACACATCGTATCCTAACCATCCCTACACCTTGGTTCTCCTATTTATGTTGTTTGATAAGATGGTCATATAGATCCAAGCAATCCTCATAGCTATGATTATTCCCGTAGAAATAACTTGTAATAGTCTTAGTTTATTCACGTATGAAGCGGTTAGGTGATCAACATGTAAATTATATTCCACGAAGGAATTCACCTCATCCACCACCACATCCTTAACCTTTGAATCCACCATGGTATCCTCAACCTCTCCCACATCCTCCATCATAG
This sequence comes from Taxus chinensis, assembly GCA_019776745.2. Taxonomy (NCBI): domain Eukaryota; kingdom Viridiplantae; phylum Streptophyta; class Pinopsida; order Cupressales; family Taxaceae; genus Taxus; species Taxus chinensis. Next base: position 93,661,056 of record CM034149.1, on the reverse strand, counting down.
CGCCCCTTGTTCTGATCATATTGTGCTTGACTGTGATTCTGATCTTGACACTCACCTTTACCCTTAAATTTATCTAATACTCATGTCTATCACACACCAATAGCTATAGCATAATGGATCTAACCAATCAACCTCCAATCTTCGGTATCACGAGTCACGGACTAGAAAATATTACAATAACACGATACATTCTTCCCTATCATGCATTTAAATAATAAGAAATGGATGGTGTCATGGTTTAAGTGACATATCTCACAATATATCAATAATGAACGTACTATTATGTGGGGACAACTATATTTAGTGTGTCCCTCCACTTCAGAGTATGTAAACCAAATCCCAATGCACATCTCATGTGCTTAATTTGCCAATAGTTTCTCTAGTTTTTTTTCCATAGCTACATTATGTCCCTCCAAGAATGGGTTGACTCCAGTGTCTATACTCCTGACTGCCTCAGTGTATGATGCTACTTCAAGTGATTTATGTAGGTCAGTGTATGTATTATGTGATAGAGACCTTCTAAAATGTGTTATCAAACCTCCAACGAACCACTGTGCATGTTGGCTTACATGAATATCATAGGAAAGCTTACATAAAAGTGTTTTAAAGTGGGCATCATACTCCCGGATACTTTTAGTAGTGCCTTATTTAGTATCCTTGAGCACACTTATACTCTTATGCTCAAACTCATGAATATAGAACTCTTTAAGTAATGCATCTTTGAACACTGCATAATCTATGAAAGTTTGATCAAGGTCAAACTTCATGTACCAACTATGTGCACGTCCCTACAATGTAGTTACAAATTGACTTGCCTCGCACTCAGACATCATGATCCCTTTTGCACGCCACATTATTTCACACATGTGCACATGTTCAACAACATCTACTATGCCTCTTTACTCTAGAAGAAGAAGAGACATCTCCATGTAAATGTTTTGGGGTTGATGCAGACCTTTCCCACCTGATCTAGAACCCCCTATGTTACCTCTACCTTCAAAATAACTAGATCCACCAGAACTAGAGCCACCTACACCCCTTGGTCCTCTACCCATAGCCATAAGTGGACAAGAATATGTACTTCCTTGTGTCCCAATAATAGTACTATATTGAAATACTATAATCTATGTGGTGGTAATACCCCTATAAGTGAGCCCCAAATTCTACGCACTTGAATTCTATGTAGATGATACACCTGAAAATGTACCTCGAAACAAAAGTGAAGATGTTTTCACTTACATCAATGTACTTGCTATGTGACTTACTTCTGCTTCCCTACTTCCCAAATTAGCTTGCTGACTATTAGATGTACTAAGTACTAGAAAACCAAGCGTAAGGGCTAGGTTTCAAGGTAGATTCAAATGCATGCCTATGGCCCAGGTTGTCTCTATTGGCACACTTCCATGTGAAACCAAAGAGAGTTCACTTTCAAGCTTGCCCAAATGGGGGAGTTCGAGATGCTCTAGATCTATGCCTTCTAGGTGAGCTCGAAATCCTTCGTGAGCCATATCTCTCCTATATACCATCCACTCTGTAATGCCACATTGCTTCTCTATCTCCCTTTCACATGCCTCATTGTACTTAAGCCACCTTTCTTCTCTCTAGCTATCTACCTCTAGGTTTGTCATATTTCACCAAACCTGTACCTTCCCCCACGTGTGGTGGGCTGTAGTTAGCCATTAGCTTGTTTTCCAAGTTCAAGGTTACCATCAAGATCTTAATCACCATTGGAATTCCTTGCAAGTAATTTCCACTCAGATACCATAAAAAATGGAATTCCTCTACCTATGGAAAATAATAAATGGAAATTGAATACTCCATAATATAGCTATTATGAACACCATGGAACCAAGTATCCATAGCATATGTCCAAATTAGATCAACATCATAAAGGGGATAAAATTATTCTTGTATCTAGAAAAGTGTGTGATACCTCCAATTCCTTTTATATGCATAAGCAACTAGCCACTCCTAGAGTTCTACCGGAAAAGTAGCAAAGAAGCTCTTATAAAAACTATCATACAGATTCTATTCCACCCACGCATGTGTGTCAAACTCAAATCCAATGCTAAATCTCCATGCGTACTCTTCTTATAGATATTTTATCCACTCCTTAACATTTTCTAAGGTCAATCGGTATGTCTTAATTCTGAACCATCCTAAAAACAAATGAAAAAGAGGTCCCAACAATGGAACAAATGATACAACCTAGAATTTACCAAGAATAACTGAGGTGCATTGGCACATCAATCAGCCTAGACTAAGTTCTCACCCAGAGTTTTCAAGGTACTAGGCCCCTCCTTAAGTTTCTGGTTTAGGATGCAAACATGATGATAGGTTAATGCATTCAGATCTATAAACAATATATACTTTCCACAGAACATGTTCTAGATCTAGATCTTAAATAATCATGAATCAAATGATAATATAATGAAATTATCCATACAATAATTAGTTATAGTCACATTTGACACCATTATTCATCAGATATACTCCATTATATTAAAACACAATGAGCACATAAGCTTCTTACAATAAGTAGTATCATAAGTTCATGTGTGCATCAGTTTTGGCAGCATAACTCCATAATAGATAATACACAGTACTCTCTACTAATCTACATAGATTACTACATATTTATAAGGGCGGGGTATTTCCCTTCAGTACTTACGTAATTCCCAAAATAGGTCGCATTCTGAAAATAGCCATGCACCTTTACAATAATAGACACACATGAAAGTGTGCTAATAATAGATTTCTAGCTAACTAGTAGTGATAATCATATTATTAACTCAAACTCATTCAAAGTTATTCGTAGATGCTCTTACAAAAATAAAATTTGTGTTCTGCACAAGTTTCCATCTGGTTGTGTTCCCCACACACTATCTCCAAACATATCCCATAACCATGAAAATGGCTAAGTCCATATTCATTCTGTCTTTCATGCGTACTTCCTTCCCTATCCATCCACACCTTCAAACCTACCTTTTTACCACATGTGAATCTTCTGTGCACCTTCTTCTTAGTGTCATACTTTGTCTTTTCAATAACACACTTCTTACGTTAAAGGAAAACATAGTATTTGATGAGATGGTCAAAGACAACCTTAAGTATTGCAAGGTGTTATACCTGATGTTTGGATTTGGCAAGAAGATCATTGATGTAATCTTCCCATATGTTATGGATGATGTCATGAAATATATAAGTCATAGACCATTGATATGTAGAAGCAATTTTTTTAAGGCCAAAGGGCATGACACAATAGTATAAGGTCCCACAAGGAGTGATGAAGGTGGTTTTGTGTTGATCTTCGAGGGCAAGTAATATTTTTTATAACCCAAGAAACCATCCATGAGTGATAGCATCTTATTCCTAGTGGTGAGATCAACTAGTTGGTCAATACTAGAAAGAGGTAAGTCATCTTTGGGGCAAGCTAGGTTAAGGTCACAGAAATCTATGAAAATGTGGATTCCCCCTATTACTTTTGTGACAAGAACAATATTAGAGATCCATTAGGGATAATTAATGGGTAAAATGAAGGAAATAGAAAGGAGGCGCTTGTTTTCTTCTTTGGAAAGAACGGAAAGGTGAGGGTGCATTATTGTAGCTTATGTTTCATGGGTTTGGCATCAGAAATGTTTATGATGTTTTGGACCATAATGTTTGGGTCAATACCGGGTATATCGACATAGGACCAAGAAAATGCATTGTTATGATCCTGGAGGAAAGGAGTGAAAGCTTCCTCTTTAGCATCATCTAAAGATTGGCCTATTTTTATGTTGTGTTGGTCATCTTGAGTGTGAATGTTAATTTCAATGGTCAATTCATTCAACATGGTTTGCATCTTAGAAGGTAGCAACTGATGAATATAAGAATCTTCTGCACCAAGGTAGGTAAGAATAGAATCATCATCCTAACATTGAATGAATTTAATAGAAGTTGTATCATTATCGATCATATCAGGATACAAGAAGGAAAGAGAAGATCGATCCTTGCCATCACGCTGATAAGTCAGAGGTCCTGGGGAAATAGTGTTCATGATTTGTTTTTAGGAGGAATGGATTCAGGATGCATAGACTCTGTAGGAGGTGTTGAGGTAGGTGAAAGGGGTGTAGAAGGTTTATTGTTCTCAATGAGTTTGACTCATGCCTTATAAGAAGGTGGTTCAAAAAATGCAATACCACTTCTATATTTATGCTTATGAGTGGTGCAAGGAATGACAATATGGTGGCCTTGTTCATATAAACCAAAGCCAAATACCTTCCAAGTACAGTGATGGAGGAAGGTGTGGGTGAAGTGAAGGTTGGTGAGAGATTATATGTCGAAGGAAAATGTTCAAGTTTGGGAAGGTGGCTCGGGTGAGTAGGTAGAAGTATTAAGTCCCTCATATGTTAAGTTAATGTGAAGGTGGCGAGGATTGTAGGGGAAAATTTTTCCTACGCGTTAATCATAGCGGGGATGTTGGTGAAGGTTATAATATTGTTGAGGAGTAAGGAATGTGTCAATGTTATAAAGGAAGTACTCCCCCATAGTGAGGCATTAGAAAAAGTTGTCTAAGGGTTTGGTAGTTTGCATGTGGGTAGTGGGAATGGATGAATCATTGAATGGTTGGGACGAAGAAGAATTAGATGTTTGAGAAGTAGATGGGTTTTCTGATGGGTCAACAATAGAAACTACGGTAGTAGTGGGAATAAAGGAGCTGGTAGTGGAAGATGTAGCAGTAGAACAGGTGGATGAGGTAGTGGCTGAAGAAGATGTGTCAGCAGTAGTAGATGGGATAGTGGATGAAGGAGTGGCAGTGGTGGTATATTCCTTAACTGGCATAAGGAAATAGTTAGGTTGGTAGAGCATGTTATAGGTTTTAAATGGTGAAGGGTCGGTCGGGATGGTGTAGTTGTGTCTTATATGTTCAAATTTTGAACAATGGTGTAAAATTAAAGGAACATAAGCCATGACATGAATCTAGGGTCATCCAAACAATAGGTTGTACTAGAATTCCCCCTCTAAGACATAGAATAATTCAAGAATAATAGGGGGGCCTATGCAGATGTAGAAAACCATAGTGCTAAGGGTGGAAGTTATGGCATCATTAAATGAACGTAGCATAAATAGGTTATAATTCATATAATTGGAAGGGATGCACATTTTTTGATATGCATGGGAGGAGATGATGTTGATACTAGCACCATCATCAATCATAATATGTTGGATCCGTTTATTCTCAAAATAAATGGAGATGAACAGGGCAGGGTTAGGATCATCTAATTGGAGAGGTATGATCTCATCGTCAAAAAAACTAAGAGTGACTAATTGATGATTCGTAGGAGGAGAAGAGGAAATGAGAGAAGAGAGAGGGTGTAAAGTGGTGAGAGAGGAAATGAGGTGAGGAGTGATGATGGATGCAATAGGCATAGGGTCATTAGGTAGAACCTCAATAGATTGTCAGACCTCAATGAGGGCCTGATGATGAGACACAAAGCTTTGGAAAAGGTCATACAAAGACATTTTTAAAGGAGATTTGTGTAATTGTTTAAGCATTGTACAATGGGCATCCACATCAAAAATATGGTATGTGGGTCCACATATGGTGATTTTTGGTGCAGGTGCAGATGAAATGTTAGGTAAAAGAGAATCATATGACTTGGTTGTTTTCTCATTTCCTTTATATTTCTGAGTTCGAGTGGAAACTTGAATCATATTGATATGTGTTGAATTAAAGGGTGAGTCATGAAATGTGTACTTGTAGGATGGGATAAAATATGGTGAGGAATATAATGGTTTTGTGAAAGAAATGCGGCGTATAGGAATTTTGGTGGACATTTGGCTAGCTCTCTGATTGTGGACCATATTGATCTCAAATGTTGGAGGAGGATAAAAGGGTTGTGGAGGTGGAGATGGAGATCGATGAATAGGTATGGGATGAGGTTGTGTGGTGATATGCGTAGATGGAATAGGGTCCTCATCTAAAAGATCATCATCGTCAAATTTTTCTTCGAGAGGACATAGATGGAGAAGAATAGTCTTAAGAGCCTTAATGTTTTCCACATCATGCCAGAACACATGATGGCATGAGTAAATTTTTGTATCATAAAACCCTTTTGGTTTAGGTTTGATTGGGTCGGAAGGTCTAATTGCTGGTAATGTGGTGACAGAAGTTTCCAAAAGGCTACTTAAGATGTTAGTGTAAGACCCTGCCAATGGATCACAATGTGAAGTAAGTGTAGGTTTGGATGGAAGTGTGGGTGAATTTAGTGGGAGATGTGTCACTGGAGGTGGAATTGGAGGTTGAGTAAGATTGACTATTTTTTTGGTAGATAGTATGATTTTTGGTTTGGGTTGCACCTTCTTTTTTAAAGTTGTAGCAAGTGAACTAGTTATTAGAGGCAGTGTAGGTTTAACTATCTCTTTAGAAGGTAGTGGGGTTTTTGGTTTGGGTTACACCTTATTGGGTAAAGGTGAAGGAGTGTGTGATGTAGAAGGGAAAGAAGATGGTGGAAGGGGATACATTAACCAAGGAAATAATGGAGGTATGGTGAGGGTGGTGGTAAAAGGAAATGTTGAAGGTATTGGTTGAGGAGAAGGGAATGACATGGTTAATGATGAGGATACAAGTAGTGGTGTAGGTATAGAAGGTAGAAAGGATGTAGGTGACATCAAAGGCATAGGTTGTGTAGGTAATTTGGGTGTAATAGAGAATCATGACGAGGAGGTGGGCTGTTGTTTTTTTTCTTGTTTACCTTGGGTAGGAGGTTACTTTACCAAGGTTGATGGGTGTGGACCTAGGATAGATGGAAGTGGTGAAGGTGACAGAGGGGTAGTGGGAAAAGGTAGTGTATGTGGCCTAAGAGGTTAGGTCTTCCTCTTAGGTGGGGGAATAGTATTTTCATCAAATTTTGAGGATGTGGCTAAATCTATTTTGATAGGAGGATGGACTAGAATTGATTTTGGAATGACTCCTAATGTGGGAATGGGTCTATATGCGAAGGAAGATATAGGTGCAGGTAAGGTTTTAGGCATAGCAAAAAAATTATTTGATGTTAAATTTTTAGGTGTGAGTGAGAGTGATGAAGAAGGGGTAGCTACAACTGGCATGAGCATGGTGGGTTTATTTTTCTGAGACACCTTTGGATAGATTGTGGATGTGTTAGTGGACGACATTTTCATTTGAGTTCAGACAAGAAGTCGTAGTCATCCCTAAAGCATGGAATTGTCAACATAATACAAGCATTTGGCCAAACATGAGAGTTACACCGATGTAAGGGAGGATGATGTAGATTTTTTATTAATCGTTGTAAATAATGTATTTAAGATAGGGATATGGTTAGCTTTCAATATTTGTGGGTAGAAGAGACAAGAGAAAATCAATAGGATCTATGAAATCCAGTGGAGAATTATCACCAAAAGGAAGGGACACTACTAATGGATCCTCTGTGGGTAGGGGAGAAGGAAATTTAGATGAGGTAGGTTCCTCTTTTGGTGAAGAATAAGATAAGCATGACTCTCTTGTGGGTAGAAGAGTAAGTACTATGGGTTGTTCGTCAAGTTGAGAGGTGAGTGCGGAAAATGCATCGGAAGATATGGTGGACTCCTCTATGGGTGGAGGAGAAGATAAAGGATACTCCTACATGGGTAGAGGAGTAGATTAAAGAGGTCCCTTTGTGGATGAAGAATATCATGAAAGAATCTCCTTAATAGATGGAATGGGAGGAAATTGAACAAAAGGAGCTGGATGATGTTAAAAACAGCCTGAACCTCAAAAATATTACTATCATTGGTTGATGTTTCACTGATTTGGTTCGATGGTGGGGTGTGATTTGGGGATGGATTCTTGAAGGTGTGACGGTTCTCATTAGCCAGTGCATTAGGGTTATCCAAGACAATATCTCCATTATCTAACATTTCTTGGATGATTTTTTTGAAAGTTATACAATTACCATCACTTTGACCTCTAACATGATTAGAGTTATAGTAATCATTTTATTGGTACCATGCAGTAACAAGATGAGAAGTGTTAAAACTAGTATGTGGTTTGACGAGTGGAAGAGTGATTGCTCCAGTTTTTATAATTTTTTCTAAAACTAAAGAGTAGGGTTCTCCTATAGGAGTATATTTTCATTGCTCCCGCTTAAACTAAAAATCCTAAATAGGAGAAAGGTTGGAAGAGGGTTTTGATTTGTTGGATGGATGAGATGGGCCAAATTTAAAAAATACTATGTTGGTAGATCGTTTTTCTTTAGAATAATTATTTTATGGTTTGGAAGAATAAGAGGTGTCATTTGATTTAAATTCAGAATTTTTGTTACATAATTGTGTCTTCTTGTCATCAATGACATAGATTTCAAGTTTCCAGGAAATTGTGAATGCATCGTCAAACATGTGTAAGGTGTGAACTTTGAGAGTTGGCGAGATGTGCCTAGCACAAGATCTAGTGAAAAAATATATCAAATCCATCTGAGGTAATTAAAATGTGCATTTTTTGATCAGGCTCCGCCAACAAGTGATAAAATATGTGATAGATCTCCTTCATATTGGTGTGTCATGTACAAGTCAGTCATGGAGAAATTCTTCACAATGTTGATACAAATGTGGTCTAGAAAATCTTGAGCTATCTAACTAAATAAAAAGATGGTGTGCCTAGGTAGAGCACAATACAATTCAAAATCTGGTCCCGTCAAAGACATTAGGAATGTCCACACGAGAAAAGGGTCATCGTGAGTGATTAGATAACACACATGATTAAAATTTTGTAAGTGCTATTACAGGTCTTATTTTTTGTTGAATCAGTTGAATTTAGGAATTTCCTAATGGGAAGGGTATGGATGAATTAGAATCGATGGTTGAATGGGATCATTGTAAATATCATTGCATGTTAGAGAGTTATATGAGATGGAGACAAATATTTATAATGTTTGCATCTTATCCATCCCCATTTTGATAATATAATTGGTAGGTTGTGATTATGGGGCACCCCCTGTAGTATAAGGGGGTAGATAAGGTGGGTATGATGTAGACGACATCCCAGTATGTGGCGGTGCCAAGTATGAAAATTGTGATGAAGGAAGATAGGCCAGAATAGATGTAGAGGGAAAGTACATTGAATAAGAGGTAGATGAAATAGGGGCTATTGGTGATAGGTTTAGGTAGGTGGGATGGATGTAAAGACTCTTGTAGTAATTGTATGAAGATACTATGGGATGGAGAGGAGGATTTTGTGGAAGGGAGTGAGGGTTGCTGACACCAATTATGGTTGAGATGTAATAGGTACATGAGAAGTGGAGGGTGTAGATAGACCTACACTCAGGGTAGTTGATAAAGGCATGGTTGACATTGTAGGAGTGAAACATGTCAAAGGTAGTATAAATTACATAGGTGTGATAGATATCAGTGATGTAGGGTTAAGATGGGAAACCATACATGGTAAGGTGGAAGAGGGTAAGGCCACACTAGTAGTAGCTAATGTAGAATTGGGTGAGAGAGTAGGGGGAATGGACACATGCATGTAGTATAAAAGCTTCCCTAATGAATCAAGGGTATATGGGTTTGTGAGATAATATTGTAGAGCGGTGGGGTTGTGATCAAGGAGTCTCACAAAATCCTCATCACCAGTGGGTATGGAAAGAGACTGATTGGGGTCCATAGGTGATAAGATGGAAGGGGGTGGTGGGCTAGGTGAAAGCAGCTGGTGGCTAGCATGAAACATAAGAGTGTTGGCTTGTCTATGAGTCAACACCATATGAATGACAATAGAATGTGTATTATGAGCCCTATTGATGATGCGAAAACAAAGAAGGCATGGAAAAAAATGGGTCTAAAAGGTTTGATTTGATCACTATTTTGATTGAAAAATTAGAACACAGAGATTGATTCCTGTTTGGTGGTAACCGATGCCAGTTGGCTAGACCAATGTCAGTTATTGTGGAGGAATGAAATATTTACAAATCTAGTAATAAATGATAAAAAGAAAGTAGTTTTGGGATCCTAAGGTAATATCAAAGACTTAGAAATATAGTAAAGTGAAAAAGGAATTCAAAGAAAAAAAGGAAATAGAGATTGAATGCTACTTTGGAAAAAATGACAAAAATAGCCTAAAACTTATGGTGGTCAATGAACCGATGGCAGTGAGTTGATGAAACCGATGGTGGTCACCAGGCTGATATTGGTTACTATGAAATATATGAAAAATGGAAAAAGTGAATTTGTGGTGATCTAGGTCAAATAAAAAGGCCAACTTGAAGACCGTGTATGGCAATGATTAGTCCTAACACACTCAAAAACAATCAAAATACACCAACTATGATTGTGGTGTATGTAAGGAGAGAGAAATGAAGAAAATGAACTCGTGCCTCAAAACAAAAATCAAGAAACATCTAGGAAAACACAAAATCCTATGATGTAGATTTTATGTTGTGGCTTATTCCATTCATGACTGACTGACTTGTATATATAATAGATTTTTTGGTTACTGAATATGCCTTATGGAAACTAACAACTATGGCTGGTTTAAGGTAAGTTTTGGGGTGGTGTCCCCAAGATATACTCTACAGTACTCAAGGCCCTACTATGATATAATTGTTATCCAAAATTCACCCCCCAGGGTAATTTTGATAACATACATAATAATATTCAAGTCCTAAGTAAGTATATTGATTCAAGGCAAAAAAAAATCATGTTTCTGGGGCTCCTTTGCCCTTTTTCTAACTCTCCCATCCAAGGAGGAATCCCAACAGGTCGAGAAAATGGAAGAAATGCAGAAAACAATCTTGGGGAAGAAAAATCATGAAAATCAGCTAAGTCCTAGTCCAGGCGGTCCTTGGGACAGTTGGGACGTCGGGGCGTGAATCGGCCGAAAGGCCGCCAGGTGGTCTGCGGGGCATCCGGGATAGTTGGGACACCAGGATGCGTGAGGTGCGAAAAGATGAATCAGCCAGAAAAATGGGAAAATTTTCCTAAGTCTCGCTTCGCTCAGTCTGGGACATCCGGGCCAAAATTATGCGGAAGACGTGGATCGGCCGGTTTGGCATAAGTCAATCCATTTTGGGCGGTTCAGAAGTATTTGTCCCAGGAAGTCTGGGACAATTGGGCCAAGAGTACGCATAGGACACGAACCACCCAGTTCAGCTGAAACAGAAAACTTTCGTTTGGGACATCTGGGCCAAAAGTACGCGCGGGACGTGGAGAGCTGAAAGAGCTGAGAGCCAATGGAATCTTGCCACGTGTCTTCACTTCAAAGAGGGACAAGGAAGCCCAAATCAGGTGGATCATAGAAATTTGTCCCAGACGGTTTGGGACATCTGGGCCAAAAATACATGAGGGATGTGAAGACTCAGAAAAGCTGCCAACGAATCAGAATGTGACGCGTGTCACAAGGGGAGGCGCAATAAAATTTCGACTAAGTGTTTTTGGGCCCAAAAGTTCAAAGGGCGAGGTTTGAAGGGTCGGCCCGAGCCAATAGACACAGGACACGTGTCCTAAGGTGGGGGAAGTGTGGAGCTTAGGGAGAACTTAGAAAATTTGGCAAAAGTTTTGGCCAAAAAACTAAAAGGTAAAAGATGCCCCCGCACCCCTGTCAACCAACCAAAGCATGCCACGTGTCCCAAGTGGCGGGGGCGCGGGGAAAAAATGGAAAATTTCCCAAAGTGATAAAAACGTCAAAATTTCAAAGGGAAACCTGCGGAAAGGTGGAGGAGAGAGAATTGCTCAGCCAATCAGTTCCTGACACGTGTCATCTAGGTGGCAGAGCGCGGGAAAAAATTCAAAATCCGTTTTTTGGGCCGTTTTTGCCCTAAAACTTCAGACCCCCATATCTTTTGATCCAGAGCTCAGATTTGCACGTTCTTTATATCATTGGAAAGCTTATGAAATTATCTATAGGATTCCATGGTCAATCTTGAATTTTGGCTTAGTTTGGAGAGAGAAAATCAGGAAATGTCTCTGACGCGGGATAATGGCCAGAAGTGACGTTTTGACAACCAGTTTCAATGCATAATGGGTCGCATTCTTCTTCAGTATGGTCAGAAATGATAGGGTATGGGTTTTTAAGGTCCTCCATGATTATTTAATGCATGTGCAGTTAAGGAGTAATGGGCTCCCACATTTTTTGTATGTTTTCTCTCTCATGGGTTCGACCCATGTAATGTAAAAGCTAGATTTGGCTTATTTTGGTTAAGACATTACAAGTTCATTTTTTAGCTCTACCCTCCCTTCTTTTCTTCTCCAGGGTTGAAAATGGAGTTTGAACCTCCTCCACTAGTTTGTAATGTTGTTTTTTTCCTTTTACTATTGAAATGATGTTCTATGCAAACTTCTGAAGCAACAAAAACATGTTTTGTGATGCATCTGTCCATCCTTGCTCGTTTTTCACTTGTCTTTCTTCTTGCCTCTCTTCATTGCAGGTATTTGTGCATGTTCTAATGTTCATTACAGGTTTGGAGCTATGTTCATGGAGTTTTGGGACATCTTCTGTGTGAAATCTATCCTTGGGCTTGTGATGCGTCTGTCCATTCTTCCCATTGGTCACCTCTCTTTGTTTCATGGCAGTTTTGATAGATGTTCAACATTTTCCTTCTATGGTGTATCACCATTTTAGTGTAGGCATTGTTTTTCCCTTTTCTCTCCCTCACTGTCTCCTTGGCATGGTTAGATTAGGATTAGATTAGCTTGCCTACACTGGAATAGCTTGTGGCAGGTAGTTTAGGAAGAGGAACCAGCCTTCTCTGGAGATTCCTTTCTCATTTCTGGGTCCCACACTCAAAGAAAGGATTCAATGTTGTGCAATCACACTAGATGTCAGAGTGATCAAACTAGAAATCTGATCAGCCTCTAGGTGTGTTGTGATTTTGTGCTAATAGTTTTGGCACGCCCGGTGGGACCTTAGAGGTCTTCCACTTCATCTTTTGCAGGTTGGTGTGTTCCTATGAAGATTTCAGCCTTTGGAGGCACTTGCAAACACATCTGGTGACTCCATCTGATCAGCAACCCATTTCTAAAGTTGTAGACCTATTTTTCATCCATTCTCATCCATCCTTCTTTCCATCTCTTTCATTCTTTTCCATTCCATGAAGTTGTGTAATCATGACTTCATTTCCATCATGGAACTCACATTTACAACAGTAGCAATATTTCCAACCTCCAACATGTTTTTTAAATCTTCCAAATCAACATTTTGAACAAATTCAAAATCAGCATGCATACCCATATGAGCAGCAATGTCAAAATCAGTTTGGCTATGGAGCTTTCCAAGAGCAAGAGTATGCATATAATGAAGACAATCAGATGCAAGATGCTGGTCTGTTGGAGAAAATCCAAAAGATGGAGGTAAAGATGGTGCAGTCTAGAGCAACAGCTCAAATGAGAGCTTTCAGAATTGGTTGTAGGACTCCTTGTCCATGGGGAGGCCCTTTTTCAAGACACTTCAGCCCTCAGGAGAAGATAGACTTCATGATGAAGATGCTGCCCCAACTTTCACAATGGACAGCAGAAATAGAGGCCTATACACTTGTTGTTGAACAACCTTGTCAATGGGTAAGTTCTACACCATCATCTAGTATTTCTCTTCCCATTACTCAAGCAGCACCATCTCATTTCTAATTGCAAATTCTAAACTCCCCATCTACTGTCCCAAGTGTTGAATCCATGTCTCCACCTCTCAGTCTTCCACCACACCTCAATTCTTCTTTCCTTTTTCCTTCCAAACAGTCATCCCCTTCACAAGAGCTAACAGAAATACCCCCTCCTCCAAAGAAAAAAGAGTTTCTACCTCCACCACCACAAAAAATTTCCAAATCAATTGAGTTACAACCCATCCCTCCTCTTGCATTCCCAATTCCATGTGGGGAAGAAGAAATTGCAAAAAATGGCCATAAAGGACAGCAAGAAGAGGAGCCCAACAGAAAAGAAATGACAGACAACTTGAAGGTTTGGGCTGCCAAATTTGGGATGACAAAGATCCCCTTGATGGTTAAACCTACAGAAGAGGCTAAGGTTGAACAAATGGTGGTCAGGACTGATTTTTCTCCAGTAGAAGAAGAAAATCTTGCAGTCACAACTTGTCCTCTAGAGCAGCAGATTGAAGAGTTTGACTTGAAAAACTTCATGTTGGAGGAAGAGTTCAATCAAGAGAAAGATTTTCTTCAAACATTGGAGGAAGGAGAAGCTGCTCCAAATCCAAAAGAAGAGGAGCACATTCTAGTTGTGGAGGAGAAAAGTGCAGATCCAAGGGCTTTGAGCACAAAGTAGGCTACAGGAGAACCTTCAGTTCTTCTTTCTACTTCATCTCTCTCAAGTTCTAGTACTGAAGAAGAGTTTGATCTCTCAAACTCAATGTTAGAGGGTGAAAGAAACCATGGTGGTCAAGTTCTAGATCAAGAAGACACCATGGAGGAAGTGGAGCATTTGCAGCAGGACAGCCATGAGGTAGTTTATCTGTCAGATTTGGAGGACTGTTTTGATGGAGAAGAGCCGGTTGAGTTTCCACCATCCTCTCTTTCATCATCCACATTCCAAACACTTGAGTCTGTTGTCACAGAGGAGAGCATTCATTTGCAACAGCTTGCATCTTATTACAGCTCTTTGGAACCAAGATTGGAAGATTTTAATCTTTCATGTTCTTCATTGGAGGAAGAGAAAGGACAGAGGAATTTCACCATTTCTTCCACACCATCCATTCAGGAAGGTCTACAAGAAGACTCCATTCTTGGAGTTGAAAATCAGAGCTATGGGCATATCAAACGGATCAAAACTTGCCCAATCAAGTATTTGGCTTCATTGGAGCCAAAGGAGAAGTCAAAACCAGTCGTGCTTGCTTCTGAGCATGAGGGTGAGCTACAAAGTACCAAGAATCAGTTGTCATACCTCTTCAATCCAAATGCAGAGAAAATAAAAGAGGTATTGAATTTTCCTTGAGCTGATACCTTGATGATTTGGGTGGAAGACCAGCTTCTTGTTGATTTTCCATTCATCCTAATAGCCATGATCAGCTCCAAACTAATTGCATGGCTACCACTTTTGAGAAAGGGAAGCTATTTCTCACAACCAATTGCAGGGTTTGTTTATCTTGCCTTTGCTTCTAGTTAGAGTAGAGTAGGTAGATTTGCTTTCAGCAGAAGAAGTGCTTGTGCACACTCTGCATGTTTCATTTATAGCATGTATGATTTTTAGTTCTGTACATAGTTTTTTTGGTGCTGGTTTTGCTCTTGTACAGTTCATTCCAGTGGCATTTTGGTGAGAACAACTCTATGTCCTGTGGGTTTCCAAGCGGTTCAGAGGGAGGTTTTCAAAGTTCAGATTGGTTGCAAGTTACAACTCATGACTCCATGCCCAATGGATACTTCAGGTAACTGGTAACTTCATCTAGCAGGCAGATGACCCCGCTGAGTCGCTAAACTGCTATCCAAAATTCACCCCCCAGGGTAATTTTGATAACATACATCAGAATATTCAAGTCCCAGGCAAGTATATTGATTCAAGGCAAAAAAAATCATGTTTCTGGGGCTCCCTCGCCATTTTTCTAACTCTCCCATCCAAGGAGGAATCCCAACAGGTCGAGAAAATGGAAGAAATGCAGAAAACAAGCTTGCGGCAAAAAAAATCATGAAAATTGGCTAAGTCCTAGTCCAGGCGGTCCTTGGGACAGTTGGGACGTCAAGGCGTGAATTGGCTGAAAGGCCGCCAAGTGGTCTGCGGGGCATCCAGGACAGTTGGGACACCAAGACGTGTGGGGCGTGAAAAGATGAATTGGCCGGAAAAATGGGAAAATTTTCCTAAGTCTTGCTTTGGTCGGTTTGGGACATCCAGGCCAAAAGTACGCGGAAGACACGGATCGGCCGGTTTGGTGCAAGTCAGTCCATTTCAAGTGGTTCGGAAGTATTTGTCCCAGGCAGTCTAGGACAGTTGGGCCAAGAGTACGCGTACGACACGAACCACCTGGTTCGACCAAAATAGAGAACTTTCGTTTGGGACATCTGGGCCAAAAGTACGCGCGGGACGCGGAGAGCTGAAAGAAGCAAGAGCCAATGGAATCTTGCCACGTGTCTTCATTCAAAGAGGGACAGGGAAGCCCGAATCAGGTGGAGCGGAGAAATTTGTCCCAGATGGTTTGGGACATCTAGGCAAAAAATACGTGAGTGATGCAAAGACCCGAAAAATATGCCAACGAATCAGAATGTGACGCATGTCACAAGGGGAGGTGCAATAAAATTTTGACTGAGTGTTTTTGGGCCCAAAAGTTCAAAGGGCGAGGTTTGAAGGGTCGGCCCGAGCCAATAGACACAGGACACGTGTCCTAAGGTGGGGAAGTGCGGAGCTCAGGGAGGACTTAGAAAATTTGGCAAAATTTTTGGCCAAAAAACTAAAAGGTAAAAGATGCCCCCGCACCCCTGTCAACCAACCAAAGCATGCCACGTGTCCCAAGTGGCGGGGGCACGGGGAAAAAATGGAAAATTTCCTAAAGTGATAAAAACATCAAAATTTCAAAGGGAAACCCACGGAAGGGTGGAGGGGAGATAATTTCTCAGCCAATCAGTGCCTGACACGTGTCATCTAGGTGGCAGAGCACGGGAAAAAATTCAAAATCCGTTTTTTGGGCCGTTTTTGGCGTAAAACTTCAGACCCCCATATCTTTTGATCCAGAGCTCAGATTTACACATTCTTCATATCATTGGAAAGGTTATGAAATTATCTACAAGGTTCCATGGTCAATCTTGCATTTTGGCTTAGGTTGGAGAGAGAAAATTAGGAAACGTCTCTAACGTGGGATAATGGCCAGAAGTGACGTTTCAACAACCAGTTTCAATGCAGAATGGGTCGCATTCTTCTTCAGTATGGTCAGAAATGACAGGGTATGGGTTTGTAAGGTCCTCCATGCTGATTTAATGCATTTTCAGTCAAGGAGGAATGGGATCCCACATTTTTTGTACATTTTCTCTCTCATGGGCTCGACCCATGCAATGTAAAAGCCAGATTTGGCTCATTTTGGTTAAGACATTACAAGTTGTTCATTTTTCAGCTCTGCCCTCCCTTCTTTTCTTCTCCAAGGTTGAAAATGGAGTTTGAACCTCCTCCACTACTCTGTAATGGTGTTTTTTTCCTTTTACTATTGAAATGATGTTCTGTGTAAACTTCTGAAGCAACAAAAACATGTTTTGTGATGCATCTGTCCATCCTTGCTCATTTTTCATTTCTCTTTCTTCTTGCCTCTCTTCATTATAGGTATTTGTGCATTTTCTAATGTTCATTACAGGTCTGGAGCTATGTTCATGGAGTTTTGGGACATCTTCTGTGTGAAATCTATCCTTGGGCCTATGATGCGTCTGTCCATCCTTCCCATTGCTCACCTCTCTTTGTTCTATGGCAGTTTTGACAGATGTTCAACATTTTCCTTCTCTGGTGTATCACTGTTTTAGTGTAGGCATTGTTTTTCCCTTTTCTCTCCCTCTCTTTCTCTTTGGTATGGTTAGATTAGGATTATATTAGCTTTCCTGCACTGGAATAGCTTGTGGCAGGTAGTTTAGGAAGAGGAAACAACCTTCTTTGGAGATTCCTTTATCATTTTTGGGTCCCACACTCAGAGAAAGGATTCAATGTTGTGTAATCACACTGGATTCTAGAGTGATCAAACTAGAAATCTGATCAACCTCCAGGGGTGCTGTGATTTTGCACTAATAATAATGACTAGCCAAAAAGCCAGCTGGAGCCCACTATCAATTCTCTGATCATGTGATTGATGACAACTTTTTTCGATAAACATGTTTTTTAAGAAATGTGTAGTTTGTTTTTCAGTGATTTGGTATAGAGAGTATGCAAAATGTGAGCTACAGTTCAATTTTACAACCATAAGTTGGGCATGACTTCAAGCGTATAGATTGACCACAATTTAAATGAGCTATAATGCAGCATACATAAATGAAATTCAAATATTTTAAACCCAAATCCACAAATTATATTCAATGAGAAAAAACTATGCGGAGGTATAGAATATGAATTCCACTAGATGATATGCATGAAATGAAAGAATAGTTATTTTTAATCCCAAAAGACAAATGTCAATGAGATAATTAGAAGAAGAGAATGTTTCCAGAGAAGAAGCTTAATGTGAACTTATTTCGAATGAAGTAGACACACAATATTTTTCCCTAAAAATTAACAAATGCAACAAAACCCAACAAGGGTCCCACCAGGTGTTCCAAAATGTTTCACCAAATAGTTTTGTGTAAAACAGATAAGATAGGAGGTTAGGAGGAATACCTATAAGATTAAAGGTCAAAGTTTGAATGCACGTGTTATTAAATTTTTGATCTGAGATGATCATGGAGAGCTTCCCTTTAGCTAGGGGGGCCAACATGTAAGAAACACAACAAGGCCAAAAAATAGATTAATAATATAGGTTAGCGGTCTGCCTCAAAAATATTAGATCCGAGAAGTGAGGTGTTTACTAGGAGGCTATCAATCCACTTTCAAATACAATTTAACGCAGAAAGTACCATGAAATAAGGAAAATCCTATTGTAGTTGTACGATTATCTATCTTGTGCTAATACAATAATTAAATCTAATCTAACAGGAAAAGTTACGATTAGATCTAGAGGTTTGGTAGGTTGTTCTTGGTTTTGTAGGTTTGATAAAGGGTCTCGGACTAATCTGGTGAGGCATAGTTTGGTTTTGGTTGAATTGAAGGATTTCTAGTCAGAGGGTATAAAATCACACAGAGACCAATATTAAACAAGTGACCAATGTCGGTATAGGGGTGAAACCGACAACGGTAGGGTAAACTAACATTGGTAGGGGAAACAGGTAATAACTTAATAAAGATAGATTTTGGGCCTATCTGTGATTACACAGAGATTAAGGAAGAAGTGGTTATGCTCGTAATATAACTAAGAAGACTCGAGAATACAGAGGGAAAGGTTAAGAAAAGTGGAAAGTCTTCAAATGGTTAGGTTGGTGGATTGATGGGAACATGGAGATATCTGGTTAACAGTAGAAACTTGGTGAGAAAATTTGTCTTGTCAAAAAATTTGTGTATTTCGAGCCAATGCTATGGGAATCTAAGTCCCTCTACTTGAACTGTGTAGCTTCCATAGGTGCATGAAAAAAGGTGGACTTCAATGGTGGCCTTTTGACCAGAGATCCAATAGGGGCACTCCACTTACCTTGTGGCAAAGCTAACAATGTCTCACTAGAGAAGAAACTTTGTCTTGGAAAGGGGAAGGGGAGTGGAAATGGAGGTAGGATAAAACTAATGTTGTGAGTAGAATATCAGATGCCCACACACATTAATTAGAAAAAAATTTTACCTGTATTTATAGTTATAAGTAAACAAATCTGCAGGAGAAGCTACAAGACCAAATGAGATTCATTGGTCTCAAGGTAACAATCAATCCCTCAATCAAAAAGGTGAAAATTCCTTCTTTTATTATTGAAGCTAAAGTAGAATTTATACAAACCTTTGAGAATAGAGGAAAATATAAGGAGAAGGGAAAATAAAAGATGTATGGCATTTTTTGTCTTTTCAGGTACATAGCACTTTGGTCTTTTTTGAAATCAATCGCCAACCCTTGGAATGTCTAGGAGGAGCCATTTTATTTCATGCCAAAATGGTTACAACTTTGCAAATAATTTACACCTCTTCAAATTCCTTCATTATGAATAAAATGCTCATGGCGGGTTAAAAAAAAGATCTTGCAATGCAAATGTTACATTTTATTTTCTAGTTTGAATACAGAACATTTGATTTTCTCTTATAACTTGGAAATTAGGCCATCCACGTGGTAGGAAGAGATTGGAGTGGGTACAGGGGAAATCCCTTTGCATTTTGTGATTTTTTAGAGATTTGGCAATTTGGAACAAATTAGCCTGTACCCACACTTCAACTTTTTAACTTAGGCACGTGGCACATTTTCATTCGAAATGGGGTCATGGCCCTTTTCTCAACATTTTTACCTTTTTTTTGGAAAAAGGCTCAAAAAATGAAATTCCTCTGCTAACCCGCTATCCGATTGAACTCTTGACACATGGCACCCTCTGATTAGAAATGGAGTCGCGGCCCTCTTCTCAACATTTAAACCTTTTTTGGAAAATTTCTCAAAACCCCAAATTCCTCCATCAACCCACTCTTCTGCTTTGAATTTTCAATAGTGGGCTTCACCTTTGAAGTTTTCCCTACAGGCTCAAAATTTGACTTTTACCTTTATAGCTTGATCGGGGCCATGGGTCATGTTGTTGCAAATCAACAGCACCCGTGGATGTTGATCAGGCTTCTAGTTTGACATTTGGACATCCAGTGTGATTACACAACATTGAATCTTTTCCCCAAGTGTGGGACTTATAAAAATGGGAAAAGAATCTCTAGATTAGAGGGTAGTTCCTTAACTCCTCTAATCAGTAATATTACTTGCAAGTTGCAGAGGTTTTTAATATCCTACTCTAAATTCCAAAGGGGATAGAGATAGAGAATGCAAAACTGAAACTAGTGCTAATAAGGTGATGCACCAAAGGAGTGGTGAGTGTTTTTTACTTCTACAGATTGACATAAATTATGGAAATGCAACAAAACTTCATGTAAAAACTGATGAACTGTAATGGAAGGTCATAAATGAATCAAACAACAAAAAAAAGGATTAAAATCCATTCACAGAGCCTTCATTGTCATTTTCAGCATTAAAAC
This sequence comes from Taxus chinensis, assembly GCA_019776745.2. Lineage (NCBI taxonomy): Eukaryota > Viridiplantae > Streptophyta > Pinopsida > Cupressales > Taxaceae > Taxus > Taxus chinensis. The sequence continues at coordinate 93,640,398 of CM034149.1, read as the reverse complement.
AAATGCATTACAACATCTGAGAGGAAAAAATAGGTTGCAGTCTTGGAAAATGCCTGATATTTCACAAAATCACCTCCAAGTTTAAAGAGGGGGCTTGTAATACATAAAAAATGTTCAACCTTTCAAAAATGAGCCAAATCTGGCTTTTACAGTGCAAGAAACAACCCCAGGAGAGAGAAATAAGGGAAAACATGGGGGGGCTTCAACCATAGACCAAAAATGCAATAAAACAACATGGGCATTCTTACAGGTCCATTCCCTAACATTTTTCACCATGCTGGGAGAGAATGCGAGCCATTCTTCATTAAAAATGGTGGTTGAAACATCATTTGTGTTCATGACCACATTGCAAAGGTGTTTTTAAATTTTATCTCTTAAAACTCCATCAAAATAAAAAAGAGCCTAGAATCTTGTAGAGAATTTCACCAGATTTCCATTGATATAAAGAACGTGAAAAACTGAGCTCTGGATCAAAAGTTATGGCCATTTGAAACTTTAGGGCAAAACAGGGCCAAAACGGATTGGCGGGCAAAATTTTTGAAATTTTCCACTTTTTGCATTTGGGAAAATTTCCCAAAAAATCCCCATGCTCCAAAATTCTAGGTACCACATGGCACATCCTGATTAGGTGTAGGCCTTCTGCACTTTATTTTCCATCGTTTTGACCATTGGAAAAAATTTCCAAAAATCTCCGCCAGGCCGATGATGTGAGGACACGTGGCAAGAGATGATTCACCGCGGGCATTTCCTCCTGAATTTTCTGTCGCTGTTTGAATTTTTTTTTGACTTGGAAACGTGGCATGATCTAATTAGATGCATGACCTTCCCTTCACTTTTTACATGTGGGCTTGTCTTGCATTTTGTGCCACCACATGGACACGTGGCATCATCCCATTGGTTCGCGCTTACGGGGTGGACTTTTCCTTTTGAAATTTCCTTCGTTTTGCTTTGGGAAAATTTCCCAAATTTTCCCTGCCTTTCGTTGGTCTGAAACATGTGGCAGCATCTCATTCAATGTGGGTCCTTGGGGCAAACATTTTTTTTTTCATTTTAGCCTTTTGGAAAAAATCCCAATCTCGCCCCACGCTCCGAAGCTCTGACCCCCGGGGACACGTGGCCTGTCACCATTAGCTACAGGTTATGGTGGTAGAAAATTACTCTTGAATTTTGCAAAAACACTTCACAAAATTTTCAAATCTTTCTCCGTGGTCTGCTATTCTTGAGATACGTGGCATGAGGCCATTGGATGTGGAATTTGCGGGAAAAATTTTGACTTTGAGCCCTCGCAAAATATTTCACCGAAATTTTAACTTCACATCCACGCTCTACCACTTCTGGGGGCTAAGGACATGTGGCGCAATGTGGTTGGGTGTGGGCCTTTCTCGGAGATTTCTCCATGGCACCAACACTTAGTTGTTTTTTCAATTTTTTCCCCTTGGACATGTGGCACAATCCAATTCACCGGCGGGCCTACGGGGAAAAATATTCTTTTTGAAATTCACCAAACACTTGGTAAAAAATCCAACTTTTCCTCTAACCCCCGCAACTTCCTTCGACACATAGCACAATATTACTAGCTGTGGGCCTTCTAGGGGAAAATTTCCCACAAAAACTCCACCGAGCCATAACTTCAAAAATACATGGAGTTAGGAGGAAAACTTTACCTTTCTAGAAAGATGAAAAAATGCTCAATCCAATGGTGCCATTCCCAGAAAATTTTGAGTTCCTGAAAAGCAAAGAATTATGACTGAGGCACAAGAGAGGGAAGAATGAAGGGAGTTAGCCACAAAATGTGCAAGGGGAACATTTTGGATAATAATTTTGGTAACTCAGAGGGGTCATCTGCCTACTGGATGAAGTTACTAGTTGCCTGAAACAATCTATTGGGCATGGAGTCATCAAATTCTCTGCTTGGTACCCCAACTGAATAGAACACTATAAGGAGGAAGATGGAGGGTGGAACATCACCTGATTAGGGTAAGGCCTGTAAAACACATTTCCTAGAATAGCAAGCTTGTGCCAAAGCACTTTGGGAAAGCAAGGATAATCTACAACAAAAAAATGTGCACAAGAAATTGGAGGAATGAAAACCTAAGCTAATATGTACAAGGTGGAGAATTACCTTTAGTAGCAATGCTTTAGATGGATTCCATTGACTAGAATCTGCAGTTCTTCACCATATAATGAAAACAATTGGAAAGCATTGCTATCCTTACACTTTTTGACCATGTATGGGCCACTCTAGATGGCATAAAACTTTGAATGCCTTCCCAGTTTTTCTCTATCTGCATCCCATTTTAACACTAGATCTCCAACTTGAAAAGATCTATTCTTGGCCTTCCTATCAAAGGTCTTCTTGATCAAAGCTTGATCCTTCTCCATAGCTTAGGATGCCTGATTTCTGATTTCTTGGAGCTCCATCAATTTTACATATCTAACCTCCATGGGCTCAAACTCCACCAACTCCAATTGTTTCATGAGTTCCAATGTTGGCAACTCAAGTGACACGGGAAAAATTTCCTCTCTTCCATAAACAATCCTGAATGGAGAATTACCTATAGATCTCTTGGGAGTTATCCTATCAGCCCATAAGGCTGATTTCAATTTGGTATGTCAAGACCTCTGATTTTCATCAAAAGTCCTCCTAATGATCCTTAAAAAGTTATTGTTTGTAGATTCAGCCTGGCCATTACCCTGAGGGTAATAATTTGATGAAGTGCTTAGGTAGATCCCATTCTTGACATCCCATTCAGTCACCTTGGACCTAATGAATGCCAATGCATTATCTGATATTATTGTAGCAGGTATGCCAAATCTAGTTGTTATTCCCTCATAGAAGTCCAGGATGCTGGATTCATTTTCTTCCTTGAGTGCTATTGCTTCAGTCCACTTGGTGAAGTAATCTATTGTTGTTAAAATCCATTTGTACCCTTGGCTTGAATTGGGATTAATGACAACAATGAAGTCTAAACCCCATTGCATGAATGGTTGGTCAACTGAAATTGGGTGCAATGGAAGAGAAACTAGTCTCTCTTTACCCGTGATGAATGCACAATTCTTGCACCTCTTGATCCATGCCTAACAATCACTGAAAATCTTGGGCCAATAATAGCTAGCCCTCATGATGTTTAGAGATGTCACTCTTGGTACAAAATTACCACCAGATGATCCACCATAGAAATCTTCCAATAACCTATGAATCTGATTTGTACCAATGCATCTCAGGAGCACTCCATTCACATCCTTTCTGAAGAAAACACCATCAACAAGGGCATATGGGACAGCCTGCAATCTGAAGTGTATTATTTGTGTCTTGTTCATCTCTAGAGGGCATAGACCTGTGCATAGGAAGTGCAGTATGTCTTGGGTATAGCAAGGAGTGAGGACACCATCATTTTCCTTTTGAGTGCTTCCTTGCTCATGGATATCTTGCAATGCCAAAACAGCCTCCTTCTCATTGCATGTTTCCTTGTGTTTGTTCAGGACCAGCTACTCACACAACCATTTTCCTCTAGCAAACTTGGTGAATTTGATCTCAATGTCATACTCCATGACACGAGTAATCTAGCCTGGTCTCTTTTCATTCAGGTCTTTGTTGAGGAGGAAGTCCTTAACTCCCACATGAGAAACCAGCAATTGAACCTTGTTGTTTGAAACTAGATGCTTGAATTTCTTCAAGCTCCTGATTACTGCAAGAACATGATTCTCAATGAAATAATATCTCACCTCATAGCCCTCCAGGATTTGGCTAAAGAAAACAATTGGCTACTCATCTCTATCTTTGTTTTGCTGTACCAAAATTGCAGAAATAGTATCATCACCCCCAAATGCATAGAGGATGAAATCCTTGGAGAAATCTGGGTTAATGAGAGTTGGGGCTTGAGAGATGGATTCTTTGATTGCTTAAAAATTTTCCTTGACTTCTAATATCCATTTGAAATCCATGCTTTTCTTTAACATCTTGGTGATAGGCTTGACTAGGGCTGCAAAATTTGGGACAAACCTCCGAACAAAATTTATTCTCCCCAAGAAACTTTGAAGGGCCTTCTTGTGGCTTGGCAATGGTAGTGCTATTATGGCTTCAAATCTTCCTGGATCAATTGATAATCCTTATTTGGAGACAATTTGGCCAAGGATATTTCCTTCATGGGGTAGAACAATACACTTTTTAAGATTTAGGGATACTCCAAATATTCTACACCTTTGGAACACTTGCCTCAGATGAAAGAGATGGTCTGCTACAGTTTTTGAAAAAATAGTGATATCATCAAGATATATCAGCACCACATTTTTAATTAAATCCTTGAACACCATGTCCATTTCCCTTTGGAAAGTAGCTCTAGCTTTGGACAGCCCAAATGGAATCTTCTTGTATGCATAAGTTCCCCATTTGGTTGTAAAGGCTGTCTTGACCTGATCCTCTTCTTTCACCATGATTTGATTGTACCTTGAATAGCCATCAAGTAATGAATACCTCTGAGATCCGGCAACAAATTGTAAAATATGTTACATAGAAGGAAGTGGATAATGATCCTTGAGAGATGCTCTATTGAAATCTCTAAAGTCAACACACAACCTGATTTCCCCACTCTTCTTTCTAACCGGAACCAACTTGGCCACCCAACTAGAATGCTTGATAGGGAATATGATTATTGACTCTATCAAATTATTCAATTATTTTCTCATGAGAGGCTCCATGTGTTGATTTACTAGCCTTTGTTTTTTCCTGATGGTTTTAGTACTTGGGATTAATTAAATGGTGTGTTGAGCTAACTCGGGATTGAAACCTTTCAAATCTTCATAGCTCTAAGAAAACACATCAGGGAATTCCTGACAAAGTTTTATGAACTCATACCTTTCTTTCTCAGTTGTCACTTTACCAACTTGGAGTGATTTGCCTTCTTCCACTAAGATGGACAGTGAATCTTCTCCCTTGACTTGGATGTTTTCTTTCTCCTTCCTAAACTAATCATTAGGATTGAAAATGGACTCCAAAGTAATAAGTCCCTTTGGTAGTTTGTTGGTTCTCAACTATACCACTTGATCACCATATTGCTGCTCCAACTTTTCTTATTTTTAGCTGAGAAATCAGCCTCTTCTTGCAAGAAATGGATGATTTGTTGATCATTTTCAAACACTTTCCAACTTACATTGTTGTTTGTCACTGAAGGCCATAAAATCACATGGATGTTTGGATGTACCTTATCTTTTTGAATGCTTTCAATAATGTCAAAGGCTTCCCCAACTACTGCAAGCCTGTCAACAGCTTGGTTCTCTTTTCTAGGAATGGATTTGATGCCAAATCCCTCAAAATATTTAATGAGGTCCCACACCTTGTTTTTGTAGCACTTGAGAAAATCATTCTTGACAGCATTCTGCCCCTTAACTTGGTTGACAATCCACTCACTATAACCAAAGACTTGCAAGTTCTTTATTCGTCTCTTGATTGACCAATGCAATCCTTGTATCAAGGCTTCATATTCAGTAGTGTTATTAGAGCATGCAAATTGAAATCTAAAAGATGAATAATACTTACCTCCTTGAGGTGAAACGAGCATAGATCCCCCTCCTACACCTTTTCTAATCCTTGATCCATCAAAAAACAACTGCCATACCTCGTTGTCATCCTTGTGGTTTGGCTTGGTAATGCTAGGAATAGGCTGATTTTATTCATGCATGCAATAGACTCCTAGCTCAGATTCTTCTATTTCTTGATAAGGATCAAAAGCATGCACCTTTTTTACCCATTGATCAAGAGTTAGATCTAGGATACTTCCAACCTTGGTGTCAGCTTCATCAGTGATTAGATAATCTTCTTGATCAAATGCTGAACAATTGGTATTGATTTGGCTTAGAGTGTAAGGATCAATGTGAAAGTTTGCAATAGGCTCGGATATGATTGTAGATTTAGTTCCATATCTTGTTCTGAAAAACATGTGTGACCAATAAGTAGATAAGTAACCTCTAATCTTGGCTATGAAATCCCTTGACAAACAGAGGGCAAAGAGTGGTGGAAGGTATATTACTGAGACATCTTGCAAAATAACCACGTTGGGGCATACATGTAAGGTAAGACTCAAGTTTTTTATCACTCCAACTATTTTTACTGTTGTCCCATCTAATTGCACTACCCCTTTGGATATGAATTCATACTGAATTCCCAACTGATCAGCTATTTTCTTGGGAATTACTGAACTACTTGCCTTGGAATCAATCATGTAATTGTGTACTAATTTGTTTCCAATGATCAATGAAACATAGAATGGAGGGGGCTTCAACATTTTACCTTGTTGTCCTCCATGATTCCCCTCAAGCTGGGCAGCATTTGTGAGCACCTTCTCTTACATTTGGACTTGCTGATTTGAAGTTGACCAGTCCTTCATGGAAGCTTGTAGCAAATCTCTTTGGCCTGGGATAGATAGTGATTCCCACATTGATATGTTTACATTTGTCTTCTTCATCTAATCAATGATGTTGAATGGAGATGAAGCATCTCTCTTTTGTCCCTTGGCCTACACATTCATTCCTTGCACATGGGCAACAAAAAATGGAATTTGAGTTGGCCTAGGAGTTGTCTTAGGTAGTCCTTGCATGTTTAGAACTGCATTTTGTTTGTCAATAATTTGTGGAGTGATAGAAGATTGTGGATTACTTGGAGCCAATGGTTGTTCTTCACCCAAATTTTTTAGTTTTAACCTTGTGTTGGCTACAACACTTTGGGGAATTTTTTGATTCATGCCACAAAAATATTCTTCCTGCCAGTTTACAAGTGTGGTATCATTTGGAGCTGATTGTTGCTGGAATGTTTCTTGTTTCTAGTTATTTCCTTGACTCCCTTCACGCTCCACACCAGTTTTAGTCACCATTAATGCTTGATTTAAGGCACCATTGAAGCACATAGACTGGTTGTGAGGTTCATTGCATGGGAAACACCAATCATACTCTTGAGCTATGTTGTTTTGCACTAGCACTAATGCCTTAGAGGCAGATGCAACATTTGGATTATAGGGCTAAAATGGTCTATTTGTAGGAGGTATTGTTTGATTTAAATTGTAGCTGGGTTGGGTGGTCTTTGAGGTTGGTATGGCTTCCTGTTAGGTTGAGCTTGAGGCTAGAAAGAAGGTCTAAAACCTTGGGCTTGCTTCCTCTTGAGTGTAACCATCTCATTACCTAAATTTTGCAATTGCTTCATGACTTCTCAAAGTTCATTTGAGGCACTAGGAGATGAAGTAGAAGCTTCACTTGAATTCTGATTTCTTAGAGTGGGAATATGGGCTAAAATAGGCACTTGACTAGTATTTGGGCTCTCTAAACTTCGAAACAATGGCATTGGTGGCCTAGGAGCTAGCTTGCCAGCTTGAATCAAACAATTTTCAACTCTAATGGAAATACTATAAGCAACAGGGATAGTTGTGCCCCACATGGATTGAATTAACATAGAAATATCAGAATTTAAAGCTTTAAAGTAATATAGAAAAGCACCTTCTACTGTTGGCCTTACTGCCACTGGAATTATCTCACAAGTCATTTGAAACCTGAAGTTGAAGTCATTCAGTTGCTCATTGGGAGCTCTCTTGATGGTTGTCAACTGTTCCAAAAGGGACAAGTTATCTCCCTTTTCTCCAAAATACTCATGGAGGGCTATACATAGTTGGTTCCAATTTTAGATAGAACCTGAGGCAAGACTCTTGAACCATTACAAATATTTCCCTTTGAATGAAAATGCCAGCAGTTTGGCAGCAACTTGCATCTCATTAATCTCATGGATTACACAAATATTAGCAATATCCTTAACATGATAACGAGGAGTGGTCTGATTTTCTCAAGTAAAGTATGGAATGTTCTTCTATGTTGCAATTGGGATTGGATTTTGTGTATTGAGAGCAAGTGGTCTGCTGCCAATGAAATTGACATTGGGGGGCCTTAGAACCCTTGTTGATTGAATGAAAGGCCTACTAAGTGGAGGAGTTCATAGAATTCTGTTTAGTGGAGATGGATACCTTTGAATTCTCCTCCCTCTTTTCCTTCTTAGAGATAACTGTAGTTATTCAAACAACACTTCTTCTTCTCCAACCCTTGACCTTGTGGTGATTCTTCTCATGAGTTTTCAGGTCTGCACTGCTAAAACCAGTTGATTCTTCTTCCTTGGAGTCACCAGATGTGCAATTTAGGGCTATTTTAAGCAAGAAACTTGCAACAAATGCACATCAATTTTTTTGTAATGAAGATGAAGACCTCTAAGGTCCCACCGGGTGTGCCAAAACTATTTTTGCAAATCAACAATACCCTGGATGTTGATCAGGCTTCTAGTTTGACATTTGGACATCTAGTGTGATTATACAACATTGAATCTTTTCCCCAAGTGCGGGACTTGTAAAAAAGGGAAAAGAATCTCCAGATTAGAGGCTAGTTTCTCAACTCCTCTAATCAGGAATATTACTTGTAAGTTACAGAGGTTTTTAATTCAAGATCCTACTCTAAATTCCAAAGGGGAGAGAGATAGAGAATGCAAAACTGAAACTAGTGCTAATAAGGTGATGCACCAAAGGAGTGGTGAACATTTTTTACTTTTGTAGATTGACAAAAATCATGGAAATGCAAAAAAAATTCATGCAAAAAATGATGAACTATAATGGAAGGTCAAAAATGAATCAAACAACACAAAGGATTAAAACTCATTCACAGAGCCTGCATTGTCATTTTCAACATCAAAACAAATGCATTACAACATCTGAGAGGCAAAAATAGGTTGTAGTCTTGGAAAAGGTCTGAAATTCCACAAAATCACCTCCAAGGTGAAATAGGGGGCTGCAATACATAAAAAACGTTCAACCTTTCAAAAATGAGCCAAATCTGGCTTTTACAGTGTAAGAAATGACCCCAGGAGAGAGAAATGTGGGAAAACATGGGGGGGCTTCAACCACCAACCAAAAATGCACTAAAACAAAATGGGCATCCTTACAGGTCCATTCCCTAACATTTTTCACCATGCTGGGAGAGAATGTGAGTCATTCTTTATTAAAAATGGTGGTTGAAATGTCATTTGTGTTCATGACCACGTGTCAAAGTCATTTTTCAATTTTCTCTCTCAAAACTCCATCAAAATATAGAAATGACCCTGGAATATTGTAGAGAACTTCACCAGACTTTTGTTGATATAAAGAACGTGAAAAACCGAGCTCTGGATCGAAAGTTATGGCCATTTGAAATTTTAGGGCAAATTAAGGCCAAAATGGATTAGCAGGTGAACATTTTGAAATTTTCCACTTTTTGCATTTGGGAAAATTTCCCAAAAAATGCCTACACTCCACCATTTTGGGTGCCACATGGCACATTCTGATTGGGTTTAGGCCTTCTACACTTTATTTTCCATCATTTTGACCATTGGGAAATTTTTCCAAAAATCTCCGTCGGGCCGATGATCTGAGGACATGTGGCAAGAGATGATTCACCGTGGGCATTTCCTCCTAAATTTTCCATCACTTTTTGACCATTTTTCTGAATTAGACATGTGGCATGATCCAATTGGATGCATGACCTTCCCTTTCCTTTTTTCATTCGGGCTTGTCTTGCATTTTGTGCCGCCACATGAACACGTGGCATCATCCCATTGGTTCGCGCTTAGGGGGCAGAATTTTCCTTTTTAAATTTCCTTCATTTTTCTTTGGGAAAATTTCCCAAATTTTCCCTACCTTCCACTGGTCTAAGACACGTGGTATCATCTCATTCAATGCTGGCCCTTGGGGAAAACATTTTTCTTTTCATTTTAGCCTTTGGGAAAAAATCCCAATCTCCCCTCGCGCTTCGAAGCTCTGACCCCCAGGGACACGTGACCTATCCCCATTAGCTATGGATTATGGGGGTGGAAAATTCCTCTTGAATTTTGCAAAAAAACTTCACCAAATTTTCAAATCTTCCTCCGTAGTCTGTTGTTCTTGGGATACGTGGCATGAGGCCATTAGATGCAAACTTTACGGGAAAAATTTTGACTTTGCACCCTCGCAAAATATTTCACCAAAATTTTAACTTCATCTCCACACTCTGCCACTTTTGGGGGCTGAGGACACGTGGTGCAATGTGGTTGGGCACGGGCATTTCCCAGAGATTTTTCCATGGTGCCAACACTTAGTCAATTTTTCAAATTTTTCCCCTTGGACACGTGGCACGATCTAATTCGCCGGTGGTCTTGCAGGTTGAAATATTCTTTTTTAATTTTTCCAAACACTTGGTAAAATATCCAACTTTTCCTCTGACCCCCACCACTTCCTTCTACACGTGGCATAATATTACTAGCTGCGGGCCTTCCAGGGGAAACTTTCCCACAAAATCTCTGCCAAGCCATAACTTCAAAAATACATGGAGTTAGGAGGAAAAATTTACCTTTCTGGAAAGCTAAGCAAATGCTCTATCCAATGGTTCCATTCCTAGAAATTTTTGAGTTCTTGAAAAGAAAATAATTATGACTAAGGCACAAGAGAGGGAAGAATGAAGGGAGTTAGCCACAAAATGTGCAAGGGGAACATTTTGGATAACGGGTCACTTTTAACTTTTCACCTTTTTTAACAAAGAGGCTCAAAAACATAAATTTCTCCATCGATCCACTTCTAATTAGGTATTTCCACGTACCCATTGATGATGGGACCAAAATTTGATAGGGAAGAAAATGCCTATCATTCCCGACTATGGGAAAAATACATAGAGGAAGAGAACTTCATCATTTTGAGTCCAATTTTTTAATTTCCTTCGCGAGTTAGAAGCATGGAGGAGAAATAATGATTTAACAACTTGGGCTATAGAATAATCAACAATTTTGATAAAAAAAAAGGAGATTGTAAAAAGGATATTATGTGCACAGACTGAGAGATGGAGAATTTCTCAAAATAAGAAAAACAGAGATTTAAATAGCACTAGGGCATGGATTTTTCTATTTCTTTGAATTTTAAACTTGGCTTAAATACATTAGGAGGGAAAGAGCTTGAAATTTAGAATTTAACTTGGAAAATGAAAAGTGGTTTTCGGGAGGCAACAACTGGCTCTAGCTTAGGGACATGGCATGGACTAAGCATGATAAAGACATGGTATGAGGATCCATAATCTTAATTTTTAAACCGTATAACATTGACCAGTGCCTTATCCATTGGGCTTTGTAGATTCATGTACAATTCTAAGAAAGAATGGAAGAAGGAGGAAACACTCGAGCCAAACCACACACAACAAAAAAAAACAAAACAAAACCAAAACCACACAATAGAAAAGGGAAAAACACACCAAGAAATCACCTATTGTACAAGGTGGGGGATAACCTACTTTCACTGATGAAAAATTTTCAAGTGTTGCCTACTTTGAGGAAATTCCAATGGCATTCCATCTAATTATGAGAGGAGAAAAACATTCTCACCACAAGTTCCATGAATTTGGAATGGGCCGAGCCATAATGAATCAAACTTTCCATGGTTGCCCTTTGGTTCTCTTCTCTTATCCCATAGTAGAAAAAATTCTCCAACCTTAAATTCTCTTACCTTTTCCCTCTTGTCAAATATCTTCTTCAATTTCAATTAGTGGTCTTTAATTCTATCCATCACTTGGCATCTACTTTCCTCCAGCTTCTCCAGGAAGAGGATCCTCTTGTCAATGGAGTCTTTGTATTGACCATCTTCTATTTCTCGTAGCAACTTGAGAGCTGACATCTCAATTGTGAGGGGAATCTCTACCTCAACTCCATATAACATTTGGAAAGGTTACATACCTATTGCCTTCTTAGGAGTGATCCTATCAACCCATAATGCATCATATAACTTCTTGTGCCAATTCCTTTGATTCCCATATACTGGCTTCTGAAAAATGGTCACAATATTCTTGTTGCTTGACTCATCTTTACCATTTCCTTATGGGTAGTATTCAGAAGAGTGAGATAGGGAGATTCCAAATCCATAACAAAACTCTGTGAGCTCCTTGGAAGAGAAATAGGTGGCATTATCTACAACAATTTTCTGTGGTATTCCAAAACAAACAATGATATTCTCCTTGATGAATTTATAGATAGTTTTAGAGCTGGCTTGCTTGGTCAGGATGGATTCCACCCATTTATTGAAGAAATCAGTTGCAGTGAGTACACAAGTATGCCCTGAACTAGAATGAGGATTCAAAACACCAATAAAATCTAGCCCCCATTTCTGAAATGGTTCTTCAATCACCACAAGCCTGAGTGGAATTACAACTAGTTATGGCTTTCCAACAAATTGTTGGCATGGTTTGCATTTGGAAACCAAATCTTGAGCGTCTGGAAAGATGTAGGGCCAATAATATCTCCCTTTGAGTATCTTATGTGTGGTGACCATTGCTGAGAAATGTCCACCACAAGCTTGATCATGATATGCCCTGAGTAACTTTTCTTTGTTACTCCTTATCTACATACTTAAGGAAACAACCATCTAGGCCTCTCTTGTAAAGTGCATGATTCTAGATAACAAACTTGGCTGCCTTTAGCTTAAGTTTCCTTCTTTGTTTGTATTCAAGATGAGGAGGGCATTCTCCATAAATGAGGTAGTAATCAATGTCAGCATACCACTCATCAGTAGTGGTGAAAAAGAGCACCTGTGGACTGTATCTTGAACAGGTTGAGAAAACACCATCTTTTTCTCCCTGGTGAGCCTTGAGAGCTTCATCTTCAACAATCAGCTTGCATAAACCATTTCTTCTTACTAGTTTAGAGGGCCTAATCTCCAAGTCATACTCTTGGGTCTTTGCAATCCAACTTCCTCTCTTATCCCTAGGATCTTGTTGAGTCAAAATGGACTTGATTTTACTTCTAGGGACCATCACCATTGTATGGGAATTGAGAATGTAGAATCTAAAACTTTTAACAGATTTGACCACTATGTAGGCATGTTTCTCAAATTGGCTATACTTTAGCTCATGATTCATCAAAGGACAAATCATGAAAGAAATGGGTTCTTCCAAACCTTCATCATTTTTCTAAACAAGTACAATAGAGAGTGTATGTTTTGATGCATAACAATACATGATGAACTCCTTGTTGAAATATGGAGATACAAGAGTTGGAGCTTTAGCAATGGATTTCTTGATCTCCTAAAATTTTGATTTTCCTTCTTTATTCCACTTGAAACTTGCTTGAGGCTTCATCATGGAAGTTATATGCTTAGTTAGTTAAGAAAACTCAGGCACAAAATGACAAAGGAAGTTTACCTTTCCAAATAATGAATGAACTCCCTTCTTTCTGGTTGGTAAGGCTAGTGCTTGGATAGCTATGATCCTCTAAGGATCAATGTGTTCTCCATGTTTGTTCACAATGTGTCCCAGTAATTTACCTTCTGTGACTCTGAAACTGCACTTCTTTGGATTTAGAGAAATTCCATGTTTCCTACACCTTGCAAGGACTTTCTCCAAATGGAAAATATGATCTCCCCTCCTCTTTGAAAAAACCATGAGGTCATCAAGGTAAATGACAATTCAATGTTTCAAATCTTTGAAGGCAAAGTCCATTGCTCTCTAGAAAGTGGCTCCAACATTAATCAAGCCAAAAGATTTTTTTCTTAGGAAAAAGTGCCCCAAGGTGTTGTGAAGGTTGTTTTGTTGCAATCCTCTTCTACAATCTTGATTTGGTTGTACCTTGCAAATCCATCAAGCAAAGAGAGAATTTCAGATCTAGTGACTACTTGCAAAATATGATCCATGATTGGAAAAGGGTAATTGTCTTTAAGAGATGCCTGATTCATATTTTGGAATTCTACACAAATATATATTTCCCCATTCTTCTTCCTTACTGGTACAATGTTAGCCACCCATGTTGAATGGTGGATGGGAAGATGATTCTATCATTGAGCATCTTTGGCACCTCTTCTTTGATAACATCAACAATATTTGGATTGTAGGGCCTTTGTTTTTTCCTAAAGGGATTAGCTCCTTACTTTAAAGGAATGGAGTGATGCATTTCCTTTAGCTGAAAAGATTTGAGTTCATCATAGGAATAGGCCAGGACATCTGAGTACTTTTTTAGTAGAGAAACAAACTTTCTCTTCTCTTCTGGTGTACAACATTTACCAATGTTAACCATCCTTAGATTATTTGAAGTGCCAATGTTTTCTTGATCAAAATCAAATGGACACCGAGAAGACTATTTTTCTTTCTCTTGGATGAACCTGTCATGATTCTCAAAGAGGTCTTCTAAAGAAACTATGCCTTTGGGCATTTTGTTTCCTTTCAGTTTGATTACTCCCTCTTCATCAATTCCCTCAATTCCTTCCTTCTCTTCTTTGGGGACTGATTCACGGTGTGGGTTTTCACTTTCTTCAAAGAAAATATTATTGAACTTACCCCTTTGTTTTAAGAAGGATAGGATCTAATTTTCATCATTGAAGACCTGCTAGTGATTTAGATTGTCTAGTATGCTAGCTCTAAACACCATCTCAATGGTCACTTTATCCTTTCCAAAAGAAGGATGAGGTGTCACTAAGGAAGCTGACACTACTAGAGAATCATCCTTTTCATTCTACTCCCTAGGGATAGCTTTAATGGAGAATGCATCAAAGGATTCAATGCAATCCCTCACTCTGTTTGTTACACCCTTAATTATATATCTTACATGGGATGGATATAGCTGACTTGTGGCTATCATAACTTCTTATCATGATGTATCTCTTTCATATATGATCTATTATCATTGGTTGGTTAACCTTGTTGATGGCCATATCATAGGAATAGTATAAATAGGGGTTATAGGTAGTGGATGATCATTATGTTGAGTATTTGAGTCTTATTATATGTTTTGGAGGTTGCCCCCTTGAAGTGGCCAAGCTATTCTACTTTCATATTGAGAGAACTTATCTACAATATTGTGTTATTTGGTGTTCTATTACTAGTGATAATCATAATTAATCAAGTGATTTCATTACAAGTGGTATCAGAGCTTGATCTCAGCCAGGACAACATCAAACCCTAATTCTAAAGGTTCGGCTATGTCTCAAAATTGGTAGCTAATTTTTCTACAGTTGTTATTGTGGTGTAGTGAAATAAGTCAAGTAAGCTTCTCTCCAAATTTCAATAAGTTTTGAATTTGTTTGCAAAAGTTATTGTGGTTCTATATTTATTCATAATTTGGCTCCCTAGGGTGTAATTTTTGGAAAATTTTCAAATTTCTTATATTTTCGGAAACCCCTCAAAAAAAATAGTTAGGTTTTATTTTTTATAAATTCCTATATTTGGGGAAAAAAATTTACGAAACCATAAACCCTAAAATTATGCCCTATTAAGTCTACCCCTAGGTCCAAAACCTTCGTCATGTCTGGTAGATCTACCTGATGCCAAGCAAAAGGACAAGAAACTCTAGGAATGACCCCAAATAAGGAATATATTTCTTCAGAGTCTACTGGTTTGGGAGTATCTGAGGTGGTCATCCAACTTCAGGAAAGAGTAAACAATATGGTGAGTAAGGATGACCTTAATGTTGAGCTTCATCAATTAAAATGTATCCTTAGGAGTGAGATTCAAAAGGATTTTCACACAATACAATAGGATTTGTTGCATATTATTTCAAATACAACTTCTAATTCCAGTCATATGGGTTCCACTAGAAATGGTCACACAGATCCAAATCACTCCAATCAGGGAGGATCCTTTAATCATTCAAGTGGATCTTCTCACCAATGGAGGGGCATGATTCCAAAAGTTGAAATGTGTAAATTTGAAGGAAAGGATCTAATCAATTGGATTACCCAAATGGAAAATTTCTTTGATCTCCATCAGATCCTGAGAGGACAAAAAGTAACCATGGCATCCTTATATCTAGAACCTGATCAATTTATTTGGTATTGTTGGTTATGTGCTCAAAGGTAGAAGAATCACCTAAATGTCACCTGGATAGTTTTCACTGAAGAGATTCAATTACACTATGGTTCTAGTGTTTTTGAGAATTACATCAGCCAATTAGCAAAGTTATGCCAAATTGGTTTAGTTAAGGAGTATGTCCATCAATTCCAAACTTTTTCCTTACGTGTGAAGGATATTACAGAAGATTATTTGAATGACATATTTCTGGGGGGTCTTAAGAACCACATTGAGCATGAGGTATGCATGTTTAACCCACTCAAGGTTGTTGATTCTATTATCATGACACGTCGAGTAGAGGAAAAATTTATTTCCAATAGAAGGCAGTCCTTTTCTAGCGTAAAAAATCGTAACAACTTGTCTCCTTCTTACCCTCGGCCAATTTGGTTGACACCTCAACAAATTGAAGAAAAAAAATTCAAAGGGTTATGCTTTAACTGTGATAGCAAATATGGACCAAATCATAAATGTTCTGAGAAAAAAATTTTCTACATTGAAGGATCTGGTGATGAGGAAGAATATGAGGCAACATCAATAGAGGAATTGGAAAATTTAGAGGAAGAATCTGGAGATCCTTAGCCCACTATTTCAAGTCATGCTCTATTAGGTATTAGTACTCAAAAAACCCTTCAAGTTGTGGGTTATATTAAGAAGTAGAAGGTAACAGTCTTGATTGATTTAGGGAGAACACATAATTTCATCAATCATAAGTTGGTAGCAAGACTAAATTGTTTCATCTACCCAACACCTGAATTCCAAGTAATGACTGCAGATGGTGGCATAGTCCAATGTTTAGGTAAATGCCATAAAGTCAAAATCATGTTTTTTTATTACACATTGGAATCTACAATGTTTGTTATTCCCATGGGAGGAGCTGATATTATGTTAGGTGTGTAGTGGCTCACTACTTTGGGCACAATAGAGATAAATTTCTAGGAATTGTTCATGTGCTTTCATTCTAAGGGTAAAAAATTTGAACTTCAAGGTCTATAACCTAAAGATCCTCTAGTGGTGATTTTTCACCAAATGTAGAAGATTCTCAAAAGGGGGTCTGAAGGTTTTGTAGCTTGATTATTCTCTATAGTATTCCACCCGCAAATGAAGGTATTGCATCCTGATCTTCAAAAGGTTATTAATCAACATGTAGTTGTCTTCAAGGAATAAAGAGGATTGCCACCTGAAAGAGAGCATGATCATGCTATTCAGTTGATTCCAGGAAACCAATCCCCCAACATCATGCCTTATAGATATCCATATGTGAAAAAGAGTGAGATCGAGAAGATGGTGGAGGAAGTGTTGGAAATGGGTATTATTTTTCATAGTTAGAGTGCCTATTTTTCTCCCGCGGTGATGGTGCATCGCAATTATGCAAGATGGTGAATGTGTCTAGATTATAGAGAGCTTAACAAGTTCACTATCAAAGATAAGTTTCCTACTCATGTCATTGATGATTTATTAGATGATTTGCATGGTGCCATTTCTTTTACAAAACTAGATCTGCGTTCTGGGTATCACCAAATTATAGTCAGGAAAGAAGATATTCATAAGACAACCTTTAGAACTCATCAAGGCCATTATGAATTCCTAGTGATGCCATTTGGTCTTACCAATGCTCCCTCCACATTCCAAATCTTGATGAATTCAGTATTTAGACCATTCCTAAGAAATTTTGTCTTAGTATTTTTTGATGATATACTCATCTACAACAAATCATGGGAGAAACACTTACATCACGTCAATATTGTCTTAGAAGGCTTAGAGCAACATCAACTTTATGCCAAGCCTTTGAAGTGTTATTTTGGGGTACAGGAAGTGGAATACTTGGGCCATATTGTTTCTCATGAAGGTGTTAATGTGGACCATCACAAGATCTAGGCCATGGTGGAATGGGAAACCCCAAGAACCCTAAAAAAGTTACAAGGTTTCTTAGGTCTCATAGGGTATTATCATAGATTTGTCAAAAAATATGGAAGTATAGCAACACCACTCACAAAATTATTGAAGAAGGAATCCTTTCAGTGAATGAGGAAGCATCTAGGGCAATTGAAAAATTGAAGGTAGATATGTGCACCACTCCAGTATTGGCAACACCAAATTTCTCCAAAATTTTTGTAGTTGAGTGTGATACTATAGGAAATGGAATCAGAGCAGTACTAATGTAATAAGGACACCCCATTGCTTTTGAGAGCTGACAGCTAAAAGTAAATAATTTTTTAAATCCCATCTATGAAAAGGAAATGATGGCAATACTACATGCAGTCAAACAATGGAGACCATACTTTATGGGTAGACATTTTAAGGTAAAAACTGATCATGATAGTTTGAAATATTTCTTAGAGAAACATATATCTTCAAAAGAATGACAAAAATGGGTCACTAAGATGTTGGGATATGACTTTGAGATTGTTTATAAGAAAGGAAAGGAAAATTTGGTTGCTGATGATCTGTCTAGGAGGGATGAGTCTGCCAAAGCATTGTTATGTGCCATATCTATAATAAATGCAGATTGGGTAGATCAAGCATGTGAAGAATGGAAGAAAGGTGCAACCAAACATACTCTCATTCAAAATATCCAGGTAGATCCATCCATATCAGCTCAATTTATATGGAATGGGGATACATTGTGGTACAAATATTTGTTATATCTATATAAGAACTCTACACTTAAACAAAATGTTCTTTTAGAAATGCATTCTTATCCAATAGGTGGCCATGCTGGGGTCCTGAAAAACATATCATAGAGTTAAGAAGGATTTATTTTGGGAGGGTTTGAAAGGAGATGTTCAAAAATTTGTGGCAGAATGTTTGGTTTGCCAAAAAAATAAGGGCAAGACCATTAAGACACTTGGTCTTCTCCAACCTCTGTCTATTCCTAGTGGCAGATGGGAAGAGATATCAATGTATTTCATCACAGGAATACCTAAATTAGAAGGGAAAAGTGTCATCATGGTCGTGGTAGAAAAGTGTCATTTTTTGTGCCATGTCTCATCCTTTCATAGCTAGTACAGTTGCCATCTCTTTTATGGATACAGTTCAAAAGCTCCACGACACGTCAAAAATTATAATAATTGATCATGATCCAATATTTACAAGTAACTTTTGGAATGATTTCTTCTCTTGTCTAGGTACCCAACTAGCCCAGATTTCCTCTTATAATCCCTAAATAGATGGGAAAACTGAGGTGGTAAATAAATGTTTAGAGGGATATCTTTGATGTTTTACTTCAGATAAACAAGAATGTTGGGTACAATGGTTGCCACTGGCAGAATGGTGGTACAATACTTCATTTCATACCTCCTCCAAAATGTCTCCATTTCTTGCACTTTATGGGTACCATCCTCCATCACTCATATCTAGCTTGAAGGTCAAACCAAAGGTGAGAGAATTCAAAGATCACATTCAGCATCAACATGAGGTACTCTTTAGTCTTAGAAATTTTTTGGCACGGGGACAAAACCGTATGAAGCAACAAGCTGATCAACATAGAAGTGAGTGACAATTTGAAGAGGGAGACTTTGTTTTTGTAAGGTTACAACCATATAATTAGCTATGCTTAAAACAATATCAAAAGGATAATAATTTTTCTCCTAAATATTATGGTCCTTACTGAGTTTTTCAGAAAATTGGTAGTGTGGCATATAAGCTAGAGCTCCCTCCAGGAAGTAGAATACATCCAGTATTCCATGTTTCTTGCTTAAATAAAGTTATTGGGCAACACATTTCCACCCAATCAGTGCTTTTAGAACTAGATGAGGAAGGAAGGATCATATTGGAACCTGAAGGAATTCTGTAGACACACACCAAAATACTGAGGACTAGAGTCATTACTGAGTACCTGATCAAGTGGAAGAATATGAATATTAAGGATGCATCATGGGAAGATGAAGCATTCATGCAACAACATCTAGGGCTTCTCAACATTGGGGACAATGTTGCTTTGAAGGGGAGGGGCATGTTACACCCTTAATTATATATCTTACATGGGATGGATATAGCCAACTTGTGGCTATCATAACTTCTTATCATGATGTATCTTTTTCATATATGATCTATTATCATTGGCTAGTTGACGTTGTTGATGGCCATATCATAGGAATAGTATAAATAGTGGTTATATGTAGTGGATGATCATTATGTTGAGTATTTGAGTCTTATTATATGTTTTGGAGGTTTCCCCTTGAAGTGGCCAAGATATTATACTTTCATATTGAGAGAAATTATCTGCAATATTGTGTTATTTGGTGTTCTATTGCTGGTGATAATCATAATTAATCAAGTAATTTCAT
The DNA here is from genome assembly GCA_019776745.2 of Taxus chinensis. NCBI lineage: Eukaryota > Viridiplantae > Streptophyta > Pinopsida > Cupressales > Taxaceae > Taxus > Taxus chinensis. The sequence goes on along the minus strand of CM034149.1, from coordinate 93,620,269 downwards.
TACACTGTTTCTATGTGCCTGAGTCTAGGGTTTTTCACCTATTATTGCTGGAAGACCTGCTTTACCACAACCTCTACATCACCTTTACATCTTAACTTCTTAATTCCCATGTCGATTGTTGTATTCATGCCTAAGAGTAATGCTTGATACTCTATTGTATTATTTATATTGTCAAATTGCAGCTTGTAGGTAAAAGGATATACCTAATTCGAGGGAGAGTATAATACTACAACAGCTCCTGAACTTGCTCTAGAATAACTGCCATCAAACTCCATTATCCATATTTGGTCTTCTTCTTCCTCCATGAGAAGTTACAAGTCCTCTTCCTTCTATGATGTAAGGAGGTAATTTCCAAACCCACAATCTTGAAAAAGGATATCAGCTCTTAGATCATCATAATTCCTTACTGTGAACTTCATTTTTCTAATTGGCATCAACTTCTTCATTTCTCCTTTCACTAGGATAGTTGCAGATGACCAATCCATTTTTATTCCTCCACCTAGATCTCTGCAAAAACTTATACTCAACAGCACACTAAAATATATTGGGATGTCTACCACCAAAATGGTCAGGAGTATCTTCTTGTCAGGGTAATCAGCTAGCGTAACCTGAGCATCCTTAAACCTTCCTACCAATGGAGATTTTTTGGATTCCATTGAGTAGCATGTGCCATTTACCTGGTTCAAATTGAGGCTTAGAGAATTTGCAACTTTTGTTGGCATCACATTATCTGAGGCTCTAGAATCTATAATGCAATTGTTCAGCTTGAAACATTTGATGAGAAGTGACAGGTAAAAAGGCTCAACTTTGTTAGTGTTGGAGGCACTAAGGGCTAGAATGTTTTGAGAAGATGGTGTGGATGGTGTGGGAAGTAAGCCTTTAAAATTAGAGATTGGGGATGTAGAGTTACCACCCCAAACTGCCTTGATGAATCTATCAAATTAGGCAGGATGTGTTTGTAGGTATTCAATTTTAGAGAGCTGGAATTTGGTTTTGCTAGCATGCTCGACAAAGTCAAATGAAGTTATGTTAGATGAGGAAGAGGTTCCAGTAGTGGATGAGGACTTAAATGGCAAATGCATCTTTAGTTTTGGTATTGGGTTCTCCTTTTCAAATGTATAAATTGGATTGGAAGGATATGGGGGTGTAGCCTTTGATTGAAATTTAGATGTTCTTAGAGAACCAATATTTAGAAGAGAATTTCTCTTAACAACTTTTGAGTTGGGAGAATAATCAGATAACTTACTTGACATAGCAGTGTCATCCTTGACAACTGGTGAATCTAATTTCTCTCTAGCTGATTCCATGGAAGGTGGTAATGGTGATCCCCTACTGATGATCTTGTTTAGTGGAGGCTTTAGAGAGCTATATTCTTTGTTCTTCATACTCTAACTTGAAACTGATGAGGTTGAAACACCATTCTTGGATTGTGCACAAGTGAAAACAAGACATGAAAAACTTGGCGCTTCTTCATCACCTTTCTCCTCATTATTAACATATTCAATCAGGCCATTGTGCATTCCAACCTCTTCAATTTCAAGATAGTTTTCATAGTCATCCATGCTTTCTTCTTTAGATTCCCTAGTGTCACAGATGGCATTAACTAGTGGTGCTTCAATATCAAGTGTATGAGGAGGTGGAGTGATTCTTGGTCTATCAGGAAGATTTGGTCTCCTTAGAGAATTCCTCATTGTGATATTTGGTTGTTGTTTCTTCAAAGAAACTAGGTAATTTTCCATTTTTTGGAACATTGGATTAGTGGTGATTAAATTTGAACTTTGACCTTTTTTCTTCCCATTTGGTGCTTTTAATTTTCCAAAAAAATTAGATCATCATCAATCTCAATTGTAAAGTCTTGATCTTCCCTCTATGTTATTGGTTGGGCTCTTCTAAGGAAGAAACCAACTTCTGATGGCAAAGAACTTATGAATAACCTTTTCAAGTTATTTCCAGAGGGTACCACATCTTCTGGGATCCTTCTTGAAAACCTATCATACCTTCCTACAAAATATCTCATTGATTTGGAGGTCTCCTTCTTCATCTGAACCAATTAGACCAAAAGATCTTGAAAATATTTTGTGCTCTTGAACCTATGTTCAAATGCACTTCTTATATCTTCCTAGCATGTGACAGATCTTGGGGGCAATATGTAGAACCATTCAACAACTCTTTCTTAGAGTTACTCTATAAAAATCCTAACTGAAACATCTTCATTTTCAACTTCCAACACTCCACAAGTAGTGATGAATGCTGCTACATGTTCTTTGGGGAGCCGAGAACCATCCCCTTTGAATTTTGGAAAGTTCTTTCTTGAGCCTCTTGGGAGCTCATTTTATGGAAGAGCAAGTGGACCAATATTTCTTCCCCATGGTACGTTAGGCCTACGTACTTCATGTTCATTATCACCCATTCTATTCCTATTTCTAGCCTCAAGTATTGTTAAGGCTACTTCTGTTGTTGCTCTTTATTCTACTTCAATTTGGAGTCTTTATATTTCTTCAAGTTGAGCCCTTATCTCCTCTTCAGCTCTTTCCTCTCTTTCAAGCTCTACAAATGTGGGATCAATTTGTTCTCCTTGCCTTAGTTACTGGGTGTATCTTTTATCATCTAGCTTAAAAGTTTATGCTCTTCTCTGGGGTGCTAGAATCTGTCTCTGCCTTTCCAATTCGACAACATGTTCATCTTCTAGGTCAAAAATCCTAATGGAAATGAAGTATTGATTGACACTTAGTCTATTATGCCAAATAGATTCTCTTAGATCAGAAGCAATGTCTTCTTGGATGTGAAATACTAAATCATTTCTCTCAACAAGAGGATTTCTTAGAATAGCCATGATTTACATCCATGTAGTTTGTGTGATTATTCAATATCCAAAACAATTTCTTCTAGAATCTTTTTTTTTGTATTTTATGACCTTGAGGTAATTTTTAGGTGTAGATGCTGCAAAATCTGCCCCATGGTGGGCACCAAAAATTGTTGGTAAGAAAATTTGTCTTGTGGAAAAAATGGTGGGTTTCAAGCCAACGCTATGGGAATCTAAGAGCCTTTGCTTGAACGGTGCAAATTTCCATAGGTGCATGCAAAAAGGTGGATTTCAATGGTGGCCTTTCAACCAGAGATCCAATAGGGGCACTCCACCGACCTTGTGGAAAAACTAGCAATGTCTCACTAGAGAAGAAAATTTGTCTTGGGAAGGGGAAAGGGAGTGGAAATGGAGGTAGGAGAAAAATAATTTTGTTAGTAGAATATTAGATTCCCACACACATTTATTAGAAATATTTCTTACATGCATTTATAGTTAGAAGAAAAACAAATCTACAGGAGAAGCTATAAGACTGAATGAGATTCATTGGTTGCAAGGTAATAATAAATCCCTCAATCAAAAAGGTGAAAATTCCTTCTTTTATTATTGAAGCTAAAGAAGAATTTGTAAAGAACTTTGAGAATACAGGAAAATCTAAGGAGAAGGGAAAATAGAAGAAGTATAGGGTTTTCTATCTTTTCTAGGTATAGAGCACTATAGTCTTTTTTGAAATCAATTACCAACCCCTGGAATGGATTTGAGGAGCCATTATATATCATGCCAAAATGGTTACAACTTTACAAATCATTTACACCTCTTCAAATTCCTTCATTGCGAAGAAAACACTCATGGCGGGTTAAAAACCAGATCTTGCAACGTGAACGTTCCATTTGATTTGCTAGTTTAAATATAGAACGTTTGATTTTCTCTTATAACTTTGAAATTGGGCCATCCATGTGGTAGGAAGAGATTAGAGTGAGTACGGGGGAAGGCCATTTTCCTTTTGTGATTTTTTAGAGATTTGGCAATTTTGAACAAATTGGCTTGCATCCCCGCTTCAAATTTTTAACTTAGGCACGCGACACATTTTCATTGGAAATGGGGTCCTAGTTGTTTTCTCAACATTTTAACCTTTTGTTTTTGAAAAATGCTCAAAAAATAAAATTTCTCCACTGACCCGCTGCTCTGATTGAACTCTTGACACGTGGCACCCTATGATTGGAAATGGAGTCATGGCCCTTTTCTCAACATTTTAACCTTTTTTGAAAAAAGGCTCAAAATCTCAAATTCTTCTGCCAACCCGCTCTTCCACATTGAATTTTCAACAGTATGCTTCACGTTTGAATTTTTCCTTGTGGGCTCAAAATTTGAATTTTACCTTTATAGCCTGATCGGGGTCGCGGGTCGCTTTTTAACTTTTCGTCTTTTTTACAAAGAGTCTAAAAAACACAAATTTCTCCACCGAACCACTTCCAATTAGGTATGTCCATGTACCTATGGATGATGGGGCTAAAATTTTATGGGGAAGAAAATGCCCATCATTCCCGACTGTGGGAAAAATACACAGAGAAAGAGAACTTCATCATTTTGAGTCTAATTTTTTAATTTCCTTCACGATATGGAAGCATTGAGGCAAAAACCCAAGCCATAGAATAGTTGAAAATTTTTGATCAAAAAAAGATATTGTAAAGAGGATATTACGTGCATAGACTGGGAGATGGATAATTTCTCAAAACGAGCAAAACAAAGATTTAAATAGCACTAGGGTATAAATTTTTCTATTTCTTCAAACTTTCAACTTGGATTAAATACTTTAGGAGGGTGAGAGCTTGAAATTTTGAATTTAACTTGGAAAATGAAAAGTGGTTTTCTGGAGACAACAAAACTTAAATATTGAAATAAAATAAAAGATCTATAGTAAAGTAAGCATAGATGATTAAAATCACATTACTTACTTGTTTCTATGAAAATCTCGTGACCGAAGGTGACTTGTGATTGATTGGTAATGTGATGGCTGGTTCATTGCTACTGTAGTGGAACCTGTGTGTCCGTGTTAATGCTCTAACGATGTGGAAGAGACCTATTGCTTTTGCTACACCCTATTGGTATGTAGACATCGTTTGAACAAAGAAATGGCTCTAAGATCCTCATTTTATTACAATAGAACTCGCAAAACTGAATGACCATCCCGTGTAAAGAGTTGTAAAATTATATATAAAGGAACCGATGCTAGTTTAGGTGACCAACGTCGGCCAAGGATAAAATAGTGTCAATTAGGGTGAAATAGTATTGTTATCCAAAATTCACCCCCAGGGTAATTTTGATAACATGCATCAGAAGATTCAAGTCCCAGGTTGAAAAGAGCAAGTTTTGAGAAAAGGTGAAAGGCCACAAAAGGAACAAGCTTGGGCCAGAAAAAATCATGAAAAATGGCTAAGTCCTAGTCTTCGCAACAGTCGGGACATGAGGGACGTCGAGGCACGAATCAGCCGAAAGATCGCCAGGCGGTCTGCAGAGCACAAGGAACATCTAAGCCATTGGAATGCGTGGGACGTGGAAAGCCGGTTCGACCGAAGAAGAAGAAAATTGACTAATTGCTGAGAAAAATAGTTTGGGACATTCAGGCCGTGGGAACGCGAAGCCGAATCGGGCGAACCGGAAGAATTTGTCCCAGACAGTCCAGGACAGTTGGAACAGATGTATGCGAACCGGCCGAATCGAGTGAATTGAAAGTTTTTGTCCCAAGTAGCACTGGGACAAGTGGGACAGAGGGACATGGAAGGCGCGGATAGCCAAAAAGCTGAGAACCAACCAAATCATGACACGTATCACAAGGAGAAAAGTCCAAAATTCAAAGGGCGAGTTTTGAAGGGTTAGCCCGAGCCAATCAAAAGAGGATGCATGTCCTATGGAGCAGGAATGCAGAGCTCTATGGTACTCAGGAGTTAGAATTTGGCCAGAAGTTCAAATCCCAAAAGCTAAAAGGAAAAGGTCGTTCCCCAATGCCCCCTGTCGACCAATCAATGTATGCCGCGTGTCCCAAGTGGTGGGGGCGTGGAGGAAAAGTAAAAAATGTTCCAAGTCATCAAAAAGTCAAAGAAAACCTGTGATGACAGGGAAGGAGAGAGAATAACACATCTAATTAGATCATGACATGTGTCATCCAAGTGGCAGAGCACGGGAAGAAATTTAAAAATTTGTTTTCCCCTGTTTTGTGCCCTAAATCTTCAGACCTCCATAACTTTCGATCCAGAGCTCGGATTTGCACGTTCTTTATATCATTGGAAAGCTGGTGAAATGGCTCTACACGTTTCCAGGGTCAATCTTGCATTTTGGTTTGGTGTGGAGAGATAAAGTTAACAAATCATTATCTGACGCACTGATAATAGACAGAAGTGACATTTCAGCGACCATCTTTAATACAACAGACAGCTCACCGTTTCTATATAGACAGTCTATGCCATTTTGCCAGGGTTCTCACCTAAGCCGCCATAATGAAATGAGTTAAATGTGACCTAGGAGTGGTTAGGGAAGATTTGAATCTCCTCTCTCTTCCCTCTATCTTTCTTCCTATATATTGTACAGAGGGGCTTCTTTCAAATTAATTACAAGTTGTTCATCTTTTCTGCTCTACCCTCCCTTGTTTTTCTTCTCTAGGGTTGAAAATGGAGTTCGAACCTCCTCCCTTGCTCTATAATGGTGTTTTAACTTTTACTATTGAAATGATGTTCTGTGAAAACTTCTGGAGCAACAAAAAACATGTTTTGTGATGCATCTGTCCATCCTTACTCGTTCCTTTGCTTGTTTTCTTCTTGCCTCTCTTCATTGCAGATATTTGTGCATGTTCTGATGTTCATTACAGGTTTGGAGCTATGTTCACGGAGTTTTGGGGCATTTTCTATGTGAAATATATCTTTGGGTCTATGATGCATCTGTCCATCCTTCCCCTTGCTCACCTCTCCTTGTCCCATGATCAGTTTTGATAGATGTTCAACATTCTCCTTCTCTGGTGTATCACCGTTTTAGTGTAGGAATTTTGCTATTTTTCCCTTTTCTCTCTCTCTCTGTCTCCTTGGCATGGTTAGGTTAGGTTTAGATTAGCTTGCCTACACTGGAATAGCTTGTGGCAGGTAGTTTAGGAGCAGGAACAAGTCTTCTCTAGAGATTCCTCTCTCGGTTTTGCAAGTCCCACACTTGGAGAAAGGATTCCATGTTGTGCAATCACACTAGATGCCTGAACATCAACCTAGAAGCCTGATCTGCATCCAGGGGTGAGTGTGAGTTTGTAAAAATGTGTTTTGGCACGCCCGAAATGGGACCTTAGAGGTCTTTCACTTCATCTTTTGCAGGTTGGCATGTTCCTATGAAGATTTCAGCCTTTGGAGGAACTTACAAACACATCTGGCGACTCCATCTGATCAATAACTCATTCTCTGAGTTGCAGACCTATTTTTGATCCATTCCCATCCATCTTTCTTTCCATCTCTTTCATTCTTTTCCATTCCATGAAGTTGTGCAATCATGACTTCATTTCCATCATGGAATTCACATCAACAACAACAGTATATTCCACCTCCAACATGTTTTACAAATCCTCTAAGTCGGCATTTTGAACAGATTCAAGATTAGTATGCATACCCATATGAGCAGCAGTGCCAAAGTCAGTTTGGATATGAAGCACATCAAGAGCAAGGGTATGCTGGTTATGAAGACTATCAGATGCAAGATGCTGGTCTGTTGGAGAAAATCCAAAAGATGGAGGTAAATTCGATGGTGTAATCCAGAGAAACAACTCAAATGAGAGCTTTCAAAATTGGTTGTAGGACTCCTTGTCCATGGGGAGGCCCTTTTCCAAGACACTTCAGCCCTCAGGAGAAGCTGGACTTCATGATAAATATGTTGCCCCAGCTTGCACAATGGACAACAGAGATAGAGGCCTATACACATGTTGTTGAACAACACTTGTCAATGGGTAAGTTCTACACCATCATCTAGTTTCTCTCTTCCCATTACTCAAGCAACATCATCTCATCTAGACTTGCAAATTTTGAACTCTCCATCTGTTGTCCCAAATGTTTATCCCATGTCTTCACCTCTCATTCTTCCATCACACCTCAATTCTTCTTTCCTTTTTCCTTCCAAACAGTCATCCTCTCCACAAGAGCTAAAAGAAATACCCCCTCCTCTAAAGAAACAAGAGATTTCATCTCCTTTACCACCACAAAAAAATGCCAAATCAATTGAGTTGTAACCCACCCCTCCTCTTGCATTCCCAATTCCATGTAGGGAAGAAGAAATTGCAAAAATCAGCCATCAAGGAGAGCAAGAGGAAGAGCCAAGAAGAAAAGAAATGACAGACAACATGAGGAGTTGGGCTTCCAAATTTGGGATAACAAAGATCCCCTTGATGGTTAAGCCTGCAGGAGAGGTTGAATTCAGAGAACAAATGGTGGTCAGGACTGATTTTGTTGTAGCAGCAGAAGAAGTTCTTGCAGTCCCAACTTATCCACTAGAGCAGTAGATTGAAGAGTTTGACTTGACAAACTTCATGTTGGAGGAAGAGTTTAACCAAGAGCAAGGTTGTCTTCAAAAATTGGAGAAGGGAGAAGTTGCTCCAGATCCAAAAGAAGAGGAGCACATTCTAGCTGTGGAGGAGAAAAGTGCAGATCCAAGGGGTTTGAGCACAAAGTAGGCTACAGGAGAACCTTCAGTTTTTCTTTATACTTCACCTCTCTCAATTTATAGTACTGAAGAGGAGTTTGATCTCTCAAACTCAATGCTGGGGGGTGAAGGAAACCATGGTGGTCAAGTTACAGATCAAGAGGAGACCATTGAGGAAGTTTAACATTTGCAGCAGGACAGCCATGAGGTAGTTTATCTGTCAGATTTGGAGGACTGTTTTGATGGAGAAGAGCCAGTTGAGTTTCCACCATTCTCTCTTTCATCATCCACATTCCAAACATGTTAAGAATCTGATTCTATCATGAAGGACTAACATTCATTTGCAGTTAGCCTGCATCCTATAGCAGCTCTTTGGAATCAAGATTGGAAGATTTTAGTCTTTCATGTTCTTCATTGGAGAAAGAGAAAGGAGAGAGGAACTTCACCATTGATTCCAAACCATCCATTCAAGAGGGTATACAAGAAGAATCCACTTTTGGAGTTGAAAATCAGAGCTATGGGCATATCAAATGGATCAGATCTTGCCCAATCAGGTATTTGGCTTCATCGGAGCCAAAGGAGAAGTCACAACCAGTCATGCTTGCTTCTGAGCATGAGGGTGAGCTAAAAAGTACCAAGGATCAGCTGTCATACCCCTTCAATCCAAATGCAAAGTAAATAAAAGAGGTATTGGGTTCACCTTTAGCTGATACCTTGATGATTTGGGTGGGAGACTAGCTTCTTGTTGATTTTCCACTCATCCCAACAGCCATGATCAGCTCCAAATCAATTGCATGGCTGCCACTTTTGAGAAAGGGAAGCTATTTCTCACAACCAATTGTAGGGTTTGTTTAGCTTGCCCTTTTCTCCCAGTTAGAGTAGAGTAGGTAGGTTTGCTTTCAGTAGAAGAAGTGCTTGTGCACACTCTGCATGTTCCATTTGGAGCATGTATGATTTTCAGTTCTGTACATAGTTTTGGTGTTTCTGGTTTTGCTCTTGCGCAGTTCGTTTCAGTGGCATTTTGGTGAGAACAACTCCATGTCTGGTGGGTTTCAAGTGGCTCAGAGGGAGGTTTTTAAAGTTCAGATCAGTTGCAGGTTGCAACTCATGACTCCATGCCCAATGGATGCTTCAGGCAACTAGTAACTTCATCTAGCAGGCAGATGACCCTGCTGAGTCACCAAATTGTTATCCAAAATTCACCCCCAGGGTAATTTTGATAACATACATCAGAAGATTCAAATCCTAGGTTGAAAAGAGCAAGTTCTGAGAAAAGGTGAAAGGCTACAAAAGGAACAAGCTTGGGCCAGAAAAAATCATGAAAAATGGCTAAGTCCTAGTCTTCGCAACAGTCGGGACATGAGGGACATCAAGGCGCGAATCGGCCGAAAGATCGCTAGGCAGTCTGCAGAGCACAAGGAACATCCGGGCTATCAAGATGCGAAAAGCCAGTTCAGCCAAAGAAGAAGAAAATCGACTAACTACTGAGCAAAATAGTTTGGGACATTCGGGCCGTGGGAACGCGAACCGGCCGAATCGGGCGAACCAGAAGAATTTGTCCTAGACAGTCCGGGATAGTTGGAACAGATGTATGTGAACTGGCTGAATTAGGTGAATCGAATGTTTTTGTCCCAAGTAGCACTAGGACAAGTGGGACAGAGGGACATGCGGAAGGCACGGATAGCCGAAAAGCTGAGAATCAACCAAATCATGACACGTATCACAAGGAGAAAAGTCCAAAAGTCAAAGGGTGAGTTTTGAAGGGTCAACCCAAGCCAATAAAAAGAGGATGCATGTCCTATGGATCAGGAATGCGGAGCTCGGGGAGGAGTTAGAATTTGGCTAGAAGTTCACCCAAAAGCTAAAAGGAAAAGGTCTGCCCCATGCCCCCTGTCGACCAATCAATGCATGCCGCGTGTCCCAAGTGGCGGGGGCGCGGAGGAAAAGTAAAAAATGTTCCAAGTCATCAAAAAGTCAAAGAAAACCCATGGGATAGGGAAGGAGAGAGAATAACACATCCAATCAGATCACGACATGTGTCGTCCAGGTGACAGAGTGCGGGAAGAAATTTAAAAATCTGTTTTCACCTGTTTTGTGCCCTAAATCTTCAGACCTGCGTAACTTTTGATCCAGAGCTCAGATTTGCACGTTCTTTATATCATTGCAAAGCTGGTGAAATTATCTACACGTTTCCAGGGTCAATCTTGCATTTTGGTTTAGTGTGGAGAGAGAGAAAGTTAATAAATGGATCTGACGTGTGATAATAGATAGAAGTGACATTTCAGTGACCAGCTTTAATGCAAAAGACAGCTCGCCGTTTTTGCTAGATAGTCTGCCATTTTTCTAGGGTTCTCACCTACCGCCATAATGAAATGAGTTAAATGCATCCTGGGAGTGGTTGGGGTAGATTCGAATCTCCTCTCTCTTCCCTCTCTCTTTCTTCCAATATATTGTACAGAGGGGCTTCTTTCAAATTAATTACAAGTTGTTCATCTTTTTTGCTCTGCCCTCCCTTCTTTTTCTTCTCCAGGGTTGAAAATGGAGTTTGAACCTCCTCCCTTTCTCTGTGATGGAATTTTCCCTTTTACTATTGAAATGATGTTCTATGCAAACTTCTGGAGCAACAAAAAACATGTTTTGTGATGCATCTGTCCATCCTTACTCTTTCCTTTGTTTGTTTTCTTCTTGCCTCTCTTCATTGCAGATATTTGTGTAGGTTCTGATGTTCATTACAGGTATGGAGCTGTGTTCACAGAGTTTTGGGTCATTTTCTATGTGAAATCTATCTTTGGGCCTGTGATGCATCTGTCCATCCTTCCCATTGCTCACCTCTCCTTGTTCCATGGCAGTTTTGATAGATGTTCAACATTCTCCTTCTCTGGTGTATCACCGTTTTAGTGTAGGCTTTTGCTATTTTTCCCTTTTCTCTCTCTCTCTCTGTCTCCTTGGCATGGTTAGGTTTGGTTTAGATTAGCTTTCCTGCACTAGAATAGCTTGTGGTAGGTAGTTTAGGAGTAGGATCCAAGCTTCTCTGGAGATTCCTCTCTCGGTTTTGCAAGTCCCACACTTGGAGAAAGGATTCCATGTTGTGCAATCACACTGGATGCCTGAACATCAACCTAGAAGCCTGATCTGCATCCAAGGGTGCTATGAGTCTGCAACAAGAAGTATTATTTACAAAAAATAGGTAGATCTCCCTAGATTTTTCATGATTTCCTTATTGTATCTGCTTTTCCAAGTAGATTTCAAGCAAGAGAAGGTATGAAGATCTTATAATAAGTCCAGTTAGGTTTAGGAAGAAGTCTTAGTTGTTAGGTTGTGGAGCCTATTTTCATGTGAGAAACTGTTGAAGAATATACACTAAGAGTATTGTAAACTTTCCACAATTGTCTTGCTGAGGTTCGGGGTTGGGTTGGGCCTTGAGCGGGGGTCTAGGGGTGGAAGCCCTTATTTTTTTTGGCCTTAAAATGTGTCCGATATACTAGGAAAGGTGATTTTCTCATATGGGCGGGATTTTTGACCCATATGTTTATGGGAGGGTTTTTGCCCATGGTTTTGATACCCACAGTTTTTTAAAACTTCTTAAGAAGTTGTCTACTTATATGGTTTTCTGCATATGGTAGGTATAATGTAACATTGTAAATTTGTTTTGAATTCAGGTGTGAATTCTGTAGAGTTTGTTGAGCATAGCTCCAAACAGATTTGGGTATTGTATTGAGAGATTGGTGGATTGTAATAAAATTTGAGCAAGTGATTCTTGGTGGACGTAGCCCAAATTGGGTGAACCATGTTAAATGTTGTCTCTTTGTGTTGTGTTATTTTATTTTGTACTTATAGTTGAGTTTTGTAATATTTTATACATATTAGTTTCTACTGTTTTGATTCATTGAGGGATTATTCCACATATTTTATACCTTATTTCCTAATATTAGTTAGTTAGTTCAAGTTAGTGGTTCAACACTGGGTGTGATGAATTAGTGCTGAGGGTGATGACTCAGTTAGTGTGAGTTAAACTCCCCTAGAATGGGTCCAAGGTGAGGTGTCATGATGAGGTGGAGGTGTGAGGATTAAATCAAATTAATAAAAATAATTAAATTAATTAATAATGTGAGGATGAATATTAATATGAGGTAAAGGGGTCACAGTTAGTTAAATGTGGTTCATTACTTAATTGAAGGGGATAAAATGGAGTGTGACCCAAATTTTGGTGTCTACACTAACCAAATAGGTACACCACACACATCAACATCTACACATGTGCTTTCATCCTAGGTTCACTCTTATCACCTTTTTACACTTTTTGCATGTGTATTCTCCACACTCTATCTTTTTATCACTCCACACTTTGTATAGTCCCTTGACACATTTTCTACATCGATCTACATAGATATCAAGTACGTATCTATATCTATTTTATGTTACAAATATTTCTACTCATTAACATAAAGTTGTGGAAAATGTAAAAAATAAAATCATGCACTTTGAGTCATTATCTAGTCTCAATTGCATATTACTATTTATATGGTTCCTAAATAACATGAGTACCAATTAACCCATGTTTTTGGCCATATTTCCTTTCTTTCTATTACTTCTTTCAGTCTTGCACATTTATTGGCCCAATCTTTATTTTCACACTTTAGGTTCACCTTTTCTTGACTAGAATTCCCAACCAAGATGCAAGCATCAGGTGCCCTCTTCCCCTCTGGGTGCCCCTATTCTCTTTTTACTTTACTCTCACTTTTTGGGTGCTTTTTAGCCATTTAAGTATCTTATATTTTTGGTAGTCATCATTTTCCATGTTAATTACAAAATTAAAGTGAGGGAGTCATATAAATATAAAGTTATGTGATCATAATAATGGACCAGGCACTAAGCACTAGCTATTACTACCTAAGGTTACATCTATCAAGGCATCTATAGCTAAATTTTCATCAATCTAGCTCCATCACAAGGAACCAAGGCTAGTTTATTTACATCCCACCTCACAGGAGGTGATTCTATTGTTTCCATGCACATATTATACATGTAGTTACTTTCTCGCTACTCAAAAAGTGTGACTGACACAAGATCAACCTAGGGCATAATTACACACACACACACACCTAAAATTACATTAGGTATGGGATGTAGTGCAATTCTCATTGATAAGTCCATCAATTTGGTAGCTAAGGATATTCTAACCCCTTCATATGCATCTTTATTTTTTAGGGTTTTGCATGTGATTATTTTATCATATATTTATAATGACATCAATTATCTAAGTTTGAAATACACACAACAAGTAGTGAAGGATTCACATCATCTGGTGACTTTATGAAATTGGATTCCAAACTTCTCACATACACCAGAGTACCCAAATTACAGGCCAGTGTGCGTCAGGCACCCCATTCTAGCTAAATCACTCAAATCTACATTTTCTTAGCTTCTTTTCTGATGGTTTTCCATTCCTGTTCAGTCATTCTTCACCGTGACACAATCCCATGACATCTTCAAATCTGCTAAGGATCTTCCAACCCTCTTTACACATTAGGGTTTCATATTTTTATAAATTGGTTTTATTTAGGTACTTCCTTCATTTATTTATTAATTATTTATTGCAAACTTGCATTAAATTAGGCTATGATATTACATTTTTGAATAATCACAAACTACACATGTGTACCCTGTAACATTTTTTCAGTTGGTATATAAAAGGTAAATGAAAGTAATGGTTCTAGAGTTCCTACTAAAGAGGAACTTTTCCATGTGGAAAATGCAGTGAAAGGATCTTTGGTGCTCATATTTAAGGTCAAAATGGAGGATAGCGATGGGAGACCACATTATTATAAATCATTACTATATTGAAAGAAAGGATAATGGTTGAATGATATTATTGAATTTAATAATGTCATGATGGTATATGTGTTAATAGTAGAAATGAAATAAGTGCAAGGCATTAAAATGTTCCTTTTTAGGTGTACCATCAAAGGAGGCTAAATGATAGGATCTTGACCCATACTTGTGAGTGATGGAATATGGACTGATCCAGTTAGGGGAAAAATTTCCATGTTTACTCCTTTCCATACTAATGACATTTTGATTTTATTTTAGGACAAGATCACTAATGTTGAATTCATGTTCTTTGACATTTTGATATATGTTTGTTTGATGCATTATTGATAAACATGATGATGTTTGAGAGATGCTACGTGACATTCATCAAAAAAACTAAATTTTTGCTAAACATTCTTGACGATAATCCTCATCAGATACAAATTATTTGAGGGAAACATGAAGTGATGGGATCTCGACTTCAAGCGGTAGGACCACCTTGGATTCATAAACAAGAGATAAGGATGTAGCATGGGTAGGAGTATGGATGCTAGTTTGCTAAGCCCAATGTGAAAATGGGATTTGGAGATCCCAATTCCTACCTTCTTGGTTAACGGTTTTCATAAGAATTTTGTTTATTTATTTATTATGAGCTTATGTTTCTCCATTTTCTTACGGATGATAAGGATATGAAAAGCATAGTTATATGTTGAAAGTGTTGCATAATTTCTTAATGTCCTTATTTTTGAAATACTTTCCATTATCAGTGACTAGTTTGTGAGGGATACCAAAATGACATATGATATGTTGATAGATGAAGTTGACAAAAATTTTTTAGTAGAGACTAGGAAAATTGCCTCTACCCATTTAGTTAAATATTCAGTAGTTGTGATGATAGAGTGGTGTCATTGTGATGAATGAGGGTTGAATGAGACCAATGAGGTCAAGTCCCCATTATGAAAAGGGAAATTGATATTGAGAGGGTTGTAGATCTTGATTGGGAATGTGAGTAATATTGGAATGTTTTTGACACTTAATGCATTTCTTGATGTGTGTGAAACAATCTTGATTGAAGGTGGGTCACTATTATCCCATCTATAGCACATGCTTAGTGATATCCATACCATTAAAATGTCCACCACATATAACATTGTGGACTTATTTGATAGCTTTAGTGGATTCATGAGATTTGATACATCGTAGTAAGAGGCCATTAAATCCACATTTATAGAGAACACCACCAACGATGACATATCGGGTAGTTTGTTTTAGAAAATATCATTTATCATTTCTAGATAAGTCAAATGGAATTTTGGATTCAAAGAGATAATCATAAGTTTTGGTATACCAAAATTCTATTTGATTATATTTGGTGAGATCGATAGAAGGGAGTTCATTAATGTGATATGGTTGATCAATTATATGTACATCCACAAATAGCTTGGAATCATTAGTTGATAGTGGGATGAGTTATGCGAGAGAAGCCACGGTGTCTACAAATTTACTAGAAGATAGTTAAATTGTTTGGATGGTCTAATGACCAAAGGAATCTAAGTGGAATTCAACAATGTCTTTATATTTTTACAGAGTTTCATTCTTGCATTGATAATTTTATTTGATTTGGTTGATGATGATTTGATAGTCTTTTTAGATATCCAAGATTTTAACAATGATCATAACTATTATTTGGATACCTATTACTTGGATACCTATGATGTTATTAGTGCATTTAAAGTTTAATTTTAAGTATAGAGGGGTTCAAGTCCCCCAAGGAGGTATGATAATGATATCGGAAATGACCCCTGTTAACATTTAGATCTATGCAAGAAAATTTTCATTTTGATAGGATTATACTCCTTGTCAATGGTTGTGATGGACTCGTTGGAAAATTGTTATGAGGTAACTAGTTTTCAGGAAGAGGTGGTCGGCGATGGCTTGTCCTTTAATAAAATTTTGTGGGTTGAATTATAGATCAATCTCAGTCATGATCATAAGCCATCAACTAATACAATCACTATGATATGTGTTTAAATGGATAACTTTAAGGGGGTTGAAACTAGTGATGACATGTGTTTTATAATTGAGTAGACTGTGGCAAAGTTTGGAAGTTGTGAAGTACAAATCAGAACACAATTTTTCTGCTTCAATGTAATGAGTCTTTTAGTCATGGAGAGTGTGACTTATATAGTAAATATCCTATTCATGACCTTGGTCATCTCGATGTGTTATCATAGAACCTACGACATGGCTAGTAATGGACATGTATAAATAGAAGGGATCCCCCTCGAATTGAGGTGCAAACACAGGAGGCGATAAAAATTATGGTTTGAGGTCCTTGAAGGACTTTTGATAGTTATGATTCCATTTGAGGTTGACATCCTTTCAAATAAGATGGTGGAAAAAAATGGCAATGATATAAACATTACAAGATAACATTATGAATTTAATGAAGTATACGTTGAAGGTTACGAAACTACTTGAGTTTTGATGGAGGGGGAATATTGGTGATAAATTTAATCTTAGTAGGGTCTACTTCAATGCCCCTAATAGAAATGATGAACCATTGGAGTTTACTCATGAGAACACTGAATACATACTTAGCATGGTTAAAGCTAAGAAAATATTGGAATTTTTGAGCAAATATAATGTCAAGGACAACGATACTGTCCCTATATTTCTTATATTTTCCAAGGAGTTCATTGATGTTGTCTTATATGATTTTATGAATGAGGTCACGAATAATATATGTCATAGCACATTGATAAGTGGCCGCTATATTTTTAAGTCCAAATGGCTTGATGAGCTAACAAAACATCCCCCAAGGACTAATGAAGGATGTTTTATGTTGATCGTCGATAGAATTGAGAATTTGATTATAGCCAGAGAATTCATCCATGAGGGAGAGAATTTTATGGGAAATGGTGAAATTGACAAGTTGGTCAATGTTAGGAAGAGGGAAGTCATCTTTGGGAAAAATGAGGTTGAGGTCTCAAAAATTTGTGTAGATGTGTAATTTTTGAGAGGATTTAGTTACAGGTACGATATGAAAAACCCATTGTGGATAGTCAATGGGAAAGATGAATATGGCAGAAAGAATTCATTATAATTCTTCTTTGATAAGAGGAGCTACATGAGGGAACATCCTATGTATATTATGTTAGAAAATTTTTGTGTTGGGATAGGTGATTATATTATGGATGATGATGTTAGAGTCAATACTCGACATGTCATTATATGATGATGTGAAGGCTTGACTATGTTTGGAGAGGAATGTGGTGAATTCCTTCAACTATTTTGAATCTAAGGATTTACCAACTTAAACCACATGAGGATCTTGCGGAGTCCTTAAGTTAATGTCGATATTAAATTTGTTAGGGAGTGTCAATATGTCTAGAGGTAGGGTATTTTTAAGGTAGTTTTCCTTTTCCCCTATATAGAACAGGATAGATTTGTTGCGATGGTATTGATGAATGTCGATGGTAGGGGATTCTTCCTCTATCATTTCAAGTAATACAAGTGGAATGGTCTCATTATTTTTATTAGTATGATAAGTAAGTTTCTAAGTTAATCATTTGTGTCAAGGGAGTTATCATGTTAGTGTGGATAAGATGGTTCTGGTTCTATTACGGATCTAGATGTAGTGTTTGGGGAGGTGTCTAAAGAAGTTTTTTCGAAACCTAACATGGATTTCTAGAGAGGCTTATTGGGAATGATCAAGAAAGGGTTCGGATTGGATGGGACAATGAATGTCTTACCTTCATGTTTATATTTTAGATAGCGATGGAGGGTGGATGAGATGACACACATAACATGTAACTAGGGTTATCCTAATAGTATGTAGTATTTGAACTCTCCCTCTACAAGATAGAATATTTTATGGAGGGTTTTCACACTGAATTTGATATATAGGATGACCATTCCCAATGTGGGAGTAATGGTGTCATTAAAGGCATGTAGTATTGCAAGTGATTAACCGACGATAGTGCTAGGTAATTGAAGTTGATCATTAACATTAGATGATATAATATTAATGTTTGCACCATTTTCAATCATAAATATTGTCATGAGAGTATCATCAATTTGGATGGTGATGAATAATGGAAGGTCATGATCTTCGGGTTACAAAGATCATATTTTGGAATTCTCAAAATAAATTGTGGTAGATGTTTTAGGGTACTGACTAAATTCATGAATGGTTTTGGATAATATGAAGGTACTTATATCGATTGAAGTGATTCAATCCTAGATTTTTGATGTTGTGGCAAGGCTTGGACAAACTCATAAAGGGACATCTTTACTAGAGGTTGATGGATTTATTTAATGATGTTATTATGTACAGAAGTGGTGGATTGGGTGTGTGGAGTGGCAAGGATAGACACCTTAGCCTTAGAGGATGGAGGATTAGGTGATTTGGGGGTGAGAGGTATGCAGACCTTGGAATTTTTTTGATCTAAATTATTTTTATCTTGACCACAAGATCAGGTAGTTATGTTCACCATGTCAATTTGATGAAAAAGGGTTTTTTATGGTAGTGGCCTCACCTCTTTTACTGTAGACATAGTATTAGATGATTATCTAGGTGTTATGATTTTGAATGTTGGATCAATTTTTTTGACTAGATTTGGTTATTCTAGATCAGTAGGGGGAAGTCCTTCATTATCAAGGCTATGATGGGAAATGCGGAGGGCTTTGAAGTCCTCATTGGAATGTCCTAGTATTCAATGATAATCAAAAAAATGATTTGAAATTATACTACGAGGGTTTCCACCCTTGAAAGATAGATATCTCGAGAGGATGTAATGTAAGAATGGATTGTTGGATGATCCTTTCAGGGATAATAACATAGTATCATGTTGAGGTTGAGGTTGAGGGTATTGGTGCTTCGTTTGATGACACAATATAAAAATTGGGGTTAAAGGGTCCATTTATTTCATGACACGTTTTAGTGTCAATTGGGGAATGATCTTTGATTTTGTAATGGTGACTATAAATTTAGACAAGGGGTTTGGCCCCATAATAGAAGTTAGGGATTTTAGATCCTATACTGAATTTTTTAGATAATTTTTTTATATGATTGATATCTTTTTAGATTGTGGGATTGGAGGTCATGTAGTGGATTTTTTAATATTTCGTTAGGCGACATGATCTCCATAAGAGATATTTTTAATTTTAAAAATGGGTTAGTTTCCTAAGGATTTAGAAGAGGTATTTATTGGTTAGAAGTAGATGCAGTGGATGCGAAGGGATTCACGATATTTCTAGAGGAAAGTATAGGGGAGTTGTGTGATTCAGTAGGTACTTCAGTGGTAGAAAAACTAGGTGTTAATGGTGTGGATAATTCATATGGCATTTCTATTATAAAAATAATAGGGATTGAAGATATGGATGGTTCAGATGGTACTTTTATGGTAGGGGCATTAGGTGTTAAAGATGCATGTGATTGATCTTTGATAGTGTTGATGATGAGATTGGAGGATTTTGGATTAGGATTGAGTAGTGGATGGGGCATGGTTTGGAAAGGGTTGTTTAAAGATGTATAAGTTTTTATTTATAGGTGCATTTAGGTTATTCAGTTGTAACTCACCTTTCTCAATAATTTTTTGAATGAAATTTCTAAACAAATAACACCTTTCAATGTTGTGACCCTTGACCTCATGGAATATATAGTAATCATTTTCTCGATACCAAGATGGATTGGAAACAGATGTGTCAATAAGACAAATAGGAGGGAGGGTGATCATACATGTATTTAGGATTTTATCAAAAACCATGCTATAGGATTCTCTGATAGGTGTATAATTACGTTGAGGATGGGTATGTTTGAGATCTGAATGTTCCTTGGAAGTGGATTTTACGGAAATCATGTTTGTTGGATTTTTAGTTTTAACATTAATGTAAGAAGTTTTGAACAAGGACTTGGATTTAGGTTTCTATGATCTTATTTTAACTCTACCATCCTCGAGGGCATGTGAGTCTAGTGTGTGAGCCATGGTGAAGGATTCATCAAATGTTTAAAATGATTGGATTTATAAAATTGATGATATATATTTTACATAAGAACAAGTGAATAGATCTATCAATTTGGTTTGTGGGGGGGAAACATATATTTTATTTATAATACACTTCTAGTGGGTGACAAAGTCTAGAATATATTCATCTTCAAATTGTTTGTTTTTGTAAAGATTGGTAATAGTAACTTATAGGTGATGTTAATAGAGAAATATTCTAAAAACAACTGTGTGATTTGTGTGAAGGAGAAGAGTGAGTATTATGGGATATTTTTTGAAAAATATATTGTAGGTCTAGTTAAGGACATATGAAATGTTATTAGCATGAGGTTTTTGTCATGTGTGATAAGATAATAGACGTGAAAGAAGGCTTGGATGTGTTTTTGAGGGTCCTCTTTACTCTAGAATGTAAGGAATTTCAGAAGTTCTTAGTGTGGAGGGTAGGCTTTGTATGGTACATATGAATGAATGGGTTTGTTATATATATTATTGTAGCACATGGTGTTTTAAGACTTGTAGAGGTAGCTTCTAGACTTTAGATCATGTTCATTAATGCTTGTAAAGGATCATTTTGTGATGATTTTTGAGGGTTGAATGACAACATGGCAGGTTGATTATATGTATGTGGGTTGGATTTATGGTATAATTTATATAGTAAATGGATATTATGTTGGATATGAACACTCATGGTAATGTTATATGTTCGTTGTGATACTAGTGGTTGTGAGGGTCAAATATATTGATATTGGATCTAGATTGAGGTGTTTATAAAAGCTTATGAATGTGTAGGTATTTACTGAGATGGGATCGAAGTATGGATATGGGGTTGAGACTTTTGTGTTATATATTAATATGGGATAGAGGTTTTGATGAGTGGTTGAGATGGTTGATGTTAGGAATTAATAATATCTAATGTGGAATAATTCCTCAAAATCGCAATAATAAGAAGTATGAATGGAATTACAGAAATTAAAAAATGCACAACATGAAGAAAATATTTAACGTGGTTCACCCAATGTGGGCTACTTCCACTAAGAACACTTGCTTATATTTTATAACAAGCCAACAATCTTCACAATTACAATAATCAAATATTGTTTGGAGTTGCGCTCAACAAACCCTCCCGAATTCGCACTTGAATTCACACACACTATTCACCTTCACAAAACACACTCATGTAAATCCTATTGTATGTCCATCTATTTATAAGTACATCAATAGGTATCCAAAGAGGTGGTTTTACAAAAAAATGGGTACCAAAAAACCATGGGCCCAAAAACAACCCATAACGGTTACCCATTACCCATGGGTTAATAAACCACCCATGAAAATTTTCTTCGGGCGATTCACCCGCCACGAACCCCCTTGACCCGCTCACTGGTGAGTGGGACTGAAGTAAAAATATTTGAGTGTAACACATGGAAGGTGTATCAAACTCTAACATGAAAATAGGCTCCATAAACATAACAATCTCCCACTTGGAGATTGATTTCCACTGAGAAAGCTTCTCAACCTTTCACTATCATTCATGAAGGCCAACCAAACATGAACATAGCTTTAGTTTATCCCTTGTGACCACCTTGGTCATCATGTCTGCAGGATTCTAAAGTGATATCTCAAATGTATATGCTTCATCCTGGAGTGGAAAGTAGAGTTCTTAGCTAGGTGTATAGCACTCTAACTATCACTATGTAACTTACATTCCTCCTGCTTATGCCCCAACTCAAGAAATTGTTGTAACCAAATCATCTCTTTGCTTTCCTTTGTGGTAGCAACATACTCAGCCTCCATTGTTGACAAAGCCACCAGCTTTTATAGTCATGAAATCCAACTCACTGTTGTCCCACCTACAGTGTATCTATAACCTATTGTGCTCCTCCTGCCAACTACATCTCCATCCATGTCTAAATCTACATAACCATGTAAAATGGTGTCTAATCCATTGTAGCACAAAACTATCCCCATGGTCCCTCTCATATACCTAAGGATCCACTTTACTGCTTGCCAATGCTCTTTACTTGGATCACTCATAAATCTACTCACAGCTCCCACTGCATGGGCAATATCAGGCCTAGTGCACACCATAGCATACATCAAACTACCAACTGCTGATGAGTAAGGTACCTTGGATATTTGGTTTCTTTCATGATCTATCTTGGGATACTACTCCTTTGATAACTTAAAATGGCCTGCTAAAGGATTCCCGAGTGGTTTAGCATCCTGCATGTTAAACCTATCCAATACCTTCTTAGTGTACTCTTCCTAAGATAAATTTAGCTTCCGTTCCTTCCTATCCTGAGTTATCCTCATACCAAAGACTTTTTTGGCTACCCCCAAATCCTTCATATCAAAGGATTCACTTAGCTATTTCTTGAGTACTTTTATTTCCTACATGTATTTACCTGCAGCCAACATGTCATCAACATACAAACACAGGATAATATAAATTCCATCCTCAAATTTCTTTGTATACATGTAACGGTTAGAATGACATCTAATATAACCTTGCTCCATCATGAATGCTATCAAACTTCTTATACCATTGATGTGGAGCTTGTTTCAGGCCATACAAGCTCTTCTTTAGTTTTCACACCATCTCCTCTTTACCTTTGACTTCATATCCTTCTGGCTGCTGCATATATAGCTCCTCCTCCAAATCACAATGGAGAAATGTAGTCTTTACATCTAACTGTTCTAAGTGCAAATATTATTCTTCCACTATTCCAAGAACAGTTCTGATAGAAGTCATTTTTACTACAGGAGAAAAAATCTGATCAAAATATATACCTTGTTTCTATGCAAACCCCTTGACTACCAACCGAGCCTTATATATTTTCTTTCCTCCTTCATCTTTAACTCTATACACCCACTTGTTCTGTAATTCTCTTTTGCCTTCCGGTAGCTTCACCAAATCCCAAGTCTAGTTCTCCATAAGAGACTTATGCTCCTCATCCATGGCTTGCTCCCACTTCTTACTAGCATCTACCTGCATTGTTTCATCAAAGCTCTCTGGCTCTCCACTATTAGTGAGTAATAAATAATAAAGAGAAGGAGAAAAATGCTTAGGTTCTTTTGTTACCCTAGAATACCTCCTCAATGTAGGAGTTTGGGGTTCCTGTTGAGTAGGTTCCTAAACTGATTCATGGGTCATTGTCCCATCTAGAAGATCCTCTACCACTGTATATTCTTTCTTGGATTCTTCCCTATTTTCTTATAACTATTTCTTATACATGACTTTCTCATTAAATACCACATCCCTAGACCGAATGATTTTCTTGTCCTTAATACTCCAACATTTAAATCCAAAGTCATCACCACCATAACCAATAAAAGTGCATTTTTCTGATTTAACCTCTAGCTTGGTCCTATCATCCTTGTCAATATGAACAAACACCTCACATCCAAAGACTCTAAGAAATGAGCAATCGAATTTCTTACCATACTAAGCCTCCTCAGGTATGCCTCCATCCAAGGCACTTGAGGGTCCTTTGTTTATCAAGTACACAATTGTGCTCACCACTTCTACCCAAAAATAAAGAGGTAGTCCTACATGTATCCTCATGCTCCTAGCACGTTCCATTATTGTTCTGTTCATCCTTTTTGACACCCCATACTATTGCGGGGTTCCTGTAACCGTCTTTTACCTGCAAATTCCATTCTTAGAATAGTAATCATCAAATTCATTGCTGCAATACTCCCCTCCATTATCTGACCTGAGACATTTTAACTTAAGACCTGTTTCATTCTCTACTAAGGCCTTCCATTTAACAAAAGTATCAAATACATAAAATTTATTTCTAATACAATAAACCCAAACTTTACTTGTTGCATCATCAATAAAAGTAACATAATAACTTGAAACCCCAATAGATGATACCTAAGTTGGCCCCCACACATCAGAGTGTACCAACTCTAACTTAGTATCTTTCTTCATAGGTCCAACCTTGAGAAACCTAACATCTGTTTCCCATATATGCAGTTCTCACAAAAATCCAAACCTATTTTTGTATATCTAGGAAAATTATTCTTTATGATGTCCATACCCTTATGGCTCATATGACCAAGCCTATAGTGCCATAATGTTGTATCTACATCTGAAGCCACAATATTACAATCATTAGTACTATCAGTGGATAAATACAAGGTTACAACCTCCTTACCTCTTGCCACCACAAGAGCACCCTTGGTAACCTTCCAAGAGTCAACTGTAAATATCATAGTACAACCATCACTTCCCAATTGCCTCACCGATATCAAATTTCTCCTTAATGTAGGCACATGTCTAACATCCTTCAATAGCCATGTATTCCCATTTTGCATCTTAACCTGAATAGAACCTTTTCCAACTATACTGAAAGGCTCATCATCACCAAGAAAAACATGCCCAAAATCCCCTTGAACATAATCAACAAAATAATGCCTATGTGGAGTAGCATGAAAAGAAGCCCCTAAATCTAAAACCCAAGATTTAGTAATATTATGCAAAGAAAGAATCAAAGCATCCTGGCATACATTACCTGATGCCACATTTTCCTCCTTGTTTTCTTCATGTTGTTTCTTCTTATCCCGAAGCTCCCAATAGTCCTTCTTTGCATGCCCAGACTTTCCACAATTCCAACATATAATCTTGTTCTTGGATTTTGACCTTGCCCAATCTTTCAATTTTCCATAGTTTCCTCTAATCTTCTGTCTCTCTCTAGTTTCCACTCTCAAAGCATTACATCAAGTAGAAGATTCCCCGAAGCTTTTTCTTTTAATTTCCATGCTTAGAATCACCCCTATAACATCCTCAAACTTCAACTTTGAGTTAGCTAGAACTGAGTTGCTTACCCCCATTACCAGGCTATTCCAAATTTTAGGTAAAGAGCATAGAATTAATAAAGCCCTAACTTCTTCATCAAATTCTATTGTAACCAAAGCTAGCATATTCACAACCATATTGAAATCATTTAAATGATATGCTACTAAATTATTCTCAAACATCTTCATATTAAACAAATTTTTCATTAAAAACTATCTTGTTAGAGGTAGAGGATTTTTCATACAACTTCCCTTATGCATCCATTAGATCTTTTTTAGTCTTTTCCTGTGAAACATTAAATAATACCAAAGATGCAAGACACAACCGGATTATCCCAAGTACCCTCCTATCTAGTAAATCCCATTTCGCATCTGTCATGCTTGAGGGTTTGTTCACCTTCTTAGAAAACGGAGTATAAAGATCCTTCTGATAAAGGTAATCTTCCATCTGCATCTTTCATAGAATGAAATTTTACCCATTGAATTTATCAACCCTAGATCTTCCATCATCTACCTATCTCCCACTCAAGCTAAAAACTTTCCCTACGATTCAACACTTCAGCAAACCAAACCAGGATTTGATATCAATTGTTAGGAATTAATAGTATCTAATGCGGAATAATTCCTCAGAATTACAATAATAAGAAGTATAAATAGAATTACAGAAATGAAAAAAATGTACAACATGAAGACAATATTTAACGTAGTTCACCCAATGTGGGATACATCTACTAAGAACACTTGCTTAGGTTTTATTACAAGCCAACAGTCTTCACAATTACAATAATCAGATCTTGTTTGGAGTTGTGCTCAACAAACCCTCCCAAATTTGCACTTGAATTCATACACATTATTTACCTTCACAAAACACAATCCTGTAAATCCTATTGTATGTCCGCCTAAAAAAATCCCATAATGGTTACCCATTACCCATGGGTTAATAAACCACCCATGAAAATTTACTTAACCCGCTTAAAGCCCTCACCAACAAGTGGGACTACCATCAAAATATTCGAGTGTAACACGTGGAGGGTGTACTAAACTCTAACATGAAAACAGGCTCCATAAACATAACAATTGAGATATATGGTGAGTATGAAATTGTGAAACAGGGGTAGTTAATGCCTGTTGTGAAGAAGGATGTGTACTAGCAATAAAACTAGTGTTGATAAGGGGTATTGATGTGGGGATGGACATGACTAAAATTTTAAATACATAGGTTATTTTTTGTGACAAAATAACATGAGTCATATTAGAGATGGAAGTCAAGGTCACAAGAAATGTAGAAGATACACTCGAAGCTATGTGGCTAGAAGATGTGTTTGTATTATTTTGATTAGTTTTATCTTAGGATGAAACTACATTAAGGTCAAAAGTGATGATGAGGGGGCCAATGTTTCTAGTCCACTAGAAGTGGAATAAGGATGAAGTTATTGAATAAATCACTCATGATTAGGGTCAACAACATGGGAAATCTCTAAAGTGACATTAGATATGAGAGTTCATTTTTTAGGTGTAGGTTATTGGATGAGAACACCCTAGGAACCAAAATAAGCATTGAAATCCACTAGCTATGAATCCAAAATCTCAATGAAGACTGGATCACCAATATTGAAAAAGTGAAGACTAGGTGGATCTGGGATCTCTGATGTAGATGAATGACTATTAGGATAGTGTGGGGGCCTTGATCAAATGTTAGAGTTGATCAATATTGTTCTATTATACATGGATTTTGTTAAAGGAGAGATTTGAAATTTTTTAAGGACAGTTGACAATGGTCAGTCATGTTGTTAGAGTTTTGTAAATGGGACTATTGCCTTGTTAGAACCATGAACTAAATAAAAAATCACTAAAAAAAGATAAAGAATCTAGATGGTTGATTACTACATAAACAAGTCACACGAGAATATTTGATTATCTTGATTATATTAATAAAAGGTGAAATGTGAAAAATCGCTAGAAAGGTACTAGGAAATGGTAGTCCAAAACTAGTATAAGGTGATGTTAAAGGATGGATTTAACAACATACTTGAAGGTACATGAGGCTTGAATTTTTTTTGTGTTGATAAGAGGAATTTTATTGGGGCCTACCCCCTCACTTCATGTTCCCATAATGATAATGGTGTCAGGTGCTTAACAGATATACCACCCATTAAATTATTTATACTCAGCCATAACACTAAGTCATATTATCCTCTTAGTGTTGAAATTCATGTAGGTCCACCTGGGAAGGAGTGTTTAGATGCAAGTTAAGTTTTAAGTGGTTTGGTTTTGTGTGAAGGGAGTTATGTGGATTTAATGTTTTAACCCATAATTAAGCTATGTGATGAGGTAAAAAAATTATTCATTTTAAATTCCGAAGGAAATGTTGATTCGATGAGAATAAACACCAAAATGCAATGCTAAAAACTAAAATGATATAAGAAAGGATATTACCTGTCATCACTTTATTTTTTAATTTTAATTTTGAATTTAATTTTTTTAAGAAATAGAAACAACAAGGATCTTTGAGCTAAACCATTAGATGAAATAGAAAAAAAACAACAAAATATATAAAATCTAAATTAAAAAGGTACTAAAGGGTCCCACTGGGCATGCCAAGATGTTTAAGGTAGTTTTCAGGTTAGTGTTATCAAATTCTAAAAATACCAAAAATTCAAATGAGTAGGGTTTACTGATACCTATGTCGATAGGCACATTGTTGGGATGATGGAATCTAGACCATGTGAAAATTATTCTCCTTTCGCTAATTGAAGAGACTTGTAAACAAAGACAACTAGAAAAAATATATTTTATATATATATATATGATAACGAGTTGTTTGGAAAGTTATGATCCTAGGAATCCAAAGGGACTTCATTTAATGGTTTCAAGTCATTTTGATACAATTAATTTACATTGATAAAGATAATAAGATAAATGATAAGAAAGATAACTTAGAATTCAAGATGGATAAGAAGGTCCTATTCAACTTCATAAGTGCGCCATATGAGGGTTGTGGTAATCCCGAAGTCCTTGAAGTAGTCCAATGAAAACTGCTTGGTGTATTTCATATTTCTTGGAGGATCTTGAACTATTCCTAAATGTCTTCAAATTTTGGTGAAAATGTGATGGCTCATAAGGTGATATCATGCATGATGCCAAAATTTTCCCACAAAAATGGTAGTTGGATGATCAAAAGATTGTGAATGCTGGTGATTGGATGAGATGGACCTGTAATAGTCATCTACAAAATATACATGCTTGGTGATAACTTGTTAGATCAAACTAAATTGATAAAGTTTAGAATATGGTAAAGTTAATGTAAATGTAAGGGATCGATGATGATCAAAGATAGAAATAAGAGATAAAATGTTTATTTTTTAGAAAGTGTGAATAAAATAGACATAAACAAATGTAAGAAGGAAAGTGATTCTACAAAGGAAGATTATGACGAGTTTATGACTCTATAAAACTTAGAGACTGATATTCAAATGTGTTTATGAGGCCAAAAGATAGAGAAAAGGAATAAGGACACCAATAGGTGGTGATCAGATAGAATTTTTTTGATATGATAAAATTATTAATAGAACAGACACTGATAAAATACGTAATCTTGTCAACACAAATATGAGCTATACGGAATCAAAAAGCCTATGGGGTTCTACAAATGAAGGTTTGTGATTTTTTAGGAGACTAAATGGAAGAATTAAATGCTAAAGGACCAATTGAAAATGATTGGGAGTCGATAATGATCCCTATGGATACTGCTAAAATTCTATATGTGATTTTAATGATTAAATGAAATACGTGTTTTAACAAGATTGTACTAGAGGAAAATGACAAAGTTCTATAGATTATAACTATTGTAAAATGAGCTAGTAAAATAATATGAAGAAGGGTACTAATGTTGAAGATTGTATTTTGAATTATAGAGTTGTTGATAGGCAATTTGGAAAAATCCTTGGGGACCTAATGGCCTTGACAACAATATTTTTATAGGATTTGAAATGCGATGATGTTTCTTGTAAGGGAAACACTTTGTCCTTATGCTCGAGTTCTAACTAACTAGAGAAGGGAGACATAGGTTGATTAAATACAATCGACTACATTTGTAAAGATTGATGCTAATCATCGATCACCGATGATTTCACCATAAAGGTTAAAAAAATAAGAGGAAGAATGGAAAATGGTTAAAACCACTTTCCATCAAAGATATTATATTATGAGGAAACTGTGGGAGGTTGGGGATTTGAGTTGTAAGAGGTTAGGATAAGTGGGGTAAATTACATTTATGTTGTTTTGAGTGGTTAGGGGATATTAAATGGGTTTTTACATAGGTAAAATGGGATTTATTAAGGTAAATTACATGATACTTAGGATATGGATAACACTATAGGTAATGATAATTCGATTGATGTGTGTCGAGACACCTACAGGTGAAAAAGGGTATTTACAGTTAAATCCAAAAATAACTGAATGAAGATATACTAGATTGGATAAAGTGAGAGGAATTGTTGACCCTTCTTTTGAGGATTTTAAAAATAAACAAGAACAATTCAGAGATAGCCCATACTACTTCTCTCAAGCTTCACCTCCATGAAATTCATCAAGTGGTACTCTTGAAAATCCTATCCAAACTCCTACTAATACTCCACCTAGAAACCCTCTTGATTTTCCCATCTTTCAACCACCAGTGAACATTGAATTCCAAAGTCAATAAGAACAAGAATAAGATATTTTGGAAGAATTTATAGAAGGATAATTTGACATGGCAGCATAAGGACCTCTTACCTGGGGACAAAACACTAGATCATTAGATTTGGCTCCAGCACTCCATGAACTTCTTGGAGATTCAATAAAAAAATATCACAAGTTTATATATGATGAGAACCAACATCTAGATGATCATATTTTTGCATTCATAACTATATTTGGGTTGTTGGGAGTTTATCATGAAGATGTCTCTGTTTGTTTGTTTGTTCAAAAAATTGAAGTTGGAGTTGTTGACTGGGTTTATCATTTTCCAAGAGGTTACATTACAGTATGAGATCAAATGAAAACTAAATTTGAAGCTAGATTAAAAATGGTGGAAGATGATCCTGCCCTCTTTTCTTAATTGAAAAAAATGAATAAATAACCTCAAGAATCCATGAGATATTTCATGGGAAAGTTAAATAAATTGGTCAACAATATTTCCTTAATTGATCTTCCTACTACTAATAATTTGAAAAGGTTCTTTGTAAATGCCCATATGCCTTAAGAGAGTTTCTTTATAAGAAGAGTAAAACCAAGAGATTTGGACCATGCTCAAGAAATTTCTGTCAGGATGAAGGGTGGAAAATATATTCACCAACTTAATTAAATGTAAATTTAAACATTATAAATAAATGTAAATAACACATATAATATAGAAGACCAAATAGAGCATGGGAAACCTTTAAATAGGTAAAAACCATGAATAATAAATCCACTGTGTGAGAAACTGTTATGTTCACCAGTTTCATAACTCCCTCCTCACATTTATTCCCTATATTTACAAAGATTTACCTTTATATTCCCATTAGAATATTATTATTTTATCTATGATCAATTAATATAAATTATTCTGGATATGACCTATGCTCATATTTAAATAACCCAACAGGTTATGACCTTCTTAAGTGATGAGGCACATCCTGATTTAATTAGTTAGTTAATTAGATTAACCAACCACCTAATATAAAGTTTATATTTAAATAAAGGAATATGGTTTATTATATATTATTTAAATATAAACTATATATTATGATACACTAAATATTATAGTTCTAACACTCCCCCTTAATATTAAGTGGGGATGTAGACACCAAATTCGTGTCTTACGACCCCTTGTGACCCGCATCCCATTTCACAACCTAACATCATTACCTAAACCTTACACAATTATTTATTAATTACCTCATAATTGATAAATCCACATCGCCTTACCCGCCACCTCACTTGGCCACCTCACCATGACCTAGCCCTAACCCTAAACTAACCTAATTAGGACTCATGACTTGGTCTAGACTCACATCCATAACTAATGCCTCCTTACTCGCACCCAAAGCCGACCTTCTAGCCACTTGACCAAGCCCGCAACTGATCCCTCGGGAGAAAAACAGGGAAGGTGGGCTATTTTACTAAAAATAGCCTACTTTTTCCTAACCGATGCCGGTTCCTACTCGACCGCCGTCGGTTACGCAACCGCCATCGGTTCCCTGTAAATGGGCTTCCCAAACCAAAACAACGGATCGGAATTTCATTTTGGAGATCAGTCGAAGGATTTCTGGATCAACAGAGAGCATTGCGAGCGAGGAACAGAGTCCAGAACTTCACTTGACCAAGCAGAGACGAGTGAAGAAACCAGAAGAGTTGGCAGCCAAGGAGATCAACTTGCACCTTCATCAAAAACCAGTAGTCCTTCCCAGACAAAAAGGAGTTCTCCGCAGTCAACCTGATCTTTCTCTACGGTACGCGCACATCATCTCGACATTCTACAGGTATTCCTCCTAACCCTAACCTTATCTGTTTCTAAAAGGAACAAAGAATTTTCCTAGTGAAACATTTTGGCACGCCCGGTGGGACCCATTTTGGGTTTATCTTTATTTCTTGCTTGCTTTCATATAGGGAGCATACTTGCTGTTTTCTTCTTCTAGAGATATTCACAAGGTATTTTATTATTCTGCTAAAAAAAAAAAAAAAAAAAAAAAAACTTGCTTTGTTTTTGCATCTTGCATTAGTAAAAGTCATCTCTTTTGCTTCATCAAATATCACTTTCGATTTGGGTTTTAAAACACATGCATTGCATTCATGCCTGTTGTTTTTCAATTCTAGTGAACATAGATTAAGTAACAGGTCGTACACGTGGGGGTGATATCCACGGTATTGACAGGAAATTAATCTTACATTCACAGCACAACACATACCGAATCACTTCACAATTAACACAACAGCTCAAACATCCCCCCTTTTTCTGCAGTATTCCTCCGCCCGATTGAGGTAACCTTATAAGCCAAAACAACTTGACATTTCCCCTAAGTCTCTTGTTTAGGATTCTGACATCATTCTACGTCGAAAGGCATAAGCCCACAATAATTAAAATTAACCCTAAGGTTAATCTCTGGATTTACGTGTGCATCTTGCTTGTTTGCTGTTCTGTTTTCTCTGTCATACTCTGTCTTTTGTGATCAATAAGTTGATAAATATACTCAACGTTGCTAAAAATCAAATTAGCAGCCCTTTGTATGTTCTTATCCTAGATTTTTGACACCGGCATCAGTTAAGGGACCGACGTCGTTTCCCCTGTGACCGACAGCGGTTAGTAAACCGATATTGGTTACTGTCTCCATCAGCCCCTGACAAACCAGCAACTTGCCAAATTCATCATTCTGGGGTTGTTTTTATTCTTGATAGATTGAAACTTTACCGTGAACTGTTGTCCATGGTTGTTATCACTCGAAAACAAGCCGCCACCATGGTTTCACACGCTTTCTCTGTTTCTTTGCCTGAATCACCCCCTTCACCTTCTGTGGGGAATCCTACTGATACCAGTGAGGTTCCTAAAATTCCTGTGGGAGATAAGGACTTTGCCAAGTTTCTGGATGCTAATTCCAGCGCTGTACAATACTATTTGTCTCATACCCCTGACCGTACACCTGATGGTCAGCTCCTTGTAGGTATGCCTATCAGTATAGCTGCTCATTTAGCTCCCACTCCTCCTGATAATACCGCCTTGCTTCCTGCATCTCTAGCCCCGTCTCCCAATCCGACAGCTGCAGAGGTTCATACGACCCCGATTAGCTTTCCTTTTGTTAATCTTGGACCCCACGTTTCGTTACCACCAACTGCCCCTACCTCATCTCTTTTGCAGACTGCTCCATTCATGACTTGCTCTCTGCCACCTATCCACACGAGCTTTCCTTCTCAAGCTCCGCCTACCTTTTCATTCCCATACATGTATCCAGTAACCTCAACACCTTATATGGGACATCCCTATTCTGGTGCACCATCATCTCATCCAACCACTGATTTCATCAAACAAATGATGGACAAAATGCAAAATTTGGAGGCTTCGGTTTCGGGAAGTCGTAGCACCTTGACATACGAACAAGTTTGTCAGGAGCCCATTCACCCTTCTGTCCCCCTTCATTCATATCCTCCTCAATGGGAGTTGCCGAAATTTACTCGTTTTAATAGTAAGGAGGATCCTCAACAACACTGGCGATCATTTAGACATGCTTGTTATTTGATTGCCCATAATGACGCCTTGTTACTCTGCACCTTCCCTATGTCCTTATCAGGACCCGCCCTGGAGTGGTACAGTGCTTTAACCCAGCACTCGATCTTCTCTTTTAACCAACTAGCCCAATCTTTCTTGGATCATTTCTCCATTAACATTGCTAAGAAAGTATCTATCACCGACCTTTATGCCATCCGAAAATTTGAGGACGAATCTATCGCAGATTTCGTTGGACGATGGCGGGGCCTTATCAACCAACTTACGTATGCCTTGCCTCAAACCGAACTTATCGAACTCTTTACGCGGGCCTGCGCTAAGCACATCTCCCCTACCCTCCAAATCCAAACTTTCCGTACATTCGACGAGGCCTTTACTATGGCTCGAAAATTAGAAATTCGAGCCTTAGAGGAAGAGAAATTGCGGTTGCGCAACAAGAACTCCACTTTCCGAACTCCTAATTCTACCAATAAACCAAATACCACCACTCCTCACGCGTCCACCTCTTCTAAATCAAAAGGAGCTGTCCACGCGGTGATGGTCAAATCCCAACCACCGTCCAATACTCCACCAAAAACCACCTATAAATACAAAGCTGAACCCATCAGCTACACTCCCTTGGGAGAAACCTATGGTGTGATATTGGAGAAATTGCTCAAAGCTGGGGCTATCACCTTGCCCCCTGTTAAACCTCACTCTGGGTTTGACTCCACCCGCGCAATACCTTTCTGGTACAAAGAAAATGACTTTTGTAACTTTCACCGCGTAAAAGGACATAATCATGAAAACTGCAAGATGTTGAAAAACATAGTGCAGGAAATGGTTGACGCGGGGATATAACACTCGATAATCCTAACGCCCCTGCTAACCGAAATCTGAAAATTTTCAACAAGCCATTCCCGAATCACTCGTCCAGTAGCAACGTGAACCAAGATATCTTAGCTGAGGAGAGTGTTCATGAGATCCATGCAGTCTTCGATTCTCAGCCAAAAGCCTCTATCGAGAAAATTTTGAATCAAGCCTCTTCACTAACACAGGAGCCCGAACCTCCTTTACCACCATCAAGCCAAAGCGAAATCGTTCCTTTACCCATAGAAGAGTTAACTGCCCAGGCTTCCCTTCCCATCAATGAGTCTTCTTACACCACATCCCTACAAGACTGTGAGCGGATGCTATCTAATTTATCTATTTCCCAAACGTCCCCTTCTACCACTCTTGCTACACAAGAGGAAGGCTCACCACTCCTTTTGACATCCTTAGACGAGAAATCTCTTACACTAACATCACCACATTCTTTTAACATGACAGATCTCCCCGAACACGCCCTCCTACCTATTAGTCCCTCATCTCCTAAATCTTTTCAACGACCGGTTGACCTCTTAACATCTATTGATACAGTGCCTCATCTGCCTCCTGTGTCACACCCGCAATGGACTGGAATTACAACCCACCTTTCTTCCGTACCAAAATTACAAATCACACCTGGAGACTGTCATTCCACAGAAGATAGACAGGCCCTATGGGAACGTTTGAGTACCCCTTTTTCTACTCAAATGCAAATGACTGATCCTGATGTCTCCACCATCTACCCGAAGTGCTTACAGAAGCTTAAAATGCCCCTGTTCTCACCTTCACCCCCCTCACCTCTACCAAATGCCCCGTCCACTTCTATCAACTTAACTAGATCTTCCCCTACGCTTGGGACCTCACCAATGCCCAGTCTAACACACCCGCCTAAGCGACTTGATCTATCCAAAAATAAATCCGTTCCGCCACCTAGGAGACGAATGCAATCCGTGCCTCTATCACAATCAAAACCCTCATCGTCACACCCACCTTCCATATTGGGATCTCATCCCTCCACCTTACACCAATATATCATACCTCCTTTGTCTTCTGTAAAACGACCTATGCCTTCTACACCTATACAGAGATCAAAGGGTATCACAACATCGTTACCCCGCGTATCTGGTCCACCTATCAACCCTAAACCAATCCCATCATCAAAGGATTTATTTTCTGTCACTCCCCTTTCTCCGTGGTTGTTTCCAGCTACCACGCCATCTGTAGCCTCATCATCTAACCAGCTGAACGTAACTTCTGTGTCCAAGAAACCACGTTTAGTGAAAAACATGTGTTAGCACCCCTCGGCTAAACCATCACCCATACGAACTAAACACGCCCAAACATTACCACAATCCACACAATCAATACCCTCATCCTCTTCCGATTTTGACCCACTCAAAGGATCTTACGCCAAAATCCTTGCTATGTTGGTGGAGAATGCGACCATTTCCCTACCTCCACTTAGACCTTATGACCCGTCTAAACCCCGACCTATGGGTTACGATGAGTCTAAAATCTGCGCTTATCACCGCACACCAGGACATGATGTGGAGGGATGTAAAGCTCTAAAAACCCTCCTTTGTCAGTCACCTCTCCCGGATAGAAAGATTAAGAAAGACAACTTACGAAGGGAGAGACCTCTAGCGTCAATTCCCTCTACTATATCATCTATCCCCGCCTCACCAAGATCTATCATTATTACCACCCCACCTCTTGAAGACCATGAATTATCCCAACCATCTTCCTCATCTCAGATCTACGAGATTAATATGATTAGTGTCGCTACTCGAGGACAGAAAAACAATGGGAAAGCGAAAGAAAACACACCTGCGGCATCTCTTTCTCCTTCAACCATCCCGATTACACCACCACCTAAAGTGGTTATTCGCGGACCCACCTATCCCGTCTCTAATGGAGTTGCCCACCGAACCATGATCAAACAGCTTCATCAATCACCCGTAAAAATGACACTATATGATCTCATTCAGACTTCTGAATCTCATCGACAAGCTCTCGTTGAGATCCTTCAAGGGATAGAGGTTTTACCCAATGAAACCCTGCCCGTTGCCTCCATTCTAACACCCAATCACGTTTCCTCTCTCACAAAACAATCCATCTCCCCCACCACTTCTGTCTCAAAACAACAAGCCGCTGCAGTTAGTTTCTCAGAAGAAATTATCAACTTTGGTGCAGAAGACCCTGACCCTGCCCTTTTCATTTCCGCTTACGTCCGAGACATTCGAGTACGTCAGGTTATGATTGACGGGGGCGCTAGCCTAAACATCATCTCTTCAAAAGCCTTCCAACAAATGAACATCCCTTCTAGTTGCATGTGTGCCAACCCCATCATGTTGCGGTCATTCAATGACGCTATTACTTCTACCTTAGGCACCGTGATCCTCAACATTCACGTAGGCCCACGTACTTTACCCGAACTCTTCTATGTCCTTGAAGGAGAGTTCCAATATAATATATTGCTGGGTCGTCCTTGGATCCGAGCCATGGGATGCGTTCCCTCAACATTACATCGATGCATAAAATTTGACTACGAGGGGAAGTCCTACACTGTAACAGCTGATCCTCCCCCCTTCAAAAATTGCAATATGTTATACCACCCAAACGATGTGCTTATACCAATTAAGACACCCATACATTCAACCCAACCATCCTCTTCAAATGTACCTCAACCATCCACCTCAACTGCACCTACGCCTTCAACTGATGAAACCACCGTCGCACAAACCACTTCTCTTCCCGCAGCTAATATCCCAACCTCCGACCCCTTAGTAGATGTTTTTCATCGCCTCACGCTGGGGGAGTACCACCTATATAACGTTAGTTCTTTCCCTACCCCGCAGGAGTACGGACAATTACATGCGCATCCCACCTACGACCATCGCGTGGGGGAGGTAATCTCTTACGGACCACCCCATTGCCGCACTAACCTAACGTATGGGGGTGTTGATGCATCCTCCATTACCCCTGAACCTCCTCTTGGTGTGGTTCCCTTCCAATCCGATTTTCAATACTTGACAAATCGTCGTTTCGCCCTCACCTTCTTGACTCGCTGTGCGTGGAAAGGCTTTGGTTTTGGCCTTTACGAACAAGGCCGACATACACTCATTCCCATGACCACACGCAAACATAATGATCGAAGTGGTCTCGGTTTTTCCGAAACACCTACACAGGAGACACCTCTTGTCAGCTGTATCCTGGAAGAGGAAGACGTTTCCCCTACCGAACCATCATCACCCACTTTGCCATCATCACCCACTTTGCCATCATCACCCACAGAATCGATGGACCCTGAATCTATCCCTCCTAACTTTTTTTTTTCATAAATGTTATCTTCATAGGTCCTCTCACTTATCAACGCGATAATGAGGACCCATCTTCTCTTCCCCTTCTGTATCCAGACATGATCGAAGAGGATTCGCCTTTGATTAATGTTGTTGAATGCCAGGATGATGACTCCATCCTCACTTACCTGGGCGCGGATGATTCTTATATTCAACGCGCCCTACCATCTGAAACCCAAACTATGCTGAACGAATCTACTATAGAAATCAACATCCACACGGAGGAAGATCCTCACATAGTGAAGATTGGACAATCCCTTAACACATCAGCACAAGCCGCCTTTTCTACCTTTCTCCATGCTCGCAACCAAGCTTTCGCATGGTCTTACGCTGACATGCCAGGAATTGATCCTACCATTGACGTCCATAACATCACCCTAAACCCCGATTCCAAACCAGTCAAATAGAAATTGAGAAAAATGCATCCACGCATTGCTCTCTTGGTCAAAGAGGAGCTCCAACGACTCCTTTCTGTTTCCTTCATCTTGCCTATTGACTATCCTCAATGGATTTCTTTGGTATATGGTACCGAGGCTGTTTTGCCTCTCGAAATACAAATACCCTCCCTTAGAATATCTCTTCAGGATATTCTCACCAACGATGATTTCCGCCAAGAGCGGTTAGCCCAATTGGAGCTTCTTGACGAACGACATCTTACAGCTCTCGATAACCTTCAAATCTATCAAAAACGCATCAAGCGTGCTTATGATAAGCGACTTCATGAGCGTACCTTTAAGGTTGGTGATCTTGTCCTCAAAGAGAATCAACATGTCACCAAACTAGAAAAGAGCAAACGTGGAAAATTTGCTCCCAATTGGATTGGGCCTTATATAATCACTCACACCTATAGATCAGGCACTTATCGTTTAGCTTCGCTTAATGGTAAACCTGAGCCTGAACCCCTTAATGCCTTACATCTTCGCCCATTCTACTGTTGAATCTAGTGTTATATCACTTCTTATCTACCTACTGCTCGTCCCTTGAGCTCATTTACCGCTACATACACTTTGTTTTCTATATCTCTAAATAAAATCGAAATCACTTCGCACCTCCCCTTGATAATGCCTTCCCCTTTTTTAGTCTAGTCCATGACTTCAAAGTATTAAAATAAGCCGTATTCTTATGGGATTTTCTTGAGTCAAACTTCCTACTAAACTAGATGCTTCACGCCAAAAGAACATCTAGTCATCTAAAATTAAATATAGACTGCTCCCTCGAAGGACAGCTATATGCCAAACTATTGCTGCTACTATAAATAGACTGCTCCCCCGAAGGACAGCTATACACAGTCAGCCTTTATCAGAAGCTTCTCGCATTGATCAGCTTCGTGAAGACCTCAAGAATAAAACAATCAATATCCCTTGTAGACTTCCCGCATCGATCAGTCTACATTCAATAAAATAAAAGCCTCATTCAAAAGAACCTTTTGGGTCATGGACTTGTCTATTTAGGGTAGGTTCTCTTTCGTTGTAACAAGTTCTTTGTACCTCAGCTATATCATCCACATCACCTCACCATTTGTTTCAACTCAAGGGACGTAACGTACACCTGATATATTGTGATCATACAACTCTTTTCAACAATGGACTTCTCGTCTATGCACGGCACTTAGGGCTTCAGGCTCGTTCTACGTTGTGTGGTTTGTTTAGCTCTTTTCACCTACGGAGCACTCTTTCCGCTTTGCCTCGCATCTAAAATTGTGTGTTGATCTTAATCAGGACACTATTCCCTACTACTTGGGTATGCTAACCTTTGCTTTACCTATACCTACACCAACAACATTATCCTACCAGCACCAACAACATTACCCTACCAACATCAAATTTTTTTACCAAACGACAAATTGCCTAAACCATACCAAATTGCCTAAATTCACCCCTCCCTGATCCTAAGGGAGAACTACATCGGTCTGAGGCCCTTCCTTGCTTTGTGCAATGGGCTATGTAGGCAGCACTTCGGAGACATGGGGTCTCCCAAGGTTAGCTCAACCATCCCCTACCATAACCTATCATGTGTGGTAAATATAAATATTTTGGTGTATTTCTATTTAATCACATTCCTCTTTGATCCTTTTTCAAAACACCGAAAGTCAAAACGACAGCATTCTTATTATTATAACGCAAATCAACATACATATCTCATTTTATTTAGATGTTAAACAAATACATCTTCTATATCATCGACACGCAGGTCGGTACTCTTATTTATCCTCATACCTTGCTAACATTTATTTAGACCCTCACGCCTCATCCCGACCTAGGTGATGATCGTGATCGTCGACCCCTCTCGCCAGGCCTCTCTGTCCTCAAAGGTACCGTGGCTATTGGTACCGCCTACTGATCTGCCTATCTCTCCTGTAACATATGAATACGCCCTCTCGCATGGAGAACTCCAGCCTCTAGTCTCGCCGCCCGTGACTCCGCAACCACTAACAATCCTCTTGTCTCATTCACCTGCGTTTGGAGCTGCTGAACCAAACGCTACAGACGATCCCTCTCTGCTGTAATCACCGCTATGTTAGGGCGCTCACGTACACCTCACAGTTCTGCTACCCACCATAATCTATAGGGCTCTGTCATTCCTACATCCATTACACTGCGATCGGCAGCTATCTCCTCGGGCCCTTCTGGAGGTGTTGGCCGGGGTGGTGAGAATGCTGCCTCGGCATCGATCCTCATATATGGTCTATAAGCCTGTGGTATGTCCTGCACAAATCCAAATTGTCGCCGCACGCGATCTATAGGAATCCTCTCATATTCACCTGGCCTATGCCCCGCGATCCACCTCAATCGCTCTACACCTCTCAACTCCTCAACTATGTTCTTGGTTATCATATAGTTCCCGTAGGGCCTCCAACAGATATCTGCAACTGTCAACCTCTCCCATACCTGCCTGTAATACTCAATGTCACCCGGCACGGCCTGAGATCTTGCCTCTTGTTCTGTCTGGACCCATCGTCAGAATCCCAACCTCTGTACTCCGGTCTCTCCTGCCTGGATGGATTGGCCTATTGGTCGCACACAAACAATGTGCTCATAGGCCCAACAGTGTAATAAGTATGAGCAATCCAACGTTGTCCTGTGATTTCACCTACAAGCCCATAAACCCCTGTATAGCTCCGCCAAATATGCAGGTGCCCATGCAAAAGTCACGTTCCTTTCTAACATCTCCCAAATAACACACATCAATGCCTTTGGAAATCTTCCCTCTTCTGCCCTCGGTAACGCATAATACCCTACCGCTATCATTAAAATCACTGCTAACCTTGTCTCCTCAGGGTGTGCTGCATACATTACCCCATATGTGAATGAAAAACCTCGCTGTGTTAAGTCCCGTGCATATGGACCAAACACTTCTGTTATCGCTGCCCGCCCCGCGCTAGGTAGTGCCTGATATACTGGTTCTCCTGTAATAGGGAATCTCAATATACGAAACACATCTTCCAAAGTTACTGTCATTTCACCTGTTGGCAGATACAAGGTATTTGTCTCAGGATTCCATCTCTCAATCAGTGCCTGTAACATACCATGGTTACGTGCGATTCAGGAATAATAATGGATTCCACTTAACCCCAAACGATTTATCAATGTCCATTCCGCTGGTGTTACATCCGCTCGGATTCACGACAACAGTGCTGGCACACTATCATTCATCCTCAACCCTGCCTCTGCCTGCATACACCAAAACAACAAACAACCATTCAATCCATTAGGGTCTTTTTCAAACATTCTGGAAATTTCTCCAGTAACCGGTACCGGTTATACATAACCGATATCGGTTGAATAACCGATACCGGTTCTCCCTAACCGCTACCGGTCACTGTCAATTTTATACACCTGCCCTAAAAACAATCACCTACGACAATAATTTTCTCGTTTATTCATTTTTATACATACAAACATACCTGAAACCCCTGATTGCCTACCCTGTAACACTTACCTCACCTGCAACCCTTGTTATCATGTTTTCTTTCTCATATCCACCCACCTACTCTCCCCCATCTTATTCACAAAACATGCAGTAGTCAAATCACAAACAAAACAATACCTCTTGGGTTGCAGCAGCTTGAGGTGGCCCTGGTCTTCCCTCATGTCCTTGCCTGCTGGATGCTTCTCCTCGTTCTGCCATGATCACCACCCTTTTCAACTTCGTCTTTCTGCCTTCTGAACCTCGGATCACATTTACTTTCCTTGTCTCTTTTCTCCTTCTCACCCAAATCTCTCATACAAATACCTGTCTCAGTCGTCAAAAAGCGTCGCGTTCGCATATTTAACCTCTTGCATGGCTCTAAAATTAAAACTTAAGTTACCACCCTAGCTTTTCTATTTTTAGAAAAGCTCATACCTAAATAACCGGTATCGGTTACTTAACCGATATCGGTCAATCAGATACCGATATCGGTTCACTAACCGCTATCGGTTACACACCTATCTTTTCTCAACAGCGTTTTTTTCTTCATTTCTCACCTAAATTTTTGTCGCACCCGCCTCTTTTCCTGCATAAACCACACAATTTACCACATTTTGTTCATCCACCACATATAACATTACATTTTCATTAAATATCATTTATTTTACACAAATACACAAACCATCAACTACGGATATCAAGAAACTATCAATCTATACATCATTTGGATCCAACTCATCAGTTACATATATCACAATGTCACAAAACCACCAATTCATCACATAACCTGACATTCATATATACGTACAAACAAACAAAAACATCAGCATCATCCATCTATCAACATGTCAATTAAACTCATCACACATTCTATCTATTACCAGCCATTAACCACATATTTCAACACATTTTGAACACTACATGTGGATCAAAACATCGTCTCTATATATATACAAATTTTCAAAAATACAATGTGCCCTACATCGGGGCCTCTGTGATCTCATACAATACCAAAGCCGGCACGCAGGCCGCAATACCTACCAAAAATCTCGACTCGGCTCGCAGGCCGGTCTCTCATATCAAAAATATACTCGGCTCGCAGGCTGGTATCAAATATACAACCGTACTCGGCTCGCAGGCCGGTATATAATAAATAAATGAATCAAAACAATGAATAAGTGTAGGCACGCAGGCCTCTATCAATACAACCGGTTCGCAGACCGGTGCCCATGTCCCTATACAAAACCATGTCGGGGATCTATCAGCTCTCCCCACCGCCCTCGGCACCTCTCCCCGCTGGTCCCTGTGGTGCCTCTCGCCTCCTGCCTGTCACGGACATGCCAGCTGTGGCTGCTCCTCCCTGAGATCTCTAGCTGTGCGAGGTCTCTGCTCTATGAGCTGCATATGCCTGATACTCGACTCCGGTACTATCAAGAATATCCTGATAATATCGGGCCTCTGCTCTCACCTCCATATAGCGATCTCGTGCCACTGAAGGAACTGGGGCTGGTCCCCTGGCACCTAACACCAATACCCCCTGAGCCTGTACTTGCACCTATGGCTGTGGTGCTGGTGGTGGTGCTGCCTGTGCCTGTACCTGCACCTGTGGCCGTGGTGGTATCTGGGGCTGTGGCTGTGCTGCTGCTGGCACGACTGCCTGTACCTGTACCTACACCTGTGGCTGTGCTGCTGGTGGTGGTGCTGCCTGTGCCTGTACCTGAGCCTGGGCTAGTTGCCCCTGTAAGACCCCTATCTGTGCCTGTGCAGCAACCAACTGTCCCTGTAATAGCTGCACCTACCCCCGGAGCTGATCTCTCTCTGCCGTAACTGTAGCCAAGTCTAGCTGCGCAGGCGGTACTATCCTCGCTGCTCTCTGCCCAGCCCACCATACCCTATATGCTCCCGTGCACCCGGCATCATCCACACCCTCACCTGCTGGTCTCTCCGCTACCCAGTCTAGATCCCAAGGCTGTGGCGCTGGCAGTGGGGCCTCTACATCATCCCTCCTGTACTGAGGGAAGGGCGGTGGCTCGTCCTGTCGCAGCCCCATCTGCCTGCGTACCCTCTCTAGGGGTATCCGCTCGTACTCTCCCGGCCTCCGTCCTGCTATCCAGAATGTATACTGGATCAGGCGCAGCTGTACGCGGGCTCCTCTGCCAGGATGGTGACCTCTGTAGGGTCTCCATACAATGTCTACTGTTGTAAGGCCCTCTAGCAAGTGTCTATAATAGACCACATCCCGACCTGCAACAACTGCTCGTGGCTGGCCCACAACCCCCAACCACCTCTGAAAGCCATATCGGTATATGACCTGTGGCCCTGGCTGCTGGGGTAGCCCTACTGGCCTGATGCATACGATGTGCTCGTATGCCCAACAGTGCAACAAAAATGTAGAACAAATACCAAATCACCTCCTCCGGCGATAGCCCCATAACTCCCTGTATAATTGCACCAGATACACTGGTGCCCATGCAAAACAGCTGTTCTCCTCCACCATCTCCAGCAGCACCCCCATCAATGCCCGTGGGAAGCGGCCTCCCTCTAAATCTGGGAGGGCGAAGCAGGTGATCCCTATCATCATCAACACGGCAAGCCGTGTCTCATGTCTGTGGTGCGCGGTACATATCACCATATCCAATGCTCGCGCTATGATACGTAAGAAGCGCGGCTGCATCCCCAAAAACCTGCAATATGCTATCCATGGCAGTCTCTGAATCTACCTGGAAAATGGTCTCTCCCTCGATCGGTAGCCGCAGGATGCGATACACATCCTCTAATGTGACGGTCATCTCCCCGGTCGGCAGATGGAACACATTGGCCGCCAGATCCCATCTCTCGATGAGGGCGACCATCATACTGTGATCTCTCTCTATCGCTCTGTACCTCTGGACCCCGTTGAGTCCCACCTTGCACATGATGGCCCAATGTGTCGCAGATATGTGTGGCCTCATCTGACTCAATAGTGGAGGCATCCTATCACGCATCGTCAACTGCTGACGTGCCTGCAAAACCAACCCACATTCTTAGACCCACTCTTTATTATAACATCTACTTTACCATCTAAACCCCCTTTTGTAACACCCAAAATCTAACCCCACACCTCACCCTT
Organism: Taxus chinensis; assembly: GCA_019776745.2. Lineage (NCBI taxonomy): Eukaryota > Viridiplantae > Streptophyta > Pinopsida > Cupressales > Taxaceae > Taxus > Taxus chinensis. The sequence continues at coordinate 93,575,724 of CM034149.1, read as the reverse complement.
CTCCACCCCAACCAACTCAACCCAACCCACCCACTCAACCACCCAACCCACAAAAACCTAGACCCTAAACCCTAAACCCTACACAACCAACTCAACCCACCCCAACCAACTCAACCCACCCCAACCAACTCAACCCAACCCAACCAACTCAACCCACCCCAACCAACTCAACCCAACCCAACCAACTCAACCCAACCCACCCACTCAACCACCCAACCCACAAAAACCTAGACCCTAAACCCTAAACCCTACACAACCAACTCAACCCACCCTAACCAACTCAACCCAACACAACCAACTCAACCCAACCCAACCAACTCAACCCAACCCACCCACTCAACCACCCAACCCACAAAAACCCACACCCTAAACCAACCCAACCCAACCCACCCACTCAACCACCCAACCCACAACAATCCCCCACCCATCCCAACCCCACCGATACTGGCCGATGCGCAACCGACACCGGTTTCCCCCAAACACAACCTTACCATCTTTTTTCGACCGATGCCGGTCACCTAGTGACCGACATCGGTCACTGTCTCTTGCCCGAGCCGAACCCCCGCGCGGCCCCCAAAAACCATTTTTCACCTATTTTTACCCATCTACCCACCCAAACACCCCCAAATTTTACACACCTAGCCGCCTTACCCTATCTTACCTATCTACCCTCTCTCTTTTTCAAATTACATCTATTTTACTCCTCATTTCCTAAAACAACTAAATTCCTACCCAAACCCCCAATCTCACTTAATACAACCAAATGCATAAAATAAAGAGTTTAGAACCTACCGGTACGACGACACGTCGTCGTGGTGGGATGGGTGGTGGCGGTCCAGCTAGTCCAGCCCCTCCAGCTCCTCCTGCTGTGCCATGGCTCCAATCCTGATCTGCTGGGTCCCCGGCCAATCACCTGCTGCCTCCTCAACTATTCGGGCCCACTATCAACTCTCTCCGCCAATCAAATAGCTCCACCTCACTCAATACCCCTCCAAATCAACTCTCCACGTCAGACAAGTCAATTTGGATTGCAAATAACAAAAGTGACAATGACAGGCCGTATTTTTCTTTTTATAGGTTTTTCGACCTTAACCGATGTCGGTTTCTTTTTTGCCCTAAGACACCGGTATCGGTCCCTTAACCGATATTGGTCATGCGGAATCGACATCGGTTTGATACCCAACTTTCACCCCATTCTTTGCCCTTCTTTACTCCTTGCCTCTTTTTCATCAAAATCGCCTCTGTCCACCTTTGCTGCACAACCTTACCATTCGGCCCGACCCAAGGCCTCAACCTACCAATTGGCCCGACCCAAGGCCTCGCCCTACCTATTTGGCCCGACCCAAGGCCTCAACCTACCTATTTGGCCCGACCCAAGGCCTCAACCTACCTATTTGGCCCGACCCAAGGCCTCAACCTACCAATTGGCCCGACCCAAGGCCTCAACCTACCTATTTGGCCCGACCCAAGGCCTCAACCTACCAATCGGCCCGACCCAAGGCCTCAACCTACCTATTTGGCCCGACCCAAGGCCTCAACCTACCAATCGGCCTGACCCAAGGCCTCGCCCTACCTATTTGGCCCGACCCAAGGCCTCAACCTACCAATTGGCCCGACCCAAGGCCTCGCCCTACCTATTTGGCCCGACCCAAGGCCTCAACCTACCAATCGGCTCGACCCAAGGCCTCGCCCTACCTATTTGGCCCGACCCAAGGCCTCAACCTACCAATTGGCCCGACCCAAGGCCTCTCCCTACCTATTCGGCCCGACCCAAGGCCTCCCCCTAACCATTTGGCCCGACCCAAGGCCTCAACCCACTTATTTGGCCCGACCCAAGGCCTCGCCCTACCAATTTGGCCCGACCTAAGGCCTCACTCTACCGTTATGGTCTGACCCAAGGCCACAACCCAACAACTTGGCCCGACCCAAGGCCGTATCACTTCCATACCATACCCACAATCAACGTTTTATTTTATCCATCCATCATGTACCTTGTGTTCAATCGAGCTCACCTGTTCGTGTTTTAGCACGATTAGGGTCCTTGACTTGATCTGTCGACCAACTTTGCCTAGACCTAGACCGTGACGTTTATCTCAACCAAACCAACCATTTGGTACTGCCGAACATGCCTAAACGTTCCTGTACCTTACCTGTTATATACCCTGGAGCTACTTCCTATGCCTTGGATACCAGGATTATATCACCCTTGTTTGGATAAACTATCGACCTTTGCCTATACATCGCTGGTTTGCTCGTCAAATCATATACCCTAGTCGTACTGTTGCATTTCAACATGCGTCTGCTTCCTTGGACCTTCCCTACCACCTTACCATCCTCTCTACAACATGTACCCTTTATCAAACCTATCCCTGATTTCCCGTTCACTCCATCGGTGATAGATTTGAGGGGGATTACCTATATCCTTAACATGAGAAACCACTTCATATTATTGTTCGCGCAGCTTTAACAAAACAAGCTACACGACAATAAGGGGCTAATGTAGACACCAAATTCGTGTCTTACGACCCCTTGTGACCCGCATCCCATTTCACAACCTAACATCATTACCTAAACCTTACAAAATTATTTATTAATTACCTCATAATTGATAAATCCACATCGCCTTACCCGCCACCTCACTTGGCCACCTCACCATGACCTAGCCCTAACCCTAAACTAACCTAATTAGGACCCATGACTTGGTCTAGACTCACATCCATAACTAATGCCTCCTTACTCGCACCCAAAGCCGACCTTCTAGCCACTTGACCAAGCCCGCAACTGATCCCTCGGGAGAAAAACAGGGAAGGTGGGCTATTTTACTAAAAATAACCTACTTTTTCCTAACCGATGCCGGTTCCTACTCGACCGCCGTCGGTTACGCAACCGCCATCGGTTCCCTGTAAATGGGCTTCCCAAACCAAAACAACAGATCAGAATTTCATTTTGGAGATCAGTCGAAGGATTTCTGGATCAACAGAGAGCATTGCGAGCGAGGAACAGAGTCCAGAACTTCACTTGACCAAGCAGAGACGAGTGAAGAAACTAGAAGAGTTGGCAGCCAAGGAGATCAACTTGCACCTTCATCAAAAACCAGTAGTCCTTCCCAGACAAAAAGGAGTTCTCCGCAGTCAACCTGATCTTTCTCTACGGTACGCGCACATCATCTTGACATTCTACAGGTATTCCTCCTAACCCTAACCTTATCTGTTTCTAAAAGGAACGAAGCATTTTCCTAGTGAAACAGGGGATCCATATGAAAACATTACCTGTTTGTACAAAAATACTTACAAATCCATAAACCCTAAATGTTTTGAATAGCACATGTATTTTTGAGACTAAATCTCACATTTTCTCGTGGAAATATTCTTATACCACATTTGTAGGAGTCTTTTATAACACAAATAATTCCTTTACAAATATATGCACATTTAACTGTATTTTCTGTAAACTCTATCAGATCATAAAAGATATTTTTACAATGCTTTTAAACTAGAATAGAAGTATAGAGGAGAAAGAGCCAATAACGAACTGGATGTTAGGAGGTGGTATTTTCATGCACACTCCCCCTCAATGGAAACTATGAAAGGCCAAACATTGCATGAAACTTACAAAACTTCACAAAACATAATGGCTTCGTAAACAAGTTTGCAACCTGATCTTTAGTAGGGAAGTACTGAAAATATATATCATCACAGAGAACATTCTCGTGAATAAAGTGCATGCGTCTTGATATGCTTCATTATTTGATGCCAAACTAGATTTTTAGTGAGATAAATACAACTTTGGCTATCACATAGAAGAGGATTACTTCCTTTAGAATCTAAGTGCATCTATTCTAATAGCCTCTTTAGCCATATGACTTCTTTTGTTGCTTCCATTGCACTTGTATATTTTTCCTCAATAGAAGAAATGGAAACTGTTGGCTTCTTTTTATTGATCTAAGTAATGACACCTGCACTGAACTTGAATACATATCCATTTGTAGACTTGCAATCTATCACATCACCAACATGGTTAGAATCACAATATCTGAATAAATATGTATTGTTAGATGAAATATAATGTAAAACAAAATTAGTTGTGGCCTTTATATAATGCAAAATTATTTTTACTAATTTCTGGTGATCTTGATAAGGATCTTGCATAAACCTTGAATCAATCCCAACTGCATAAGAAATTTTAGGTCTAGTAATAGTTAAATAAATCAAATTACCTACAAGTTTCCTGTAAAATGTTGGATTAACATTTTCACATGTAGGTTTAGGATCAAGTTTACATTCTACTTCTATAGTAATAAAAATTGGTTTATAATCAAGCATATTAAATATCTTAAGAAAAATAGTTCCTTATTGTGACTGAGATACTACAATAGAATTTATATCCTAAAATATAACCAAGCCAAAAAATCTTGCAATAATCATAAGTTTGTCAGATGAACAATTAGAAAAACCAACTTCATTGAAAAAACTATTAATTTTTTAGTACAAAGCTCTAAGACCCTGTTTAAAACTATATAAATATTTTTCAATTTACAAATATACATTTATTTAACTTGTTCTTCAAATCCTTTAGGTTGGGTCATATAAATTTCTTCTTTTAAATCATCATTCAAAAAATAATTTTTGACATCCATTTGAAGGATTTCCCAACAATACCTAGCAGCTACGACAATCAAAATCCTTATTGTGCTCATTTTTTTTACTGGTGAAATTTTTTCCATGTTGTTGATACTGGGATTTTGAATAAATCCTCAAGCTACATGTCTACCTTTGAATTTATCTACATTTCCATTTGGTTTATATTTAATCTTTTATATCCATCTAGATCTGGCTATACTTCATTTTTTAGGAGGGACTAATTCCAAAGTTTAATCTTTAATCAAAGCAGTATATTCAGATTTCATAGCATCTATCCATCTTTCGTCAGAAGAAGCTTCTTGTAAATATTGGGGTTCAGGTTCATACAATGTCATCAAAGCATGGTATGCATGATTACTTCTATTCATTTTCTAAAGTTTCTCAATATTAGAGTATTAAACAATAGAGTCTTCCTATCTAGGTCTTTGGTTATAACGGAACTAGGAACAATCTCATTTTGAACTATAGGTTCAATACTAGTTTCTTCATTACATACATCATTTTCACAATTTTCATTTTCAAATTCATTTGAATCATAAATAACAGAAGATGAAGAAGAACAATAAATATTTTTTTCCAAGATTTTAACATTCCTATTTTCTATAACTTCTCATTTTGATGAATAAAAAAATCTAAAGACCGATAGTTTTTATACCATATCTTATGAAGATACAACAAAAAGATGTTTGAAATTTTGCTTTGGGTTTTTTGTTGAATCTAGAGGTTTTACCTTCTGATTTCCGAGTGAGAAGTTCTAGAGTGGCATTCTCCTTAGAATCAAAATTTGACATTATAGGTTTTTCCTGTCTAAGAAGAGCACTAAGGGTTTACAAATTAGGAATGTCTTGTTCTATTTGATATTTAGAATTCAAAATTTAAATGAAATTTCTAATTTGTTCATGAATATTTAATTGAATAATTAAATAATTCAATTTATCTTGTATCAAATTACTGCCACATCCATCTAACTGTGACTTAATTTTTTTTTAATTTTTGCTAAATAATTTATCACTTTTAATCTCCCTTCGTGGGAGTTGTCATAAGATCTAAAATCAATTTACTAATATTAAAAAATGCATACATTCGTGCATCAATTCCAATTAAGCCCAAGCCTCACTCAGACTCTCTTGATTCCTGATATGAAGGATAAAATCATCTTGTAAGCTTCACAAGATAATAGACATCTCTTCTTGTACTTTTTGTTGATACGCAATGATGTTATCAATAATTTTGTTTCTTCTGGTAAGAGCTCTCCTAGTTCCATTCACAACTGATCGTAATTTATGAGCCATAAACTATGCCTTCAATTGAATCTTATAAACGTTGTAGTTATTTCCATTCAACATATGATATTTATCAATTGAAAATTGATTATACCCCATTTTTATGTAAAATAGAGATAAATATAATTAATAAAAAGGGATTAAAGTAATAGTTTTATAGAAATTCACCCTGTCATATTTTAATCCTTGTAATATAACACGATCAATTTACACCAAAATGGAGGTTCTATTAATTGAATAATCTATACACGAATATGTTAGAATGATATTAAAAATTGAAATTTAAATGTAATTAATTTTTTTAGTTTTGTAGCAAAATGATGATGAAAAAACTTATTGTCGTATCATATAATTTTTAAATAAAATGATTCTATTTTACTTTTTATAATTTGACTATAGTTTTGAAAAAATAAACAAATAATTTATCTATACATTTTTTGAAAGAAAAAAATGTGATTAATATATATATATAAAAATTGGAGCTCTTTCCCCTTATTAGGTAAGATTTTCTATCAACTCAACCTAGATGGCTAGCCAACTCGGTAAGTTATTCACTGAGCTATCATGTTAATACCTCTAGACACCTAAAATTTACACCCTTCAAATTATCATTTACATCTACGAAAACCATTATCCTAAGTCATAATTCCTTTGGCATATTTACCTCACGTAAATATTATTCTTACAGTTGTCAAAATATTATCCTAACCATCTAAAACCACCTTTAAATAAAAACAAAAAAAAATCTTAACCATTTCATAACTCCCTTGACCACTATACCTCATCCCCAACAACTTAGAAAACCATCTACTCGAATACAAAATGAAAAATAATAATTTAAAAGTAGTTTAAACCAATTTTCCACCCTAAATCCCAAAAAACATGGATCGTCGGTGATTCATGTAGTTGTCAACGATTATAAATAAACAATTTCTTGTCTTCCTTCAAGATCCTCAATTGTGAATCTAGAGCTAATGCTTTCAAAATTGTTTTATAGCATCATGTACATCACCATTTAACACCCGGACATCAATATTATCATCAAACACCATTGTGAACCATTGTTAAGAATTTTTCAAGGGATCTTAGAGCTCATATGGATCAATTTTTTCATCATTCAGCTAGTAGACTGCATCAATTATCATCAGGTCATCCTCAAGCAAGGTTTGAGGCATCTTTTAGCTTCATCTCAATCTGATGTAATTTTATAATATTCATTTATCTCTTACCAACCATATTCTATCATTAATCAGTTTGGAACACTAATTTAGAAAATCAAATACTCTTTTCTTTTCATTTATCAATAACTACATGAATCACCAACGATTGGCCTAATTGCTAGCGATTCCTGTCAATTTTACCTCATTGTCAATTACTATCAATTATTATCAAATTTATCGTATCTATTGTGTCAGGTTTTTTGCTTCCAACATGTTTTTAAGCATGGACTACTCTTATATGGTAATTGGTGGTCAATCACATGAAATTACGAACATTTACAACCTTTTGATAGTTAGAAACCCCTTCTTTTGGGAATAGTATGATCTTCTCCATGATCTAACACTTCGTGCCATCAACTACACTCCTATAGAAGAACTTGAAGATATATTTTAATTCCTTTAGGACATCCACAAAGAACTTGAAGACTTTGGGTATGATTATTTCGATCGCATACGAATTATATCTACAGTTTCTTGGGTCACATTTGAAGCCACACATGACCTACCATTCAATATTGAGGTCTAGTCATTTTTCCATATTACTCTTGTATCTATCTACCATATATCATTTTATCATTTATTGTTTATCCATTGTTACTCACTTAGTTATTTACAAAGAGAGATGCGATCCCTCAAGGAAGCCTTTTAGATTACCGGAATCAGGATTTTCCAAGAAGCTCCTCTATCTATCTATCTAATCCATTTTGTTTAATGTATTTTAGTGTAGGTTTCTTCATAAGACATGAGTTTGTACACACCTTTGTATGGAGTGTAACTTCTATCAACATAGAGCATCAACATCCATTTCTATGGGTAGTGTTAAATATCGTGTCTTCTAAGTTCAGTTTTATTTTTATTATTTCACTTTGTTAATTCAAGTAGAAAAGTAAAACATTTTGTCACACCCAATGGGACCCGAAGTCCCTTCTTTTATTCATTCAAATTTAATTTTTTTGTTATATCTAGGTTTTTTGCTCTGTAATCACTAGCAATTTGGTCAATTTCCTTCAAATAGGGTGCCAACATGGACACTATATTTTGAACAAATTGATTACTGATCTGCATCTCCTTTTTGCTCTTCTTCTGCTGCAAAAAAATCAGTCCTGACCACCATTTGTTCTTTAACGCCAACCTCTTCTAAAGGTTTCATCATTAAAGGGATCTTCTTCATCCCAAATTTAAGAGCCCAACTCTTCAAAATTTGAATTTCTTCATCCTTGTTTGGCTTCTCTTTTTGTTGTCCTTCATGACTGATTTTTGCAATTTTTTGTGGTGGTGGAGGAGGTAAAACTTCTTGTTTCTTTGGAGGAGATGATGTTTCATTTAGCTCTTGTGAAGGGGATGACTGTTTGGAAGGGAAAAGGACAGAAGAATTGAGATGAGGTGGAAGACTAGGGGGTGGAGAAATGGATTCAACACTTGGGACAATAGATGGAGAGTTTAAAACTTGACACTGCTGAGATAAAGCAGATTGGGAAAGAGGAAAAAAAAGGCATGAGATGGTGTGCTTACCCATTGACAAGGTTGTTGAATACTCGTCTCATACACCTCTATTCCTTCAATCCACTTTGTAAGCAATGGCAGCGTTGCAATCATGAAGTCAAGATTCTCTTGAGGGCTGTAATGCCTTGGGAAAGGTTCCACCCATGGATAGGGTGCTCCACAACCGATTCCAAATGCTTTCATTTGTGATTGAGCCCTGGATTGCACCATTTTTACCTCCATCTTTTGGATTTTCTCTAACATACCAAAATCTTGCATCTGATTGTCTTCATTGTATGCACACCCTTGCTCTTGGAAAGCTTCATAGCCAAACTGATTTTGGCATTGCTGCTCATATGGGTATGTATGCTGATTTTGAATTTGTTCAAAATGCTGATTTGGAGGATTTAAAAAACATGTTGGAGGTGGGAAACATTGTTGTTGTTGTAAATGTGAGTTCCATGATGGAAATGAAGTCATGATTGTACAACTTCATGGAATGGAAAAGAATGAAAGAGATGGAAAGAATAATGGATGGAAATGGATGAAAAACAGGTCTGCAACTTCAGAAATGGGTTGCTAATCAGATGGAGTCGCCAGATGTGTTTGCAAGTGCCTCCAAAGGATGAAATCTTCACAGGAACACACCAACCTACAAAATATGAAGTGAAAGACCTCTAAGGTCCCACCGGGTGTGCCAAAACTATTGTTTCAAATCAGCAGCACCCCTGGATGTAAATCAAGGTTCTAAGTTGATGTTTAGGGCATCCAGTGTGTTTGCACAACATTGAAACCTCTCTCTAAGTGTGGGAATTGCAAGATGAGAGAGGAATCTCCACATTAGAGGTTGCTTCCTCAAACTCCTCTGATTAGATCTATTATTTGCACAACTGCAGAGGTTCAGATCCTAATTTTATCCTAATTTGCAAGGAGATAGGGATAAGAAATGTAAAAATTGAAACTAAACTGATAAGGGTGATACACCAAAGGAGTGGTAAACACTTCTTGTTCATGAAAATTGACACAAATCAGAAATTTCAACATAAAACATCATGCACAGGTTGATAAACTGTAATCAAGGGTTTGAAATGAAGCAAACAACACATACAAAGGACTGAAAGCATTCACAGAGCCCGCATTCTAATTTTCAACATCAAAATCCTTGTATTCCAACACCAAAGAGGCAGAAAAACCTGTTACAATCCCTGGAAGGTCTGATACTTGCCAAAATCACTTGTTGAAAGTGAAAACAAAAGCTTGTTGTGTAAAAAAAGTGTTCCTCCTTTGAAAAATGAGCCAAATCTGGCTTTTACAGTGCATGGGTCAAGCCCAGGAGACAGAAAACATGAAAAAATGTGGGAGCCATTCCCTATTGACCAAAATGTATTGAAAACAACATGGAGGTCCTTACAAATCCATGCCCTAACATTTTTACCATGCTAGAGAAGAATGCGACCCATTTTGCATTTAAAATTGGTTGTTGAAACGTCAGTTCTGTCCATAGGCACGTACCAGAAGAATTTTTTGATTTTCTCCCTCTAAAGTGAACCAAATTTAAAAATTGACCATGGAATCTTATAGAGAATTTCACCAGATTTCTATTGATATAAATAACGTGAAAATCTGAGCTCTAGATCAAAAGTTATGGCCATTTGAAGATTTAGGGCAAAAACAGGCCAAAATCAGATCGGCGGGCAAAAAGTTTGAATTTTTACCTATTTGGTATTTGGAACATTTTTCAAATTTTCCCCATGCTCCACCACTCTAGGTGCCACATGGCACGTTCTAATTGGGTGCAGGCCCTTCCTGACCATTTTTTCCTTCGGGTCGCTTGGTGTTTTTTCGCCCTTGGACACGTGGCAGCTCCTGATTGGCTGCGGGCCTTGCAAGGGAAAATTTCCCACAACAACTCCGCTGAGCCATAACTTGAAAAATACATGGAGTTAGGAGGAAAAATTTACCTTTCTGGAAAGTTGAGAAAGATCTCTATCCAATGGTTTCATTTTTAGAAGGTTTTGAGTGCCTAAAAAGTAAAAATTTATGACTGAGGCACAATAGAAGGAAAGAATGAAAGGGAGTTAGCCACAAAATGAGCAGGGGTCACATTTGGGTAACATATTCCTAACCTATTGTGTGGTGTTTCCCATCTTATTGATATGACTTAGGAACTCTTCAGTTAACAAATGCATCCATATCCATATCACGATCGACCTAAAACATCTAATGGCATATCTTCTATTCCCATTTTCAATCTCCACATGATCTCCTCTCAAGACATGTCCACTCAGCAACTAACATCTTTACCTAATATTTTCACTAGTTCTAGATATCTTCAAAACAATCTAGATGCTTCTTCATCCGTCCCACTAGCACCCTTAGATGTACACACCCCTCTAATAAGTTTTGTTACCATTTCCATCACTATATCTCAGCCACCACCTGCCTAAAAAAACACCAATCCCATTCAAAATATCACTATGTCCATCCATGTGTCAATTCCTCTGGTCAACACTAGCATTATCGCTAGTACCCACCCCATTTTTTTTATCATCTTCTACCCCCCTTATCTCACAACACATACCTTAACCCTCACAACCAGTTATTTCTATACCTCAATCTATTCCTACTCAAAATATCCCATAGCAAGCACCATCCTTAGTTTCTTCTTCTATACACTTTCAATAGCCTCCCATTTATTTGCAATGACTTACTTATACATTTTTTCCCTTCCAACATATCTCCCAACAATTTCAACCTCTCATTAAAACATCTATTCTAATTACCTATCAGTACATACAACCATTAGAACCATTTTCATCTCAATCTACTTACAATATCCCCATAAACATTTCATATCAGCAAAATATCCCTTATCAATAGAATATCCCTTAGCAGTACTTATCATACCCACATCCTGACCAATTTTCAGTCAATCAACCTAGCTCGTTCTCATAACCACCACCACAACTAGACCCCTTTCAAGCTCTCATGAACATAATATCCAAACTTGAAGCCATTTCCTCAGGTCGTAAGAATGATCTCTCTTATGAACAGATTTGTAATGAGCCCATCCATCCTTTAGTACCATAAAAATAATATCCACCTCACTTTATCATAATCTATAGTAAATAATATCCCCAACATCACATTCATGATTTCCACCATGCTTTTTATCTAATATCCCACGAACAAGATCTGATGATGTGGACTTTCCCCATGTCCCTTGTCGGTCCTACCCTAGATTGGTACAATAACATCCCTCAATATTCCATTTTCTCATTCTCACAACTTGCCTAGCTCTTCTTGGAACACTTCTCTATAAAAATTGCTCACAAAATCACCATCACCACACTTCTCTATGAATCCATCATTGATTTTTTTTCCTGCTAGAGGGGTATAATAAATTAGTTATCCTTCTAATTACCAAAAACCAAATTAATTTAATTATTATGTTGTTCATGTGTTAAACACATCTCAACCACCCTTAAAATCTATTCATTTCAAATGTTTGACGAAACTTCCAGTATGGCCCATAAATTAGAATTCCTAACCCTTAAAGAAGGTAGATTTAAACTACAACCTAAGCGGTAACAAACCTATTTTCCATCCAAATCATCCTCCCATCCTAAAAAATCCATATCATTTGCCAAAGTTGTAGTAGTTAAATCCACTCCTAAATAAAAACCCATTACTGAGTGTTTTCATCCACAACGTAGTTATACACCCATCAGAGAGACCTATAGTGTGGTCTTTGACAAAATACTCACTAATAATATGATCTCTCTTCTACCCATGTTCCCTATTGACACATCCATATCTAAGCCTTTTGTTGATCAGTCAAACTTTGGTACTTAGTTGAGAAAATACAAAATGTCCATGTGGGAAATAGGGAATGTTCAAAGGAACTAATAGATAAGGGAAACATGTGCGTGGATGATAAGTTCATATTTCGTGACTTAGTAATTTTTTCACATGAGGATCTATTTTTAGAGATTTCGTGTAGAACACATAAACGAGGTAGAGACTTGTGTGCCATGCATTGGCTATTTTTGGAGGATCGAATACAAATAAATTTACATGGATGCAGGTTAAGAATAGGTTTATCACTATTAGTTAACTAAAGGAAGTCTATTATTAGCACACTTATGTGTGGGGTTATGGCTATAAAAATCACGTAGTTAATAATAACATGTGACCTATTCTAGGATTGGATAAGCAGTGAAGGGGAATTCCCCACCCTTATAAATATGTGGTGAATTGCATAGTAGAGCATATAATATAAAATAATGAGTAGAGAGATGGATATATGTATGTATGTGTGCAAGACTGGACTACTGTATCAGATCTATGCAGATATGGGCATAGAATGCCATTACTATATAGATCTGGCATGCTCTATAGAATGATGTATTGATAATGGAACAACATGTATTAAGTATTCATCATACTAACATCCTGTAAAAAAACCCTAAAGAGGGACCTTGTACCTTTGCACACTTCAGGTGAGAGCTCAATCCAGGTTGAGTGATGTGCTAGTGCACCTGGGGTCTTACTAGTGAATTCTAGGCTGCATCACGCTCTTGGTATAGGGATAATAATTATTGTAAATATCATAGAGTTAAGGTACAAGATATGAAAATTTGTCACTCGTTCTGTAACATCCTTCAAGATTTATTCGATAAAGGTGAACTCAATTTAGACAATCCAAATGCACCTTAGAATCAAAACCTTGATGTCTTCAAATAGCCCTTTCCAAATCATTCCTCCTCAAGTAGTCAATCCCAGACTAATAACTTATAAGCACACCATACCATAAACACCATCAGTCAAATATTACCTAATACCGAATCCCAATCCATAACTTCTGAGTCTACATCTCCTAAGAACACCATTGAACCTACACCCTCATCTTTTGAATATACATATGTATCATCCACATCTCCTCATGACACATCTAAAATGATATTAGATCATAAATTATAAGGACCCTCTTGGCATTTATTAAATAAAAAAATTCCACATCTACCACCGCATCTTCCAAACCTAGCTCATCTAAGAAAACCACAAAGGGCCTACAAAAACAATCTATTTTCCAAGTCTTTAAAAGACCCTATTATACCTTTGCATATCAATGTCGTTTATGTGCTCCTCGAACCTTCATCTTAACCTGAAACCCACTCGTCAAGCTTCCATATCAAGTCATGGTCCTTCATCTATGACATCATCTGAAAATTTTCATCCATAGACAACTAAATAGATTGCTTCCAAATTCATACCTCACTCAAAAATTAAGACAAAATAAACCCCTCCACCATCCACTTCCACTCCTAAGTGACGTTATGTGACTATCCTAGATAGCCTTCTTCAACAATCACTCATAACATTACCATCACCCAATCCATCTAATCCTCGAGGGTAGAAAGCTTCTTGGTATGATTTTAATACCTCTAGTGACTACTATAGGACATAGGGACACTCTATAGAAAACTAGAAGCCTTTCTATGTAATCATTAAAAAATTTGAAACTAAAGGTATCCTCCCATCAACAGAATCTATATCCATCACCTGTTATCCAAAATGGTGCCCCAGCTCATTTTTGTGGCTAACTCCTTGTGTTCTTACCTCTCTTGTGCCTCAATCTACATTTTTTGATTTTCAGGCACTCAAGGCTTTCCAGAAATGGCACCATCAGATAGACCTCTCTCTCAGCTTTCCAGAAATGTAAATTTTGCCTCCTAACTCCTTATATTTTTCAAGTTATGGCTTGGTAGAGTTTTTGTGGAAAATTTTCCCATTTGAGGCCCATAGCCATTAGGAAGCTACCACATGGCAGAGGAGTTCGGGGAATTTTAGAAAAAATTTCCAAAGACAAAAAAGAGGTAAAATTTGAAAAAATTTCTCGCCGATCCATTTTTGGGCCATTTTTGCCCTATATCTTCAAACGATCATATCTTTTGATCCAGAGCTTAGATTTTTGCGTTCTTTATATCATTGGAAATCTGTTAAAATGATCTACTTGATTCCATGGTCAATTTATAATTTTGGTTCAGTTTGGAGAGATAAAATTCAAAAACAGTTCTGGTACGTGTCCATGGCCAGAAATGACATTTCAACAACCAAATTTAATACAAAATGGGTTGCATTATTCTCCAGCATGGTAAAAAATGATAGGGTATGGGTTTGTAAGGTCCTCCATGCTATTTTAATGCATTTTCCATCTATGAGGAAAGGGCTCCCATGTTTTTTACGTTTTCTCTGTCCTAGGCTCGACCCATGCATTGTAAAAGCTAGATTTGGCTCATTTCATGAGGGTTGAACACTTTTTGGCATTGAAAGCTTCTTCTTTCACCTCCAGCAAATGATAGTTGTAAGAATCAGACCTTTTTCATAGTTTGTAATAGGTTTATACCTCTTTGATGGTGGAATGCAAGAGATTTTTTCATGAAATTGACAGTGTAAACTCTGTGAATGCTTTCAGTCCTCTGTTTGTATTGTTTTACTTCATTTCAAGACCTCTAATTACATCTATCAGCTTTTGTATGTTTTCCCTTGTTACATTTCATGAATTTGTATCTATTTATATGGAAAGAAATGTTTCACCACTCCTTTTGGTGCATCACGATCTTTAGTTTAGTTTCATTTGTGCATTTTTATCCTTGTCTCCTTGCAATCTAGGGTAGAATTAGGATTAGAACCTCTGTAGTTACACAGAATATAGATATAAATTAGAGGAGTTTGAGGAGCCAGCCTCTAATATGGAGATTCCTCTCTCATTTTCACAAGTCCCACACTTGGAGAAAGGTTTCCATGTTGTGCAATCACACTGGATGCTCTAGAATCAACTTAGAAACTTGATTTGCATCCAGGGGTGCTGCTGATTTGCAACAACAATTTTGGCATGCCCGATGGGACATTAGAGATCTCATTTTTATTGTAGCAAAGTTGATGTGCATCTGCTGCAATTTTTTTGCTTGAAAAGAGCTATAATTTACACATCTGGTGAATCCAAGGGGAAGAATCAATTGCTTTCAACAATGCAGGCCTGAAAACTCATGAGAAGAATCACTACAAGGTCAAGATTTGGAGAAGAAGAAGTGTTGTTTAAATACCTGCAGTTATCTCTAAGAGTAAGGCAAAGTGGGAGGAGAATCCAAAGGTCTCCATCTCCACCAAAAAGAACTCTCTCAACTCCTCCACCTGGTAGGCCTTTCATTCAATCAACAAGGGTTCTAAGGCCAATTAGAATGGCACAAAACAACCCCTATGTCAATTTCACTGGCAGCAGCCCACTTGCTCTCAATGCACAACATCCAATTCCAATTGTAGCCTTGAAGAACATTCCATACTTCACTGGAGAAAATCAGACTACTCCATGTGATTATGTTAAGGATATTGCTAACCTTTGTGCAATTCATGAAATCAATGAGATGCAAGTGGCTGTCAAGTTACTGGCATCTTCATTCAAGGGGAAAGCATTGCAATGGTTTATAAGCCTTGGAGCTGATTCAATCACAAATTGGAATCAGCTGTGTATAGCACTTCATGAGCAATTTGGAGAGAAGGGAGACAACTTGTCTCTTTTGGAGCAGCTGACAACCATCAAGAGAGCTCCCAATGAGCAGCTGACCGATTTCAACTTCATATTTCAAAAGACTTGGGAGAGAATTCCAGTGGCAGTCAGGCCAACAATAGAAGGTGCTTTTCTCTACTATCTCAAAGCTCTAAATTCTGATATTTCTATGTTGATTCAGTCCATGGGAGGCATAACTATCCCTATGGCTTATAGCATTTCCATTAGGGCTGAAAATTGTTTGATCCAAGCTGGAAAACTTTCCCCTAGACCTCCCATGCCATTGTTTCCAAGTTTAGAGAGTCCAAACACCAATCAAGCACCTAATTTGACTCCTTCTCCCACTCCCAGAAATTAGAGTTCAAATGAAGCTTCTACTTCATCTCCAAGTGCCCCAAATGAGCTTTAATAAGTCATGAAGCAACTGCAAAACCTGGGCAATGAGCTGGTTACTCTCAAGAGGCAACAAGCCCAAGGTTTTAGACCTTCTTACCAGCCCCAAACTTAGCCTAACAGGAATCCATACCAAACACAAAGACCACCTAATCCAACTGCAAATATGAATCAAACAAGGCCTCTTGCCAATAGACCATTTCATCCCTACAATCCAAATGCCATATCTTCCTCTAAGGCTTTGGTGCCAACACAAAACAACATTACTCAGGAGTATGACTGGTGTTTTCCATGCAATGAGCCTCATAACTAGTCCATGTTCTTCAATGGTGCTTTGAATCAAGCATTAATGGTGACAACTACTGGTGTGGAGGGTGAGGGCAGTCAAGGAAACAACCAACAACAAGAAACATTCCAACAACAATCAGCCCCAAATGACACCACGTTGGTAAATTGGCAAGCAGAGGATTTTTGTGGCATGAATCAGGCAGTTTCCCAAGGTGTTGCAGCCAACACAAGGTCAAAAAGGAGGAATTTTGGTGAAGAACATCCATTGGATCCAACCAATCCATGACCTTCTATCGTTCCACAAGTGGTTAGCAAACAAAATCCAGTTGTAAATGCACAAGGGCAGCCAAGAACAGCTCCTAGGCCAACTCAAATACCAGTTGTTACTGCTCACGTGCAAGGAGTGAATGTGCAAACAAAGGGACAACAAAGAGATCCTTCATCACCATTCAGTATCATCGATCAAATGAAGAAGACAAATTTCAACATATCAATGTGGGAATCCCTATCTATCCCAGGCCAAAGAGATTTGCTACAAGCTGCCATGAAGGACTGGCCAACTTTGAATCAACAAGTTCAGATGCAAGAGAAAGTGCTCACAAATGCTACCCAGCTTGAGGGGAATCATGGAGGACAGCAAGGTAAAATGTTGAAGCCCCCTCCTTTCTATGTTTCGTTAATCATTGGAAATCAGCTAGTGCAAAATTGCATGATAGACTCTGAGGCAAGTAGCTCAGTGATGCCTGAACAAATAGATGATCAGCTAGGGCTCCAGTATGAAACAATATCCAAAGGGGTAGTGCAGCTAGATGGGACAACAGTAGCAATAGTTGGAGTGATTAGAAACGTGAGTCTTACCTTGCATCCATGTCCAAATTTTGTTGTTTTACAAGATGTATCAGTCATAGACCTTCCACCACTCTTTGCCCTTTGCTTGTCGAGGGACTTCACAGCCAAGATTGGAGGATATTTGTCTACTGATTGGTCACACATGCTATTCAGAATGAGGTATGGAACCAAAGCTACAGTCAGGTCTGAACCTATTGCAAACTTCCATATTGAGCCTTACACTCCAAGTCAGATTAATGCCAATTACTCAGCATTTGATCAAGAAGATCACCCAAGCACTGATGAAGCTGACACCAAGGTTGGGAGCATCTCGGATCTAACTCTTGATGAATGGGAAAACAAGGTACATGCTTTTGATCCTTATCAAGAAGTAGAAGAATCTGAGCTAGGGGTTTATTGTATACCTGAAGAAAATCAGCCTATTCCTAGCATTACCAAGCCAAACCACAAGGATGACAATGAGGTATGGCAGCTGTTTTTTGATGGATCAAGGAGTAGACAAGGTGCAGGAGGTGGAGCTATGCTTGTTTCACCTCAAGGAGTAAAGTACTATTCAGCTTTTAGATTTCAGTTTGCATGCTCCAATAACACTGTTGAATATGAAGCCTTGGTGCAAGGGATGCATTGGGAAATCAAGAAGAAAATAAAGAACTTGAAAGTATTTGGTGACAGTGAATTGATTGTAAATCAGGTCAAGGGACAACATGCTGCCAAGAATGATCTACTCAAGTGCTACAAGAACAGGGTATGGTACCTCGTGGAAGATTTTGAGGGTTTTGGCATCAAATCCATTCCTAGGAAAGATAATTGAGCTGCTGACAGGCTTGCAACATTAGGGGAAGCCTTTGACATTGTGGAAAGCATTCAAAAAGATAAGGTACAACCAAACATCCATGTGATTGTGAGGCCTTTAGTTCCAGATAACAATGTCAGTTGGTAAGTATTTGAGAATGACCAACAAATCATCCATTTCTTGCAAGAAGAAGATAAGTTCTCAGCTAAGAATCAAGAAAAACTAGAACAACAGTATGGTGACCAAGTGGTACAGCTGAGAACTAACAAGCTACCAAAGGGACTTATCACTTTGGAGTCCATTTTTAATCCCAATGATCAGTTTAGGAAAGAGAAAGCAAACATTTAGGTCAAGAGAGAAGATTCAGTATCCATCTTGGTGGAAGAGAACAAACCATTGCAAATTGGAAAGATGACAACTGAGCAAGAAAGGTATGAGTTCATACAGCTGTGTCAAGATTTCCCTGACGTGTTTGCTTGGAGCTATGAAGATTTGAAAGGTTTCAATCCCAACTTATCTCAGCATACCATTGAATTGGATCCAAATACTAAGCCTGTCAGGCAGAAACAAAGACCAGTCAATCCACACATGGATCCTCTCATGAGGAAAGAATTGGACAAGATGATTGAGTCAAGAATCATATTCCTAATCAAGCATTCTAGTTGGGTTACCAAATTGGTTCCAGTCAGAAAGAAGAGTTGAGAGATCAGATTTTTTGTTGATTTCAGAGACTTAAATAGAGCATCTCTTAAGGACCATTACCCACTCCCTTCCATGGAGAAAATATTGCAAGTTGTGGTTGGCTCTGAGAGATTTTCACTACTTGATGGCTACTCAGGCTATAATCAGACTATGGTGAAGGAGGAAGACTAGTTCAAGACAACCTTCACAACCAAATGGGAAACTTTTGCATACAAGAAAATGCCATTTGGGCTGTCCAACGCTGGTGCTACCTTCCAAAGGGCAATGGACATGGCATTCAAAGGTTTGATTAACAATGTGGTGCTGATTTACCTTGATGATAGCACTGTTTTTTCCAAAAATGCAGCAGACCACCTCTCTCATTTGAGACAAGTTTTCATGAGGTGTAGGAAATTTGGAGTGTCTTTTAATCCTAAGAAGTGTATATTTCTTGCACATGAAGGAAAGCTCCTTGGCCATATTGTCTCCAAAGAAGAATTAGTAATTGATCCAGAGAGAGTCAAAGACATAAGAGCACTACCATTGCCAAGCCACAAGAAATCCCTTCAGAGTTTGTTGGGGAGGATAATCTTTGTTCAGAGGTTTGTCCTAGATTTTACAGCCCTTGTCAAGCCCATCACCAAAATGTTAAAGAAGAGCATGGCTTTCAAGTGGACAGTAGAAGGAAAGGAGAGTTTTGAAGCAATCAAAGAAGCCATTTCTCAAGCACCAACTCTCATCAACCCGGACTTCTCCAAGGATTTCATCCTCTATGCATTTGGAGGTAATGACACTATTTCTGCCATTTTGGTACAACAGAACAAGGATAATGATGAGCAGCCAATTGCCTTCTTCAGCTAGAGCCTAGATGACTATAAGGTGAAGTACTCTTTTATTGAGAAGCATGTGCTGGCAGTAATCAAAAGCTTGAAGAAATTCAAGCATTTAGTCTCGAACAACATGGTCTAGTTGCTGGTCTCACATGCTGGGGTTAAGGACTTCCTCCTCAACAAAGATTTGAATGAGAAAAGGGTAGGTTGGATCACCCGTGTCATGGAGTATGACATTGAGATCAAGATCACCAAGCTGGTAAGAGGGAAAGGATTGTGTGAGCAGTTGGTTTTGGGGAAGCAAAAAGAAGTATGCAATGAAGAATAGGTTGTTTTGATAGTCCAGGACAGCCATGAGCCAACTGGCAATCAAGAAGAAGACAATACTGCCCCCACTCCTTGCTGGAACCAAGGTATTATACACTTCCTAAGCATAGGCCTATGCCCCCCGGAGATGAACAAGACCCAAAGAAGACACTTCAGATTACACGCTATCCCATATGCCATTGTTGATGGAGTTTTGTTGAAGAAAGATGTGAATGGAGTGCTGCTGAGATGCATTAGCACAAATCAGATTCATAGGGTGTTGGAAGAGTTCCATGGTGGACCAGCTGGTGGTCATTTTGTACCAAGAGTGACAACTCTAAAAATCATGAAGGCTGGTTATTATTGGCCTAAAATTTTCAGTGACTGCTATGCATGGATTAAGAGGTGTAATAATTGTGCATTCTTCACAGGAAAAGAGAGACTTACTGCCCTTCCATTGCATCCAATCTCAGTTGACCAGCCATTCATGTAATGGGGTTTGGACTTCATTGGAGTCATTAATCCCAATTCAAGTCAAGGGCACAAATGGATTTTGACAGCCACGGACTACTTCACCAAATGGACTGAAGCAGTAGCACTCAAAGAAGCAAATGAGTCCAGCATCTTAGACTTTTATGGGGGGTTAGCAATCAGATTTGGTATACCTACTACAATAATCTCAGATAATGCATTGACATTCATTGGATCCAAGGTGACTAAGTGGGCTATCAAGAACAGGATCTACCTAAGCACTTCATCAAACTATTACCCTCAAGGTAATGGCTAGGCTGAGTCTACAAACAAGAACTTGTTGAGGATCATTAGGAGGACTCTTGATGAGAATCAGAGGTCTTGGCATACCAAACTGAAATCATCCTTATGGGCTAATAGGATAACTCCCAAGAGATCCACAGGTAACTATCCATTTAAACTTGTCTATGGAAGAGAGGAAATCTTGCCCATGTCACTTGAGTTTCCAACATTGGAAATCATGAAGTAATTAGAGTTACTAGAGTTTGAGCCCATGGAGGTGAGATATGCAGAGTTGATGGAGCTGCAGGAGGTCAGAAATTAGGCATCCCAAGCAATGGAAAAGGATCAAGCTTTGATAAAAAATACCTTTGATAGGAAGGCCAAGGATAGATCTTTTCAAGTTGGAGATCTAGTGTTGAAATGGGATGTGGATAGAGCAAAACTAGGAAGGCATTCAAAATTTGATGCCATTTGGAGTGGCCTATAAATGGTCATGAAGTGCAAGAACAACAATGCTTTCCAATTTGCCTCATTAGATGGTGAAGAACTGCAAATTCCAATCAATGGAATCTATCTCAAGTGTTGCTTCTAGAGGGAAATTTACCACCTTGTAAATATTAGATTAGATTTTCATTCCTCCAAGTGCTTTGCACATTGTTTTGCTGTAGGTTAGTTTTTCTTTACCTAAGTGCTTTGGCACAGCTTATTGTCCCTGGAGATGTTTTGTAGTCCTTGCTTCCATCATGTGATATTCCATCTTCCTCCTTGCACATTCTAAGTTAGTTGGGGTTCTAAATAGAATATTTGATGGCTCCGTGCCCAATGGACTGCTTCAGGTAACTGGTATTTTCATCTAGCAGGCAGATGACCCCTCTGAGTCGCCAAAATTGTTATCCAAAATGGTGCCCCAGCTCATTTTTGTGGCTAACTCCTTGTGTTCTTACCTCTCTTGTGCCTCAATCTACATTTTTTGATTTTTATGCACTCAAGGCTTTCTGGGAATGGCACCATCAGATAGAGCTCTCTCTCAGCTTTCTAGAAAGGTAAAGTTTGCCTCCTAACTCTTTATATTTTTCAAGTTATGGCTTGGCGGAGTTTTTGTGGAAAATTTTCCCATTTGAGGTGCGCAGCCAATAGGAAGCTGCCACATGGCAGAGGAGTTTGGGGAATTTTTGAAAAAAT
The DNA here is from genome assembly GCA_019776745.2 of Taxus chinensis. Classification (NCBI taxonomy): domain Eukaryota; kingdom Viridiplantae; phylum Streptophyta; class Pinopsida; order Cupressales; family Taxaceae; genus Taxus; species Taxus chinensis. Next base: position 93,553,454 of record CM034149.1, on the reverse strand, counting down.
TTCCAAAGACAAAAAAGAGGTAAAATTTAAAATTTTTTCCCGCTGATCTGTTTTTGGGCCGTTTTTGCCCTAAATCTTCAAACAGTCATATCTTTTGATCCAGAGCTCAGATTTTCACGTTCTTTATATCATTAGAAAGCTGTTAAAATTATCTACATGATTCCATGGTAAATTTCTAATTTTAGTTTATTTTGGAGAGAGAAAATTCAAAAACGGTTCTGGTACATGTCCATGGCCAGAAATGACATTTCAACAACCAAATTTAATACAAAATGGGTCGCATTCTTCTCCAGCATGGTAAAAAATGATAGGGTATGGGTTTGTAAGGTCCTCCATGTTGTTTTAATGTAGTTTCCATCAATGAGGAATGGGATCCCACATTTTTTATGTTTTCTCTCTCTTGGGCTCAACCCATGCATTGTAAAAGCCAGATTTGGATCATTTCTTGAGGGTTGAACACTTTTTGGCATTGAAAACTTCTTCTTTCACCTCCAACAAGTGATAGTTGTAAGAATCACACCTTTTTCATAGTTTGTAATAGGTTTATACCTCTTTGATGGTGGAATGCAAGAGATTTTTTCATGAAATTGACAGTGCAAACTCTGTGAATGCTTTCAGTCCTCTGTTTGTATTGTTTTACTTCATTTCAAGACCTCTAATTACATCTATCAACTTGTGTATGTTTTCCCTTGTTGCATTTCATGAATTTGTGTCTATTTATATGGCAAGAAATGTTTCACCACTCCTTTTGGTGCATCACCATCTTTAGTTTGGTTTCATTTTTACATTTTTATCCCTGTCTCCTTGCAATCTAGGCTAGAATTAGGATTAGAACCTCTGTAGTTGCACAAAATATAGATATAAATCAAAGGATTTTGAGGAACCAGGCTCTAATCTGGAGATTCCTCTCTCATTTTCACAAGTCCCACACTTGGAGAGAGGTTTCCATGTTGTGCAATCACACTGGATGCTCTAGAATCAACTAACAACATTAACTAAGGGACTTCTCTAAACATTGCATAGTTAAAGTTGTTCAATCCTTAGATTCATGGGAATTAGATGATTTTACTAACTTTCTATCCAAGTATAGTAAATCCTTTTCTTGGTCATATAGTGATAAGTCTGGTATCAATCCTAATATCACTATACACAACATAATTACTTATCCAGATGCTAAACCTATCAAATAAAAACTTTGTAGGATGCATCCCTGTCGTAGGTTTCCTTGTTAAATAAGAATTATAATTTTTACTCTATGATAATTTCATCATACCTATTGATTATCCACAAATGATCTCTAACATCATTCCCATAACCAAAGATTCATGTAAGTTATGTATCTGCACTAATTTATGGGATCTCAATCTTGCGTTCCATAAAGATGACTTCCCTTTACCGAACATCAATTAGCTAGTTGACCTAACAAGTGGCCATGAAATTCTCTCCCTCATGGATGGATTTTCTACTTATAATCAAATTCTCATCACTACCAATGATCAACATAAAACATCCCTCATCAACCCTTGGGGAAATTTTTTCTACCGCATCATGGTGTTTGGTCTAAAAAATGTAGAAGCCACTTATCAAGGTGCCATGACCTATATTTTTCATGACCTCCTCTAATATTGTTTTTAAGATTACATCAATGATCATTTGGGAAAATCTATCGGGCCCCTAGAGTATTGACTAAGTACACAAAAGCGCATGGGCACACAAGGTCTAGGTTGAAGGATGGGTGTGCAAGGAGAAGGCATGCAAGATAAGGTTCCAGGAGGTTCTTAGTAGAACCCATGATTCACACCCACAAGACAAGGTATCAAGACTTAGCCATATTTGGCATATCAGGTAGGACACGAGAAAAGAATGACTCGACTGCACATGTAGAGTGGATAAGGTACCAGCCTGGTAACAGGTTGGCCTAGGAAGGAATATATGGAAACTTATAGAAGACCATCATGGAAAATATTTGAGAGCTCAGGTGTGGAGGAGCATGCTCCTTGGAGGACCACATTTAGACACTTTTCATCAAATTTGATGCCGCAAAAGGATGAGTTAGAACTTTGGGATGCCTATAAATATAAGCGTCTATAGAAGAAAAGAAAAGTGGAATCAAATATAGAGAGATAAATAGAGAGCGGAGCTCTGTAGAAATGCCACAAGGAGTCATATTGGGTTGCGTAGATGAAATATAGGAGAAGGATGCATAAAGGGATTGGGGTTATAATTTTTTTTTTGAGAGCTAAACGATATGGATTCAGTTATGATGCATGACTTTGGTTTGCCATAATGTGGTGTTTCATAGTAAGTGTAATGAATGTAATGAGGTTACCAGGTTAATTGAATATGATCCTTCTTGGTTTGGATTCATACATGATTCTTCATAGTTACTTTTCATGTATATTTATAAGATGAATATGAATTCCTATGCATTTTCCTTTCTTTCTTGATTCAGTTCTTTTAATTCTATTAAAGTATCTCTATCTATAATGATTGTAATGATCTAGATCCATTATGAGCTCTATGATGTTAACATGTTTCATTCCCACTCACTTCCTTGAAAGTTTGGATCATACATGATGTTTTCCCACTCAACTCACATAAAAGAGAGATTCAGCACCTACGCATGCCTCGGGTGAGCGCCCAATGCCCACTGAGTGATAGGTCGGTGTGCATGGGGTTCCCTCACTCTGTATGGGTGTAAAAATGACTACATCTTAGTTCCATTTCTATGACCTCTCTTCAAATTTGTAGTGGGAAATGGAATACATCATCATTTGTGTAATAAGTGATGACAAAACACCTAACTTTGGAAAGTGTTGAATCATGGTTCAAAAGCACAGAGGATGAATTTACTTAGAGATTCAACATTGGACCTAAGTTTGATGCATGTAGATGGGTAGAAGAGAACCTCTACCATGAGTTATATGAATTTTTTTTCTTTTTCTTCCTAGTAGAACTGTATGAATGGCTCTTGGCATATGCGTCTAGATCAAGATGGTATTATAGATCACATGTGTGGACCCAAGAAGAATACAAGAGGCTGTAAGATACAAATCTGACATGGACTCGTGTTGTGGATCATTGGTTGAAAGGTGTGTTGGCTAGCTAAACTTTGAAGTATGCTATTTTAACATATTCTCGTGTGGAAGTTTCTGAGTTTGAGTTTTTGCAAGATCTCAAAGGATCATTTATACATGCTACTCCTCTAGCCATGAAGATATTGATTGTTACCTTGAGTTTAGAGGCATCTCTGATGGCCGGCTAAACTGTTCTAAGTGTTGGGAGAGGAAGCTAGAGTGGAGGAAGATGGAAAACATTGCGATAGAGAAAGAAAGGGATGAGAGATGACTCAAGTATAGTGAATCATGTGAAAGGGAGATTGCTAGACAACATGAGGTTTCAAGTGTGATGGATTTATAGTCACAAACTTGTGGGAAGAAATTGAGGTTCATGTATAGGACATGGAACTTAAGTAGTATGTGTTATCCCATCTTGGCAAGTGCATAAGAGAGACCCCTTTGAATTCTAATGAGATTTCGTTACACAGAGAGAGAAGATTCATTAGCACGCATCTAGACACACCTAGTCATAAGACCGTGGTGCTTGGTTTTCCAGATCAAGGGAGGAGTATCATTGAACCAGTTGGTATTAGTGGAAGTGAAAGATCTACACCTAGGAGATACAATTTTCCATTTCCTACTTCTACGGTTGTGTAGACTATTCCAGTATTCAGAGGAATTTTTAGACAAGGAGAAACTACACAAGGTATGGGTAATTCATTGGGGAGTGACATGGGACACACACCTGGTAGTGGTACAATCTCACATATGGTTGGCATGTAGTTGAACGAGATGTTGGGGACCCTAGGAGTGATGGGTTTAAGCCCATTACTAGTGGTAAGAGAATCTAGAGGTGGAACTAGTGGATCCAGAGGCACAAGACTTGGTGGATCTATTGGATCTACGGAGGAGGAAACACTAGAGGAAACTAGGGGTCTGGACCAGGAGGATAGGGGACACAACCACCTCCTCAAGTCTTCTTTGAGTTGTCTTTACATTTTCTAGATTCTAGGGTTATTGAAGATGTTGTGGAGTATGTTCACAAGTGTGAGTTTCTATAGCACGTAAAGGGGACCAAAACCCCGGAGTAGAAGGCTAGTCAGTTTGTAATGACATTTCAAGGGTATGTGCATAGCTTGTATACGAATTATGACCCCATCAGATGGTGGTAGATTACACCATGTTGAAAAATGCTTTCCTAGTAGAATTCCACATCGATTAGTTTGAATAGAAGAGCATAATCTCCCTTAAGGAAATCCAACAAGGAATGAAAGAGAGTGTGTAGGAGTATGATGCATGGTTTAAGACTCTCCTCTCAAAATTGTCATATGACATTCACCCTTCATAACATGCTTAATTGTTTTTTAAAGGGTTGATAACTCCATTTAGAAGAGATTTATCTCATAATACTTTCACACACCCACACGAGGTGTTGGAAGCTTCTCTACACACTAAAGTTGTTAGAATTTTTGTTAATGGTGTTAGCTCGTTCCTGTAAGCACAAATCGCCATTATGGCTAAGTTGCTAGAAAATTTATCTCTGAACTCAGTTCATGACAATCGAAGTGGAATGTGGTGTATAGATTGTAAAGTAGAGGGGCATGCCAAATATAGGTTCCCCTAGAGGATAGTATGCACCATATTAGTAGAGTGTGAGATTTTTCATGGGGACCATGATGCGAGTAGATGTCCCCTGTTGGAGCATGTAATGTGGAAGAATGTGTCTTACTATTGTAAGATATGCACCTCTATGACCCATGATACTAAGGATTGTAGGATTATTGACAAGATCCATGAGGCCATTAATCATGGTGTGATCTAGACTAGCATAGCCAGTAGTTCTAAGAATGATGACCACCATTATGAGGAGCGCCCAGAAGGAGGAACTCCTAGAAGGGGATTTCACGGAGGATTTTGTGGACATGGTAACTATAGAGAAGGAAGAAGTGAGTTCCCATGTGGAACCTGTTTTGATTGTGGGTCTATAGACCACTACAAGTGTGAATGCTTAGATTTATTACAGTTTTCATGGTGTGGGAAGAAGCACAAGTATGAGGAGTTCCATGAGTTATTTGAGCATATGAATCAACATCACCAAAAATACAAGGGCATTGTAATGGTGAGCATTACAAAAGATGACACACAATGGATGCCATGGGTGACATGTGATTCAGGCTTGGAACCTTTTATGGTAATAACAAGAGTAGAGGTTATACACGTAAAGGAAATACCAAGGCAAAAGAACTTGGTTTCAAGGTGAGAAGTGGTACATGGGAAGTACCCAGATCCAGCACATTAGAAGGAGGTATATCAAAATACCATGGACGTCATTCAAATTTTAAAAGGAGAAATCCAGTGTCTAAAGGATAATTCCAAGAGGGAGGATAAGAGAAGGAAGGTCGAGGCACCAAAGGATGACTTGGATGAGGTCAAGGAAGCATGTAAAATGCTAAGACAAGAGAATATTATTCTCTTGCTAGGAGCATGGTTGAGATATAAGGTACCACGTGTCGGAGAAGAGTGCAAGAGGTAGGTATTGCATATAAACCTTCCCCCTCATAGCCTTGACTATGATAGGGAGATCATGTTAAATGTGGTCGTGAATGGATGGCTCCTTAGTAATATCCTCATTCACATAAGCGCAGAATTCAATGTTCTCACTTTGTATGCATGGTATTAGATGGGAAGACTTGCATTACATCCACCTTCAAATGTGTTGTATATGGAAAAAAAATGAAGGTAATGTCGATCGGTTTCTTAAAGGATGTAGCTATCACCATTTAGGGAGCTAATTTTACTAGGGACTTTGAAGTCTTGGCACTCACCGAGGTAGACAATTTCCTATCATTACTTGGATGCCCATGGTGCTATAAGAACAATGCAGATCTTCAGTTCAAACAAGGGATGCATAAGCTTTGAAAATGAGGAGGAATGGGTCATCATGCCCCTGGCTGATAGAAAATAAACACCCTATATTGAACCTTTGGGAGAAGAGGTCTTGGATAGAATATTTGTGCACTCAATCAAGGATCTAGAGACAATGCATCCCATAGAGGTAGTTATCCAGTTTGAGGATGTTAAGTCCCTAAGTGACACCACCAGTATAGCGTGTGATAATTGGGTGCATGGGACCTATGAGTTAATTAGAACTCATTTAAAAGGATTGGTAACAAAGGTGATAAAGGTGATATAGTTTGGAGCTTAGGATGAAAGGAGCTACCTAAGTACTGAAGAGGATCTTTCCCTGAGGTATTTTTCTAGGAGATGGAAGCTTAGTGGAAGGAGGGGAATGATCAGAGAGATATGTTAAGTTACATCCTACTCGAAACTACTGTGTGTTAGTGGGAAACACATAGGAATAACCTCTTGAAATGGCACAAGGTGAGAATTTCCTTCTCTGTAAGGTTTTGTAGGAGTAACACACCCACAGCTATAAAAGAGTACCACGGTAAAGATACTGCTTCCTTCCATATCTAAGCATGTGAGATAGCCTATAACAGAAGCACAGAAGTGCAGAAGCATTACCACCTTCATTATGGGTTCATAAGTTATACTCCACCTTGTAAGGTTGTGCACATGCATGGTACATCAACTCGAAGATGCACCGTCAAATAGAGAATTGGTGAGAATTGGAGGTTAACCTCATTCAAACATTCAAGTTTTAGAGTAAAAATCCATGAGTACATAATTTATTGTAGGTTTTCAAACAAAATAGGGGATAGTGCTATGGTGGAAGACAAAATACAAGAATTACTAGGTGAACTTGGCCTAGAGACGCGCTTTGAGGAAGAAGAAACAAAAGCGATACAATTTAAGAGCGCATGTATGGAAAAAGACAAAGGGAAGATGGTATATTTTATTGATGGGGAAGAGGTGGAAAACTTAGATGTTAACCATTTAGTGAGGATACATGAGGTGTTAGACAGTTTTGATGAATGGGAATGCACCTATCATGAGCCATTAAGGACAAATAAGGTTAACATTGGCTTAGACAAAGAGCCTAAAGAGGCTATCATCAGAGACTATTGTTTGGAGGAGGAAGTCTCTAAGATCATTAATATTTTACGTGAGTTTGAGGATTTATTCCCGTGTGGGTATCATGAGCTTAAATGCATCCACCATTCCTTGAGGAAGATGAGGATAAAGCTAAAGTAAGGTGCACACACAGTCAGGAAAAAAATATACCGAATGAATATTAACTTGCGCGTGAAGGTCAAGGAGTAAATAGATAAGATGATAGCGTCGAGAATTATTGAAGCAGTTAAAGAGTTAGAATGGATAAGTCCAATAGTAATTAGCATCAAGAAGGTAAAAAGGATAAGGATCTATGTTAATTATAGGAACCTGAATGTAGTGTGTATCATCGATCCTTGCCTAACCCCATTTACTAAAGAAATCTTAGAAGGAGTGGTATGTCATGAGGTCTATTCTTTCACAAATGGATTCTTGGGCTATCACTAGGTAAGAATTGTAAAGGAGGACCAAAGGAAGATGAATTTCTCCACTGAGTGGGTAATTTTTTCCTATATAGTCATGCCTTTTGGGTTGAATAATGCCCTTGTTGTGTTCTCGCACATTGTGGTACAAGCTTTCTAGGATTTCATCCATAAATTCCTTCAAGTCTACCTGGATGATTGGATAGTATATGGGTTAGTGAAGGACCATTGTGACAACTTAAGGCTAATGTTTGAAAGGTGTCATAAGTTAAGGATATCCCTCAACATTAAGAAATGTGTCTTTACTACCCTATTTGGAACATTATTAGGGCACATCATATGTAAGGAAGGCCTACTAGTATATCTCACAAAAGTTGCAGTAATTTTGGGATTGAAGGAGCCTATTGGTCAAAGCACGGTGTGTGGATTTATTAGGCATATGGGGTAGTACAAAATGTTCATCAAGGGGTATGCCAAGATAGCTACGCCTTTAGAAGAGTTACTTATACATAAGAGTGCCTTTCATTTGGGAGAGGCACAACAAAAGGCATTTGACACTTTGAAGGATAGCATTGTCACCACGCCCATCCTACATTTCTCTTCTTGGGATAAGCCTTTTCCATGTTCATGTAGATGCCTCAGGGACCGTCATTGGAGTAGTAATTGCACATCCTGGTGAGCGGATTATTGATTATCCTTTGTGCTTTACAAGTAGGAAATTAACACCATCAGAGTAGAATTATACTACAACTAAGAATGAGGCATTATCGATGATCTACGTGCTTCATAAATTTAGACAGTATTTGTTGGCAACCCCTTTTGTATTTTACATGAGCCATATGGCATTGAAATACTTGGTGGACAATCCCATTCTACAAGGCTATATATGTCGGTGGGTACTATTGTTCTAAGAATTTTAGTTCATCATGGTTGTTAAACGAGGAAAAAGTAATTATAGACCTAATCATTTATCTACGATTGATTCAGGGGAGGATGTGTAGAGCATTGAAGACACCATGCCAGATACACAATTATTTAGGTTACGGCACATGCCCTCAGATTTGGAGGACATTGCTATATTTCTCAAGATAGGTGTGGCACCAATCAAAATGAAGGCATTGGATAAGAAGAAGTTGGCCATACACGTTACGCCCTACATGTTAATTAGTGTAGATCTGTAAAAAATGGGTCATGATGAGGTTTTATGTCGTTGCATGCTAGAACATGAGCACATTACAATTATGGAAGAGGTGCATGGTGCCATTGTAGGAGGACACTATGCGGGAAATGAAACCACATGGAAGATTCTGCTCATAGACCTTTGGTGGGAGACCATTTATCAAGATTGCATTGATTTTGGCAAGGCTTGTGACCATTGCCAGTGCCTTGGAAAACCTAGGAAAAGCGATGAAATTCCCTTACGACCAATAGCCAGTGTGAAACCATTTGAGAAGTGGGATGTCAACTTTGTCAGACCAATCTCACTAGTGATGCGAAGGACTGGTTCATGATATATCCTCACTTACACTGATTATTTGACAAGGTGGGAAAAGGAAGCACCTACAAAGGATTGTACAGTGGCTACCGCTACTAGATTTTTATGGGAAAACATAATCAATAGGTATGGATGCCCAATGAGTTTGAAAAGTGATAGAGGTACACACTTCCTCAATGAAATGGTCAGGTTTCTGCTAGCAGAATTCATGGTGGCCCATCACAAAACTACTTGCTATCACCCTCAATAAAATGGAACTGCTAAGAGATTTAATAAAATACTTAGCCACACATTAACTAAGATCTATGATGTTGGTAGAAAAGATTGGGATGACAAAGTATAAGTCATTCTTTGGGCATAAAAAAACAACCTACAAGAGGCTGAATAAGGCCACACCTTTTTAATTAGTGTTTTACATGGAGGGTTTCCTACTAGTTGAATTCATGTTACCTTCTCTACATATAGTGCATGTAGGAAGATTTTCCAATGAATAAGCGCTGGAAGAAATAATTGTCAAGTTAATATAATTAAACAAAAGATGATCACTTGTCAGGTGGATCCAGAAGATGTAAAAAGTAAAACAAAAGGCATGGCATGATCATCACATTAATAAAAAGAATTTTACGGTTGGGAAGATGGCCTTACTATATGATTCAAAGTTTCTGTGCCATCCTAGGAAGTTGAAGGTGCATTGGTTGGGTCCCTACATCATCTTGTACATCCTTGATTCATGTGCATGCCAGTTATAAGCACTGGATGGGATGATATTTCCTGGACACTTCAATGGGAGTAGGATGAATCCCTACTATAAATAAGTCTTCTTGGTGTTTGTAAATAAGGCAGTGTTGCCAGTTATTTTAGGATTTCCCTTAATACATTTTTATTTTCTTGTGTTTCCATTTCTCATTGCTATTTTTTGTTGTGCCTTAGGTGGTGGTAATCTCATTACTTTTTAAAGGTTGTGAATGCATAGAGGATCGTGCATAATTTTAGTGTGGGGTAGAGTAAGGTGGAAGAAATTGAACTGTGAAGCAGCAGGAAGGATTGCATTGGAAAGCCTGGTTGGATGGCCCTGGGAAAGGAAGTGCATGAGAGGAAAGGTGAAAAAGGATGGTTAGTGTTAGGGTAAGGCTACATTGGGGATCCACATACAAGAGAGGAAGAAGTGTAAAAGAAACACGAGGTAGGTGAGAGAAAAAAGCATGACAGAAGTACCTTCAACATTGGTTACACGCACACAAGAGCCTTTTGTCAGGATGCATTGGTTGTGTACCAAAAGGTTGGATAATTGTCTACACAAGGTTGGCCATATGAGTTAAAGCGCTAAAGACTGATTTGGTTAAAAAATCCACATTAAGTATTAAAGTATGGTGGTAGGTGAAATGGAATTTAATGCTAAAAGTGGGAAAAACTATAAATATAAAGTTGGGCACTTCATTATTTACTTTGTGAATACAAAGAAGGAAGAGCTTTTGTGAACTAGGGTTTCCAGAGTTAATCTGTGTGAAGAAAAAATGGAAATATTTAAATTGTGAGTGACTAGTTTGTATCTTCAAATCAAAAGGGAAGTAGTTCATGGGCATAGAGAAGGTTGTGGAGAAGTGTCATCTTTTTAAAGGGATATTCAAATTAGGGTTTAGTAGCTAGGGCATGGGTTGGAAAAGGAGTTTCTTCACAAGATCAAGATTTAAACTTTGAAAAGATAGAAGAGAAGAGCTAGGAATAAAAATTGAAGTGCAGAGATAACCTACATAATGGCACCTAAGAAACCAACAATAACACTTAAAAAGGGCAAGGGAAAGAGAAAACATCAAGAAACCGCCGTAGGTACCAATGAGGAATGGTATGTAGAAATGTAGTACCCAGATGGGGTTTTTCTCAGGATGGAATGGGAATCCCACTTAAGAAAAATGATAGTATGTGAATACAATCATCACAAAAATGTGATTGAAAAGGAAATGACGCCGGATTTAGTGCACCCAACTAACCAGAGAACACCTGACGGGTTACCAATTTATAGCAACTAAGTGAAGGTGAAGTTAGAGATGGTGGGTTTATTACAAATCTATGAGTTTCCCTACTTCAGAAAGCTAGAGTGCCTCTATCAGTGGCTAATTTTGCATGTACATGAAGACCACTTTAACTTTGCGGGGCATAAGATGCGCATAACCCCTCAACTAATTTTAAAATTCACAGGCCTTATCTATGAAGGAGAATATATAAAGGAATATCTATGTGACAAGGAAGTAATTAAGGAAATAGTTTCCATGTATGCATAAAAGAAGGGGTCAAGGTACTTTGATATCATAGATATCTAAGACCCATTGATGAGAATGGCCACATGCCTAATAACAAAAATCAACGTGCAAGAAAGATGGACACAGATAAACAAGTCCTGGTTCAATGTTTGTAGAAGAATATCATAGGGCACCATCTACAATATGTCCACAGACATTTCAGATGAAATTATCACTAGTGCACAAGAAAGAGACAAGATTCCCTTTAGTAATGTCCTCTTAACCATTGTGTTCTCATAGATTAGAGTACCAAATGTAGTAGAAAAGTTTGTTTTGGAGTACCTAGAGGAAGACCCCTTGCCTAATTTTTTTTTAGAAATACCCTTGTGATAGCATGACACTCATTCACAAGGCACATATTGAAAAATAGTATATGTGCTTAAGCTATACATTCGGGGTATAATGGAGAATACCAGAACAACTACTAGCAGGAGAAGCTGAGTTCACTATATACCAACACTTTTTATTGGTAGGTTCAAGTTAACTGATGAAACCATGAGCCCATGGTGCAAGCTTCCATTCACCTTCACAACTCAATACTTCCAGGTAGGAGTTAACAGATTCAAGGAGTCCAAGAAGTTAAAGCTTGACCTCAAAAGTTTAGACCGGAACCACAAGGAGATGCGCATAACGTTGGTCTACCCCAACAAGAATGCGTACATGGAAAATAATGTGTCACATGAAGTCCAAATGGTAAAACCCCTAACTATGATTATTGCAAAGAGGTTTGCAGTGCATGTATACCTTTGGATAAGGCCCAAGTTTGAGAAGGGTGCTTACCTTGAAAATGAGATATCTATACTCGAGGACCTAATAGGTAGGAAGAAGACTGTGCCTAAGAAGAAGGAAACATAGGAGATAAGGAAAAAGACACCAAGTGCCCAAAAAACAAAGGAAATAAGTACCTCAGGAACAAGCGTTAGAACAAGTACTTACATGTGCAAGAAGAGGTCCCTAGTAAAAGATGAGGTGCTAACACAGGAAAAGCTTATCATAGAGGAAAAATCACCAGAGGAAGAGGAAGAGAAACCAGAGTCTCTTATACTAGAATCCCCAATTGGGAAGAAACAAAAGGTGATGGAGGAAGTTGGCTCAGAGGAAACAAAGAGCTTGGAGAAATACACTGGTGAGAAGGATGATGATGAAGAAGATGAATCTAAAGAATACCAAGAACCACTTCTCCTCAGCGTGCAGAGTTCAGAAGAAGAGGGAAAAGAAGAAGAACATGATTTCCTTTTCATGTGACATAAGGGTAGCTAGGAGGATGAAGGAACCTAGGACATAGGAGGAAGTGAAGAGGTTGGCACATAGGATCAGAAAACTCCAAGCCTCACGAAGGAGAAAAAAAACAAGGTGGTAGAAAAAGAAGCAACAAAAATCATTGAGGCCTTGGTGGAACAAGAATTTGAGTGCAGCGTTGATATGGTGATGGATGAGGACAAGGAAGAAAGTGTAGGTAAATATCATGACAGTGTGGGAGGCCCCAGTCTATCGGTAACTATTCCTAAAGGTACGTGCACAAGAGGAAAGAGCATGGAGATCTAGGGGCCAAGCATGAGCTACATTAATGATCCTAGCAAGGTTTTGCATGTGTGCTTTGAAAGCATGGTCCCAGCATATCAACTCTTGGAAATGAAGTTGGTTGATGAAGAAGGTACATACCCTTAGACAAGGAATATGATTTCTTTGGAAATTGAGTCCCACAATGACAAGCCATAGTTCGAGGTAAACCAGGGGGCATTAATGGAAATGTTTGGGTAAAAAGGAGACAACCCCTTGGTAAATTCTCAACATCGTTTAGATGAGTAGATATGAAATGCACTCAATAAGGTCTCAGTTGAGGTTGAAGCTAGGATCTTTAGACAAAATGACAGGGTAAAATTTCTAGAGGAAGAGTTAGAAAAGAGGGAAGACGAGATAGATAGAAGCACCAAGAATTTGAAGTAGGAGGAACTAATCAGCACATAACTAAAATGTGAGCTTAGGGAAGAAAAGGAAAGGGTGCATGAAGTTTATAAGAAATTTTAATCCATCACTGATGTAATTTTTTTGAATCATCCAGACCTTGCACCACCTTCATAAAAGTATGGATCTTCCCTTGAGTTCCTTGAAGACTTAACGTACATCCTCACCATGGAAAGACAACCTCTAGCCTTAGAATCCATGGAAGAAGTAGTAATGCACCTGGAGAAGGAGGATAAATTGAAGGTAGTAACAATCATGGCTGAATACAATAAATTCCTTACTGATGTAAATATTTTTTCCCATACCGTTGAGGCTACATATAACAACTATGCAGACAAAGATAAATTGGTAGGTATTATGGTCGCCAACTATGAAGGAGAGCTTAAAGAGTTATAAGAAAAGAACAAAGGGAACATAGCATAGCAGGATATAATCCTAGCTAAGGTTGAAAAGAAGTCAGAAGCTATTGAAGCTCTAAGGGGTACAATCAAGAACTAGCTAAAGGAGCTATACCCAAAAATTACTAGAAGGATGGACACACTTGAGGATGTGGGCAAGGAGTTGGAAAAAATTGTTGACACTATGAATGCTCAGGGATATGGACTGAGTTTTGGGGAGATAAGCACCCCAGTCGGTGACTTGTGCCAGAGAGCACAAAATGAATTTGATTCCTGAAGCAAGTTGGAGGCCAACTTGCAAAAAGATTTTCATATCTTGTTGTAATAATGTCATCATTTCCCCATTCTTTCTTCTTTCCTAAATTCTTCATCCCCTTATTCTTTTCCCAAGACGTTAAGTCTATTTTGATTCTTTATTCATTGGATAAGTGTTCCCATAGGTAGAGAATAGGTGTAGTGTGGGGTGATGTTGGGCCCCTAGAATATTGACTAAGTGCACAAAGGCGCATGGGCACGCAAGGCCTAAGTTGAAGGATGGGCACACAAGGAGAAGGTGCGTAAGGTAAGGTTCTAGGAGGGTCTTATTAGAAACCATGATGCATACCCATAGAACAAGGTCTTGAGACTTATCCATATTTGGCATATCAGGTAGGACACGAGAAAAGCATGACACGATTGCGCATGCAGAATGGATAAGGTGCCAACTTGATGATAGATTGGCCTAGGAAGGAATATGCCCTACGTTAGAAGCTTCTAGAAGACCATCATGGGAAAAAGAGGAGAGATTACACCTAGAGGAGCATGCTCCCATGGAGGACCACATTTAGACACTTGGCACCAGATCTGAGGCCGTAGAAGGATGAGTTGGAACTTTGGGATGCCTATAAGTATAAACACCCACAGAAGAAAAAAAAAATATGGAATTGGATATAGAGAGATCAATAGAGAGTGGAGCTCTACAGAAATGTTGTAAGGAGTCATATTTGGTTAGGTAGATGAAATATAGGATAAGGATGTGTCAAGGGCTTGGGGTTGTAAAATTTATTTTTGAGAGCTAAATGATATGGATCTAGTTATGATGCATGACTTCAGTTTGACATAATGTGGTGTTTTTTAGTAAGTGTAATGAATGTAATGAGGTTACCAAGTTAATTGAATATGATCCTTCTTAGTTCAAATTCATACATGATTCTTCATAGTTCCTTTTCATGTATCTTTATAAGATGAATATGAATTCTTATGCATTTTTCCTTTCTATCCTGCATGTGCCTCGGGTGAGTGCCCAATGCCGCTGGGTGATAGGTCAGCACGTATGGGGTTTTCTTGTTCTTGGTGGGTGTAAAAATGAATACAAAATATAAATGATGCAAAGACAATCTTATTATCCTTGAATCCATATTTACTCTCCTTATTCAATATTTCCTTTCTCTTAGTTCTACAAATTGTGTATTTTTTGTTATCACTAGAAAACTTGTAGGATTCATCATATATATATGAGGTATTGAAGTAGAACCAACCGAATTTAAAGAAATTATTGAAATTCCTCTTCCATCTAATTGATCTATAAACTCTTTAACTTTGGAATTATCCAAAGAATCTCAAAATAAATGTTGTTGTTCTACTTTCTATTAGAAAATGACAAAGATAGCTAGTGAATGAATTATGCTTATGCTTAGAATCCACAATTACAGGAAAAGAAAGAATTTAAGCTCATAAACACCAATAAATTTTATGCTGGAAACCTCTAGAGGAGGAAAAACCAATCAGGAAGGGAAATTTCTCTTTCTTCCCACTTTTACTAGCCAATTTAAAATAACAAGTAAAATTTTTATAATAAGTATGAAAGAGAAGTAGATAATATCTCACACTTCCTCCCAAATACTTGCTTTCTCTATCTCAACATTCCTTCATTATACAAAACAAAATTCTAGCACTAGGGACTTCTTGCTCACTTGCTTTCATGATTTGATGCCCCTATTCTCTTCTACAAACATGTATTTATAGCCTTTCTCATGTCCTCTTGTGCACTGGAAAATGGGAAAGGTCATAGAGGAGAAGAGACATGGAAAAGCTTCCAAATTTTTGGTTGTTCATTTCATATTTTTATTTTCTATCTGAAAGATCCAAGACCAACACCCAAAGTAGACTAGTGGTCCCACGACCGCCACCCTGGTTGGGAGGAATTTTTGTAACCACCACTCTGTATAAAGCGGCGATCCTGTTACTATAAAGATAGAACCTCTGTGTACTATTTTTCCTTCTTTATTTTGATTGATTTGATGAAGTAGAGTCATTTTGGATCCCTATGGATCAAACCTCCCCTACTTAGGAGGATTTTTGTCCAAAAAAATCTTAATGGGGGAGTAGATGAAGAATTAATTCTCTCACTTACTCCTTTGAGTACCACCAGGCCTGCGTTGATGTCTTTTATTTTAGTCCAATTTTCCAAGACTCCTTTGGAATTCTCCTAGTCTCTCTGACCTTCTCCTGCAACACTACATCCTCCTCTAATTCACCTCATGAGTCCAAGACTCAATTCTCAATGGAAGGTAGCAACTGTATTCCTTCATCTTCATCTAGCATGGATGACTCATATAGGTGCAACTTCCCACAATTTATTACAGAGTACATCCTCATAAATGAAAGAAAATCAAGTCAAAAATAATTTTCTCCAACCTTCTCCAGTATGGTGAATGGTCTATATCGTAGTGGCTTGATCTTTCGTGATTGACCTTGTAGTCTCTCCTTGCTCAAGTAAAGCCAAACTCTATCTCCAACATGAAGCTTATGTTCTCTCCTATGCTAATCATGCCTAGCTTTGTACTTGGCTTGAGATTTCTCTAGATGTTCTTTGACTTTGAGATGGATTTTCCGAATCCTATCTATGAATTTTTTTTCTCTAGTCACTTCTATGTCTTGTGTCTCATCCTCATCATGCTATCCAACTACTATGTCCAGCGGATTTGTAGGTAGATATCCTAGGCATGCTTCAAAATGTGACTTTATTTTGGATGTGTGTACTTCTCAGTTATAGGAATGTTGAATGTAGGCTAAGGACTCATTCCAAGTCCTTGGGTATTTGCTGTTATACCCTTTGATCAATTGTACCAAAGTCCTATTCACCACCTCTATCTGTCCATCTATTTGTGGATGGAAAGTTGTGCTCCTCTGTAACATGGTATTCTTCTTTTTCCACAAATTAGTCCAAAAATTCCCCAAGAATTTGAAATCCCCGTCATAAATAATAGACTTTGGCAAACCAAAATGCACCCATACATTAGCAAAGAAAATATCTACTACCTCATGCGCTTTTATTGTCTTTTTACATGCCATAAGAATACACATCTTATTGAATCTATAAGCAACAACATAGAGATATTCATGGCCATGTTTAGACATAGGTAATCCTCCTACAAAATCCATATAAATTTCCTCCCATGGATGAGTAGGTACTAAAAAAGGAATATACAAACCTTCCTTCCTAGTCTTAGGCTTACCGGTACAAAAAAGTTTACATCCACGTATAAATTTTGATACTTCTCATTGCATATTTGGCCAATATATGTACCTTTACAAGTGGACTAGGGTCTTACCAACACCAAAATGTCCTGCTAATTTCGAGGTATGTGGTTCCCTCATCAATAAAAGTCTTTCTTCTTTAGGAACACAAAGCTTCCCCCATCGGTAGAGTAGCCCATCCTTGAGATAACAATCTTCAATCCATTTCCTCTCAGTCCCTTGGGACTGTAACTGCTGAAATGTCACCCCAAAGTCTCTGTCCTAGGCATATGCCTCTCCATAAGATTCCTTCGTGAAGGGATCATCCTGAGAGATAGTGGACAAATAGGAAAACTTCTCCTATGTGGGTGGCCTAAACAACATGTCTGCCACCAAATTTGTACTACCCTTTTTGTATTTGATCACCAAATGGAACTGTTGAAGGAACCCCATCCATTTGTAGTGCCTTCACTACTATAATTTAGATTGTGCTTGCAAATACTAGAGAGGTTTGTGGTCAGTGTGCAAAATAGTTTCCTTACCCAATAAATAATGCTTCGATTTTTTAATTGCCTGAACTGTTGCATACATTTCCTTATGATATACTAAATATCATTTAACTGTTGAAGTGAAAGTTTCATAATGATAACATATAGGTTTACCTCCTTAAAGAAACACTACACCCATAGTGTAATCACTGATATTTGTTTCTACTTCAAAAGGATGTTGTAAGTAAGGAAGAGAAAGTACTGGAGCATGGTGTTGATCAAAGAACACTTGATAGAAAGAATATGAGAAGTCCACGCATGAAAGCATGTCATATTCAAAGGCATGAATAGATAGGGAGAATATGCGTGTGGGGGAGAAGTTCATCTTTCTGGACTTAGCCGTTTTTCACTCATGAAGGTCTTTTTATAGAGATGGTGTGAAGAGCATAGAAACAAGGAAAATATGTGCACACCATGCATTGGCTATTTTTGGAGGATTGGATATAAAGAACTTTGCATGGACATAGGAAGGAAATAGATCTTCTACTGTCAGTTAGCGAGCAGTAGTCTATTTTTAGTGTACATGCATGTGTGGATAGTTTTGTAACGGTGCGTGGCTAACAATAGCAAGTGACCTATTGTGGGTATAGATAAGTGGAGAAGGGGAAGTCCCCACCCTTATATATATGTAGTGAACTGCATACTAGATACAAAGAGAGGTATGATTTTGAATACACACACATATAGATAAGTACATACAGAGAGAGATTATGTTGTTACACGCATACTAATATTACTATGATAAAGCTTATGTATAATTGTTATCTTTAATATAATGGAGGATATTGGATGAATTCAAGTGTTAGTTCTATGTGTATCTAAATGTAGTATGTTTTTTATCTCATCATGGTTAATGCTTAATTCTATTCTCCCTTAGGTATAGATCTGGTATTCTCTATAGAATGATGTGTTAGTAATGGAACTATATGTGTTAAGTATTCATCATGTTAGCGTCCTGCAACAAGAACCTTGAAGAGGGACCTAATACCTTTGCACACTTCAGGTGAGTGCTTAGTCTAGGCTGAGTGATGTGCCAATGCGACTAGCATTTTATTGGATTTGTATCTCTGAATTCTAGGCTGCATCATTAGTTCTATTACCCAGACCTCTTTTTCAGTTGTTTTTAGGATGGTTCATGATGAAGATATACTGGTTGACCTTAGCAAGTGTTGAAGAATGGATACATGATCTAGAAGAAGAATACACACGGTGATTCAAAATTGGATTTGAGTTTAACGCATGCATGTGGGAGGAACAAAATATCTATGACAGTTTATATTAGAGATTTTTTGCTATCTTTCTAGTATAATTATACGAGTGGCTGATTGCTCATACATCTAAGTGGAATTGGAGGTATCACGTACTTATTTGGATGTAGGAAGAATCCCAAGCCCTTTATGATGCTGATATGATTTGGAATAGAGCTATGGATACATGGTTCCATGGTTTCTTGAAAAATTATATCTTGGAATACTCAATTTCCACTTATTCGTGTTTAGAATTAGTTGAATTCCATTTTTTACGATATCTAAGGAGAGCTTACCTATAATGAATTCCTCTAGCGATCAAGATCCTGATGATAACCTTGAATATGAAGAGTAAACCAATGGCTAACTAAACCTCACCACGTGTGGGGGTAGGAGTAGGTTTGGTGAAAGATGGTAGAACTAGCAACATAAAGGTAGAGAGAGGAAATGAAGCATACGTATAATGAGGAACCCAAGATGGAGATAAAGAAGTAGCGTAATGTTGTAGAAAGTATGGCATTAAGGAGAGAGATGGCTCATGAAGGATTTGAAGCTCACGTAGAAGATGTGGAGCCAGAGCATGAGAAACTCCCCAATAGGGGAAATCATAATAGGGATCCCCTCAGCCTCACGCAGAAGCATGCCAGAAAAGACTACCTGGGCCGTGAGTGCACATCTAAATCCATGTGGTAACCTTGCCCTTGCATTTGGTTTTTTAGTATCTAGTACAACAAGTAGTCAAAAAGCTAGTTCAAGCATTGGGAGAGTAGGAGTGAGTCTTATAAAAGACAGTGATGAAAGCAAAAACGACTTTGTTGTTATACAAGAGTACCTTTTTGGGTGTATCATCAACATATAATACAAGCATGCTAATTTTTGGATTAACTTATGGGAGTAATAACACTTCACAAACTGTCAGGATACATTTTAATTCTATTGTTGGGACATAGGGAAGTACATCTTCTGGTCCAACCCTAGCTACAAGTTTGAGATCAGGAGGCATAGGTAGCTTTGGTTCAGGCTGATCTAGAGGTTCTAAAGGTAGGGGAAACATAGGAGGCTCTTGATCAGGTAGGAAACGTCCAAACTAACCCCAAAATATTTACATGGAAATGTATCTTCATCTTCCAGAGTATAGGGGCATAGAAGATGCTACTCAACATGTGCACATGTGTGAAATATTGTGGTGTACAAAAGAAATCACAACTTCTGAATTGAGGGCAAGCCAATTTGCCACTATGTTACAAGGGTGCACACACAGTTGGTATATAAAGTTTGACCTTGATCAGACTTGCATAGATTATATAGTTTTAAAGGATGCATTCCTTAAAGAGTTTCATATCCCTGAGTTTTAGTAGAAGAGTATAAGTGTGCTCAAAGATATTAAGCAAGGCACTACTGAAAGTGTTAAAGAGTATGATGCATGGTTTAAAACATTGTATCAAAGCTTTCTTATGAAATACACACAAGCCAACATGAACAATGGTTAATTGGGGGCTTGATTACCCCTTTTAAGAGGGCATTATCACATAATACATACACTGATCTGTGTGAAACACTTGATAGAGCCTTACACATTAAGGTAGTTGGAAGCATAGATAATGGGGTGAGCCCATTTTTAGAAGCAAAAATAATAGTAATGGAAAAATAGTTGGAGAAACTATCAGCCAATTTAGCACATGAGACGTGCACAGGGATTTGGTGTACAAATTGTGAAGTAGAAGGTCACACAAAGGATAGTGTCCCTCACAGAATAGTACGCTCATTGCTGATGGATTGTGAAATATGCCACTTAAATTGTGATGCTAGCCTCTTCCCATTATTACAATGAGCGATATGGAAGAACATTTCAAGCTACTTTAGAATTTGTAGGTCCACAACTTATGACATAGAGGATTGCCAACTGATTGGACACATCCATGATACTATAGATATTCGTGTACAGTAGAATTTTTTTTTAAATAACTCTAAGGGCTAGAAAGAGCATCAAGACCGAGAGCACAATCAAGGGATCTATGATTGAAATGAGGGGAATTTTGAAGGTAGTTGTGGAAAAGGTCGAGGATATGGTGGTGGATTCAAACGACGAGGCCGTGGTGGTGGAAGAAGTGAGTTTCCTCATAGAACATGTTATACATGCAGATCTCTTGACCACTATAGGCATGAATGTCCTTAGAATATTACATGTTCTTTCTGCAGAAAGAACCATAGCTATGAAGAGTGTCTAGACTTATATGAGCATCTGAGTAAGCAACATAAACAAGAAAACAAAGGCCCAGTGATGGCTAGGATACAACACGTTGTGGAAAATCAATGGATTCCCAAGATGGAAGAAGAATATGAGGTACTAAAAGTGAAGATCATGACCCACGTTGAGGCAGCACATGCCAGGGAAGCATTACAGTAGAATCCTACCATCACTAAGAATTAGGATCTTCATGCATAGTACGCAGATCCTGCCTATCATAAGGAGGTTTATTAGGAAACTATGGAAGTTATAAGGAATCCTTAGGGTGAGATACAGTACTTGAAGGAGTAAAAGAAAGCATCAGAAATGGTCCAAACTGATATAGATGACTTGAGGGAAGTGTGTAAAATGTTGCACCAGGAAAACATCATTCCATTGCTAGGGAGTTGGTTAAAAGGAAAAAGTATACGCACAACTATTGAGAATGGAAGGTAGATCCTACATGCAAATCTCCCTCCTCATAGCCTAGATTATGAAAAAGAAATCACACTTAATGCTGTTGTGGATGGGTGGCTATTAAGTAATATACTGATTGATATAGGTGTAGAGGTCAATGTTCTTACCTTGGATGAATGGGTAAAAATGGGAAGACACCCATTGCATCCATCCTCTAATGTATTATTCATGGCTAATTAGAATAAGGCCACTCTTATAGGAGTTTTGAAGGCTGCATCCATTACCATATAGGGAGCCAAGTTCACTAGAGACTTTGAAGTCTTAGCGATGAAAAAGTCAGATAGCTTCCTAGCTCTATTGGGGAATCCTTGATGCTATGCAAATAATGCTAATCTTTGGTTCAACAAGGGCTATACCAGTTTTGAAAATAAGGAGGAAATGGTAATTATCCCTTTAAAAAATGGAAATTTTGCACCCTATGTTGATCCCTTAACTAAAGAAGATCTGAATAGGATTTATGTACACACCATCCAATATCTAGAGATGATTAAACCAACCAAAGAAGGACTAATTTAGTGGGAGGATGCACAATCTATTAGTGATACTACAAGTGTTTCTTGTGATAATTGGGATCACAACACTTATGAGTTGGTAGGGCACAAAGTAAAGAGAATATTCCCTCGAGGAACAAAACTACGTTATGTCGGGAGGATAGGTAACAACTCGGTACCTTATTACATAGGAGAAGGGGATCCCATGGTATTCATGTGTGCCATGGAAGGTGGATGGATAGACCCACTAGAAAGAAGAAATATGCTATCATATACACTATGTGGGACAAAAACACACTAGTGGGTAGTGCATAGGGATAATCTTGTTGGATGGAATGAAATTGGGATTTCTCTTACTACTAGGTTCTTTAGGAGCAATGCATCTACTCAAATATGTATTTATCATGGTAATCTACCTGTTCAACACCACGTTCAGAAGTTTGAGAGATTCTGCATAGAAGGTTAGGAAGCTTTACCACCTTTGTTATGGGTGCACCAGTTTTATTCCACTTTATAAGGTTGTGCACGTGCTTTGTATGTCTATGCAAAAATCCATAGTGAAACTAGAAATTGGAGAAATTTAATTACAGAAATGGCCCAGACGTTTGAATTCTTCTCTACGAATCCTCTGGTGGAAGAAGCATTAATAGTTATCTAGCGCTTAACTATGGGGGATAGTTCCAAGGCTGAAGAACTCCTTCAAGAGTTATCAGATAAAGAATACTCAAGAGAACATCTTGACAAGGAACTAGAGGCCAATGCAACATTACTTTAATGCACTTGCCTTGAGAAGGAGAAAGGAAAAAAAGTCTACCTAGTGGATGATGAAAAAGTAGATAATCTTGATGTAAACCATTCAGCAGGAAGGCATGAGGTATTGGATAGTGTGGATAAGACCACGTGCACCTATCATGAACTCATGAAGACAAATTGGATGAATATTGGAATAGGTACTGAGCCTGAGGAAGCCACAATTAGAGACTATTGGTTAGACTCTGAAGTGGAACATAGAGTTAATAAGGTATTACATGGACCTATTTCCTAGGGGGTACCATAAACTTAAGGCATGCATTAATCGTTAAGGGAGATGAAGATAAAGCTTAAAGAGGGTGCATGCCCAGTTATAAAGAGACCTTACAGAATTAACCTAAATTTGCATGAAAAGGTCAACGAAGAGATTGATAACATGTTTAAGCTAGAATTATCAATCCCCTTGATGAGTTAGAATGGGTTATTCCAATGGTGATCAGTATCAAGAAGGATGGATAGATTATAATATGCATGGACTATAGGGATCTGAATAATGCATGTGTAACTGATCCATTCCCTATGCCATTCACTAAGGAAATACTAGAAGGAATTAGAGGGCATGAAATATATTTGTTTACATATGTTTTCTTTGGGTACCATCAGGTTAGGATTGCCGAAGAGGATCAAGAAAATACTACATTTACTACTGAATGGGGTAGCTTTGCCTATAATGTAATGCCCTTTGTTCTGAAAAATGTGCCTATTGTATTTTCATGCATAGTTGTCCAAGCATTCAAGGAATTCAATCACAAATTTTTACCGGTATATTTAGATGATTAGATGGTGTATGGATTAGTTAAGGATCACTGTGACAATCTGTGCCTAATGTTTGAATGGTGTAGATAGTTGAGTATCTCTTTGAACATCAAGAAGTGCATACTTGCTACAGACTTTGAGATACTTTTAGGACACATAATCTACAAGGAGGGTTTGTTGGTTGATCTGACAAAGGTTGCAGTCATTATATACCTAAGAGAGACTAATAGTCAAAGTGAGGTGCATGCATTTTTGGGTCATACAGGATACTACAAAAATTTTATGAAAGGCTATGCCAACATTTCTGCACCATTATAAGAGTTACTGAGGGGGAAGGGTACATTCTATTGTGGACAACATCAACAACGCGCATTAGGGACATTAAAGGAGAAACTTACTACCATGCCTATTTTTCATTTTCCTTCAAGGGAAAAACCATTTCATGTACATGTTGACACCTCTGGCATGGCCATTGGTGTGGTGTTGGACCAACCTAGAGAAGGAATTTTAGATCATCCTATTTGTTTTGCTAGTAGAATGTTGACTCCTACAGATCTCAAAGATTTATCAATGATCTATGCGCTACATAAATTCATCTAATACCTATTAGCTACACCATTCATCTTTTATAAAGATCACATGGCATTGAAGTATTTGGTAAATAGACCTATTTTAGAAGGGTGCATATGTTATTGGATGCTCTTATTTCAAGAATTTAATTTCACAGTTGTGGTAAAACTAGGAAAATGTAATTCTAGACTACACCATCTATCAAGAATATAGTCAGGAGAAGAATCATAGGAAATTGAGGATACCACACTAGATGAACATTTATACAGGTTATAATGTGTGCCATCAAAACTAAAGGAAATTGTTGTCTTTCTACGGACAGGGACAACACTAGAAGGAATGAAATCCTTGGAGAAGAAATAGTTTGCTATATGTGCCACACCTTATATGTTAATTAGTGGCGACTTGTAAAAATTGGGACGAGATGAAGTATTGTGTCATTGTGTATTAGAACATGAGCACACGGGTATTATGGAAGAATCTCATGGTGGATTTGCAGGTGGCCACTATACAGGTGATGCCACAACGTGTAAGATTCTACTTGCTGGATTATGGTGGGAGGCCCTCTATAAAGATTGTAAGGAATTTTGTAAGGCATGTGTTCATTGTTAATGTCTTTGAAAACTAGGTCAATAAGATGAAATTCCTCTGAGACCTATTGCTTGTGCAGAACCATTTGAGAAATGGGTTATAGATTTTGTGGGTCCCATTTCACCAACTGCATGAAGAACTGGATCACGCTACATTATCACTTGCACAAACTATCTGATAAGATGGGTAGAAGCAACACCTACAAAGGACTATATAGCAGCTACAATAGCTTGGTTTCTATGGGAAAATATTATTACAAGGTATGGATGTCCTTTGAGTTTGACCAGTGATAGGGGCACACATTTTCTTAATTAGACAATCAGAATTTTATTGGATGAGTTCATGATTACACACCATAAGACTACACCCTATCATCCTCATGAAAATTGAATTGTTAAAGCTTTCAATAAATTTTTGGGCCAGACATTGAAAAAAATTTGTGATGTTGAAAGAAAGGATTGGGATGTTAAATTATTAGTAGTGCTTTGGGCATATCAAACAACATATAAAGGTTGAACAAAGCAACACCATTTCAGTTAGTGTTTGGTGTAGAATCATTTCTTCCTATGGAATTTATGTTACCTTCTTTGGGTATTGCACATGCTATAGGTTGAGCTGATGAGAAAGCTTTAGAAGAATGGATTTAAAAGATAATTCAGCTAGATGAATGACAAGACATAACACATTGGAGTTAGAAGAAAGAAAAGGCCAGGTAGAAAGCATGGCATGACAGAAAGATAAGGAACACAAATCTAGAGATTGGACAAATGGTGCTTCTCTAAGTTCTTATGAAATCCAAGAAAACTTAAGGTACATTGGTTGGGGTCATATGTTATCACTTACATCCTTAAAATAGGAACTTTCCGGTTGGAAGCCCTTGATGGAACTCAGCTACCCGGATGATTTTGCAATAGAAAAAAGGTGGTATAGTACTTCTATTCAATAATAAGATGGTTAAATATGGTAAGGAATTGATAGAATCAATTTTGGATTTACCATTTAGAGTGTAGGTAAATGATAAGCACCTGATCCATAGTCATGGTTAGTGATATAGGGTCTAATCCAATTAGGAGCAAAATTTCCCCATGTTACTCTTTTCTCCTTTTAGTTGATGTGTTGATTTTCCTTCAAGGATGCAATCTACGCAACCTTGAAGATGTATTACTATATGAAGCATATTTATGTGTAGGAACACTTGATACATACTTTTAGTGTGGGGTAGATTATCGATAGTTGAGGTACAAGAATCATGGGAATTAGAAAATGTTTGTCTAAGGAACTCAAGTTACTGACAAATTCTCTTCAAAAATCATCATTGGATGAGCATATCTTAGAAGTGAGATACGAAGAGATGGAGATTTTGACTTTGAAGAGGACAAGAAAACCTCTAGGTACTGTAGAGGCAATAATAACTACAAGTGCATGGTAGCAACTGACGAAGTACAAATACTGGTGTGATAAGCACATAAGGTCAAAGAGGAATGTGCATGTGACCAATCCTTACCAAGGCGTGCTAGAAGGTTGACAACTAGGGCACAAAGAATTTAATGTTTAGAGTTTGATGGAATTAGTTGATTCAACCTGAGCTATTGGTTTTTTGGTAGGTGAATGTGTAATGAATGAATAATAAGTTTAATACTGAAGGCTATCACAATGTTTTCATAGGGTTTTTTTTTTTAATATTTCACCGTTACCAGTGATAAGAGTGATTGAGAAACACCCAAACGAAAAGAGTTGATGGGATGGTATTGATGAGTGTCACAAATTTTCTTGGCTAGTTGTAGACTATGAGAGGTATGAATTCCACCCATTTAGTGTAATCATCCAGTCATGGTGAAGAATACATTGATGAGAAGCAAGGAAAGAATGAGGAGTTCGATATAACCGATAAGATTTCAAAACCCATAGTGCATACTGAATTGAGCCAAAGGTCTTTAGTGACACATTGTAGAAGGCAAGAATTAGGGGTGTGATGAAGTATTAGAATGTTGTTGAAATTTCACCCAAGAACATTTGACATCACAATATTCAGTGATTTAGGGTAAGACCCATGTGGTCATCCGAGGAAGAAGAGATGGATGCTTAACAACAACGAGGCTGTCTGAAATGACCCCACAAATTCCATCAGGGGGTTATCCTTTATGGCTAGGAGTGGTATTCTCAAATAAGGAAAATTAAGGTGAGTGAATACAATTAGTATGTCATCAAAGTTGCGTCTATGAGATTGATGACCTCCCATAACAACGTAATGGGAGACATAAATGGAGAAAGTCTCGTTGACTATTCCGAGTGTAGGTCGGGTTGCTAGCGAGAAGCTCTGAAAGGGAAAGGTAATCAGAGTATTGTTGATCTATCTGAGCTCCCTTACTGTGGGTCAGTTTTTCTATACCCTTGTACAAGGTTGATTCCATGAGTTAGAGTGCATGAATAAGTAGTTGTAATTTTCATGGGGTGTAGAGCAAGTATTTCAGCCGCGCTAAGGAAATCCATGGTAATAGGTAAATTTATTAGTAGATCATGGGAAGAGTTTGAAGTAGATGAGTGGTTAACAGACAAGGCCAAAATCTATGGACAACGTGATGTTTATACTTTTGAAGTGTTTCATTATGAGTTTGGTGTAGACCATTGACTTGGATAAATAGAAGAAGTATCTAGTTGTGTAAGAAGTCACGCAAATATTGTTAATGGATTTAACATTGAATGGCGATGAAAATTTGAAGACCTAACACAAGCATTTCATATTCAGCCATGTTATTTGTATAGTTCGAAGTCAAGTTTGAACGATAAAGGAATGGATTCACCATTAAGAGGAATGAGAATGATTACATTGTCCCACCCCCATCATTGACACTTGAAACAGGCATCAAGAGAACAAGTATAAGCTTTGGAGTTGTTATGTTGTCACTAGTGCTTCTTGGAGATCGAAGTACCTAATGGACCAAAAGAGAAGATATGAGAGTAGCCCATGGACTCATCAGGGAACTTGACAATTGGAGGATTGGTGTCCAGGAAGTACGGTGTGTCTGCTGAAGTTATTCATGACATCACCTGGCTTTTGACAAAATTTGGATGAATAAATGGTATGATAGGCTCCGTGTGGCCTTTAAGGAATAATGGAGCATCACCAAGAGACTTTCATTCATTGGCTGGAAAGGCACTTCAGAATACATGTAATGTATACTAGCACTTTTGTATAGCGCAGTTCGCCATGAAGGATTTATCATGGAGCCCTTAGTGTAAGTTACCATATGCCTTCATAGCAAGATACTTATTGATGATTAGAAAACATTCAAGCTCTTAGATGCGTAACACATAATGATTGTAATATAGCAAAGTTGCTAGATAATCATGTGATTATCACATGCTATTTATCTAGATACATAAATGTATCTAATTTGGGGTGCATATGATTGACAGGCTCATAAGTCAGGTGTACTGATCGGTATAACCTAGTGATTTTAGAAACAAGTTGAATGGGATTTAGCTAAAGTATGTAGTTGTCGTCATCTTCTTCATTCGGGTCCATGAGTCAGGGAATGGAAATGTAATCCTCATGTGGAAGATGAGTTTGAATCTTACTTCACCACAAAAGGTAAAGCATATTGGTGGGAAGAAGTATCCCATTGCCTAAACCCAGAGATGCAATTGAAGTAGTGGCTGAGGAGAATTAGAATCATAAGGAGTAGTGGTAATTTGGACTCCATAGATGTTTGAGACCGACATCTCGTGATTATGTCGTTCGTAGCTGAGCATGCCACTAGATCCTCCTTAGCCTTAAGTGGGGGATGATCAGGACTTGTATGCCATCCCAAGGAGAGCATCAGTGGCTTCTCAGAGAGTGTTGTGTTGTAGAATAATGGCCCCCAAGGTGCTACTCCAAAAAGGAGCTTCAAAAGATTACACAGAGTCTCAAGATCCATGGAGCAAGTTGTATTTCTCCCACTACACTAGATGGCAACTACAATAGGAATGAGGAGGTGGAAGATTTAGGCAAGATAGCATACATCTTAATGTCATCATAAGACATCCATGCTAGATATGGGATTAGTAGATAACAAGGAAGATGAAAAAAAATTGATTAGGATTTAGCAAAAGATTGATGAAAAGGGATCATAAAAGAACAGGAATCGCTAGTGCATTCAGAGATAAGTCCCTAGCAATTACTGTAAAATCTAAGAATTTTTACAAATAGAGATCCTAAGATAATGATTCGAGTAATTAATTTAAGTGAATTAGCACTATTCCATTCAACCATGTTAGTGACATACGGAGCAAATAGGTATACCTTTTTTGTGCCCATATTCTAGAGCACACTAACATCAAAATGAGTGATTATAACTTGCTAGGAGTGTGTTGGTAGATAGAAGATATGGAAATAAGGCTCAGTTAGAAAATTAAAATTATCATGGTCCGATGCATAAATTTCGCAACCATGGATAGAGCCAGAATTTTGATCTTTGTGAGAAAATCATGCGTGATCGAGGAGGTTCCATTTTCCACCTCAAAACAATGACAGTTCAATGGTGATGAGCCTACTGATGGATGGTAAGATGAAAAGGTGAGCAATGTATTGGTCAAAGTTTCAATAGAGGTGGCAAGGAAGAATATGAACAAGGCTACCATAATTAGGGCACTCAAGGAAGAGATCAAAACTTAATATAGGTAAATAACACGTGTGATTCTTGGGAAGTGGTTTAGGGTAGTTTAGTGAGGTGTACGAGTTAACTAGCATCGTAGGTGTGAGGTTGAAGTGATGATGGGATAAGGGCTAGGCCACATTTGGAGCCATTATTTGCCAATTAAATAACCATTGGCAATAGATGTATGTAGAGTATATGAGTGGGTCTAGTAAAAAAAGATGAACCTCTGCATATGCCAGCACCAAAGGATGCGGTATAAGCGGCAAAGCTCGAGAAATGTGTTAGTGATGTGAAAGATTGCATGAGTATGAAGGATGTACTGTAAGGGGGGCATATAATTTTTGAAAAAATCTACACAAATAATTGAATATCTACACAGCTCGACTTGGTACTAGATGCAATCACTGTCAAACCCTGGAGGATAACAATGAGGTTCAAAAAGTGATGAAGGATGAAACATTGGGATGCACAGAAATATTATCAATGGTTAATGTTAGTGCAAAATCACAGCACCCCTAGATGCTGGTCAGGTTTCTAGGTTGACCATACTATCATCCAGTGTGATTTCATAACATTGAATCCTTTCTCCAAGTGTGGGACTTGAAAAGTGAGAAAGGATTCTCCAGAGAAGGCTGGTTCCTATTCCTCTGTTCAGATGCACACGAAATATGTAGAGGTTTTGCTCAAAACCTAATCTAATTTGCCAAGGAGACAGGGTAAGAAGATGCATAAAAATAAATCTAAGCTAATAGAGGTGATGCACCGAGGAATGAAGAACACCTATCTTGCCAGTAAACACAGACCATTCAAATGTGATATAAGATCATGCACAGATAACAAAACTTGCAGTGAAAGACCAGGAGGATGCAAAATGAACATAGAGAGGGTTGAGAATCATCCACAGACATGTATTACTTGCTCCAAATATTGATACAATGCACTATAGAATGCCAAGAGGTAGAGTCGTATTACAGTTTCAAATGGGAGGTTCGAACTCCACAAATTCGCCTGATAGGAGAAGAAGGGAGGAGCAAAACAGAAAATGTTCGACCTTTTGAAAGAAGCTCCTCTTTACAATATATAGGAAGAATGAGAGAGGGAAAAGAGAGGAAATTCAGAATCTACCCCAACCACTTCTAGGTCATATTTTAAATCATCTCATTATGGCAGAAGCGGCGGATCCTGGCAAAACGGCGGGCTGTCTAACAGAAGCGGCGAACTGTCTGCTGCATTAAAGCTGGTTGTTGAAGCGTCACTTCTGGCATTACCACATGTCAGGGATGTTTTCTCAATTTTCTCTCTCCAGACTACACCAAAATTCAAGATTGACCTCGGAATCATGTGGATAATTTCAACAGCTTTCTGTTGATATAAAGAACGTGCAAATCTGAGCTCTGGATCGAAAGATATGACGAATCCGAAGATTTAGGGCAAAAACGAAAAACAGGCCAAAACGGATATTTGAAATCTTTTCCCGCGCTCTGCCACTTAGACGACACGTGGCAGGCTCTGATTCGCTGAGAAATTCTCTCTCCTCCACCTTTCCACTGTGGACTTTCCTTTGAAATTTCCTTGTGGGCCCTTAAACTTGGACACGTGGCATTATTTCATTGGTTCCGGGTCAGTGCTTCAAACCTCGCCCTTTGACTTCTGGACTTTCTCCCTTGTGACACGTGTCACATGATTTGATTAGTATTTGGGTCTGCCGGCTTTTCGTGTCCACCGCGTCCATTTGTCCTGGATGTCCCAAATGTTGTTTGGGACAAAAATTCCCGATCCACCCAAAATGGGCTTCCCTGTCCCTCTTTCGGCCGATGACACGTGGCACATTTTGATTGGCTCTCGGCTCCTTCAGCTATCTACGTCCCACACGTCCCTTTGTCCCAACTGTCCCACTGCTGAAGTTCCCCATTTCGGATGAACCAGCCGGTTCGCGTCCTTCACGTCCATTTTTTCCAACTGTCCCAGACTGTCTAGGACAAATTCTTCTGAACCGCCCGAAATGGGCTTGACTTTGCTCTCAAACCGGCTGATCCGCGTCTTCCGTGTCCTTTTGTCCTCAGATGTCCCAAACTCTCCGAAGCAATACTTAGTGTGAAAGTTATCCTTTTCAGCCGGTTCGGCTTTTCGCGTCCCTTCACGTCCCGATGTCCCAAATGTCCCTAGTTAGTCGATTTTCTTCTCCTTTTTGACCTGAACCTCTGTACTTTCCGCGTCCAAGCTGCGTCCCGATTTCCTCCAATGTTCTTCCCTTTACTCTACAGACTGCCTGGCAGCCTTTCGGCCGATTCACATCCTCCATGTGCATTTGTTCCATGCGTGTCCCAAAGGAAGCTTTGAGCAGGACTTAACCAATTTTCATGATTTTCTCCTGAATCAATCTACTTGCTTGGAACTGAAAAATTCTGATGCATGTTATCGAAATTTACCCTAGGGGGGTGAATTTTGGATAACAATTTGGTGACTTTTCAGGGTCACCTACCTGCTAGGTAGAAGATCAGTGGCCTTTTACAATCCATTGGGCATGGAGTCATAAGTAATAACCTGAAACGAGCCTGATACTGCAACTCCCTCTATGAGAGCATGCTGAACTGTAAAAACTCAACCTAGAGAGCAACAAAACCTATGCCAAAGCACTTAGGGAAAAGAAACCTAACTACAACAAGACAATGTGCAAAGCACTTGGAGGAATGAAAATCTAATCTAATATTTACAAGGTAGTAAACCTTTCCCTCTAGAAGCAATGCTTGAGATAGATTCCATTTACTGGAATCTACAGTTCTTCACCATCCAATGAGGCCAATTGGAAAGCATTGCTACTCTTGCACTTCGTGACCATGTATGGGCCACTCCAAATGGCATCAAATTTCGAATGCCTTCCCGGTTTTTCTCTATCCACATCCCATTTCAACACTAGATCCCCAACCTGAAACAATCTATCCCTTGCCTTCCTATCAAAGGTCCTTTTGATCAAAGCTTGATCCTTTTCCATTGCTTGGGATGCCTGATTTCTGATCTCTTGCAGCTCCATCAACTCTGCATACCTTACCTCCATGGGCCCAAACTCTAGCAACTCCAACTGCTTCATGAGTTCCAATGTTGGCAACTCAAGTGACATGGGCAAGATTGCTTCTCTTCCATAGACAAGCCTGAATGGAGAGTTACCTGTGGATCTCTTGGGAGTTATCCTATCAGCCCATAAGGCTGATTTTAGTTTGGTATGCCAAGCCCTCTGATTCTCATCAAGAGTCCTCCTAATGATCCTCAACAAGTTCTTGTTTGTAGACTCGGCCTGGCCATTACCTTGAGGGTAATAGTTTGATGAAGTGCTTAGGTAGATCCCGTTCTTGACAGACCCACTCAATCACCTTAGATCCTAATGAATGCCAATGCATTATCAGAGATTATTGTAGCAGGTACGCCAAATCTGGTAGTTATCCCCTCATAAAATTCTAAGATGCTAGACTCATTTGCCTCTTTGAGTGCTACTGCTTCTGTCCATCTGGTGAAGTAGTCCGTGGCTGTCAAAATCCATTTGTGCCCTTGCTTGAATTGGGATTAATGACTCCAATGAAGTCCAAACCCCATTGCATGAATGGCTGGTCAACTGAGATTGGATGTAATGGAAGGGCAACAAGTCTTTCTTTTCCTGTGAAGAATGCACAATTCTTACACCTCTTGATCCATGCATAGCAATCACTGAAGATTTTAGGCCAATAATAACCAGCCTTCATGATTTTTAGAGCTGTCACTCTTGGTGCAAAATGACCACCAGCTGGTCCACCATGAAACTCTTCCAACACCCTTTGAATCTGATTTGTGCTAATGCATCTCAGCAGCACTCCATTCACATCTTTCTTGAACAAAACTCCATCAACAATGGCATATGGAATAGCCTGCAACCTGAAGTATCTCCTCTTTGCTTTGCTCATTTCTGGAGGGCATAGGCCTGTCTGTAGGAAGTGTATCATACTCTGAGTCCAACAGGGAGTGGGCACATTATCATTTTCCTGTTCTTGACCATCCTGTAGTACTAAGACAACATCTTCTTCATTACCTTCTTCAACTTGTTGACTCAAGGCTAGTTGTTCGCATAGTCCCTTCCCACGTACTAGTTTGGTGACCTTGATCTCGATGTCATATTCCATGACACGGGTTATCCATCCTGCACGTTTCTCATTCAGATCCTTGTTTAGAAGGAAGTCCCTGACTCCTGCATGAGAGACCAATAATTGGATCTTGTTGTTTGAGACTAGGTGCTTGAATTTCTTTAAACTCCTGATCACTGCAAGTACATGCTTTTCAATGAAAGAGTACCTAGTTTCGTATTCCTCCAAGCCTTGACTGAAGAAAGCAACTGGTTGTTCTAATCCTTCTTTGTTTTGTTGTGCCAAGATTGCAGAAATTGTATCTCCACCACCAAAGGCGTATAGCATGAAATCCTTGGAGAAGTTTGGATTGACGAGAGTTGGAGCTTGAGATATAGCCTCTTTTATTGCCTCAAAACTTGCCTTGCCTTCAGATGTCCACTTAAATGCCATGCTCTTCTTCAACATCAGTGTTATTGGCTTTACGAGAGCTGCAAAGTTTGGAACAAACCTGCGGACAAAATTGATCCTTCCTAAGAAGCTTTGAAGAGCCTTCTTATGACTTGGCAATGGCAACGCTCGAATTGCTTCAACTCTTTCTGGGTCAATTGCATCAATCCCTCCTTTGAAACAATATGGCCAAGAAGTTTTCCCTCATGAGCCAAGAATATGCATTTTTTGGGATTCAATGATACCCCAAATCTTCTACACCTCTGAAATACCTGCCTCAGATGAAAGAGGTGATCCACTACATTTTTGGAGAATACAGTGATGTCATCAAGGTATATCAAAACTATTTTATTGATCAACCCCTTGAATGCCATATCCATTGCCCTTTGGAAAGTGGCTCCAGCATTTGATAGCCCAAATGGCATCTTCTTGTAGGCATAGGTCCCCCATTTGGTGGTGAAAGCCATCTTGAACTGGTCATCTTCCTTCACCATTACCTGATTATACCCTGAGTAGCCATCTAGGAGAGAGAATCTCTCCGAACCGGATACTACCTGCAATATTTGTTCCATTGAAGGAAGTGGGTAATGGTCTTTGAGAGATGCCCTGTTTAGGTCTCAGAAATCTACACACAACCTGATTTCTCCGCTCTTCTTCCTGACCGGAACCAAGTTTGTGACCCAGCTTGAGTGCTTGATCGGGAATATAATGCTTGCCTCTATTAGCTTATTTAGCTCTTTCTTCATTAGAGGCTCAATGTGAGGGTTGACTGGTCTCTGCTTCTACCTGATGGGCTTAGCATCTGGATCCAATTCTATGGTATGCTGAGCCAGGTTGGGATTGAAACCTTTCAAGTCTTCATAGCTCCAAGCGAAGACATCTGGAAATTCTTGGCAAAGTTGTATGAAATCTGATTTCTCCTGTTTAGTGGCTACCTTGCCAATTTGAAGTGTTTTGTTTTCCCCAACCGGAATTGGCTCTGAATCTTCTCTTTTGACCTGTATGTTAGCCTTTTCCTTACGGAACTGGTCATTAGGGTTGAAGATAGACTCCAATGTTACTAAACCCCTAGGAAGCTTGTTTGTCCGCAGCTGCACTACTTGATCCCCATACTACTGCTCTAATATGTCCTGATTCCTAGCTGAGAATTCAGCCTCTTCTTGTAAGAAATTGACGATCTGTTGATCATTCTCAAACACCTGCCAGCTGGTGTTATTATCTGGAACTGCTGGCCTCACAATCACATGGACATGTGGCTGTGTTTTTTCCCTTTTGATGTTGTCAACCACATCAAACATTGCTCCAACAGCTGCGAGCCTATCCGCGGCTTCATTTTTCTTCCTAGGTATGGACGCGATATTGAAAGCTTCGAAATCCTCAACGAGGTCCCATACCCTGTTCTTGTAGTTCCTTAGCAGTTCATTCTTTGTAGCATGTTGTCCCCTGACTTGATTGACGATTAGTTCACTGTCACCAAAGACTTGCAAGTTCTTTATTTTCTTCTTGATTGCCCAATGTATCCCTTGCACCAAGGCTTCATATTCAGCAGTGTTATTTGAACAGGAAAACTGGAAACGGAAGGATGAGTAATACCTTATACCTTATGGTGAAACGAGCATAGCTCCTCCTCCTGCACCTTGTCTACTCCTTGATCCACCAAAGAACAGCTGCCATACTTCATTCTTGTCTTTATGATTTGGCTTGGTGATGCTGGGGAGAGGTTGATCCTCTTCATGTAAACAATAAACCCCTAGCTCAGATTCTTCTACTTCTTGATAAGGATCAAAAGCATGCACCTTGCTTGCCCATTCATCAAGAGTCAAATCCAGGATACTTCCAACCTTGGTGTCAGCCTCGTCAGTGCTAGGGTGATCTTCTTGATCAAATGCTGAGCAATTGGCATTAATCTGACTTGGAGTGTAAGGCTCAATATGGAAGTTTGCAATAGGTTCAGACCTAATTGTAGCCTTAGTTCCATACCTTGTTCTAAACAGCATGTGAGACCAATCTGCCGAAAGATAGCCTCCAATTTTAGCAGTGAAGTCTCTTGACAAGCACAATGCAAAGAGTGGTGGAAGGTCTATGACTGATACATCTTGTAAAACAACAACATTTGGACATGCATGCAAGGTAAGACTCAAATTTCTAATCACTCCAACTATTGCTATTGCTGTCCCATCTAGCTGCACTACCCCTTTAGATGTTATTTCATACTGGAGCCCTAGCTGATCAGCTATCTGTTTAGGCATTACTGAGCTACTTGCCCCGGAGTCTATCATGCAATTATGTACTAGCTGATTTCCAATGATTAACGAAACATAGAAAGGGGGGGGCTTCAACATTTTACCTTGTTGTGCTCCATGACTTCCTTCAGGCTGGGCAGCATTTGTAAGCACTTTGTCTTGCATCTGAACCTGCTGATTCGAAGTTGGCCAATCCTTCATGGCAGCTTGTAGTAGATCTCTTTGGCCTGGGATGGATAGGGATTCCCACATAGATATATTGACGTTTGTCTTCTTCATCTGATCAATGATACTGAATGGTGATGAAGGATCTCTCTGTTGTCCCTTGGTTTACACATTTACTCCTTGTACGTGGGCAGCAACAGCTGGCATTTGAGTTGGCCTAGGGGCTGTTCTTGGCTGCCCTTGTGCATTTGAAATGGGACTTTGCTTGCCAATCACTTGCGGAACCATGGGAGGTTGTGGATTGGC
The DNA here is from genome assembly GCA_019776745.2 of Taxus chinensis. Classification (NCBI taxonomy): domain Eukaryota; kingdom Viridiplantae; phylum Streptophyta; class Pinopsida; order Cupressales; family Taxaceae; genus Taxus; species Taxus chinensis. The sequence continues at coordinate 93,516,697 of CM034149.1, read as the reverse complement.
TGGGGCTAATGGCTGTTCCTCACCCAAATTTCTCCTTTTTGACCTTGTGTTGGCTGCAACACCTTGAGAAACCACTTGATTCATGCCACAGAAATCCTCTGCTTGCCAGTTCACCAATGTGGTGTCATTTGGGGCTGATTGTTGTTGGAATGTTTCTTGTTGTTGACTATTTCCTTGACTTCCCTCACCCTCCACACCAGTAGTTGTCACCATCAATGCTTGATTGAGGGCACCATTGAAACACATGGATTGGTTATGAGGCTCGTTGCATGGAAAGCACCAATCATATTCCTGAGCAATGTTGTTCTATGTTGGCACTAATGCTTTAGAGGCAGATATGACATTTGGATTATAGGGCTAGAATGGTCTATTGGCAGGAGGCCTTGTTTGATTCATGTTTGCAACTGGATTAGGGGGCCTTTGTGGTTGGTATGGCTGCCTATTAGGTTGAGCTTGGGGTTGATAAGAAGGTCTGAAACCTTGGGCTTGTTGCCTTTTGAGAGTAACTAGCTCATTGCCTAGGTTTTGTAATTGCTTCATGACCTCTTGAAGCTCATTTGGGGCACTTGGAGATGAAGTGGAAGCTTCATTTGAACTCTGATTTCTAGGAGTGGGGAAGGAGTCAAATTAGGTGCTTGACTAGTGTTTGGACTCTCTAAACTTGGAAACAATGGCATGGGAGGCCTAGGGGCAAGTTTTCCAGCTTGGATTAAACAATTTTCAGCCCTAATGGAAATGCTATAAGCCATAGGGATAGTTATGCCTCCCATGGACTGAATCAACATAGAAATATCAGAATTTAAAGCTTTGAGATAGTAGAGAAAAGCACCTTCTGCTGTTGGCCTGACTGCTACTGGAATCCTCTCCCAAGTTTTTTGAAATCTGAAGTTGAAATCGGTCAGCTGCTCATTGGGAGCCCTCTTGATAGTTGTCAGCTGCTCCAAAAGAGACAAGTTGTCTCCCTTCTCTCCAAATTGCTCATGAAGTGCAATACATAGCTGATTCCAGTTTGTGATAGAACCAGCTCCAAGGCTCCTAAACCATTGTAATGCTTTACCCTTGAAGGAAGATGCCAGTAACTTGACAGCCACTTGCATTTCATTGATTTCATGAATTGCACAAAGGTTAGCAAAATCTTTAACATGATCACCTGGAGTAGTCTAATTTTCTCCAGTGAAGTAGGGAATGTTCTTCAAGGCTGTAATAGGGACTGGATGTTGTGCATTGAGAGAAAGTGGGCTGCTGCCTGTGAAGTTGACATAGGGGTTGTTCTGAGCCATTCTAATTGGTCTTAAAACCCTTGTTGAATAAATGAAAGGCCTACCAGGTGGAGGAGTTGAGAGATTTCTGTTTGGTGGAGATGGAGACCTTTGAATCCTTCTTCCTCATTTCCTTCTTCTCGGAGATAATTGCAGGTATTCAAAAATCACTTCTTCTTCTCCAACTCTTAACCTTGTGGTAATTCTTCTCATGAGTTTTTAGGTCTGCACTGCTGAAACAGTTGATTCTTCCCCTTGGAGTCACCAGATATGCAAATAATAGCTCTTTTAAGCAAGAAAATTGCAGCAGATGCACATCAACTTTGCTATAAAAATAAAAAATGAGACCTCTAAGTCCCACCGGGCATGCAAAAACTGTTAGTGCAAAATCACAGCACCCCTAGATGATGGTCAGGTTTCTAGGTTGACCATACTATCATCCAGTGTGATTGCATAACATTGAATCCTTTATCCAAGTGTGGGACTTGAAAAGTGAGAAAGGATTCTCCAGAGAAGGTTGGTTCCTATTCCTCTGTTTAGATGCACACGAAAATATGCAGAGGGTTTGCTTGAAACCTAATCTAATCTGCCAAGGAGACAGGGTAAGAAGATGCATAAAAATAAATCTAAGCTAATGGAGGTGATGCACCAAGGAATGAAGAAAATCTATCTTGACAATAAAAACAAATCATTCAAATGTGATATAAGATCATGCACAGATAACAAAACTTGCAGTGGAAGACTAGGAGGATGCAAAATGAACACAGAGAGGGTTGAGAATCATCCACAGACATGTATTACTTGCTCCAAAGATTGATACAATACACTACAGAATGCCAAGAGGCAGAGTTGTCTTACAATTCAAATGAGAGGTTCGAACTCCACAAATTCACCTGATAGGAGAAGAAGGGAGGAGCAAAACAGAAAATGTTTGACCTTTTGAAAGAAGCTCCTCTTTAAAAAATATAGGAAGAATGAGAGAGGGAAAAGAGAGGAAATTCAAAATCTGCCCCAACCACCTCTAGGTCGTATCTTAAATCATCTCATTATGACAAAAGTGGCGGATCCTGACAAAATGGTGGGCTGTCTAACAGAAGCGGCGAACTATCTGCTGCATTAAAGCTGGTTGTTAGAGCATCGCTTCTGGCATTACCATGCGTCAGGGACGTTTTCTCAATTTTTGGTCTCCAAACTACACCAAAATGTAAGATTTACCCCAGAATCATGTGGATAATTTCAACAGCTTTCCGTTGATATAAAGAACATGCAAATTTGAGCTCTGGATCGAAAGATACGATGATCCGAAGATTTAGGGCACAAAACAGGCCAAAATGGATTTTGAAATCTTTTCCCATGCTCTGCCACCTAGACGACACGTGTCAAGTACTGATTGGATGCGTAATTATCTCTCCTTCCCTGTCCATGGGTTTTCCTACTTCATTAGACACGTGTCCTCTTTTTATTTTCTCGGGTCAGTGCTTGAAACCTCACCCTTTGACTTTTGAACTTTCTCCCTTATGACACGTGTCATGATTTGATTGGTTCTCGGGCCTGCTGGATTTTCACGTCCTTCGCGTACATTTGTCTCGGATGTCCCAAACTGTTTGGGACAAAAACTCCCGATCTGCTCGAAATGGGCTTCCTTGTCCCTCATTCAGCTGATGACACGTGGCATTGCTTGATTGGCTTTCAGCTCCTTCGGCTATCCACGTCCTACGTGTCCCTTTGTCCCAACTGTCCCAGTGCTGAAGTTCCCCATTTTGGCCAAACTGGCTAGTTCGCATCCTTCACGTACATTTGTTCCAACTGTCCTAGACTATCTGGGACAAATTCTTCCAAACCACCCGAAATGGGCTTCCTTTGCTCTCGGCCGCTTTTCCTTTTCGCGTCCTTCACATCCTCGCTGCCTAGATGTGCCAACTGCTTATCGATTTTCTTCTCCTTTGGTCGAACTAGATTTTTGTGTCCCACGCGTCCCAACGGCCCAAATGTTCCTTTGCTAAAATTCTCCTTTTTGGCCGAACCGGCTAGTTCATGTCCTCCACGTACATTTGTTCTAACTAGCCCTTTACTCTGCAGACTACCTGGTGGTCTTTTGGCTGATTCGTGCCCAGATGTCCCAACTATCCCAAAGGTGGCCTGGAGCAGGACTTAGCCAATTTTCACGATTTTCTCCTAAATCAATCTACTTGCTTGGAACTGAAAAACTCTGATGCATGTTATCAAAATTTACCCTGGGGGGGTGAATTTTAGATAACAGGTAAATAGAAGAGTGAGTCACTGACAGCAGCCTAAGAACCACATAAGAATCAACTAGAAGATCTTGGGAAACTCATTATGTAGAAGATGGATTTACTAGAGGGAAGGATAACTGCAATGTCTAGCATTGTGTTAGTCTTGTAGAATAAGAAAGGGGAGATTGTAAAAGATGAACTGGAGTCCTTTCCTGTAGACATTCTAGAAAAAGTAGAGGAAGCACTTGCTGAGTGGTAACCCTTGGAGTCAAAAATAAACGAGCAATATCTCAATTTGGTCCTTCAAGTTAAAGCAGATGAAGTTGTCGTATAGACATAATTCTTTATTTATAAAGAAAATTATTTTTAATTCTTTCCATTCTTCTATTATTTACTTTAGTTTTGGATTTGGCCATTGTTAGGGTGATAATGAAATTAGTGTGGGGTAAAGTTGATCAAATAACACTTTATAGAAATCACGCAAGAATTTTGCACTGAAAATTAGGTCATATTCAAAGGTGCGAATGGATATGGAAAACATGCATGAGGGGAAAATTTTCATCTTTCAAGATTTATCCATTTTCGATCATGAAGGTCTATTTTTAGAGATTACGTGCAGAGCACAGAAATGAGGTAGAGACATGCGTGCCACACATTGGCTATTTTTGGAGGATTATATATAAAGAACTTTATATGGACACAGGTTAGAAATAGATCTGCTACTATCATTTAGCTAGCGGTATTTGATTGTTAGCAAATTACATGTTTGGATAGTTTTCTAACAACGTGTGGCTAATAATAACATGTGATTGATTTTGGGAATAGATAAGCCGTGAAGGGAAAGTCCCCACCCTTATATATATGTAGTGAACTGCGTAGTAGATACAGAGAGAGGTATGATGGTGAATACACACATAGATAGATAAGTGCATACAGATAGATATTATGTTATTACATGCATACTACTGTTACTATAATAAATCTTCTGTATAATTGTTATCTTTAATATAATGGAGGATATTGGCTGAATCCAAGTGTTAGTTCTATGTGTATCTGAATCTAGTATGGTTTTTACCTCATCATGGTTAATACTTAATTTTGTTCTCCCTTAAGTATAGATCTAGTATGCTCTATAGAATGATGTGTTCGTAATGGAACTATATGTGTTAAGCCTTCACAATGTTAGCATCCTACAATAGTAGCCTTGAGTGAGAGCTCAATCCAGGTTGAGTAATGTGCCAACGTGACTAGGGTTTTATCATATTTATATCATTGAATTCTAGGCTACATCACATGACTAATATTGTATTTCAATAACTCAAATGATTTTTCTTGTTCCTTACCCCAATAAAAACCCTTACTCTTTACAGCCACTATGTGTAGAGGTGTTGTAATCGCAGAGAAGCCCAGAAAAAACTTCCACATGTACTATACTTCTCCCACAAAACTCCTAGTCTTTGTGGCTCCTGTTGGTGTTTTTCAATTAGTGATGGCTTCCACCTTCTTTGAATCCACTTGTATCTCTCCTCCTCTAACCACATGCCCAAGATAGACAAGTGATTGTTTGAAAAATTCACATTTCTTCATTTACAAAGTAGTTGTTTCTCCTTGAGAACTTGCAAGACTCATTGCAAATGAGTTAGATGCTCTTCCCATGTGGCACTAAAAATCAAGATATCGTCTAGATATATAATGACACATGAATCTATGAAATCCTGCAAGACATCATTCATCAATCTCATAAATGTAGCGAGTGCATTACATAACCCAAAAGGAATTACTAACCATTCATAAAAACCCTATTTTATCTTAAAGGAATTCTTCCATATATCCTTCTCCTTCATTTTGACTTAGAGATAACCGAACTTGAAATCTAATTTCATGAATAATTTGGCATGCTAAATCTGGTCCAAAAGATCATCTATGCGCGGAAGTGGATATCTTTTCTTTATGGTGATCTTGTTCAGAGCATAGTAGTCTATGCAAATTATCCAAGAACCATCCTTGTTTGACACCATCACAATAGGTGAACCACATAGTGAGGTGCTCGGATGTATCACCCCTTGGTCTAGTAGTGCCTGAAGTTTTTTCTTTACTTCAGTACTCTCAAGAAAATATTTCCTATGCAAACCAATGTTTGGTAGAGGGGACTCTGAAAATAGCTAAATCTCATGCTCTACTTCCCATTTTGGTGGTAATACACTAGGATCCTAAAATACTTCCTGAAAATACTGAATAATACTATCCAAACCATGCTTTCCCTGGTTAGAAATCTCTTAAGTTTATACTCCATCTTGTTTATCCTTTAACAAAATTAAAAAAAATTGATTAGGATTTTCCTGGATAGGTTGTTTTACTTGGTTAGCACTCACCATAGTAACCTATGTCTTACGCTGGTGTGCCCAGATGTTGTATTTGATCCCATCCTTGACCCATAAATACCATTTTTTCCTTCTCATAAATATAGCATCCCTAATATATAAGTAAGGACTCTCGAATACAACATCAAAAGTATCAAGTGGAATAACATTAGCTTGCAAAACATCAATATAGTAGGAATTTATCCCAAACTTGACCTTACATCTTCTGGTTACTTGAATTTCAACACCCTTCTTCACCCAACCCAAAGGATAAGGGTGTGTATACTCTCATAAGTATTAAGACCAAGATTTTTTACAACTTCTTCAAAAATAAAGTTATACAGAGAACTGGTATCAACCAAAGCATTTACCTTAGTTCTCTTGATCTAGATTTTGATATGGAATAGTATACTCATCTCCTCTTCCTGGCTATCCTTGCTGGTGGCCATACATCCAAGCCTTTAATCTACATCAAATTCATATTCGATTTCTACCTCCCCTTCTATTTTTTATAGATGTCATGTACTTCTTTGAGTCCTTGGTTTGGTTCTTCAGATGTAAATCCGGATGTAACTTCCAACATGTAGCATCAGTATGACCATTGATATCACAATTCTTGCAAAACTTTTTGGGATCTTTACAAGTATTTAAAGTAGTGATAGCTTATTTACCTTTCCCTTTCAACTTACCCTTGTTACTTGTTTGCCCATACTCTTTTTCTGTTGATTTGTTGACTATTTTTCCCTTGGATTTGCTTCTCCTTGCTTCTTTTCATCATCTATGTAGTATGCCTACACACATGCTTTGTTGAGATCTTTAGGATTTGTGGAGATGACTTTTATTTGAAGGTGAGAGTGAATTCCTCTTAAGTACTTAGTCAGGATATCCTCATCCTCCAAGTCCATGTTTAGCAACATGGCCTACCTATGAAATTCTGTAATATAGTCCTACACACTTTGACCACTGCCTTTTCTAAAATACTTCCATTTAATCATTTGCTCATTCTTGTGGCTAATAAGATAAAAGTTATCTCTAAGTAATTCTTTAAATTCTTTCCAAGATTTCACAATAAGATGCTTATTCTTTTCACAAGTGGTTAGATGGGTTTCCCACAAAACCAAAGTGTGTACCTCCATTTTGAGACATGCAAAGGTGATCCTCTATGCCTCAATGACATTATGGATGCTAAATTAGACATTTAATTATTTTAACCATTTATCAAACAACTCTACATCTAGTTTCCCTTCAAATCTTTTAATATCAACTTTCATCTCAACTTTAAAAGGAGTATGATCAAATTTTACATTGTCTCTTGCATTTGGAGTCTCTTCTTCATGCTCTTCCCCATAACTTTCCTCATGGTGGATTTTCCTATGCCAAAATTTTCAGATAATCCCCAAACCACTAATTCCATAGAGACGTGCTTGACAAATATTGTCTTCTACAAATTGAAAAGATCTTATTTCCTTCTAAACATCCTCTCCATCATGGTCTCTAGTATCTCAATTCTATGGACCAAGTTCTCTTCGTCCATTTGTCCCTGAATTCTCTATTTCCACTTATTTGTAGAAATTTCTAGATCCCAAGGTAAAGCCTCTTTACCTTTATGTCTCATCATTTTCATACAAATCCAAGAATGAATACCATAGTCCTAGATAATTGTTAGCTCTTATACCAAAATGATCTATGAACTCTTCAAATTTTGAATTATCCACATAATCAAAAAATAAATGTTGTTGTTCTACGTTCTATTAGAAAATGAAAGAGATAGCTAGTGAATGAATTATGCTTATGCTTAGAATCCACAATTACAGGAAAAGAAATAATTTAATCTCATAAACACCGACAAATTTTATCCTAGAAACCTGTGGAGGAGGAAACACTAGTCAGGAAGGGAAATTTCTCTTTCTTCACACTTTTACTGGCCAATTCAATATAACAAGTATAAAATTTACAATAATTATGAAAGAGAAGTAGATAATATCTCACACTTCCTCCCAAATACTTGTTTTCTCTGTATCAACACTCCTTTCTTCTACAAAACTAAATTTCAACACTAGGGACTTCTTTCTCACTTGCTTTCATGCTTTGATGCCCTAATTCTCTTCTACAAACATGTATTTATGGCCTTTCTCATGTCTTCCCATACACTGGAGAATGGGAAAGGTCATGGAGGAGAAGAGACATGGAAAACCTTCCAAATTTTGGGTTGTTCATTTCATTTTTTTTTCTATCTAAAAGAGCTGGTACCGCCACCCAAATTAGACCAGCCGTCGCATGACCATCGCCCTAGTTGAGTGGTGGTTCTATAACCACCACTCTACACAGAGCAGTGGTCTTGTTAGTATACAGAAAAAACTGTCGTGTATAATTTTTCCTTATTTGTGCTGACTGATTTGATGAAGTAGAGTCATTTTGGATCCCTATGGATCAAAAATCTCAAATAATTGTGCATTCTTCAAGTTAAATTACAATTTAGTTGACATTTTATATCACAACATTCAAACCATTGTCAACCATTCCATCATCTTCTCAGAAAATATGTAGACTTTACATGGGATGTTGATTGTCAAAAAACCTTCAATGAAATTAAACATTACCTTCTATCACCATCTATGCTTACACCAACTCGCAAGGGGGAGCCCTTCTATTTATACATATCTACTTCAGAACATGCCCTAGGTGTTATGTTTTTTCACCGTGATAACCAAGGTCATGAATAGACCATATATTATATCACTCACATACTTCATGATTATGAAACTTGTTACATTGAAGCTGAAAAACTATGTTGCACTTTATACTTTTCCACTTCTAAATTACATCACTATCTTCTCAATCATAACACCTATATCATTACTAGTTTCAATCCACTTAAAACCATGCACTCCAAACCATATCACAGTGACCACATAACTTGATGGATCATGCTCATGACTAATTTTAACCTTGAGTTGATATCAAAAAAATATATTAAGGGTCAGGTTATTTCAGATCATCTTGTTGACATGCCCCTTCTAGATAATCAACTTCCTCACAAACAATTTCCAGAAGAATCTATAAACACTCTTGACTAATATAAATTCATTCCTATCAAAAAGAACCTCTTCTTTGATGGATCTAAATGCCATCAAGGGGGAGGGGTCGGGTTCATTCTCATACCACCCAGGAGAATTCCTATTTCGCTATCATTTAAAATTGACTTCAAATTTACTAATAACATGGTAGAGTATTAATCTTTAATCATGGGTCCTACCACCACTATCCTGTTAGGGATTCATAACTTAGAAATCTATGGACACTCACAACTTTTCATCAACTAAGTCAAAGGAGAATATCAATGTAAAAATGAAATTTTGCAAAAATATAAAGCTAACATTTATTTCCTCCTCATCACCTTCGTTCATTACAATATTCCAAATATTCCACAATCCTCTAACAAATTTACAGACATAATGGCCTTTTTGGGATCTCTCATTCCCCTAGAAACTGAAGAATAAAAATATAACACTAAAGTATCAATGGTCGTACAAATATTAGATTACTTCTCACATCAAAATGAACTCCCTCCCATCAACACTATAAAAAATAATCCAACTCATTTATGGTAAAATCAAATATATGACTACCTTTTTGAATCTAAAATATCCCTTAACTTATCAAAGAATTCTAAATGATCATTTTTCCAATGTGCCACCCACTTTGGCATCAAAGGCAAAATCCTCTATAAACATGGTTTTGACAACCTTTTATTAAGATGCCTTAAATATCATGAATCAATCAAAGTAATTGAAGAAATATGTGATGGTATTTATGGAGGTCAGTTTAGTTGAAATTCCATCACGAAACATCTGTTGTGGCTAGGGTACTACTGGCCTACTATCAACCAGGAATGTTGAGCATATATTAAGAAATGTGTCAAATTCCAACTACATGCAGATCTCATCCATGTCCCAAGTAAAGCTTTGCAACCTGGTTAGGATTTATGGCTCTTCTCTCAAAGGGGGTTGGATCTCATCAGTACTAGTTATCCTAAATAATCTCAATAACATCATTCCATTACCACAACTACTAAATATATCACTAAATGGGTTGAACTTACCCCTTTAACCTTAGCTAAATCAAGACCTATAGTCAACTTCATATATCAATAAATCATATGTCAGTTTGGTTTTCCACATAAAATTGTCAAAGACAATGGAAAATCATTTTTAAAAAATGAATTTAGGAAACATTTTTACACATTTAACATCAAACTTAGCTTCTCATCACCATATTATCCTCAAGAAAATGGACAAGCTGAAGCCTCTAATAAAACACTCGTTAACATACTTATGAAAATAGTAGATGATGAAGGTAAGAATTGACATCTCAGAATCTTGTTTTCTCTTTGGGCTTATCAGACTAGCATCTATACTCCTATAGGTGTTACACCCTTTTCACTAGTCCATAGCTCCAAATATCTCCTACCCCTTGAATTTAAAATTCCCTTGCTCCATGTATCACTTATATATTATATTCTTGACAAATAATATCAACAAGACCACCAAGAACAACTTTATTTATTAGATGAAAAACACATAAGAGTCCTTGAGAATCATTAAGTCTATAAAAAACATGTCAAATACCATGACTTTAAAATTGATGATCTTGTTCTCAAGGAAAATAAAAAAGTCAGTACACTAGCATGGAGTAAACATGTAAATTTTTCCCCTAATTGGATTAGTCCATATGGCATCACTCATAAGTACGGGTCGAAAGCATATCTCCTTGCCTCCTTTGATGGTGAACCTAAAAAGGAACCTTTGAATTCCTTTCACTTGTAGCCTTTATATTTTTAAATGATTGATCATCATGATACTAGTTATTTCTAAGATCTCATCCCTTCCTTAACCATCCATCTTATCACAATAATGGTTTGAAAGCGTGTGGTTCTTTATTTCACTATCCTTAATACACCATAAAGATGAGCACGATAGATCTATTCATCACATATTTCATTATGTATAAGTTCCTCCTTCAGAGGAACCCCACAATCATTAGATCCGTGTACCTTGTACCAACTGAAAAACATGACATGGGGAACCCATTTGTAGCTTACATATATAAAATTTTCCCTCCTCGAAATGGTCTATTAGGGTCTTTCCCTCAACTCAAAATGGAGAGTAAAATGTCTATGGATGCTCTTATCTGATCCATTGAAGGAAAACTATTCAAAAATTCATATCATATTATCAAATAATAATAATAATAATAATAATAATAGTAAGTAGAATTATCCCTTAAAGGACAGCTACGAGTTAAAATCATATACCGATCCCTAGAAAGAGGATTATCTTGTAAAAATTAAAGACCAAAAATGTAGACCATACCATCGAAGGATGGATACCCATGTAAAAAGGATTCCTCCATTCATCAAACTTTAAAAATTCAAATATCAAAAGTATCCTAAGAAATATTCCCTCATTGATCAACTTTCCCATTATAGCAAACTTACCGCATCGATCGGTTTGCATCAAAATAAAAATATATAGCTGGATAATTTCTCTATGAAGTTGTTGAAAAGGAGTACCCTCTATCCTGCATAACCTATACATGTCAAACCCCTTTCATGTTCTAGGAAGTTATATCTTCATAACTTTATCCCTATCTCAAGATCCCATATATCACTACTCACTGATGGTATTGTATTAACATTGTTAAAGGTTACAAGTGTAAATGCTTTCACATTTGTATACCCATCATGTATGTATCAAAAGCAATCATTCCATTTTTAACCTTGTCAAGAGGTAAAGAAATTTTTTTATACACATTGTATTACCATATTAATTCACATCACATCATCATCCAAATCATACTTAACATTTAAAGTCAATCATAAAATTCATATTTTCTATATTTAAAAAAAAAATATTTTAACACATACATCAATAACAGACATCATAATTAATATAAATCAAATTAAACCATTATGTAACCACATCATCATCATATATATAATCACAATAAAAAATACATCATTAGAGAGTCTCAATACATCCTATATACCAAAGGCTTCATAAATATCTGTATGCGTCAAAGCTTCCAAAACAATTGTATACATCACCTCTATCTAGTAAAATGGATGTCATCTTTAAAATATCTAACTTGAATGACACTCCCCATACCACCCTAAAAACCTGCATCACCATCAATAGCCCCTCTATCACCTTTAGATCCTCCATCTAGTCTCCTAAGTGGCTAACCCAAACTACATACACTCACACTAAGAGCTTCTCCCATCTGAGCTAGGTGATATGCATACAACATTTCATTTATCAAGTCAACTATGACCATATCTATATAATATTCCACCTCAACTCTCAAAGACTGATAGTGAGTTGCACTAACCATGTCACGTACCCCCATATATCCACTAGAATATGCCTTGGATGTCAAATCCTCACTAGATATAGAAGACCCCATAATACATAGGTCCTTCTTCAGCATATACCTCTACTCATGGTATTTATCTTGGTATACACTATCCTAAGTCAACTGGATCTTGAGCCCATCACGCTTAGTCACTATATTGTCTTGCTCCACAATTAATGCATCCCACACTCCCATCTGATCATCTCTCTCCATCCTCACATGATCTCTATTTTCCTCCACAATGGAATTCTCAGCCATCAACTTAGCCACTACGACTTCCAAATCCCCATCTATATCCTCATCCTCCTCACCATCATCATCACTAATTTGGATAGGCTCTTGTGCTCCAACAACTTGACCATGTACAATCCTCACTCGCTATACAACTTGAGTCCTATCAAATTATTTGAATGCTCGAGTCCACAAAGGTCCATACTCAGGTGTAACCCTTGCATCATCTATCAACATTATGTTTCCATCATCATTTGGGACCATGCCACCACACTCCTCAACATTAATGAAAGATCTAACCATAGCTTCCTTTGGAATATATGTATCTCCCTCCTCCCTTCCATATTGTATGGGCTCCTCAAGAACATCCCGTACCAATCCAAAATCTTGTCTACCATGAATAAATATAACCATATCGTACTCACATCCTCTCCTCACTCGTACCCATGTGTCTTGTTGTGTACTTGTAAGCTCATGCTCGCATCTAGGCCAGTCATGAAAATTGAAGTATGGTATCCATATGATATCTCCAACCTATAACCCACTCAACATATCTCTATAATAACTCACATTCCTTTTCCTCTTTGATATAACCATGTCATGTCTCCATGTCATAAAGACTTAATGTCCATATCCTATCCCCCATGGAAATCCTTGTGGATGAGAAATGGAGATGTGCACGTATTCCTAGCACTATAACAAGAAAGTAATATAAATCCCAAAACTCTTATGAGCCTTTCAGACCCATAACTCTCTATATGTATGTGCAAGTAAAGTGGGTTCCCACATGAAAATTGTCCTCTCCCCCATCATCCCAACCACAAATCCTATCATCATCCAAGGAAACCTACCTCCTCCTGAATCAGGTAGGGAAAAACACGATATGGCCATCATCATCATGGTCAACCTAGTACACTCATCTCTCAACAGAAAATATAAAGCCTAATATGTAAAACCTCCTGACACATACTTCACATCCTCAACCTCATCCTCGTGTAATCTCCTCATGACATCTAATCTCTCAATATCATCAAAGGTATATATACCCTCTCCTCAAACCAACAATCTCATGATCTAGTTTACATCCTCCAATGTAATAGTAATATCCATTGTGGGTAGCCAAAAAATGTAGGTGGAAGGATCCCACCTCTCCATAAATGCTAACATCAACCCCTGACATCTACAGACTCTATTGTAATCCATGATCCCTCCAATATCTACTACCTCAGCATGCTCCCAATCCTCATCATATATATCAACTCATACCTCATCCAAAATAATAGGAATCCGATCACAGATTATCAACTTCGTGTCCACCTCCATACACAAGCACATAAACAAATATTAGCACACATATAAACCTCTCAACATTCCAAAAATTCTACAAAAATTACCAACTACCACTACAACATTACAACTATAGTTTTACCATTTGAATTGCCAGTGATTCATCATAATCACTAACAATCACATGAATCACCAGTGATTCCTGTGATTCCCATAGTCAAAATCCATACTCCAAAAAATGTCCCAAAACCTCAAAAAATTACCTCAAACAAGAAAATTAAAAAAAAAAGACACATAATTGAACTTACCTCTACCAATGTAGGTTTTCTATGCCTGCTATAAGATGCCATTGCACTCAAAATACACTTTTTTCACTCCTTCTTCACATTCACTCAAGTTTGTTTGAAAAATAAACTATTCATTACTTGGATCGTGTTTTATTTCTCCCCAAATAAATCGCCAATGATTCATGTAATTTTCATTGATTTGACTAAAAATTTCCCATGATTAGCGTAGTCACTAGCAATTCACCTTGTTTCACATACCCATCATTATTTCATCTAAAATAAGTCCTTTATCACATTTTGAAAAACATATCATCTCTTTTAAAAGAACCCAATCCTCAAATTCTTTAACATCAGACATTCAAAAATATCTTGGGATATGTCATATGTCTATGGGATGCAATCCCTTTGGTCCCCAATCACTTGACTTCCTCATCTATTACATCCTACCTTAACAGATCATAAGACCATAGGCATCAAACCCTTTCATTCGCCCTATCACTCGATCTTATGGTAACATATATCGTTTTGGTAGCCCTTCAGACTGGGGAAAATTTTTTAAACGCATGACACACCTATCTAACCGGTTTTTCAAATTGGTGTTTATTACACCACGTTGTAATCACCTAGACAAAAATGGGAAAATGTAGACACCTTAAATTTACACCCTTTAAATTATCATTTACATTTAAAAAAACCCTTATCCTAAGTCATAATTCCTTTGACATATTTACCTCTCATAAATATGATTCTTACAACTATCAAAATACTATCCTAACCATCTAAAACCACCTTTAAATAAAAATAAAACACATCTTAACCATTTCATAACTCCCTTGACCATTATACATTGTCCCCAACAACTTAGCAAACCATCTACTTAAATAAAAACCATAAAAAATCATTTGAATTTTTTTTTAACTACGTTTCCACCCTAGATCACAAAAATTATGGATTGCCAATGATTCAAGTAATAGCCAATGATTATAAATACAATTTTGCTAGTCATCCTTTGGGATCCTCAATTGTGAACCTTGGGATATTTCTTTGAACACTATTTTCCAGCATCTTGTACATCATTATTTAACACCCAGACATCAAAATTATCATCAAACACCATTGTGAACCATTGCAAAGAATTTTTCAAGGTATCTCTGAGCTTGTGTGGATCAAATTTTACACCACTTAGCTGGTAGACTACATCAATTATCGTCAGGTCATCCTCAAGCAAGGTTTAAGGCATCTTTTAGCTTCATCTTGGTCCAAGGTAATTTTATAATGTTCATTTATCTCTTACCAACCATATTATTTCATTAATCAATCTGGAACATTAATTTAGAACGTAAAATACTTGTTTAAAATAATTTATAAAAATCTACCCGAATCATCAGCGATTGGCCTAATTGTCAGTGATTCCTGTCAATTTTACCTCTTAGTCAATTATTATCAAATTTTATTTTATTTATCTTATCAGTCATGTCATGTTTGTGGCTTCTAACATGTTGTTAAACATGGATTACTATTAGATGGCAATTAGTGGTCAATTAAACAAAATCACCAACATTTATAGCCTTCCGATAGTTAAACACCCCTTCATTTGGGAACAATACAATATTTTCCATGATCTAAAACTTTGTGCCATCAACAACACTCCTATAGAAGAACTTGAAGACATATTTGAATTTCTCTTGGACATCTGCCAAAAATTTAAATAATTTTGGTACGATTATTTCAAGCATGTACCGATTTCATCTACACTTTCTTGGGTCGCATTAGGACCTACCATTCAATCTCAAGTTCTAGTCATCTTTTCATACTATTCTTGTATCTATCTTCCTTATATTAGTTTATCATTTATCCCTTATCTATTACAACTCACTTGATTATTTACAAAGGGAACTAACATCCCTTGAAGAATCCTTTTGGATTCCCAGAAACGGCCTTTGCCAAGAAGCTTGTCTATATATCTATCTAATCCATTTTGTTTAATGTCTTTGAGTTATATTTCTTTGTTGGATAGGAGCTTGTATAAAACTTTGGACGGAGTGCAACTTCTATCAACGTCAAGCATCAACATCCATCTCTATGGGTATTGTTAAACCTTGCATCTTCTGACGTCATTTTTTTTAATATTTCACTTCATTAATTCAAGTAGAAAGGTAAAAACTTCTCAGAACAATACCATATTTCAATTTTTATTAAAAACCAAATTAACCAACAGAGACACTTAATCAATGTGGCGAAGATGCACAAAGTGAAAATGTATGCATCCATGACTGAGGCACTCACATGGAAACCAAGAAACAAATTTAGCTATTCCCGTAAGGGCTTGAAATAAAATGGGATAGTGTGACCATATTCACACAACCAAACATGATTTCTAAGGCATATAATTCCTTAAACATTGTCTTCATCCCTAATGTGGGACTAATCCCAGCATAAAGGAGAGGGGGGTCCACAATAGGTGAAGTGAGAGGGGGTACTGCAGACACATGGTGGTTGTGGGTGAGGGCTTGCAGGGGCAAGAAGACTATGTCAAGTGGCACGAAGAAAGGAGAGAGGCAGTTTCGAGGGGGCTGCCCCCAAATATTATTTCATATATATTTTTAAAATATGATTTTTTGTTATATGTACAGTCATGGAAAAGTTTTAGTTAGGGTTTAGATTTAGGTTTATAAGAATAAAAATATATAAACCATAATATTATATATATATATATAACTATTTTATATAGTTTTATATTTATAATAAAAAATAAAAAATAAATATAAAATTTATATTATATATATTTTTCATAAAATATGAAGATTTTATAAACTATAGAAATATTATAGTTTAGATGAAACTTATAGGTGAAAACATTCACAGAGGCCCTATTCAAGACATGGAATAGGGGTTTAAAATTCATGATGAAACTGTAATAAATTATGTATTACAATGGGACAAGAATTTTTACCCCAGCAATGAAATAACTTTAAAAACCTATTTTTTCAAATCTTGTCTCCCCCTATTAAATCAATTATTCAATTTGAATTTTTACTTTTCCTTTAGGTTTCTTGAATTCCTTGCACACTATATAAACTATATAAAATATTTCAAAAAAATTGATAACCCTTACCTTAGTTTCCAAGGCCTGTTAATTCCCAAACATGAGATTTTACCATGGAAAATTTTAGCGGTGAATATTCATAATTTGGAAAATGTATTGAAAGATGTGTGAAATTTCAAATGATGTTGAATATGGGAGTTTCTAGTTTAGTGGGGTCAATGAAAGGCCTGTGGCTATCCTAGAAAAATGATTGTGCATGCCCCATGTACGCCACTATACATGCCCCATCCATACATGCATAGGCAAGCCCCACTGGCTGTGGTATACAAAAATTTAAAAAATCATTAAAATAAATAAAAATAAAATCAAATGGTGACATGTGGTAGGTGCTAGGTGGATTGGTAGGCCTGAGTGTGAATATGTGAGAGGTTACGGGTTCAAATCACAATTATTTTTAAATTCTAATTATTTGGTTTTGTGTATACCACACACCCATTCACGCACTGTATACTAGGATAGCTAACACAAAACAAAATTTAGTGAAAAGGAATTTATATCTGAACATAGAAAAAGCAAGACCTTTAAAAAAAAGCATTGGTGGGAATTGGAAATCCA
The DNA here is from genome assembly GCA_019776745.2 of Taxus chinensis. Taxonomy (NCBI): domain Eukaryota; kingdom Viridiplantae; phylum Streptophyta; class Pinopsida; order Cupressales; family Taxaceae; genus Taxus; species Taxus chinensis. Next base: position 93,498,964 of record CM034149.1, on the reverse strand, counting down.
CCGACCCCTGCTTGAGTCCCACTACCTCTTAAAAAAAAATTGGTTGGAGATTTATTTGATATGTATGGTGGATGCATCATTTTTATTTACAAAATTTGAGCTACTACGCTTCAAACGAAACTGCAAAACAACACATATATGTTTTTCTAGTTTCATAAATAGGTATTTTAAATATAATGCATGACAAAAGAACTAGGGATTCAGTTAAATAGAGTAAATGATTACCCATAAAAAATGCATCTTTAGAGAAACCACTCCCTATAATAGACATCAAACAATTTTGTAAAAAATTTGCGCCAAAATTTCATTTGGGTTCAATCAAAAGAATACATAGATTCATATGCTTTTTACCTTGGAATCTCTATACATTTTTTTCATTTTTCATATTAAAAAAAAAATTTCTGGGCCATATTGGATCATAGTTAGACTGACGATAAAGGGGCTACCCCTCGTAAGGAGATTTTTACACATAAGGATAAATTTAAGTTAAAGTGGAGAATGTCATTGCTGCATGGTGATGCGACATAGACATAAGGCCTCCCTAAGGCTAGATTTGTTGATGTTTTATAGTCTATTGTTTTAAAATATTTAATTGGGTCCTTAATAAATGAATCTATTCTTTGAGCGTGTCAACTGGGTTCCTTCTTGCGAGCATTGGCCTAGCAAAGAATTGATTTTAAGGCATCACTTTTAGTTTGCAGATGTTCAGAAACTAGTTGGGATGATCTGGCTAGAGGTATAACACTAGTGGACACTCATGTGAGGGTGACGTTTCCACCTAATTTTGAGAGGTTTTCTTTTACATGTATGATACCTTGACCTCAAAGAAACTATAAAATTGGTTTATGACATTTACATACTTGTCATTTTCCCGCACTTTCCTTTTCCATCCAATTTCAATGCAAAATTTGTGAAGGAAACCTTTACCATCTTATTTGTAGATGTTGTTAGAATCCCCAAGGGTTGTCTCATTGTAGTACATTGTAGTGCCCACTCTATTTTGTGTAACGCCCACTAATACACACACAAATATAACACTAAAAAACTCAGATAATGTTTTTTTTTACTTACTTGGAGTTTACACGACAACACAAGTGACCAAAAAGGGATACAACCAACTCTTATAAATCTTGACATGACATTAACCACATAGGAAACAAGAAATCATACAACACCCATCACCAACATTTCACTTTTCTCTTCAACAAGGCACAACGTAAAATTCTAACCACAGTACACAGTTATAATTAAGGACATCCCACAGTGTAAAATATTTTAAGGTTATTTATTTACTAAAAATTTATTTCAAAGCACGACTTATGGTCTAGAAGGTTTATGTTATGATTCATACAATTATTTTACAAAGGTGAACATTTCTTTTATACTATTGACTAATTAGCTTAAAACCAAGTTTTTTGAAGGATACTCATTCTATAATATGTTAATAACTTTCTTAATTCATTGATTTAAGAACATTTTCCATTTCTCACAAGGTTAGTTAATCTTACTCAAGCCACTAAAACTTGTTCCACACCTCTATTACATAGGTGACAAGCACAAGTTATGATTGAGGGAAAGTACCTTTTTAGGTTCGAAACAATAATCTTCTTTCGGCAAGGATCAAAATTTTAACATTACTTAATAAATATTACAATGAACCAAGGAAAGGGTTAAGGGAAACAAGTAAAAAAAACTCAGCTTAAGGGTCTCATTGCTTATTAACCAATATTTTATTGAGGCTAAGAATTTATCAAGATTGGTTAGAAGTTTCATTTATACTTTTCTTGATTAATTTTGACAAAGGAAAACAATTTACATTTCTAATGATTGAGAGAGATTGAAGGGTTTCTTAATCATTTAAGTTTCCCTCCTACTTATATAACCTTATTATCTTCAAAAACTAATCATTGATTTCACCATAAGATCATTTAATAATTCACAATAATAGGATAATGTTGTTTAGTTTAGCTTGGGGGAAAACAAGGTAAATATATTTTTATTACAAAAGCTAGATTCCTCTTTTATCAGATAAGGACTGAAAAGTTATCAAGAAGCTCACATATATATTAATATATTTGTATATAATATATATATATATATATATATATATATATATATATATATATATATAATTTTAACTTTTATAAATTTTATAAGGATCATCCAGCCATCTTATTATGCTTAGAATTACATTGTTGTTATGCCATAGAAGGGTTTACAACACAAAATTTTGTCTTAAGAGAAAATTTTACCATTACTCCTTTGTGAAAACTATACATGAATACATCAATTCTTTCCAACACAATGCACAAACCAAAGTGAAAAACCAACTCTATGGAACCATGACTAGGGAACAAGAGAGTAATAACATTTGTGATGCCATGTTACTATTCTTATAATTTTTATAATACAATAGAATCACTCATAACCATGTGGTAATAAAATTTTATATTTTCCATGATAACCAAACAAGCCAAAGTTTCAATATTGATGACAACATTACTCCACAACACATAATACTAAGGCACTATTTTTCTTGTAAATTCCCCACATAATCCACACCATAGTTTTACAACATAAAAATATTCATACAAAATAGCTTCAAAACCAAGTTTAATGAAATATTCTAAAAGTCTTTCCCTCATCTACTCACATAATCCATCTGCAACAATTACTAACCTGAGTCAATTCGTGAGAACTAAGCAAGATAAGACTACACAAAGCAACAATAAGTTACTATCTAACACTATAAAGAAAGGAAAAAATTCTATTCCAAGAATTGGCTCAACATTCTAAATACTAACAACCCCTTAAGATAAATAAAATTTCCACCATTCCAATCTAAGAAGAAAGCATTATACTTCAGTTATGAACATTGTTTGAAAGCAACAAAAATTTAACAATAATTTGAGAAGGGATCATTGTCCCGATTAAGTTAGAAACAACAATATAGTGTAACGGGATTTCCATACAATAAACAATTAGGTTATAAGATTGAGAACTGATATTCAAACCAACATTCTAAATTCATAAAAAGAAGTTACTAAAGGGACAAGCTATGATACTAAATTTCTGAAACAATAAAATTGAACAATTAATCCAAGAGGAAACACGGGATCCAAAGGTAAACATGAAAGGTCAATTGTATTAGACTTTTAATCATGTAATCATATATATTATATGATGGCAATCTAATACATGACCACCACTCAACATTGTTTAAAATGGAAGGAAAACAATACTATTTTCGGCCATTGACTCCAAGGAATTTTGCAATCATTCAAGAAGAGGCCACTACCCTTATAGGCTAGTAACAACAAGTGAGAGTAAAAGAGAGTTCCCTCATACAAGTTAACATTTTAAACATTAGTCCAAGTTTTATAACGCTAGGGATTTCCAAACCTCCTCTATAAGTCTATGGTTTCATTTTAAAGCAATGTGTATCACCAATTTCCATCACAAGTTATTTTAAAGTACCCCTCGTTAACATATTAAAACCATTCTAAAAGGAAAATTGCATTTATAAGTATCATCAAAAGTCATTAACTTAACATAAAATTCAAAAATAAATAAACAATGCATCTATATATAAATACCCCCAAATATCGCTAATTCTCTTAATCATTCTATCATAAGTCAACAAGATATCTGAAGACACCAAATTTGTGTCTTACGACCCCTTGTGACCCGCATCTCATTTCGCAACCTAACCTCATCACCTAAACCTTACACAATTATTTATTAATTACCTTATAATTAATAAATCCACATCGCCGTACCTGCCACCTCATGTTGCCACCTCATCATGGCCTAGTCCTAACCCTAAACTAACCTAATTAAGACCTATAACTTGGTCTACATCCACACCCATGACTAATGACTCCTTACTCGCACCCAAAACCGACCTTGTAGTAACTTGACCAAGCCTGCAACTAATCCCTTGGGAGAAAAGGAGGGAAAGTTGGCTATTTTACTAAAAATAGCCCACTTTGACCTGACCGATACTGGTTCCTACTCGACCGCCGTCGGTTACGTAACCACCATCAGTTCCCTGTAAATGACCTCCCCTAACCAGAAAAAGGAAAAATGATTTTTGATCAATCGGGATCATCAGAAGTGGTCGAGAGAGTCTGGATTTTACTTGGCCAAGCAGAGACAAGTGAAGAAACAAGAAGAGTTTGCAGAGAAGATCATCAAGCCCAAAAACTGCAACTGAGTAACCAGAGCCTTGTGACACTCATCGGAGTATCAGGAGCGGAGATAGCTCATCTTGGGTTGTCAGGTCATCCTACTTGAGCCCTGTCTTCGTCATCACAGTCCCAGAACTTGCATTTTCCATCAATAACTAGTAAGTAAGTCTTATACATTCTTTTAATAACATTTCTTGAATTTCTGAACCACTGCCATCATAAGTCTATTCCTAGATCTACTACCCAGCAACACACTACATCTAACTGTCATTCCTCCACCCTTACATTACCCCCAAGAACACCCCCCGTATTCTCTGAGTCCTTCTCATCACCCCATTACCTAACCCCACTCATTTATCAGCCTTATAAAAAAACACAACTACCTTACAACCAGCCTTCACCCAAAGCCCCTAAAACATTGCCCCTACCGATATCGGTTAGAGCCAACCGGTACCAGTTATAGTCACCGGCATCGGTCACCTTGATTCTAACCCAAGACCAGCTCTTTCTCTATTGTTCTAATAAGGTAAACAAATTGTAATTGGACAATAGCTTATTTGTTAGAATTTGTGTTAATTCATATTAGCAAGGGAGTTGACCACCTTCGAAAGGAAGTTTTATATTTCCTGAGCCGAAAGCAGTTCCCTCATTTATTGTATACTCAAAATCTGGTGGTCTTGTATTCTTATTTGCAGGTAGTCCTTCCCAGACAAAAAGGAGTTGTTCGCAGTCGATCTGATCTTTCTGTACGGTACGCGCACACCCTCTCGACATTCAAAAGGTATTCGTCCTAACCCTAACCTTATCTGTTTCTTAAAGGAATGAAAGGATAGAAGCAACTCTATCCCCAAAAGTTGAAACATTCCATGTGAAACATTTTGGCACGCCCGGTGGGACCCTTTTCAGGTTTCTTTCTTTCTTTCTTGCTTTCATATAGGGAGCATACTTGTTGTTTTCTTCTTCTAAAGATATTCACAAGGTATTTTGTTATTTTTGGTAAAAGAACTTGCTTTACTTTTACATCTTTGCATTAGTGAAAGTCATCTCTTTTGCTTCATCGAATATCATTTTCGATTTGGGTTTAAAACACGTGCATCACATTCTTGCTTGCGATTTTCAATTCTAGTGAACATAGACTAAGTAACAAGTCGTACACGTGGGGGTGATTTCCATGGTATTGACAGGAAATTAATGTTACATTCACTACACAACACATACCGAATCACTTCATAATTAACGCAACAGCTCAAAACATCCCCCCTTCTCCACGGTATTCCTCCGCCCGATTGAGGTAACCTTATAAGCCAAAACGAACTTGACATTTCCCCTAGGTCTTTTATTTAGGATTGACATCATTCTGCGTCTAAAGGCATAAGCCCAAATTGATTAAAATTAACCCTAGGGTTAGTCTGTTAATTTGTTTGTGTATCTTGTTTGTTTTCAGTTCTATTTCTCTGTCATACACTGTTTCAATTATCACTTCAGAACAATTTGATAGATGTACTAAACATTGTTAAAAATTCAAATCAGCAGCTTCTTATATTTCTTATACCAGTCCTATTACACCGACATTGGTTAAATAACTGACGTCGGCTATAGTCTAACCGACATCGGTTAGCAGACCGATATCGGTTACTGTCTTTTACAGTTCCTGACAAACCAACAACTTACCAATTTCAACATTCTGAGGCTGTTTCTGTTCCTGATAGATTGAAACCCTACTGTGTACTCTTGTCCATGGTTGTTATCACTCAAAAGCAAGACGCTGCCATGGTCTCACATGCCTACTCTGTGCCTTTGCCTGAATCACCCCCTTCACATTCTATAGGGAATCCTACGAATACCAGCGCGGTTCCTAAAATTCCTGTAGGAGATAAGGAATTTGCCAAATTTCTAGATACTAATCCTAGCGCTGTACAATACTATTTGTCTCATGCCCCTGACCGTACGCCCGATGGTCAACTCCTTGTTGGCATGCCTATTAGTATAGCTACTCATTTAGCTCAAAACATCCCCCCTTCTCCGCGGTATTCCTCCGCCCGATTGAGGTAACCTTATAAGCCAAAATGAACTTGACATTTCCCCTAGGTCTTTTGTTTAGGATTGACATCATTCTGCGTCTAAAGGCATAAGCCCAAATTGATTAAATTTAACCCTAGGGTTAGTCTGTTAATTTTTTTGTGTATCTTGTTTGTTTTCAGTTCTATTTCTCTGTCATACACTGTTTCATTTATCACTTCAGAACAATTTGATAGATGTATTGAATATTGTTAAAAACTCAAATCAGCAGCTTCTTATATTTTCTTATACCAGTCCTATTACACCGACATAGGTTAACTGACTGACGTCGGCTATAGTCTAACCGACATCAGTTAGTAGACCGATATCGGTTATTGTCTTTTACAGTTCCTGACAAACCAGCAACTTACCAATTTCAACATTCTGAGGTTGTTTCTGTTCCTGATAGATTGAAACCCTACTATGTAGTCTTGTCCATGGTTGTTGTCACTCAAAATCAAGCCGCCACCATGGTTTCACATGCCTACTCTGTGCCTTTGCCTGAATCACCCCCTTCACATTCTATAGGGAATCTTACGGATACCAGCGAGGTTCCTAAAATTCCTATAGGAGATAAGGAATTTGCCAAATTTCTGGATGTTAATCCTAGCGCTGTACAATACTATTTGTCTCATGCCCCTGACCGTACGCCTGATGGTCAACTCCTTGTTGGCATGCCTATTAGTATAGCTACTCATTTAGCTCCTTCTCCGCTTGATAACTCCGCTTTCCCTTCTGCATCCTTAGTCCCGTCTCCTAACTCAACAGCTTCAGGGGTTCATACGGCACAGATTGGCTTTCCTTTGGTTAATCTTGGGCCCAACATGTCATTACCGCCGACTGATCCTACCTTGTCTCTCTTGCAGACTATTCCGTTCATGACTTGCTCTTTGCCACCTATCCACACGAGCTTTCCTTCTCAAGCTCCGCCCACCTTTTCATTTCCACACACATATCCGGTAACCTCAACATCTTATATAGGACATACCTATTCGGTCGCCTCAACACATTCATCCTCCATACCTTATCAACATTTAACCCCACCATTGTCTAGCGGTGGCCCTTGGCCCAATTTGCCTCCGTTTACCACAACCACACCATCATCTTATCCAACTACTGATTTAATTAAACAAATGATGGACAAAATGCAAAATCTGGAGGCTTCAGTTTTAGGAAGTCGTAGCGCCTTGACATACGAGCAAGTTTGTTAGGAGCCTATCCACCCTTTAATCCCCCTTCATTCATATCCTCCTTAATGGGAATTACCAAATTTTACCCGTTTTAATAGTAAGGAGGACCCTCAACAACACTTGCGATCATTTAGACATGCCTGCTATCTGATTGCTCACGACAACGCTTTACTACTCCACACCTTTCCCATGTCCTTATCAAGACCCACCTTGGAGTGGTACAGTGCTTTGACCCAGCACTTAATCTTCTCTTTTAACCAGCTAGCCCAATATTTCTTGGATCATTTCTCCATTAACATTGCCAAGAAAGTATCTATCACCGACCTCTATGCCATCCAAAAATTTGAAGAAGAATCTATCACAGATTTTGTTGGACGATGGCGGGGCCTTATCAACTAACTTACGTATGCCTTGCCTCAGGCCAAACTTATTGAACTCTTTACATGGGCCTGTGATAAGCACATCTCTCCTACCCTCCAAATTCAAACTTTCCGTACATTTGATGAGGCCTTTACTATGGCTCGAAAACTAGAGATTCGAGCCTTAGAGGAAGAGAAATTGCGGTTGCACAACAAAAACCCCAGTTTCCAAACCCAAGATTCTACCAACAAACCTAACACCACCAATCCTCACCCATCGACTGCTTCAAAATCAAAAGGAGTTTTGCACATTGTGATGGTCAAATCCCAACCACCGTCTAATACCCCACCAAAAACCACCTATAAGTATAAAGCAGAGCCCATCAACTACACTCCCTTGGGAGAAACATATGGTGTGATATTAGAAAAATTTCTTAAAGCAGGAGCTATTACCTTACCTCCTGTTAAACCTCATTCCGAGTTTGATTCCACTCGTGCCATACCTTCTTGGTACAAAGAAAATGACTTCTGTAACTTCCACCGTGTGAAGGGACACAGTCATGAAAACTGCAAGATGTTGAAAAACACAGGGCAGGAAATGGTTGATGCAGGGGATATAGCCCTCGATAATCCTAACACCCTTGCTAACCGAAATTTTAAAATATTCAACAAACCATTCCTGAATAACTCTTCTAATAGTAACCTAAACCAAGATATCTTAGCCGAGGAGAGCGTTCATGAGATCCATGCAGTCTTCGACTCCCAGCAAAAAACCTCTATCGAACAAATTTTGAATCAAGCCTCTTCACTAACGCAGGAACCAGAACCCCCTTCATCACAATCAAGACAAGACGAAATCCTGGCTGTTCATTTACCCATTAAGGAGTTAACCGCCCAGAGTTCCCTTCTCACAAATGAGCCTTCTTACACCACATCCTTGCAAGACTGTGAGTGGATGTTATCTAATTTATCTATTTCCCAAACGTCTCCTTCTACCATTCTTGTTGTACAAGAGGAAGGCTCACCAATTCTTTTGTCATCCTTAGATGAGAAACCTCTTAAACCAACATCACCACATTCCTTAAACATGACGGATCCTCTCAAACACACCCTCCTACCTATTAGTTCTTCATCGCCTAAATCTTTTCAGCGACCGGTTGACCTCTTAACGACCATTGATACAGTTCCTCATCTACCCCCTATATCATGCCCACAATGGACTGGAATCACAACCCACCTTTCTTCCATACAAATGTTCCTATTCACACATGAGGAATTTCTTTTCCCAGAAGATAGACGAGTCCTATGGGAACATTTGAGTATGCCATATTCTACTCAAATGCAGATGACCGATACGGATGCCTCTACCATATACCCGAAGTGTTTACAAAAGCTTAAAATTCCTATGTCCTCATCTTCACCCCCCTCATTTCTACCAAATACCTCATCCACTTCTATTAACCTAACCAATTCTTCCCCTACGCTTGGGACCTCACCAATACCCAGTCTGACACACCCACCTAAGTGGCTTGATTTATCTAAAAATAAATCCGTCCATCCCATTAGGAGACAGACTCAATCTCCTCAACCTATGCCTCTACCACAACTAAAACCCTCGTCGTCACACCTACCTTCCATATTGGGACCCCATCCCTCTACCTTGCATCAATATATCATACCTCCTATGTTTTCTTTAAAGTGACCTAAGCCTTCTGCACCCATACAGAAATCCAAGGGTATAGCAACACCATCACCCTGCGTATCCTATCCACCTACCAACCCTAAACAAATTCCATCATCAAAAGAATTGTTTGTTGCCACTCCTATTTCTCCGTGGTTGTTTTTTGATACCACATCATCTGTGGCCTCATCATCTAACCAGCTAAACATAGCTTCTGCGCCAAAGAAGCCACGTTTAGTTAAAACCCATTATCAAAACCCCTTGGCTAAACCACCAACCATACAAACCAACCATACCCCATCATTACCATAAACTACCCAGTCAATAGCCTCATTTTCCTCTGACTTTGACCCACTCAAAGGGTCTTACGCCAAAATCCTTGCTATCTTGGTGGAGAATGTGACCATTTCCCTACCCCCACTTAGACCTTATGATCCATCTAAACCTCGACCTATAGGTTATAATGAGTCTAAAATCTGTGCTTACCACCGCACACCCAGACATGACGTAGAGGGATGCAAAGCATTGAAAGCCATACTTCATCAGTCACCTCTCTCAGATTAAAAAGTTAAGAAAGACAACTTACAAAGAGAGAGACCTTTAGCTTCAATTCCCTCTCCTATACCACCTGTCCCCACCTCACCAAGATCTATCATTATTACAACCCCACCTCTCGAAGACCATGACCTATCCCTACCGTCTTCCTCCTCTCGTATTCACGAGATCAATATGATTAGTGTTGCTACTCGAGGGAAGAAAAATAATGAGAAAGAGAAAGAAAGCACACCTGCATCCTCTCTTTCTCCATCCACCATCCCGATCGCACCACCACCTAAAGTGGTTATTCGAGGACCCACTTACCCCATCTCTAATGGATTTTCCCACCAAACCATGATCAAACAGCTTCACCAATCGCCTGTAAAAATGACACTGTATGATCTCATTCAGACTTCTGAATCTCATCGACAGGCTCTCATTGAAATCCTTCAAGGGATAGAGGTCTTACCTAACGAAACCTTTCCTATTACCTCTATTCTAACACCCAATCACGTTGCTTCGCTCACCAAACAACCTATCTCCCCAACTACTTCTGTCTCTGTTCAGCAAGCCGCTGCTGTCAGTTTCTCCGAAGAAGAAATTATCGAATTTGGTGCTGAAGATCCTGACCCTGCTCTTTTCATCTCAACTTATGTCCAGGACATTCAGGTACGTCATGTTATGATTGACGGGGATGCTAGCCTAAACATCATCTCTTCAAAATCCTTCCAACAAATGAATATCCCTTCTAGCTGCATGTGTGCCAACCCCATCATGTTGCGGTCATTCAATGATGCTATTACTTCTACCTTAGGCACCATGATCCTTAACATTCGTGTAGGACCACGTACTTTACCCGAACTCTTCTATGTCCTTGAGGGAGAGTTCAAATACAATATGCTGTTAGGCCGCCCTTGGATCCGGGCTATGGGATGCGTTCCCTCCAACTTACATAGGTGCATAAAATTTGAGTATGAGGGGAAGTCATACACCGTAAAAGCTGATCCTCCCCCCTTCAAAACCTGTAATATGTTGTACCACCCTAATGATGTGCTTGTACCAGTCATGACACCCATTCATCCAACCCAACCATCCACTTCAACCGCACTTCAACCATCTACCTCAACCACACCCACACCTTCAACCAATGAAACCGCCGTCGCAAATACCACTTCCTTTCGCGCAAATAACATCCCAACCTCCGACCCCTTAGTAGATTTTTTTCAACGCCTTATGCTGGGGGAATACCGCCTATATAACGTTAGTTCTTTCCATACCCCACAGGAGTACGAAAAGTTACATGCGCATCCTACCTACGACCGTCGCGTGGGGGAGGTAATCCCCTACGGACCACCTCATTACCGCACCAACCTAACGTAAGGGGGTGTTGACGCATCCTCTGTTACCCCTGAACCTCCTTTTGAGGTGGTTCCCTTCCAATCCGATTTTCAATACCTGACAAATCGTCGTTTCGCCCTCACCTTCTTGACTTGTTGTGCTTGGAAAGGCTTTGGTTTTGGTCTTTATGAACAAGGTCGACATACACTCATTCCCGTGACTACATGCAAACACAATGATCGTAGTGGTCTCAGTTTTCCTGAAACACTTACACCGGAGAAACCTTGTGTCAGTTGTATCCTGGAAGATGACGACGTCACCCCTACCAAACCATCGTCACCCATTTTTCCATCGTCACCCACATAGTCGATAGACCCTGAATCTATCCCTCCTAACTTTTTTTTTTCATAAATGCTATCTTCCTAGGTCCTCTCACTTATCAACGCGATAATGAGGACCCATCTTCTCTTCCCCTTCTATATCCTGACATGATTGAAGAGGATTCACCTTCGATTAATGTTGTTGAGTGCTAGGATGACAACTCCATACTCACTTACCTTGGTGCAAACGAATCCTATATTCAACGTGCCTTACCGTCTGAAACTCAAACCATGTTGAACGAGTCAACTATAGAAATCAACATCCACACAGAGGAGGATTCTCACATTGTGAAGAATGGACAATCCCTTAGCGTATCAGAACAATTCGCCTTTACTACCTTTCTCCGTACCCACAACCAAGCTTTCACTTGGTCCTATGCTGACATGCTAGGAATTGATCCTGACATTGCTATCCATAACATCACCCTAAATCCTGATTCCAAACCAGTCAAACAAAAACTGAGAAAAATGCATCCATGTATTGCCCTCTTGGTCAAAGAAGAGCTTCAACGACTTCTTTCTGTTTCCCTCGTCTTGCCTATTGACTATCCTTAATGGATTTCTAACATCGTACCTGTCACTAAAGTGACGGGGGGACTTCAGATATGCACGGATTTCTAAGACCTTAACCTCGCTTACCCCAAGGATGACTTCCCCCTCCCAAGTATTGATCAACTTGTTGATCTCACTGCGGGCCATGAAATTCTCTCTCATGGATGGCTTTTCGGGATACAACCAAATTTTGGTTGCCCCTGCCGATCAACATAAAACTACCTTCATAACTCCTTAGGGAACCTTCTATTATCGTGTCATGCCATTTGGCCTTAAGAATGCTGGTGCGACCTATCAGCGGGCTATGACTTACATTTTTCATGACATTATGCACACTATCCTTGAGGATTATGTCGATGATCTTCTTAGCAAATCTAAACATCGCAGTGAACATCTCGATGTTTTAACCATTATTTTCAGTCACCTGTTACAATATTCAGTCCGGCTTCAACCAAAGAAATGTGTCTTTGGTGTTCTTTCAGGAAAACTTCTTGGCTTTATCGTCTCTTCACGTGGCATTGAGGTCAATCCATCTAAATTCAAAGCTATCCTAGAAATGCCCCCACCTAAAAACCTCAAACAATTACATAGTTTGTAGGGTAAACTTCAATCTATCCGGTGTTTCATTTCCCAACTCTCAGATCGATGTCAGCCTTTTCATCACCTTCTTAAAAAGGACATTGCCTTTTAATGGAGCGAAGAATGTCACCAAGCCTTTGAAGCTCTCAAATCCTATCTCTTGCAACCACCCGTGCTTATCCCACCACAGGACGATCGCGCTTTCTACCTTTACCTTTCCACCACTGGCCACGCTATAGGAGCCATGCTTGCACATCGTGACTCTGAGCATCGAGAACAAGCTGTTTATTACATAAGTCAAACTCTCATGGATTACGAGACTAGGTATACACATGTAGAAAAAATGTGCCTAGCCTTATCATTCGTAGCCACCAAACTCCGACACTACCTCCTGAATCACAAAACTTTTGTTATCACCAACACGGACCCCATTCATTATATGTATGCCAAACCTCATCTAAACCAACACATCGCCTGATGGCTTATGCTCCTTGCTGACCTTGATCTTGAATTTATACACTAGAAGTCAATCAAAGGACAGACCATTGTTGATCAACTCACGGAAGCCCCTGTACCAGGGGCGCAATTTACTAATTTTAATTTCCCTGACAAACTCATCGCCACTATTTCACTTAGGGAAGAGTCGTATCCAGTGACCCTCTTCTTCGATGGATCTAAATGCTAGTGCGGCGGAGGAGCCGGCATTGTTCTCATTCCTCTTGACGCTGAGCCTATGCCTCTTTCATTTCGACTCGTTTTCCCCTGCACTAATAATATAGCGGAATATGAGGCCCTTGTTTTGGGTCTCCAGGTTACGTTACACTTAGGTGTCAAATCTATTACTATTTTTGGCGACTCTCAATTGGTAGTCAATCAAGTTATGGGCATCTACCAATGTAAAAATGAGGAACTTCAAAAGTACAAACATTACGTGGATTCACTTTTGACCTCATTTACTCGTTATTCTATCCAGACCATTCCCCGCTCCACCAACAAATTTGTGGATACTATGGCTTGCTTAGCCTCGCAAATTCCTGCCTCACCAACTGACTCTGACATATTCGTCTTGGTCCAAAAACTCTTTGCCCCATCCTACTCAGCCCCGGTTGTTTGTATGATAAATAATGTGTCTGCTAATTTATAGGATACCTAGTACCACCAATTTCACGACTACCTTACAACCTCCGTTCTCCCACCTGACCTTACTAGTATTGGAAAATGCACTTTCCTTAAACGTGTTTCTCGTTATGTTGTCATGGGGGGACTCCTTTATAAACATGGCTTTGATGGCATCCTCCTTTGATGTCTAACCGGTGCGGAGGTCACCTATACCATCCAACAAATCAACGACGGTATTTGTGGCGGACATTTTAGTGGCCTTGCCATGGCTAAACGAATCCTTCGCCTAGGTTATTATTGGCCTACTCTTGATAACAACTGCTACGAATATGTTAAGAGTTGTGTTATGTGTCAACAACATATAAACCTTCAACATACTCCTAGCCATCCGCTACAGGTTGCACGAAATCTTTGGCCTTTCTCACAATGGGGTTTAGACCTTATTGGTGAGATTCACCCGCCCTCTTTGCAACGTCACCGTTGGATAATCACAGTAACCAAATATTACACAAAATGGGTGGAGGCCATTCCACTCATTTCAATCAAAAAAGAAAAAATCATCGAATTCGTTAACCATCACATTATCTGTCGTTTTGGTATTCCTCATCGTCTAATAACAGATAATGGTAAATCTTTCAAAAATAAGTTGTTACAAGACCTTTGTCACAACTTTGGTATCAAACTTAGTTTCTCATCACCTTACTATCCACAGGCCAATGGTCAAGCTAAATCTTCTAATAAAACCCTAACCAAAATCCTCATGAAAGTTGTCAATGAGTCCGGAAGAAATTGGCATGATCACATCCCCTTTGCCCTTTGGGCTTATCATACTAGCATTCATACCTCCACTAGTGCCAAACATTTTTCTTTGGTATATGGTACCGAGGCTATCTTGCCTCTTGAAATACAAATACCTTCCCTCAGAATATCTCTTCAGGATATTCTCACCAACGACGATTTCCACCAAGAGCGGTTAGCCCAATTGGAGCTTCTCGACGAGCATCGTCTTACAGCTCTTGATCACCTTCAAATCTACCAAAAATGCATCAAGTGTGCTTATGATAAGTGACTTCATGAGCATACCTTTAAGTTTGGTGATCTTGTCCTCAAAGAGAATCAACATGTAACCAAACTAGAAAAGAGCAAACGTGGAAAATTTGCTCCTAATTGGATTGGGCCTTACATTATCACTCACACTTATGGATCAGGCACTTATCGTTTAGCTTCGCTTAATGGTAAACCTAAGTCTGAGCCCCTTAATGCCTTGCATCTTCGACCATTCTACTGTTGAAATTAGTGTTATATCACTTCTTATCTACCTTACGCTTGTCCCTTGAGCTCATTTACCACCGTATACACTTAGTTTCTTACATCTCAAAATAAAATCAGGCTCACATAGTTTGATTATCACCTCCCCTTAAAAGATTCCTTCCCCTTTTTAGTCTATTCCATGACTTCAAAGTATCAAAATGACATATTCTTAATTAAACACTTATGGGATTTTCTTGAGTCAAACTTCCTACAAAACTAGCTGCTTTATGCCCAACGGACATCTAGACCTCTAAATTATACAATAGACTGCTCCCTTGAAGGACAGCTATATGTCAAACTATTGCTACTATTATATATAGACTGCTCCCCCAAAGGACAGCTATACATAAACACTACATCTACTACTATAAATAGACTGCTCCCTTGAAGGACAACTATACACAGTCATCCTTTGTCAGAAGCTTCTCACATTGATCCACTTCGTGAAGACCTCAAGAACAACAAAATATATATCCCATGTAGACTTCCTACATCGATCAGTCTATGTCAAAAAACATAAAAAAGTAGTATTCCAAAAAATCACTTTTGAGTCATGGACTTGTCTATTTAGGTTTTGGTCCTATTTCGTCAAAATAATCACCTTATAACACGCTCTCAGCACCCTCACCCATATCTACCACCTCACGTCACCATCTGTCAAAGCAACAAAACTCAAGGGACGTGACGTAATACCCGATATGTTGTGATTATACAACTCTTTTCACCTATCGACTTCTCGTCTATGCAAGGTACCTAGAGGTTCAAGCTCATTTCTACATTAATATGTGGTTTGTTTGGCTCTTCTCAACTATGAGACACTTTCACCTCTTTTTCTCGACTCTAGGATTGTGTGTTGACCTTAATCAGGACACGATTCCCTACTACTTGGGTATGCTAACTTCCGCTTCACCTATACCTACACCAACAACATTACCCTACCAACATCAAATTTTTACCGACCAACAAATTGCCTAACCACAACAAAATTTCTCGAATTCACCTCTCCCTGGTTCTAAGGGAGAACTACATCGGTCTGAGGCCCTTCCTTGCTTTGTGCAATGGGCTATGTAGGCAGCACTTAGGAGACACGGGGTCTCCCAAGGTTAGCTTGACCATCCCCTACCATACCCTATCAGGTGTTGTAAATATAAATATTTTTTGTGTATTTCTATTTGCCAACATTCATCTTTATCATTTTTCAAACAAAACAAAAACAACATTAAAAAAAACAACCATTCTTATTATTCTCATCACTCAAAACCACATACATCTTTAGTTTTATTTTAGATGTTAAATAAATACATCTTCTCTATCATCGACGCGCAGGTCAGCATCCTTATTTATTATTATATTCCTATGAAATTCACTTAGATCCTTGCACCTCCTCCCGAATCAGGCAGTGATCATGATCTTTGATGCCCCTCAGTTGGCCTCTCCATCCTCAAAGGTGTCACCGCCATTGGTTCCTCCCATTGATCCACCAACATCTCCTGTAACATACGAATACGTCCTCTCGCATGGAGGAATCTTGCCTCCAGTCTCTCCACTCATAACTGTGAAACCTCTAACAATCCCATTGTCTCATTCACCTGTGTTTGAAGCTGGTGAGCCAGATCCTATAGATGATCTGTCTCCGCTATAATCACAGCTATGTCTGGGTGCTCACGTGCACCTCGCAGCTCTGCTACCCACCATACTCTATAGGCCTTTGTCGTTCTCGCATCAATTACCCTACGATCGGCTGCTATCTCTTCTGGCCCTTATTGAGGTGTAGGCTAAGGAGGTGAGAATGCTGCCTCGGCATCAATCCTCATGTATGGTCTATATGTCATAGGTATATCCTGAACGAACCCAAATTGTCGCCGCACATGATCTAGAGGAATCCTCTCGTACTCACCCAGCCTGTGCCCTGTGATCCACCTCAATCACTCTACACCCCTCAACTCCTCAACTATGTTCTCTGTCACCATACAGTTCCTGTAAGGCCTCCAACAAATATCCGTAATCGTCACCATCTCCCATACCTGTCTATAATACTCGATGTCATCTATCATGGCCCGGGATCTCGCTTCTTGTTCAGTCTGGACCCATCGTCTGAATCCCAACCTTTGCACTCCTACCTCTCTCGACTCAATGGGTTGACCTATTGGATGCACACAAACAATATGCTCATAGGCCCAACAATGTAATATGTACGAACAATCCAGTGTCATCCTGTGTTTTTGCTTGCAGGCCCATAAACCCCTATATAACTCTGCCAGATATGCGGGTGCCCATGTGAAATTCACACTCATTTCTATCATTTCCCAAATAACACTCATCAATGCTTTGAGAAATATTCCACCTTCCACCCTCGGTAATGCATAATACCCCACCGCTATCATTAATAACACGGCCAACCTTGTCTCCTTAGGGTGTGTTGCATACACTGTACCATACGTAAATGTTAAACCTCGTTGTGTCAAATCTCGTGCAGCTGAACCAAATACTGTTGTTATCGCTCCCCGCCTTGCGAAAGGCAACGCCTGATACACTATTTTTCCTATCATTGGGAGTCTCAAAATATGGAACACATCTTCCAAAGTCACTGTCATCTCCCCTGTTGGCAGATAGAAGGTATTCTTTTTTGGATTCCATCTCTCAATCAACACCTGCAACATAGCATGGTTATTGTGATTCTTGAATAATAGCGGATTCCACTTAACCCTAAATGATTTATCAATGCCCATTCAGCTGGTGTTACATCCGCTCAGATTCATGACAACAACGCTGGTACCGTATCATTCATCCTTAATCCTGCTTCCACCTGCATACATCAAAACGACACATAATTATTCAATAAAACAAATCTCCACGGGTTTTTTCTCAAAATTCTAGAAACTCCTACAGTAACCGATATCGGTTATAGATAACCGGTACCAGTTTGCTAACCGATATCAGTTATCTCTAAACGATACTGGTCACTGTCAAAAATATACCTACCCTGCTTAAAACATACACCTACGATAATTATTTTGCCTATTTACTCCTATTTATACCTAAAAACATACGTGACCACCCTATTTACCTACCCCATAGCACTCACCCCATCCCCAACCCTTGCCTATCACCTTTTCTTTCTCCTCTTTACCCACTTACACTTCTCTCATCCTATTCACAAAACATGCAAGAATCAAATTACAACCAAACAGTTTACCTCTCGGGATGTAGCAGCTTGGGGCAGAACATGTCTTCCCCCTCGTCCCTGCCTGTTGGATGCTTCTCCTCGTTTAGCCATGTTCACCACCCTCTTCAAATATAACTTGTCTTTTTTCCTTTTGAATCTCAGCCCACACTCACTTCACCTGTCTCTTTCCTCCTTATCACTCAAATTCTTTCATGAAATTACCTGTATCAGTCGTCAAACAGCGTCGCATTTACATATTTAACTTGTTACATGCATCTAAAAATAAGAATGCTAAAAATAAGAACTTAAGTTGCCAACCAAGCAATTCTATTTTTAGGAAAATAATTCTGGAATAACCGATATTGGTTACATAACCGATATTGGTCATCTAACTACCAACATCGGTTACGTAACCGATATCGGTCATGTGTTCCCTTTTTGCTTAAACCTAAGTCGTTTCTTCGTTTTTGCAAATTTTTGTGGCGCCCGTCCCTTTTTCCTGCATAAACAACACCATTATCTATAATTTTTCATCAAATCCATATCTCATCACAATTTCATCAATATCATCTATCTATATTACAAAAATAAACAAACCATCAACAAACGATATCAAAAAAAAAAAAAACCATCAATCTATACACCACTTTGATCCAACTCAGCAGCTACATACATTCAATTTCACAAACCAACGACAAAACACATACAACATTTCATAACACAACATGTTAATTAAACTCATCATTTATATATACATACGTCCCATTAACAAAAGACATCAACACCATCAATATATAAACCATGTGGATCAAACTCATCATACATTAAATATCACAAACCTTCAACAAAACACTTAAAACATTTTAAACACAGCATGTGGGTCAAAATCATCATATCTATATATCAAAAGTTTCAAATATATAATGTGCACTGCATACGGGCCTCTATGATCTCATAATAATATAAAGCCTGCATGCAGGCTACAATAACTGTCAATAATCTCGACTCGGCTAACAGGCTGGTCTCTCCTATCAAAAATATACTCGACTCGTAGACTGGTATCACCTATACAACCTGTACTCGGCTCACAGGCTGGTATATACAATAAATGAATACATGAATGAATACATCATATGTAGGCATGCAGGCCTCTATAAACATAACCGGTTCGTAGATCAGTGCCCATATCCACTATACAAACACAAACTATCTCCACTGCAGGGATCCCTCAGCTCTCCCCACCGCCCTCCACCTGTCTCCCTGCTGGTCCCTATGCTGCCTCTCACCTCCTCCCTATAACGGACCCACCGGCTGTGGTTGCACCCCCCTGGGATCTCTGGCTACGCGATGTCTCAGTTATGTGTGTCGCATATGGCTGATAGTCAACCTCGGTACCATCAAGAACATCCTGATAATACCGGGCCTCCGCTCTCACCTCCATATAGCGGGCCCGTGCCACCATCGCTGTTGGGGCTGGTCCCCTGACTCCTAATAATAGTGCCCCCCGTGCCAGTGCCTGTGGTTGTACGGGTGCCTGTGCTGGTGTCGCTGGTGGTGCCTATGTTGGGGCCTGTGGCTGTACCTGTGCCTAGGCTAGCTGACCCTGTAAGACACCTATTTGTGCCTGTGTAGCAGTAAGCTGCCCCTGTAATAACTGTACTTGGCCCCTGAGTTGGTCCCTCTCTGCTCTAATAGCCACTAAGTCTGGTTGTGCGGGCTGTGCTCTCCTCGTGGCTCTCTCCCCTGCCCACCATACCAAAATGCTCTTGTGCAGCCAGCATCGTCTACAGTATCATCTGCTGGTCTCTCAGCTACCCAATCTGGGTCCGTGGTGTAGGCAGTGGAGCCTCTACATCATCCCTCCAGTATTAAGGGAAGGGAGGTGGCTCATCCTGTCATAGCCCTAACTGTCGTCGTACCCTCTTCAGGGGTATCCGCTCATACTCTCCCGGCCTCCATCCCGCTATCCAGAATGTATACTGGATCCACCAAAACTATGATCGGGCTCCTCTGCGGGGTTGATGACCTCCGTAAGGCCTCTATACAATATCCAGGGAAGTCACGCCCTCTAATACATGTCAGTAATACGCTATATCCCGTCCGGTGAGAATTGCTCGTGGCTGGCCCATGACCCCCAGCCACCTCTGAAAGCCATATCTATAAATCACTTGTGGCCCTGGCTGCTGGGGCAGCCCTACTGGTCGAATGCATATGATATGCTCATATGCCCAGCAGTGTAACAAAAACGTAGAGCAAATCCCGAATCACCTCATCTGGCGGTAGCCCCACAGCTCTCGGTATAACTGCACCAGGTATACTGGTGCCCAAGCATAACATGTCTTCTCCTCAACCATCTCGTGTAATACCCCCATCAGTTCCCATGGAAAGCGGTCTCCCTCTGAAGTCTGGGAGGGCGAAGCATGTAATGCCGATCATCATCAACACGGCAAGTCGTGTCTCATGTCGGTGGGCACGATACATATCCCCATAGGTAATGCTCACGCTGTGATAAGTCAATAGTGTGGCCGCATCCTCGAATACCTGTAGGATGCTGTCGATAGCTATCTCTGCATCCACCTGGAAGATTGCCTCTCCATCGATCGGTAATCTAAGGATGCAATACACATCCTCCAATGTAATGGTTATCTCTCCAGTCGGGAGATGGAACACATTGGTCACCGGATCCCATCTCTCGATGAGGGCGACCATAAGACTGTGATCCCTCTCTATCACCCTATAACACTGAACTCCGCCGAGTCCCACCTCGCGCATGATGGCCCACTGCACTGTGGACACGTGTGGCTGCATCCATCTCAACAACGGGGGCATCCTATCCCGCATCGTTAGCTGCTGACGTGCCTGTAAAACCAACTCACTTCATTAGACTTACCCTTTCAAATAACTCCTTTAACCTTCTATACCCTCTTTTACCCACCTGACCACACAACTGCCCCATTTTTTCCCCTAACCTACTAATCACCCTTCCTCTCCACCTCTACCCCTTCCCTCTTCAACCCCAACAATAAACACAAAACCCCAACCATTAATACCAACACCTACACAATAACCCAAACACTACCAACACACCCAAACAACAACCCAAACACTACCAAAACACCTACACAACAACCCAAACACTACCAACACACCCAAACAACAACCCAAACACTACCAAAACACCCACACAACAACCCCAACAACGACTACGCATTCAAAACAACAACCAAACCCAACCAACCAAATAAATAATCATAGCTACGGACCAGTACCAGTCACCCATGACTGCCACCGGTCCCCTCTCCACCAACGTCAGTCGACATATAACCGACACCTGTCACCCATGAACCCACCATGCCCCCAAACTTCTTGACCAATGCCGGTCGCTTAGTGACCGGCATCGGTCACTGGAAAATTACTGGGCCGAACACGGTGCACCCCCCCCAAATCCATTTTTCCCCTATTTATCCATATTTACCCACCCAAACACCCTAAAAATCTACCCACCCTGCCACCTTGCCCTATTTAACTCATCTATCCTCTTCATTTTTCAAATAACTTCAATTTATTCATTATTTTACCAAAACATGGATTCCTACCCAAACCCCCAAACAATAGCTTAACAACATCAAATTCACCCAATGAGAGGTTTCAAACCTACCGGTACGACGACACGTCATCGTGGTGGGATGGGTGGTGGTGGTCCAGCTGTTCCAGCACCTCCAACTCCTCCTGGCTGTGCCATGGCTCTAACTCTCCTCTGTTGGGTCCTCCACCAATCAAATGTTGCCTCCTCCTCGCTAGGGCCTACCAATCACTCACTTCTCCACTCAAATAGTGCCACCTCAGCCGACAAACTCAACAATCTCGCCACAACACCTCAGACAACTAAAATTGGTTTTTAAATTGACAATATGACAATGACAGGCCATATTTTTCTTTTTATAGGTTTTTCGACCTATAACCGATATCGGTTCTATTATGCCCTAAAGAACCGGTATCAGTCACCTAACCGATATCGGTCATAGATAATCGATATCAGTTTTATCCCACCTCTTTCCCAATTTCTGACCTTATTTACTAATCGCCCTTTCTCACAACATCGCCTATATCCACCTTGGCTGAAAACCCTTTGTTAACTTCATTGGCCCGATCCAAGGCTGCACCCAACCATTTGGCCCAACACAAGGCCGCACCCAACCATTTGGCCCAACCCAAGGCCACACCCAACCATTTGGCCCAACCCAAGGCCGTAACCATCCATTTGGCCCGACCCAAGGCCGCACCTAACCATTTGGTCCAACCCAAGGCCGCACCCAACCATTTGGCCTGACCCAAGGCCGCACCCAACCATTTGGCCCGACCTAAGGCCGCAATCATCCATTTGGCCCGACCCAAGGCCGCACCCAACCATTTGGCCCGACGCAAGGCCGCAACCATCCATTTGGCCCGACCCAAGGCCGCAACCATTCATTTGGCCCGACCCAAGGCCGCACCCAACCATTTGGCTTGACCCAAGGCCGTAACCACCCATCTGGCCCGACCCAAGGCCACACCCAACCATTTGGCTCGACCCAAGGCCGCACCAATTAAATACCTCGCCCAACATCAACACAATACAATTTTATCCACCCATCATGTAGCTTTTTGTTCAATTGAGCTCACCTGTTCGTGTTTTAGCATGATTAGGGTCCTTGACTTGATCATTCGACCAACTTTTCCTAGACCAAGACCGTGACGTTTATCTCAACCAAACCAACCATTTGGTACTGCTGAACATGCCTAAACGTTCTTGTACCTTACCCGTTATATCCCCTGGAGCTACTTCCTATGCCTTGGATACTAGGATTATATCACCCTTGTTTGGATAAACTATCGACCTTTTCCTATGAATTTCTTGTGTGCTCTTCAAAATCATGTAGCCTAGTCGCACTACTGCAGTTCAATGTGCATCTGCTTCCTTGAACCTACCCCACCATCTTACCATCATCTCAACACCATTTCCCTTTATCAACCCTATCCCTGATTTCACGCTACCTCAATCTGTGATAGATTTGAGGGGGATTACCTATACCCTTAATAGGGGTAACCACTTCTTATTATTGTCCATGCAGCTTTAACAAAGACAAGCTACACGACAACAAGGGGCTAATGTAGACACCAAATTTGTGTCTTACGACCCCCTGTGCCCCACATCTCATTTTACAACCTAACCTCATCACCTAAACCTTACACAATTATTTATTAACTACCTTATAATTAATAAATCCACATCACCATACCCACCACCTCATTTCGCCACCTCATCATGACCTAGTCTTAACCCTAAATTAACCTAATTAAGACCTATAACTTGGTCCACATCGACACCCATGACTAATTACTCCTCACCCGCACCTAAAACCAACCTCATAATGACTTAACCAAGCCCATAACTAATCCCTCAGGAGAAAAAGAGGAAAAGCTAGCTATTTTACTAAAAATAGCCCACTTTGACCTTACCGATACCGGTTCCTACTCGACCGCCGTCGATTACGTAACCGCCATCATTTCCTGTAAATGACCACTCCCAACCAAAAACAAGGGGTTGGATTTTGGTGGATCCGAAGGAGAAATCATTGGAGGAATCTGAAATTTACTTGGCTGAACAAAGACAAGTGAAAGAAAAGGAAGAAGAGTTTACAGAGAAGGAAATCAAGCCCAAAAACTGTAATTGAGTAACCAAAGCCTTGTGACACTCATCGGAGTATCAGGAGAGGAGATAGCTCATCTTGGGTTGTCAGATCATCCTACTTGAGCCCTGTCTTCATCATCATAGTCTAGAACCTACATTTTCCATCAATAACTAGTAAGTAAGTCTTATACGTTCTTTTAATAACATTTCTTGAATTTCTGAAC
This sequence comes from Taxus chinensis, assembly GCA_019776745.2. Classification (NCBI taxonomy): domain Eukaryota; kingdom Viridiplantae; phylum Streptophyta; class Pinopsida; order Cupressales; family Taxaceae; genus Taxus; species Taxus chinensis. The sequence continues at coordinate 93,474,609 of CM034149.1, read as the reverse complement.
CACTGCCATCATAAGTCTATTCCTAGATCTACTACCCAGCAACACACTACATCTAACTGTCATTCCTCCACCATTGCATTACCCCTAAGAACACCCCCCGTATTCTCTGAGTCCTTCTCATCACCCCATTACCTAACCCCACTCATTTATCAGCCTTATAAAACAACACAACTACCTTACAACTAGCCTTCATTAAAAGCCCCTAAAACATTGCCCCTACCGATATCGGTTAGAGCCAACCGGTACCGGTTATAGTGACTGGCATTGGTCACCTTGATTCTAAACCAAGACCATCCCTTTATCTATTGTTCTAATAAGGTAAACAAATTGTAATTGGACAATAGCTTATTTGTTAGAATTTGTGTTAATTCATATTAGCAGGGGAGCTGACCACCTTCGAAGGGAAGTTTTATATTTCCTGGGCCCAAGGCAGTTCCCTCATTTATTGTCTAATCAAAATCTAGTGGTCTTGTATTCTTATTTGTAGGTAGTCCTTCCCAAACAAAAAGGAGTTCTTTGTAGTCGATTAGATCTTTCTCTACGGTATGCACACACCCTCTCGACATTCAACAGGTATTCCTTCTAACCCTAACCTTATCTGTTTCTTAAAGGAATGAAAGGATAGAAGCAGCTCTATTCCCAAAAATTGAAACATTCCATGTGAAACAGGTTCTTGTTAGGTGAGTCACGTAGTGTGTAGAACCAATCCTTGTGTCCAGTCATGTGTCGAGTTGCACCCGAGTCAACATACCAGATATCTTGTGTGGACTTGGTTTCTTCATCAAATTGAGTAGAATACATGTGGTGTCCTTCATCTGAATCATCCTCATGTTCGGCAATATACCCTTGGTGTTTGGGTTTTCTTTTCCAATTACCATTTTTCTAGCCTGGATTGTTGTTGTTGTTGGACTTCCCTCTATTGGAATTATTGTTACCCTGTTGGTTATTGGGTTTTGAATTGCTTGATGAACCATTTTTGTAGGAATTGTACCAACAATTTTTGATGTCATGTCCCTCTCTATTGTAAATGGGACACTTCTTGGTGTTTTCTCGTTGACTTTGATTTTTTTAGGACTTCTTGTGATTGGACTGGAATTTCTCCTTTCCTTTATGATTGGAAGATAGTGCTTGCTCATCTTCATGATCTTTGTTGTTCATTTCCTCTTCTTGTTGGAGTAGATTGACCAACTTCTCAACTATGACTATGTGTTCACTCATATTGATAGTTGTCACAAAGATTCTGTAGGAAGGAGGAAGTGCTCGTAACACAATTGGTATGAGGTCTTCATCACTTATCTCTTTTTCCAATGCCAATAGTGATGTCCTTAAAGTATCAACTCATCTCAAAAAATATTCAACCTTCTCATTGTTCTTGAACTTGAGAGTATGTAGTTGGGATAGTAGGTTAAGGATGACATTCTTGTTCTTTTCCTCATAGACTGTGCTCAGCTTATCCCATGCATCCTTGGTTGATGTGGCATCTCCAATGTGGGGTTACACATCATCTGTTACACTAAACAAGATGATCAACTTGGCCTTTTAATTGGCCTTGTCAAATTGAACTTGTTGTCTTCCATCATCAAGTGATCTTGTTGTTTTTCCATCTAGAACTGTCCATAGGTCTTCAAAATCAAATAACATCTTGATCTTTGGTTTCCATGCAGCATAGTTGTCTCCTCTAAGTAGTGAATCTGGCAAGAAGAACTTTGGTGCTTGTGCACCCATTTCTGTAATCTGAATTTCTGACAAAGGGTAATGCTCTTATCACTCCAAATTTATGGTCTCCCTCTCAATATACCGTCAGGCCGATATACCAAACCTTTCTATATACACTCCCTTCTGATATACCCATCGGTATGTGGAAGAAGATCACCCTTTCAATATACCCATCAGTACGGAAAGAGGTGTTAATGCACATGAAATAATTTAGTACATGGTACTTAGATAGTACGGAGAGGGGTTTGTGCAAGCACAAACGGATGGGAGGGCTCAAATGTGTGTGTATTATGTCCTTATTACTCCCCATCGATTTTATAGGGTCGATGCCTAGACAAAATTTAGGCAGCTGTGTTAGGTGTTAAGTGCAGTAGTAGTCATGATGGCATCACCCGTAAGTGCTTCCCAGAGGCACCATATATACCGAACGTTGCTATGAGATCAAAGATCTCGTGTGATAGAACCAAACATAAAATAAAAAATTTACACATTTTTTTTCACTTTATACACTAAGATTAGTACAACATGCTCTTAAAGTACATCAAAATGAAGTTTTTGTGTCCCCCCTCTTTAGGAAAAAGGGTCTAGAATCACAAAATATACAATTTAGGCCAAAAATATTTTTTTACCCCCCGATAGGTGTTTTTCCGCTAAATTTAGCGGTGGCTCTAAATATGTTTGGTGAGCTTCTAAATTTGGAAATCTCCCAAAATTTAGTAATTTCTCCAAATTTTCCATAAAAAATAATTTAATAAAAAATATGGAGAGAGTGGGAATTGAACCGTTGACCTGTTTGTTGCCAAGATCCAAACAAACAATCTGAATATTATTTTCACTTTTTCTCACAAACCGTGATCTAGGTTTTTCTAAAAATTTTACAGCAGCATAATACAATACTTTTATTTAAAACCAAAAAATTTCAGAAGAATTAGAATCTTATTTTTTGAGATATTACCAATTTACCAGCTAGATCTGATTTTTTTTTCAAAAAAAAAGATCTGAATTGTACAGACATTTCGTCACATGTAGAGGATAAATCTAAAGATAATGTAAACTAAAATTTTTTGTGCCTCCTTCTTATCTTTCTAAAAAAAAAAAGACACATCAATCTGATATTGTCTGAAAAAGTTACGTCCTTTTTTCTAAGATCTATCTATTGGAATTTTGTTGACGGGACTGCTTCAACCTTTGCTCCCGAACTCTTCACACCTCCACTTTAAGATATGATTTTTTTTTTAGATCTGGTATTTTTTTTCTTTTAGATTTGCAATTTTTTTCAAGATCTCTCTCTCTCTTTTTTTAAGATCTTTTTTTTTTCACAAATCTTTTTTTTAGATATGCAATTTTTTTTCAAGATCTTTCTCCTTTTTTTTTAAAGATCTCCAAATCTGAAATATTCTGCCAATATGTTGGATCAATTGGCTATGCCAATGACTAATAATAAAAATTACCTTCCAAATAAGTGGATAGGTCAAATTTTAGTTGAGGGATGCTTGGAAGGAATGGAGGCTGCAGGATGCTTCAATGGTTATCCTTTGATGCAGATCTTCTTCTCCAATGGATCCTCTCCAATAATGCTCCTCTTCAACCTTGCTTGGATAGAACCTACTCTGATACCAAATGATAATAATGGTATAGCTCTAATACCAAATGATAATAATGGTATAGCTTAGATACCAAATGATAGAATAGAATAAGATTGCAATGACCAAAGAGGGACGGAAGCCTCACAAATATTATTGATCATGAAATCAGATTACATAACAATGCAAGAGCTGTAATATTTATAGATATTAGACAACATCATATGGATAGACATGACACCTTAGCAGGCACCAACAATGAGACGATAAGACCCATCTCACATGCACATGTAATTACTACTAATACTAATATTGAATGCAAGTCACTAGACTAGAGTGCACATGTTGCACATTATTAAATAAAAGACAATGCAATAAAATGCAATAAATATGCATATGTTAAATTATGCTAACAACACTTAATATTATAGTTAAAACAATTTCCACTGAAGTAGAAGATGACCTCATCCTATCAGAAAATATCAAGAATCCTTCTCTGAAGGATAAAGCCCAGAATCCCAAAGATGAGAGAATAGATTCATTGTTGTAGAAATTGATAAGTGAATTAACAATGTTGAACATAGATGTTTTCCAATGAACATTGCATCAAAATAATAACACAAATCATTTTGGATTATAACCCTAAAGGCTTGCCTTAGAAGCCCTACATGTGAATGAAAATTTTTAGAACTTGATAAGATGAAGGACTTGAATAAAAAGATAGGACAGTGATGTCCTAGAGATTAAACAAGTAGAGAATGCTGTAACAATCATATTTTGTGAATATTTAATAGATGAGGAAGATGATGACAAAGATGCACCCAGTTTCTCATGTGATGTTTTCACCCATAATCAGTCTCAAAAGGGATATTATTCATCGGATGCTTCAAAAATGAAGAATAAATAAGATCCTCAGGTGGTGAATCTAAAAAATAAAATAATCATTCATCGATCTCCACTTCAGCCCTCCATGGAGCTTGCATTACAAAAACTAGATCCTGTTGAAAGTAATAGGTTGTATGCTATTTTAAGTAAGTCTCCTAGTGCTCCTAATTTCAATTTTTCTTCTACAAAATATTCTTTTTTAAAATCTTTTGGTGTGCCTGAAAATATAGCATTTTATCCTGAATAATATTCTCATATTATCTCACCTTCATACACCCATTTTAATATTTTAGAATATATGAACAATTCCAAAGTGTATATTTCTAAATCTGAGTATTTATATACTCACCCTGAATAATTTGACAAGATTATTCTTTATATTAAGAGTACTGGTTTAAAGCCCAATATTGTGTCTCCTAGTTCTAGAAGAATACTACCAACCCCACCTACACTTACATTATGGAAAATTCTTTCTATGAGTGCATCAAATACTAATAAGGTTGACCCTTTCTATTTCTCCATTCTTATTGGAATATGTTGCTTGAATAACTACATAATAGAGTGCTTCTCACAACGTAATGCCCATAAAATTTTCCAAATCTCTTAGAATTACATTGACATGAGTTAGTGACTCTTGTTACTCCATGGATTTACAGGAATTCCCACTTGTAGGGAAGATTAAGGATGCATAAGTGGCTCTCGTCAAAATTTTAAGAAAGAAGACGTTATTGACTATATTCATAGAAGACATTTCAGAATCATTTGGAATTTTGCTAAGTAAAAGCTTCTATTGAGGCTTAGGAGGAAAAATATGAATTAATTTATCTTCCACAACCATTCCGATTAAAGGATATATGGAAAATTTACTTCCGGAGAAAAATATAAGATATATCACAAAAAGTTTAGGAAATTCAGGAGCTAACATCTTGTATCAAGATAGTATGAATAGGAATTATTTCATAAGAGGTAAAGAGGGAGATTAAATTACTATAATGATAGGACCAATAATTCCTTTTTAATGGGGTATTTAGTATGAAGGAGAGTGGGGAAATATCGATTTGCAAGAGGACAACTCTGAATTGCCAAATGATGCAATCCACAAAGAAGACAAAGTGATTCTTGATGATTTCCAAACTGAAAAATCAGCCAATATATTTTTTTGTGAATAATATGTGTTCTCATTCCCATTCAAATATGAATATTCTCTTCATCATGTCATCCATGAAGAACAAATGACAAATTTTTATGATTTTTTGAAAGGCTTTATAGAAGAATTTGTGCAAGAAATTGAGAGTTATGGAAGAAGAATAAGATACTAAAATTCACCTTGAACTCCTAATGCAAGTTATAGAATTACAAGATAGGTATGAGTCTAGTTTTGACTCCTCAATTGATTCCAAAAAAATCATGATGAAACAAATAAATATGAGAAATTAGATATTTCTCATGAAACAATGATTGAAGGATGTAATGATGAAAGTGAAGTTTTCTGTTTTCCATTTAAAGAGGAAGTTTCTCTCTATGATGAAAAATTTGAAACCAAAGTGTTTGAGTCCTTTAAAGAAATGGCCTCCCACAATGAAGAAGAAGTTAAGATCAATGATTCTTCAGATGAGGAATCAATTTCTTGAATTTTTTTCCTTGAAATTCAAAATAAAGATCCTCTAAATGAATGCAAAGGTGAGCTTTTATTAGTTTTGAAAAAAAGAGTTTGTACATGAAATCCTTAAAGTTGTAGAAGGTATGGAATATTATGAAATAATTCTTGAAACCTTGGCTCATGATATAGCCATGCAAGATAAGTATGAATAAAATTTTAAATCTTTATTCGATGCCCAAATGTCTCATGATGAAATAGGAAAAAAGGATGGACTCGATACTTATCGTGAAAGGTTTTTCAATTAGCATGAATATGGGAAAGTGGATAAATTAGAGCATTTAAATAACCTAATAAAAACCATCCTTGGGGAAATGGTGAAATGAAAATAGATAAATGACCAATGTGAGTAAACATAGAAGATAATTTATGATATGAAATTGATGGACATTGCAAGAAAAGGTATGAGCATCAAAGTAGCTATGTAGGATAACTTCTCCCAAGTATACAGACACCCATGAAAACACCTGGATTTCATAAGAAGTTGAGGAAAAATAGGCTACTTCCTTAAACCATTGAATGGCTTTGTGAAAAATAATCACTCGATGTTACTCATTTATGGGGGACATCTGAAGAGAAAAGTGTTATAGTTAAAGAGAGTTGTCCCTCACATGTATCAAAATGTTAATATATGTTTGTGTGTTTCCCTTTTCATAGTGTGTTTGTTTTATCATGTGTTGTGTTTAATTAAGAGGTTTTGTTATATCCATCCTTGTTATGTAATGAATATTTTCCCAACTGTTAAAGCTCTTTGACTCTATAACCCAATGGATAAGGCACTAGTCCTCTTAGTGTCTTTAGATTTTTTGGTTCTTTATTACTTCATTCTCACTTAATTCAAAAAAAAAAAAAATCCCCAAGTTAAAGCTAGTTGTTTTCATGATAAATGTATAGCATGAAAAATTGAAAGAAAAATCCATGACAACTAAGCCCACACTCAAAAATCCCTGAAATAGGGAATATAAAACTATCGTCTTGTCAATTTCTAACTATGTAAATCCCATAATGTCTAAGATGGATGAAGTTTGTTTCATGTGTAGGTAAATTGGTGGGAAGAAATTGATGGATTCATTTTGATCCACTTTGAAGGAACTACTCCTAAAGGCCCAAAAAATCCTATTTTAAAGATTTTGCACCTGGTGAACACCCTTTGTTGATGAACCAAGAAGATATAATGCATCCAACTAGTGTGTGATAGAGTTATGATATCATCAGAGGAATTTTTGGAAATTTTTACAAGAGAAACCAGGTTTCAGAACAAGTTATGCAACATCGGGATACTTATAACACGGTGCAGGGAAATGAAATTAGTTTAAAAGCTAGTCATATTTTTCTGGATGTTGCAAAAAACTAAGGATAGTTTTTTGGAGTGACTAGATACTCATTGGTAATATAATAATTCCTATTGTATGTTACAAATGGTTTCGGGAGATTCTACTATCGGAATTCTAAGATATTGGCCCAAAAATACAAATGAAGATCCCTAATCCTAGTGGGGATTCAAATGAACGTTCTAGGAGTTATATGAATATTTTAGGTCATATAAAAATCCAACTTTTACCTATGAAATTTTATCTTCACTCATAATGTGTGGGTTGTCATTTTCATCATCATACTTTTTGGTGGAAGTCTCTTTCACTGGAAAACTGGCTTGAGAAGAATCAAAACAGGGGTAAATTTCAAATTTCATCAATAATTTTATCCTAAAACGTGTGGGAATGATCTCATTAGACCTTTTTGAGTAAATATTATATAATATTTTCCTAGGTAACTGTCAGGGAATCTCTCGAGGAAAAAATTCACTCTTCGGTGTCTATTTTTGGTAGTTATTGATGAATGTGGAGTTTCTAAAGGTATCCATGGTGTATTTTCACACCTTGGATGAAATTTTTAACCTTTAAAATTGTTTTAAACGTTTATTTGGTGAAAAAAAATGTGGCACTAAGGTGAGGAGAGATGGTAAGATGTTTTTCATCACTTAAGAGGTTTGTTGGGTGGTTAGCTGAGTGTTATGCACTCACAAGTTGTTTTGGCCCCCTCCCCATGATCAAAAGACCCATGGTACACATAAAAGGATCTGATGCAACTTTTAACCATGTTTCAAAGTTATTGAGGAAAAAAATAAATTTACCACTAAGGGGGAAGATCTAACTCATCACATAAGTGATAACATCTCATGCTAGGTAAGTGTCTTCCACTTACACACCTCCAAGTTGGCCCCTCTCCATGACATAGCTCACCGATGACACACTTGTACATACTTATTGCAACTTTAAACCTGGTTAAAAAGTGCATTAGGTGCAAAAAATTGTGCCACCATGGAAGCACGCCCTCTTTTGTCACTTACCAACTCAACTTGCTTCCTAGGTGTGGTTTTCCACTCAATTCACTCATCAAGCTTATCCCCCCTCCTCATGTTGGCTACCCCCATGGCACATTTTTCACCATGATGTTGAAAATTTTAAAATCATTTTAAATTAATAAATGTGTTAATGGAAATGAGATCCTCCCAGACCCTTTTACTAACTCCTAACTCACCCTCAACTCGGGTTAAGAAGGAGGTGTCAAAGGTGGGTCAAGAGATAAGTTTCCAAACCTAGGCTATCTTTTGAATATTTTAATCATACTTAAAAAAATTTCGAGCCAATTTTTAAATATTTTTTCCCTCCATTTCTGTTATAACCTAGACATGTCAAGGTTGCACCAAGAAACCCCATTTCTGAAATCACACTTTTTCTCATATCTCGTAAAGCCCTGCTCTGATCACCATGAAACTTGAATTGAACCTTCCCTACATGAATTCCATTAGAATAATTTTTTTCATAACATAATTAATTACCTAATCCATTTTTTACATTCATTTGAAAATTTTATTCATGGAAATTTTTTTCCTTAGATATCCAGAGTTTCAACAAGCCAAATGAGCTAAAAATCAGAGAATGAGATCCTCAATAAATTAGCTTTCCAATGAGCACTTTATTTCCTCATGAAAATGGGTAGAATAATATATATGGAGGAATAATTTTTCATAATTATTACCTATTAGATGAATAAAATTCAGACCTACAAGTTCAATTTTCATATCATGAAGATCTAGACAAGATAAACCCCTGAAAAATCCCGTTGTGAAGTAGAATTTTTAGAGACATTTTTTGACCTGATCCAACACCCCGTGGTCAATGTATATTTTTAGTAAGTACCCTTTTAATAAACTTACTAAGATTATTATTTCAAAAGGATTAATGGATTCAATACACTTAGTTCATTCCCCAGGAAGAAAATTTCTCAAAAGTGACAATTCGGTGAAATTACCAAAACTAGTCACCCAGGAAGAACTTACTAAAAATAGTAAGTGTCCAGAAAAGGCTCAAAATGTTCATGTTTGTTCATCATAAATTATTTACTAATGTAAAAATTCACAGAGGTAAAACTAATTATTTCAAGAGGGTGGATAATGGCACTATGTCTTAAGCAGTAGAAGAGCCTTCTCAGTTCCCAATTTTTGTCACAGTGGAGCATTCTAGTCTCAATTTGTTTCTTACTTCACTAGATGGGTCGATAAAAATCATGTAGCATGTTCCATAAAATATCTCACCTTCACTCTTCACATTATTATAGTTCTGTTTACCTCATCTCATGGATGGCTTCATTTTCCCAAGGCTCTAGATCATCAGGTTGAATTGTGTAGGCAATTAACTCAAGTTGCATCAAGAACTTACCATTTTGTGAGGCATTGTGATGTTTGACAGGTTTTTTTTTTTTAAAGTGAGGTAAATAACCCTTCATTGTATTTAATGATTAGAGGATCATCACCTTTCCTTTAAATGCACGTCAAGTATGCTATAAAAGTGAATCATTCTAGTGAAGTCTTGAAGGGGAAAAGATTGAAAGAATCAATATTCATCGGCAGAGCATCACTACGTTGCAGAGTGCATTGCAGAAGGTCATCAAGGATCAAACTTCCATATTCAAAATCATTTAATAGTATCTACATCAAGGATGTATGCATATTTTTCCATGCTTTGGATAATTTCTTCTTTCCTCTCCTCTCTCATTCTTTCTTCTCTTCATTGCCCCTTCTAATTCCTCATTGTACATGATCATGATGCTTTTTCCTATTCATTTAAGAGACAATAAAATATTTTCAAGATGTAAAAGTACTTCCTCAAATTATAATAGGGATAATTAAGTTATTCTTTCCTATGATAATGATAATTCACAAGTTGAATTGGAACATGAAAATTCACGTGGGGGTAGAGGAAGAGTTGGATTATAAATCTATAAAAGAAGATGATCTCCTTATTGTAAATATATAGTTAATTATTTTTTAATATCTACCATTATATTTCTAGTAACAAATGTCTTTATTTCATCTATTCTATTGTTTATTGAAATTCTATCTCCATCTCAACTTATACTCTAAGAGAATTGTAAATTATGCAACATAATAAAATAAAACTTTGTGTTTCTTGTTGATTGTTCCTCTTTCTATGTGAATGGTTTCTTATAATTAATTAAAGTGAAATAAAACACCCCCTCTTCATTATTCTCTTCACACCTCTCCTTAAATATTTTTCCTCCCTTGTAGTTTCTACAAGAAATTTTCCACAGGTGTAGAGAAGTACCCTTGTATGATCCTTGGTTAAAAACCCACCCCCACTTGATAGAATAGTGTACATAATATTCCTTTTTTTCATTAAATGGAGCTTCCCCATCAAGAAGAGGTACCTAGTTGTAGATCTTTGGTTAAATCCCATAATTATTCCTTATAAAAAATTATTTTTCCAATAAGTATCATTATAATTGTTGTTGATCTAATTATCATTATGAATTCCAATAAAAAACCCTTATCGAATATGGGCCTCTCCATATAAATGAAATTTGAATCATTGGAAGTTAGGCTAAGGAACTTTATTAATCACATGCCTCAAATACATCATAATAAATATGATAATACATATTCCCCATAAACATATTTTTGAACATGATGGGTCAGATTTATGCTCCTTTTTAAGATGTAAGGTGAAACTATGATATTCATATATGAAAATAAATATATACCTATAAATTTACATATATGTTTTCACTAAGAAATGTAATAAAATACTCACATCATATTGAGATCATGTTTAAAATAATAAAAACAATAAATCATACCTATTGTAGAAGTTTATTATTATAGGAACATATTAAAAATGAAATAGTATAAGTACTAAAAATAGTTAGATTTTAAAAGTGATATATGGTTATTCATAAATATAGAGATGGTCATTAGAAACTTGAAGTAGATAATATGTCTGAAAACTAACTCAAAGAGTTATGAAAAAATTAGCAAAATCCAAGTACCTTAAAAAGAACCATACAAGTATGAATTGGCACAACCATAATAGTAGAAATATAGTTCAATAAAAAATTTGTAACTATAATGCAATAAGTATTTAATTATAACCAAAAAAACCATCCATTAGGGATAAAATCTCATTACATGTTGTTAAATCGATGAGTTGGTTGATATTGGGTAGAGGAAAGTGAGGTTAGGGTCCTAAAATTCTGTGTAGATGCATAATTTTCTAGTGGATTTGGTAACTTTGGTGACATGTACGACATTAGAAATTCATTTTGGATAATCAATAGGTAAGATGAAATTGGATGAAATCATACATTAGTGTTCTTCTTTGACTAGCAGTGCAACGTGAGGATGCATTTTACAAAGTTTTTACTTAAGAGGTTTAACACTTGGGACTGTAAAGATGTTATGGATGATGATGTTAGGTTCTATTTGTTTCATGTCACTATGGGACCATGTGAACGCTTGATTGGTTTGGATAGGAAGGAAGTTAATTCTTGGAGCTGATGCGGGTATAAAGCTTGGGCAATCTTAACAATGTGCGGTTCTTAAGGTGTTTCAATGATAAAATTGGTGGTTTATTTGTTAAAGAGTGTGGATGTGTCAAGAGGTAGGTATTTTTTGAAGGTATTAATCATCATCCCCCATATAAGTTAGGATATCATCATTTTATTGAAAATGTAGAATTTTGATAACGAGGGAATCCTCCTCTATCATTTTTGGTAACGAGAGATGAATAACTTCAATTTTATCTTTGGATTTATAAGTCAACATTCCAAGTGAGATATTAATGATTAAATTTTTATAGGAAGAATGGATATGGTGTCATCATCATCAAAGAGTGGATCTAACAATGATGATGAGGGCTCTAAAGAAGTGCGATTGAAACAGAGACAATATTTCTCATGAGTATTTCTTATATTTTCTAAGGGGAGATCATGCAAAACTTTTTTATAATGACCTAAACCAAATCCTTTCTAGTCATAGTGGTAGAGGTAAGTCTTTGCAAACCAATTCCTATCTAGGACTGAGAAGTTTGAGGAGAAGGGATTATTATGTGGATGAGTGTTAACATAAGATGAAGGATAGTTAATTTTTTTTTATATTAATGATGTTTGTAATAACGGGGGACCAAAGATAATGATATCTCCAACATTAGGCTTGTAAAGTGGATCTTTGTTAGGTCTCTCATACATTTTACGAATATGGAGAAAATTAAGGGATATAAGGTGGTACTCCCACAGTAAGATGCATTGCATAACCTCTTCGAAGGAATTATCATCTAGTAGCTTAGATGAGAGGATGGAACATCTCATTAATATTGTTCTGAGGATGTAGAATTTTGTAATGGAAGAAGCACATCATTTGGCTTATAAGTCATGTGGTAAGCCTTAAAAGTATTTAGATCTATAGGAATAGTAAAGGTTTTACCTTCATGTTCATACTTTAGACACCGATGTAGTGTTCATGGGATACAACGTATACCACCTATTCAAGGGTGTCCTAACAAGATGTTATACTAGAACTCTCCTTTTACAAAATAAAAGAGCTCACAGAGACTCTTGATGCCTATTTTGATGGGTAAAATGACCGTTTCTAAAGGAGGGGTTATAATGTCATTAAATATGTGTAACAAGGTAGGTGACTGGGAAATTATGGTGTCAGGAAACTCAAGCTATTTGAGGGCACGAGATAATATGATGTTAATGCAGGAGTCATTGTTGATCATAACTCTCTTCACAAAAGTATTGTTAATTTTTGTTGTAGCAAAGAGGGTAAGATCATGCTATTGAGGCTCTCATATTCATTAAAGGGGATAGTAGCATAGATTTAGAGAGTGCTGAAAAGGTTTTTGAATGTGTAGACACTAAATCACGCACTTGAGAACATTTCTATGTCCTAATCACATATCACTATTTATGTGATTCCTAAGTAATAAAACTAGTAATTGACATGTATCTTTGGCCCCTTTTCTATCAATTTGGTTTCCTCTTTGGTCTTGAACACCCCATAACTTAGTATGATCTTCATTTCTTTATCTTTCTTAACTTTTAATGCAAGCACCCATCCAGGATGCTAGTGCCCAGGCACCCTCGTTCCCTCTGGGTACCCCGACCTCTTTGTATCTTACATGCCCCTTTTGGGCATATTTTTTTCTTATGGGTCAGCCCTTTAGTTGTTAATTATAAATTTCAACTAAGGGAATCATATAAATATTAAACTATGTTATCATAATAAAGGACCAAGCTCTAACCATATACTATCACCACCTAAGGTTGCATCCAAAGGCATTCTAAGAGCATCAAAGAAATCCATCTAGAACTCACTCAAGGGACAAGGGACTGCATATTTATCAGTACAATTCATAGGAGGGGAAGTTAATTTTTCCATCCACACATATACTTACATTGCTACATCTAGTTATTGCTTGTTATCAACTATGTCTTACACAAGAGCTTCCTATGGCATGATTCTAAAAACACACAGAACTACATGGAATATAATATGTAGTGTAACACTTGGTTTTAAGTTCGCTTTGTCAGGTGACTTCTAAGGTCATTCTGACTCCCAATTTGTATCTTTTTATTTTTAGGATTTGATGTGTTTTGGGGTTTTACAACAAATCATTTGTTTATCAATTTATAGGAAAACTCTATAATTATATAGTGACATCCACATGACAAATGAAGAAGGTTAGTGATATTTTTGGGACATAACAAGAATTGATTTCTGAAAATTTTCATAGTGACAGATGGTAGTAGATGTCTCCAATGCCCAAGTGCCCCTGACCTAGCCCAAATGCCCTATTCCAACTTATTCGAAATTTCCTCAATTTTTTGTGTGTAGTTATGATAGTTTCCTCCTCCTTTTCATTAGGCTTCTAGTCAAGCATACTTTGGAATCAATTACAAAATCATGTAAGTAATATATTCCCTCTATTACACCTAGTGTTTCAATTTTATATAGCTTATTTCATAGGTCAGATCTTTACTTTAGTGTTTCATTTATCACATGTAACTATGCAATTAGAGTTTTATAAAAATTCCATTTTTGTTAAATCATTTGGTGAAAACATCCTTTGAATACTCTCTTCTTCATCATCTCATCATGGATATTTTCTTTACTAATTTCTTACTATCCAATATTAGTTGATGAGATAAAATTATTTCTCTCTTGGCTAATACTCGCATTCCTTGTGATACTCATCCAGACAAACTATATCAGTTATTCGTAGATGAATTTTCTCAAGGAATTAATTTTCTACCTAATATAGCTTCCGATCTTTCTATTTATTGAAGGAGAGTAACATATTTACAAAAAAAAATTTTGTTATTCATTCACCCAACATATTACAATTATATAGGAGTAACATATCCTATTATTTAGGAAACCACTTACTAACTACATACGAGATGTTTGAAAAAATTGTAACCTATTCTCTCTAAATACAATAATTGTTATAAAAACTCAAACACTATATTATTTTATTCCATGACCACAAATATAATAATTCCTAACATTCCCATTTTTTACGAACATGGTAGAAAAACAATCAAACAATCAAATGAAGAATGATCACCCCTGTGAAACATGTCCTACTATGTGACTCATGATAGTCACCAAAAAAAATTTATCTCCTTCCATGGTTTTAAATAGGCTTATCAAAAACCTTGACGTGAACATGCCCCATCAACTATCCACCTCATGTGGTTTTCTGGATCCTCCCACAAACCCTTTCAAGATTCATTAATTGAATTAATCTAGTGCTTTTCTTGCCACTATACTTTTACATTAGGGAGGTATATAGAAATCAAAACTCTCTTATCAAAAAACTAAACAGTATAACACATACTAGAAAGATATTTCACATTACTTCCTATAAGAATTGCAATGTTTTTAATTGCAGCCATTTTTTATCATTACCACTCGATCTCACACACCAAAGATAACTACCACTACCAGTGGAAGTTTCCTTTGAATTTATTTTGTTTGGGAACATAATGGAAATGGAGAATTTTTTTATGTACCCAACCCCCCCACAATGTGAAATTTCCAAACACACACTAAGAATCAAACTATACTAAAGTACATAATACTAATGGGATCTTGCTAATTAGATCATGTTGCTGCACATGGCCACCATTGCAAGTGAACTTATTCACATGCCAACCATTTTCCCACAAAGTATGAAACTTAGAGGATATTTTGAGTTAGAGTATCACTGACAGTCATCTGCACTCCAACACAACTATTTTCAAGCATCCAAAACCATACAAAACACGAACACTAAAAAATACACAACAAAATGTGCAACCAAACCTTGATGTGGCCCCATCATAAGTAATAACATGAGGTAATTGATTTAAATCCAACCTCCTATGTCTATTTACTCTAGTATGAAGCTATTACCTCAGCAAAATTTGATTATGATGCAAAATCACTTATTTACTAGATGTCGAGTTACACCGAAAATACATCTGTAAGGAATTTTTATTTTATTTTTTAGAATACTAATGACATAAAAGTAAAATTAAAAATACATGACTTTAACAATTGACATAATTTTGAAAAAACAAACAAGACTAGACAATACTTCACTTTTGGTGACAAGCATTAAAATTTGATAGTAAAAAACCACAAGAACTTGATTATTTTAACACTTCACAAACACATAAGACTTCATGGTTAACAACCTAATAAAAAATAACTAATCACTATCTAATATAAAACATTATAAAAATATATATAACTCATAAAATTTAATATAGACATTAAAAAACTTAGACAAAAGAGTAAAAATGAGTCATAGTTATGCTAAGACCGAAATATACTATAAACACGAACCTAAGTTTTCAATTCACACCAAAAGTTAATAATAATCAACTCAACTATATTGAGAGACATGGAATATCATGCAACTTTTGAAGTAGACTACTTTGACTAGGTTCTCATTGATTCTAATGTTGAGTATTTCCTTTCATTTCTAAGGAAAAATGGGTGGACACATCAACAAGATATCCTTAACCAAGATGTGAAGACACCGGATATTTGATATTGATGTCAAGGTTGATTTAGGGATCTTTCCAATTTTACGTACATAACTTGTCCAAATCAAGCTTTGGGCTTGAGAGTTCTTTTGAAACCTTTGATGTGAATGTGGGATCCAGAGCATGCAATGTAGTTTCAATGCTAACAAAACTAGAGCCAATTCAGTCAAACTGAGTGTGTGAGGATGTAATGAAGAATCAATGTCGACAGAGAGTGGAATCAATGAGTATATGCCAAGGAGATAGATGTTCTAGTATGAATCAACTTGTTTGGACCTCTCAAGAACTTGATAGAATCTTGTAAAGGATTTTATACTTGAGAGAGGATGGAATGGTGCCACTATACAACTATTTACAGTATAGATGAACGTGAATTTCACAACAACAGAGAACACGAGATACAAGGCTCTGGAAAGACCAATTCATGGAAAAAATCTTCTTGGTTTTTACTAGATTAGTGATTATCTCTTTAGTATTGTTCCATAATAATAGATGGTTCTCCTCCAACCTCACAAAATGGAACCTCTCTATTCCAATATTTCTACATACCTACAACTAAAATGTCTTGATGAATTTTCCTTACTCTAAAACTTTTAATGCCTAATTGCAAAATTATAACATATAGAAAATAAATTTCGTAAAGCTAAGATTGTTATCTCTTGAGGAAACATAATACATTGTTTCCCCTATGCAAATTAACTCTCTATTATATGGATCATATGTTGCTCTAATACCAAATGAAGGAGAAGAGAATATTTACAAAAACAAATTGTGTTATTATTTCACCCAAAATATTACAATATATAAGAGTAACATCTCCTAATATTTAGGCAAGCACTTACTAACTACATACGAATTGTTTTAACAAATCATAACCTTTTCTCTCTAAATGTAATAATTGTTATAACAACTTGAAAACTATATTATTTTATTCCATGAGAACTAGTATGAGAATTCCTAACATTTATGATAATGATCCTCCCCTATATATCTTGGATCGCATTCATAACTTAGGTATCAAGCGAAATATCATTGATAATGGATCTGAGCTCAATATTTGTACTTTATCACTCCTTCATGACCTCAGTATTCCCTTTACATAGGTTAACCCAACATCCATTTCTCTCTGTGTTTGATTCTTTTATATTTCCATGCATAGGCACTATCACCCTACCATTCATAGTCTTTCCAAAATTATTCCTATGTTATTTTTGTTATTTATTTCCCCATTTAATAGAACTACTTACTTAGTAGGCCATGGCTTCATGCTATGTAGGTAATGCCTTCTATAGCTAACCAGTGCATTAAATTCTTACATAAGGGATTTGATTATACGATATCTACTGATCCTGATCCATTCAAGTATTATCACCTAGATCCAAAAGCTACATTGCCTACTCTAACTTTTGTTACTATCGTGTATCATGTTGATAATCAGCACCCCGCAGACTATTTTGATAACTTACCTTCACTTGAAGGAACTATTTGTTCCTTAGATGTCATTCCATCTACTTTATCCCCCCTCCTACTAATGCTATGGTAGTTTATTAAGGGTTTTCCATACACTAGATGTCATACTACCTTTTCCATCTACCCATGAGTAACCTTCATTTGTGTTTATTCCTTTCACATGCACTCTTTTCATAAATAATTCTTATTGGCCACACATTCCATTCAATCCCACTTGCTCTTGTTGGCATGTGGTCATCTAGGAATTTTCATTAATGAAAAACCACATTAAATACAAATTGGATGATGGAGTAGGGCTAGATGATGTTGATGTGATGGTAAAGATGTGTACAACTAAAACAAGGAGAATAACTAAGGATTGCTTGATCTTGCAAGGCCATTCAAGTACCTAGGTAAGGTTTCATGGTCAAATGAGCTTATTGGTTTCTTTAGAAGCATGTTGGTATGATGTATAATAGGTTTGGAGAGTGCTTTAGAACTCACATCAGTTTCAGGGTACAAATACATGTGATTGACTACATTTCATGTGCTTATGTGGAGCAAGCATGGATGCTAGGAGATATGAGGATGACCTTCGAAGCTATATTAGCTCATTGATACATGTATATAGGTGTATTATGGTGATGAGTCCATAAATTGACTCATCACATAATCAATATAAATTTAAATTTAACTCTTTAAAATGTTAATCTATGCATGGAAATGTTATAAATAGTTATATCTAAAGTAGAAAGTGATGCATGTCCCCTTATTTTGTCTTATATGAACTAATGACCAATGGAACATTCACTAAATTATTTATAGAGTTATTTGGTGATTATGCAAGCTGATGAGGCACATTTTCTTCCATTTTGAGTAGTTGTTGTCAAGGATACCGAGTCCACAACCACTACACCATTTTGGAGGATTGACCCATAACCAACTATAATCAAGGGCCCCTGTTCTAGTAGAATTATAGGGTGTCATGAAAATTTTATGAAATTGTTATCGGTTAATATTTTTCCTATATTTGTGGCATGTGTTGTAATCAATTATGTCTATAAGACACCTCCTTTGAATTGTTAGTTAGTTTTTATCACTATTACAGTAGTTAAGATAAAAATTTATTTTCAGTTGTACTTTGGCGTATGCTATGAGCATATTTTGATCCATATAATACATGATATTTTGAGTATAATTATGTGTTGAAATCCTCAATCCCGAGGTAGAATAAGATCCCACTTGAGGGAGGATATTGAAGGACCAATATTTCATGTAATATATATATTTTCTCAATTTCAATATCAATTTCAGTATCTTGGTTTGATGATTATCTGAATGCAATATTATGTTACTTTGTTTCATCACATTCCTTTTACTGTCATTTTATTTAAGAAATCATTTTATTTAAATTAAACATTTCCTTTAACAAACATTTCATTTTAGAAACTTTATTTCAGTAGAATTAGATTTGGTTCATGTACTTTTTTCTCCATAGATTAGAATATTTGACATTGGGTATTTTAGATCCTTTACCTACTTTCAGTAGTTGAGTAGTGTAGACAAGAAAACCAAAACTAAAAAAACCCTAAAAAATAGAACCACCATAATACAGAGCTGCAAATCAACTTCTCATCATACAACCTTGAACACTGTCCTTGTCTATAATGACATCAACATTGAATAGGTATATTAAATGATTGGAATTTACAATGACCCATCATTTTAATGCCATTTTTAGGGAAACCATAAGTAAAACATGTCATTCTATTCACATTTTATGTTATGGGTGTTATTGAAGTTGAGTGATGTAACCAGTAGCGATCCTAAGCATTTCCTTAGATATAAACACTGATGCACATGCCAAGGGATGCTAGAGGGAGATATATACCTTGAAATAGTCAAATAATATCCCTAATAGGATAACGTGTAGTAAACACTAATAATACCACTCCTGAGAGTGACACTGAAGCTGAATCAACTCACACTAAATCTAAATCAACTTACCTAGAACCTGAAAAACTTACAGAAATGGGAGACAATGATGAAATACCATTGGATATAACCTCTTCCTACCCCATTTTCTTAAATGAGGATGAGGGAGAACCTATGAAAAAAAAATTCCCATCCATTCTACCTATATTTCGAAAAAAATTCATGGAAATCTAGACCAATTCTTGTTTAAATTTGAATTCATCTGCCAAACATATGACTACAAAATAGATAACCAGAAACACAAGCCCTTTCCTTCCACCCTCAAGGACTCTACCAGGAGGCAGTTTATGGGATTTCACTCTAACTCCATTCATTCATGGGAACATATGGAATTTGACAAATACCTAGACTATTACAGGGGATGAGGTAGAAGGGAATAATTATTTCAAATGAGGCAAAAATAAGATGATAATATGGAAAATTACCTTGACAAATTCCTTTTTTTCCATAGGAGAAGTGGTTATGAGTTGAATGAAAAAATAGCCAAGATAGTCTTTGTTAAAGGAATTGATGATTAAAAAAAAAATCCCTCCATCTTATGGGAGGAGGTGATGTACACAAAATCACCATGACATAGATTGTTGAGTTATATAGGAGCTACTCTAGAACAAGGAGAAGCATTAGAAGAAGAAAAACATCAAAATATGACTTTGGTAACTCATAACTTCTAGAAGAGATGGCCAATATGAAATATACATCTTCACACAATTAAATTCAACCATGGATGGGTTGAAAGTAAAGAACAATGTCCAAAAGAACCCCTCGACATATACTGTCCTAGATTTAGGAAAAGACATCCTTCAAAAGAATGTGGTATAGATATCACAAAAATGTGTTTGATCTATGATGTCCCTAACCATGATACAAACCGTTGCAATCTTCTACCTTAGCAGAAATAAATATTAAATGTTATGACTCAAACAAATGGAGAAGTAAATTTTTTTCAAAGATCAAATAATTGGTCTGTTTATGCCCCTAGACCTGCTCAGAACCCCTGGATGATGCCATGGCCCAATATGATCCCCCACCAGCTTAGGAATAACCTAATTAGACACCACCAAACTAGATGGCCTACCCAAATCCATAACCATGGATTCCTCCACACTATCAGTAAGGCTAGACACCACCAGCCAATGCACATCCATGAAACAACCAATAATGATCACCCCAATATAACTATAATCATCCAAGGAGATTTACACAACAAAAACAATCTTTAATGCCTCCACCACAAAACAATTACCACCAAGGGGAGGTATCACAAACCCAAATTCCATCCCATCCTATCTCAAACCCCAAAACTTGACAAACAACTTCAATTAATAAAGGAGGACCCGATGGAACAATGCAAGTTAATGCCATTAATAACTTACAACTAAGATATGGAAAAACAATGAACAATCCTCCAATAGTTATCACTAAAGTACTTGAGGATAGAAAGAGGGTACTTGAGGAACGTGAGAGAACTGAACATGTTCCAAAAAAAGAGACACTAGGAATGATTGGGAGAAAGACAAGAATGTGTACGCAACTCCTTTCCCATAGAGATTAAAAGAAATGTAGCATAGGGAAGAGACAAAACTAGTTCAAGAGATGAATACGTTGAATATTGAGGTCTCACTCATGAGATAAATAAGAGAAATTACTGAATTAAACCATACCATTGAAAATCATTCCATAAATACACCAGGAAGGAAGAGGAAATACCCAAAAATAGTCAAATTATAAGGAAATCTAGCTGACGATGTAGCTGGAATACGTCTTTCATTAAAATATGGGGACCTTGGGAGTTCAGTCGTAACATTTTTTGTAAATGGTTAGTCAATATATAATTTTTTGGTGGATCTCAGTGCTGTCATCAATTTCATAACAAAAGACACATTCAATTTATTTTCCTTAACATGATTACAACCAACCAGTACTATTGTCCAATTAGCAGATCAATCTATTGTTGTACCATATGGAATAACTGATGATGTGATGGTTATGGTTGAATCCTAGGAGTATCCATTATATTTATAGTCTTACAACTTGAAACTAAAAATATGGGATATCCAATTATCTTAGGAAGGCCATGGATAGCTAACTTTGTTGCATACATTGACTGTATGTAAGGAAAAATGACTATTTCAAATGGGAAAAAACAACGAATATTTCCATTTATCCTATTGCCTAGCCATATGTAGATGTTTGTGAACATGTATGGGTAGATTATTTGGATAATAAAATATGAGTTGTTCTTATCTGGCCACCATTTCAGTAAAAAATCATATGGAAGAAATTACTAAGACATACCCACTATTTGCTAAAGACGATATTGTGGCTACAGAAACCAAAACTATGGTTACAAAAACAAAAACTATGCCTATGGAAATGACTATGCTAAAATCAGAAGAGAAAAAAAAAAACCTTAGTAAATTAAATATTTATAGAAGATTGTGGAGAGACCTATGATTACCATGAAGTCCAAACAACAACTTATTTTAATTGTCCTTTAGCCAAGATTGTATATTTTGAGAACGTGACTATTTTTCATATGCTACAACGTCATGATTGTCCATTAAACTCTTTGATTACCAAGAAAAATATTTCTATTTTGAAAGATACTAAACAAGTAACTATTGAGATAGGAAAATAAATGACCATTGGTAATAACTTAGAAGACAACCAAGAGACTAGGGTCATACACATCTTCATAAATCATTTAACGGGTTTTTCTTAGGATTATACTGATATGAAAGGGATTCATCCAAGCATATGAACTCATCATATGTACACAAAGGATGTAAAACCAGTCAGATAACCAAAACAAAGGATTAACAAAACACTAAGAGACATTTTCAAAATCAAATAGAGAAACTATTGAGGGTAGGATTCATCTATCCAATATCTGATAGTCAGTGGGTATCCGTGCTTGTTATAGTTCCCAAGAAAAATGGTAAGTGGAGAATTTGTATATATTATAGGAAGCTTAATAAAGACACCAAGAAAGATTACTTTCCCCTTCCCTTTATAGATCATCTTCTGGAAAATCTGGTAGGTAAGAAATACTTCTCCTTCTTCGATGGGTTTAACAAGTACAATCAAATTAGTATACAACTTGCTGATCAAGATAAGACCACTTTAAATTTTCCCTGGGGTACATTTTCATACATAGTTCTACAATTTGGAATTTTTAATGAACCTACCACCTTTCAAATATTAGTTTTAGCTATTTTTGTAGACCTCACCAATGAATTTTGTCTACCTTTGAGGAATCTTTTGGAAATATTGAAAAAGTGTTAACTAGATGTGAGTAAAAACAGCTCTCCTTAATTCATGAAAAATGATTAATAATGGTTTATTAGAGGGTTGTATTAGGTCATAATATCTCTACTAATGGTATCCAAGTTGATCCTAAAAAAATAGAAGTCGTTACTTAGTTTTCTACACCAACAAATCAGACAGGCATCAAAATATTCATTAGACATGCAGGTTATTACAAATGGTTTATAGAATATTTTAGTAAGATTATTGAACCGATTTTCTCTTTACTAGAAAACGAATATGTTTTTGAATGGAATCCTCAATTTCAACAAGATTTTGAAGTTATAAAGGAGAAATTGACCACTACCCCAGTCTTGAGAGGACCTAATTGGGGTCAGTCTTTTCATATTCACACTAATGTTTCCAACACTACAATGGGATTCATTCTTAGATATAAATATGAGGAAGATAAAATGTATGACATCTATTTTATCATCAAAACCATACCCCTAAAGAGAGAAACTACACCACTACGGAAAAAAAATTTCTAGTTGTTGTTTACTATCTGGACCAATTTAAACACTATATTATTGGATATAACATCTTTATGTATATAGACCACTCAACCATAACATAGTTAATGAACAAATCAGTAATAGGGGGTAGAATTATTGGATGGTTTATTATTTTTTAAGAATTGAACTTGACCATTATTGATAATCTTGAAAACACTAATGTTGATGCTGACTTCCATTCAAGATTGAATGTTTCAGAAGAAGGTGAGAATTTTCAAGATCACTTCCCGGATGAGCACTTATTTAGAATATCATCACACCATCTATGGTTTGATGATATTTCCAATTATCTAACTAAAGGGAATTTTCTAGCGTATTTCACTAAAAAAGAATGCAAAATTTTGGTAAAAACAATGCTATATATAAGTGGTGGAATGGAATCTTATTTAAATGTTGTCCTAATATGATTCTTCATAGGTGTGTTCAAGAAGATGAAGTATATGACATACTAAGAGCATACCATGATGAAGCTAGAGGAGGGAACTACTCAGTAAAATTTATAAGGTCCTTGGATCTAGGTACTATTGTCCCTCTCTCCACAAAGATATCAAGAAATACATACGGAAATGTGATACATGTCAAAAAATGGGGAATCCTACTTTGTCTTCTCAAATGCCCCTCAATCCTCAATTGTTCTTAGGGCCATTTGAGAAATTGGGGATTAATTTCATTGGACCTATAGACCCCCCATCTTATGGAAAAGAGTACCTTTTTTGGTGTGCACCGACTATGTCATAATATGGGTCAAGGTGCAAGCTCTGAAATCTGCCAATGAGGATGGTGTCACTGACTTTTTGTATGACAGGATCATGTTAAGGTTTATATCTCTCAGAGCTATAGTATATAATCAAGGGCCTTAGTTCCTATCAAACATGATTGAGGAATTTTTAAAAATTTACCAGATCAAGCATAGGAAATCATCACCATACCACCCCCAATCCAATGGGTAGGAGGAAGTCGCCAATAGAGAAATAGAATAAATATTAACTAGAGTTGTCAATGGAGACAAAAAGAATTGGGTGACAAACTTCCTTAAGAAGTCTTGGCATACAAAACAACCTAGAAAATTACCACTGGTTTCTACCCATATGAAATAATATATGGAAATAATTCATTACTCCTAGTAGAATTTGAATTACACATCTAGAGGAAAACCTGAAGATAGGAATTGATTTAGATGAAGTTCAGTGAGACATAGTGTTGTAACTAAATGAATTGGATGAAATGTGGATGTAGGAACAATAGCAAGTTGAGATCCTTCAACATCAGAGGAAGTTCTAGCATTGCTCTCATATCAAGAAAAAGAGATTAAAATAAGGATTCTGGGCCTTTCTATTTGACTCAAGATACCATCAATTCAAAGGGAAACTGAGTACAATATTGCTAGGACCATACCAAATTATAAATATATATTATAGTGGATTACTGATACTATTTCCAATTACTGGTGAAGAGATAACTTTTTTAGTGAATGGCCATAAACTAAGGTTGTATTAACAACCTCAGGATGAAGAAACCTTCACTAAGGACATGCAGTTGTGCCAGGAATTCGATTTAGTGGAAGAATTCAATTCTTCCAACCATGAGTAATTTTTTAGGAATACACAAATAAAGGAATAATACCATAGTTATGATTATCATCATCTTCCCCCTATATCTAAAAAATATAAAAATATGTTTTATTTCATAAATGAAATTAAATGTTAGAGATGTAATTTATCAAAATGTGTATTAATCATGCTTCCATTTCAAAATGTAGGAGGTGGAGTGTTAACAGTCAAAAGAACGTTCAGCTCATAAGGTGATGTTTATTTACTTTTTACCTATGGATATTAACTATGTTTGAACTTCTTAATTCATTTATTAAAACCATAAAAACAAAATAATGGAGTAATTTGATAGATAAGGGGTAATGATGATGATTGAAGGTATGTTTTCACTCTTTTTGAGGAATGACATATGACATGAGTGATAAGGATGGCAGTGTGGGGGCCATGCAAATGAATTAAAATCTTACCTCCTTAAACATCCCCATTTGTCCTTTCCTCTTCCATTTTATGCCAAATTGATGCCATTATAAACTCACGAGTTGTTCAAATTTAAGCTATTGACATTTCATAAAACTACTCTGTCCCTCTCATGAAACCGTCACCATTGTTCTAAAAATACTTCCTC
Organism: Taxus chinensis; assembly: GCA_019776745.2. Lineage (NCBI taxonomy): Eukaryota > Viridiplantae > Streptophyta > Pinopsida > Cupressales > Taxaceae > Taxus > Taxus chinensis. Next base: position 93,448,933 of record CM034149.1, on the reverse strand, counting down.
ATTTCCTTTTCATTTGTTTGAAAATGATTCTATGTTATGGGGAAGAATAATAAGAAGTCCAAACCAGAATCTATGGAGCCACTGCTACAGAATTCCATTATCTCTCAGGTATTCCATGATGAAGGTTGGTTGGATTTTGTTCCCAAATTTGAGGGATTTGATTAGTATTTATTTGAATATTTTTTGTTAAATTTTGAAGAAAATCATTCTTGAATAGGAGGGAAAATAATTAAAGTTGATAACCACATCATTACCACAATCTCTTGTCTTCCATATTTTAGACTTAAGGTCGTCACTAATTCCCTCATTGAAGACTTGATATCCCTTTTTCATGAGGAATGGGAAAATATTCTTAAGATAATCATTAATCCCTAAAGAATTCAGAAGGGTTTTAAGAGGGAGAGATTTCAAGGCCATTTAAGGGATGTTTCTTCTTGGGAAAACATGTATTTTATTTTTGATGGGAAATCATAAGTATTAGAGGGTGATACACTGAATAGTCTAACCCATTTGAATAAAGGCAATGAAAATCCTAAGCTTAAGGTGACTCTCCCTAAATACCTCACGGATGCTATCATAAAGGTGGGATAGATGTATAAGAATGGGGGTGGTGATGTTGCAATTAGGAAACCAGAGTTTTTTAGTTGATTTGTATACATCAGGTCTTTAGGAAATCCAATAGAAAATTAAAAAAGGTGACTGCAGGATAAATTTCTAGGAAGAATAAGGTTAAGAGGGATCATACGCTAATTTATATCAAACCATCTCATAGCTCACAACCTAAGCTTCAATTTTCTCCTCAGTCTACTCCTGTGTTTACATAAGACCATGAAAATGAAGCCAAGAATATCTCTTATCCTCAGGATTTAAATAAAAAACTATCCTAAAAACCCCCACTTAGAGTTCATTGAGAAAATGAAGGTCTGGTCTTACAACAAAATATGAAGTTTCTCACCCTAGATTGTTTGATGAAGGTGCATCCCAAAGTTTAGAAGAGTTCTCTAGAACTAAGACTTTCTCTGCCTGTTTCACCTCATTTTAGAGTGTTTCTTTGAATATTGAGGAAATAGATAAGGGTAACGGGCTAGGACGAATACCTGTTATAATGCTAATTGAAGTTTGTTGTGCAGATATGACTTCTTAATCCATAGATGATCATGACAGCTTCCTTTTGGCTAGTAGGAACTACTTGAAATATAAAAAAAGACCACCAAATAAAATTTAAATAGCATATGCATTGGATTGCCTAGCGTATGTAAAATCTAGGAAGTGTGATACTCCCTAGATGGCTATCAATCCACTGTTTAAAATAACTCAATGTTAACAATAAAGGAAGTAATACTGTAGTTAAAATGATTTAGGTATCTCATTTGAGTACAATAAGAAAATTCATTCATAAAAGGATAAGCTATGCTTGAATTTGAAGGTCAAGATCTCTATCAGATTACTGGAACTGGTTAGGGTCTGGTTCTAGGCTGTTTTGGGTATTTGGTAGAGGTTTTCAGATTTTTACTTGGTCTGAGGGTAAAAACATAGATACCAACATCATTCTAGTATAACTGGTGTCAGTTTAGGTTAACCGGCGACAATTGTGGGTAACCAGCGTCGATATGGTTGGGGTAAAGGAAACTTAATAAAAAATTGGTGGGATGACATATCTGAGGCTAAATGGAAATGGAAAGGGCAATGACAAGGTTCGTGTGGGTATTAGGTGTGCTCAGGGATAGTTATCAATAGGGTATGGGTAGTTTAATGGTATGGGTGAAATATTGATCAATTTTTTATGAAGGAAAACCATGGGTGAATGGGAATGCAAGTAGAAACTAATAACAAAAGTAAAAGAGTCTACTAAAATGATAATAGACAAGTGCTAGTTAACAAAACAGTTACTGTTGTACGAACTTGATGTCTAACTGGTAATGCCAGTTGGTTAGATGGGTGGATCTTTGGTTTGGTGATGGTTCTTCCCCGGATGCTCCCGTGAATGCAAGTGGCTCTATGATTGCTTCTAGTGTTGGCTGTAGATGCTTTGATATATGTATGAATGTTGGTTTCACTTGTATGTAACTCTGGTTTTTTCCTTTTTACTCTCAGTAATGTGCAAACCTAGAAATAAGGTTGTTTTAGGGATTAAATGGTAACCGAAGATGGTTCTAAGTTGACTGGGGTGGTTTAGGGTAACCGGAATCGATTAGAGAAGGATTTCCTAGGTTTACTAAACTGATCAGATCCTCCTGATTTTCTTGGATATCGTTCATTTTCTTCCACAGATTAGAATGGAAGCTTCCTTTCTAACGAGTGGGAATGTGGTTAGAGGGAATGTAGGCTTTGATTTTTAGGGTTTAGGTAGGTCTTAGTTAGTTATGGTAACATACTAAGAATAGGTCTTAGGGTGAGGTGGCTAGATGCGGTGTATAGGTGAGGTGGATGGTGGGCATTATCCAATTAGGATATTTTAAATAATAGATATTATGAGATCATGAATTAATTTAATTAAATTAATTAAATTAATATTAGAGTGGGGTGAAAAGGGCCATGGTTATGTGAGTGTGTATGAGTTGGTTATTTTTTCGAGGGACCAAGGGGAGTGTGACCCAATTTTGGTGTCTACATTTTGCCCCTTTTTGTTGCATAGATTGTATTGGTAAGTGACACTGACAAAAATAATATGTGGTTACACCATGTGTGGGTGAAGGCAATCCCCCTCAAACTAGGAAATGATGAGGGAGAAGGAAGAATCTGTGAGTGGTTTGATAAAATTTTAATGTGATGAAGAGAAAGGTGGATAACAAGGGTGAAAAAGGGCAAATGGTCTAATTGGTTAATCTAGGTAATGGGTCAAGGTCAAAGGTAGTAACAGTAAAATGCGCACACACATATAAACTACAACACAGTACCAGGTTTAAGAGTAGGAAAACTTTACATTGTCTAAGGTCAATAGGTTTATGCAAACAAGGTTGAGGTAATTCCGGTATCCAAGGTATAGGATATGGTTAGGAAAAATGACACATGTCATGTGCAGGAACGTTTAGGTATGTTCCATTACAGCAAGGGTTAGGTCAAGATAAATGGTCATGATAAGTGGAAAGGTAAGGTCAGTATGTCTATCAACACAGGTAATGGTGTTGCAAGGTATAGCGAGCACATGAGGTCACGGGTCACTAGTAATGTCCCCAGTCCAGGTAACTAGTTCATGGCATGGTTAGGGCCGAGGTATGGGTAAAATAACGGGTCTCCAAATGAGAAAAAGGTGAGGTAGTAGAGGATGAGGTCAGGAGGAAAAAGGGAAGTGTCCAAGTCAGGTGTGGGTAAGGTAAAAAGGATGCAGGCCAACAAAGTAGGGGTAGGGGGTAGGAAAAATGACAAAGCAAGATAACCAATGATAGTGTAAACTAACCGATGCCAATCATGATGGAATGACCATAGCAAGCTAGGGCATAGGATCGATGTCGGTTAAGGTAAAACCATCACCGGTCAAGTCGGGTAGGTTATAAAAAGAAAAATTGTTGTGTTTTTGAAATCATGTCTTTTACAGAATTGGGGAAAATGACAGGTGAGAGAGATAAAATTGGAAAGCATTCATGTGGAATGGAGAGCTGAGTTAGTGAGCGGTGTAGTAGGTGATTTGTAGAAAATAGGCGGGTCCATGAGATCAGATTGATAAATTCAGTTGGTTAGAGGTGAAACAATTGATTGGGTGATGGCAGCGGTAGGAGAGGGGTCGGGTTGACTACCGGTGTAGCAGCCTGACATGCCACCACGACGGCGACAACGTGATGAGATAAGAGTCAATCCCTTTTCTTTTTTTTGTGAGTTATATTGATTTAGAGGTCGGGTGGGGAAAACAAGTTTGGGGAGAAATGAATTTTAAATTTTGGGAGGGAAAATTAAGTTAAATAGGAATGAGGAGAGAGGTGATTGAGTGATAGAGGGGTGGGGAAGGGTGGAGGGGGGATTTGGGTAGAGTTGGGTGGGTAGAAGGGAGAAAAAGGAAGTTTTTAGGAAGAAGGGGAGTTTGGATATCATGGTTTTTATAGCAACAGTGACCAACATCAGTCGAAGGCTAGCTAATGTCGATGGTGCCGAACCAACATCGGCCATGAAATAGGTGATTGATGCTGGTTTATGGGGGACTGGGGTTGGTTAGGGGTAATTGGGACCGGTTGGTCTATGAGGGAAAGGGGGGAAAAAGTTACCTAAGTTGGGTGGGTGAGATAGGTAGTGGGAAGTAGGAGATGTTTTGGGGAAAAGCATAATATAGGTAATGGGTAAAAATAGGTAAGGGTGAATGATAATGAATTAGGGTTAGGAGGTAGATAGAAGATGTGATACAAAGGTAAGGAGGTCTAGGGAAAGAGAGGTAGGGTGGTAGGTAAAGGTGAAGTGTCGAGTGGGATTTTCATTATGATTAAGGTGAAATTAATGTGATGTTTTGTTTGATGGAGGCTAGAGATTAGTTGAGGATGAGAGACAAGGTGTCACCCCTACTATTGAGAGTTTGAGGTGTGGTTACAGTCAATGAGTGGAGGTATGTCATAGATGTGGGCATGATTCGGGTCTGATGTTATTGGCATGTATTCCTGCAGCCAAGTTTGATTGTCTCTCTCATCGATAGATGGGATTCAGTACCCAACATGTTCCACCTACTGGTAGAGGAGATGATTATCACCCTAGAGGACGTGTACAGGATCCTATGGTTACCTATATTGGGGATGTAGGTATATTCGATCTTCTTAGAGGAATTTGAGAAGTTGATGTTGACAGTATTTAGTGAGGGAATGGTGGAGATGACATTCCACAATGCCAGCCTGAGTTATGGAGAGATGTAACTAGCCCATCCAAAGGAGATGAGGCTAGTAGTGTTATTGATGGAGGCATTTTGTTATTTTGCACTATCAGATCTAGAGGGTGGGAGATTCCCACGATTAATGATGGGGGTGTTACATGATATTATGATGGATAGGAACTCCTTTGTATGGGTGCCAACACTCTTAGTGTAGTTATATAGAGAGCTATGGGCATACGGGTGGCTCCGTAGGTTCAATTTATGCTGCACATTTATTCTTCACTGTTGGGCCTATGAGCACATTGTGTGTGTTTGCCTGATTGGTATGCCCTGGTTGGATGCATTTGAGCCTGGGTTTGTTAGAGTGGGCTAGAAGCAATGGTTGTCAGTGATGGGAGAGCTTTGAGTAGACAGGGTTACACATGATGTAGCCTATTACAGGAAGTTACTGGAGGGATTTTCTAGCATGGACATTATTTGGAGATAGTATGTGGGCTATCCCTCATACAGACAAATGGACGATGAGTTAGATGGCCTAGAAATACACAGATGGATTGAGGGGCATCATGCAAGGGATCATGAGATGATCCCAGTAGACAGGGTTAGACATAAGTTTGGGCTACCATAGGACATACCCCCACCCTTCCCACAGTGCTAGAGTAATGATTTGGAGAGACCACTACAACTTCCATAGATGAAAGTACCTACAAGTGAGGAGGAGAAGGTTATAGACTAACCTATTGATGATTTCAGGGTGATAAATAGGTATAGGCAGTGGTGGGCAGCACATTTATGAGAAGTGCCTCTTAGGCCAGGGTATCCATATTTAACCACCATCATAGTGCAGAGAGACACCCTACAGGGGCAGGCGGTGACCCTGATTACATTATTGGGGATGGTACAGGGGCAGTTGGCAGTTGGCAGTTGGATGGTATAGTTGGTAGTTGGCAGTTGGCAGTTGGCAGTTGGATGTTACATGGACAGGTGGTCAGTCTACAGGCCTAGATGGCCCAGGGTGGAAATGGAGATGGATATGATGAGCAGGTGGCCTCTCTACAAGCACGGGTTACAGGTTTCCAAGGCCAATTGGCCAATGGGGTCACCATAGGCATTAGGATAGGGTCCCAGTTCATAGGTAGGGGTAGGACAAGGGCCCACAGGAAAGGCACAGGGTCAGAGGCCGATGGGGCCACCATAGACAATACCCATATCTAGGTTGCGGGATACCTTAGGTGAGGCCAGGTATTACCAGGATCAATTGATGGTGGTAGGGATAGATTTTCTATCCTACAGAGAGTACAAGGCATAACAAGCCTTGAGTGAGAGGATCTGATCCTACACCCACATCATGGAGAGCACAGGGAACTATCAAGCCCTGAGACAGGATCAAGGTGAGGCCACTAGTTCACAGAGGCCAGCCCTAGGTGATGTACTAGAAAGGACCTAGCCATGCCCCATGAGAGGTGGTGAGATGTTATCAGGCTGTCAGGCAGGAGCTAAGGAGGAGACAAGAGAGACCGATATGGAGGATATCTGGTAGGATGATGCCTAATGTATGCCACTCCTTTTTGATGTATTTATTCATTTTTTATATATACCATCCTGCATTCCAAAGAGAGTGAGGATGTGTACGAGAGTTTTTAATATTTTAGATCATATACCAGCCTGCATACCAAATATGGTGAGGCTTTATATGATATTTTGGAGAGATTTGTTATATATTATTTTATATCAGTGTATATTGTATGGATACACAAATTTATATGATGAGATGGATGATTCGGTGATGATGTATCTATGTTGATAGAATTTTGAGTATTATTCATAGATGGATTCATGATAGGTGTTTTAGGCATGGTGGAGTCAGGTCATAGGCATGGATTGAGTCAAGTCATAGGCATGGTTGAGTCAGGCCAGAGGCATGGATGGAGTTAGGTCATAAGTAGGGTTGAGTCAGGTCATAGGCATGGATGGAGGTAGGTCATGGGCATGGTTGAGTTAGGTCATAGGCATGATGGAGTTAGGTCAGTTTATAGATGGTTGAGTTGAAATGGATTGATTATGTAATTCATTAATTTGTGTAATTAACGATGATATAAGTCATGTTGAGATGTGTTGATAGTAACATGCATGATAATGGTAAAGAAAAGGTAGACATAATGAATGTATGAATGAGGATGGTAAATATGTGAAGCAATTATTGTTGGTTTGATTTTAATTTCCAATTATTGATATAAAAAGGAAAATAACTAGGGTAGAATATTATTTTAGGAAAAGGAAAGGGGAATTGGTTAGGGTAAAGAGTTGTCGAGCTAACCTCCAAGGTCCCCATGCCATCAAAGTGTTGCCTACATAGTTCTAGAAAAAAAGGGACCTTAGGCCAATGTACTTCTCCCATAAGCTAGGGAAAAATGTGAGGAGGTATGAAAATGAGTTGGTAGTTTATAGGCATGATTGAGTCTAGGTTTTGGTTTAGGTGTGGTTGAATTGTGGGCAAATAGGTATTGGTTATATTAAGTTGATTATGGTGAAAGAGGAACATTTCCTAGAGATAAGCGTCGAGGGGCTAGTCCTGTATGAGATGATCAATCACGTAATGAAGAAGTTAGAAGATAAGAGGAGGAAAGAGAGCCACCTAATTGGAAAGGATCGTAACAGTTGGATCATACCTTAGGCTAGTGAACATAAGACCCTGAAGACATTGCATGATGTATTATTCTAAAGGTGAAGAGTAGTAACATGATCACCAAATGTCACGGTTCTAGTAGGTACCTTGAGGTGGTAGGGAATGAAAATGTTAATGGTGAGAGGGTGAAAAGTGGTTAGTTTATATGGTATTTGGTAGCATGCCTTTTGGCAAGAGATCCAAGATCACAATGAACAATTCCATGACGAAAATTTTTCTGTTTGACTTGTATTTTGGATAGAATGATCGAGGGGGGAAGTCTATATGGGATAAGGAAATGAAATCCTTGAGGTCTTTGTGAAGCTGACCGATGTGGGAAGCTTCACATTATTTTTCATTTTAAGTAGGATTTACATATCTTTCCTTTGAGGGAGTGGTCTATTTATAGTAGAGATGTAGAGAGAGATGTCCTTGTGAGGGAGTCATATTTTATTGGAAGTTTGACTCAAGGATTTGGATCCCATGTGAGGCTTGTAGATCATGGACAAGACTAAGGTGAAGAATCAGATTCTTGTTCAGAAAGTAAGGTGAAATGACCATGGGATCTCATTTGAAAGCAAATGAAAAATATCCATGAGAATCATGCCATGTGTAGTGCCATGGTACACATATTTAAGAGAAGATAAAAGAGTGATGGGTACACACATGATTCTTGTTTAATCATTGGGGCAGCATAGTGAAAGGAGGGAAGTGAAAATAACTCAAGGGATGAGCATGAAAAGAGGTAGAAGGTGAGGTAGGACTGAAAGTCAATAGTATAATGGTCAAAGATGCAAGGCATTAAGGGGCTCAAGTTCAGGTTTACCATCTAGTGAAGATAAACAAAAGCACCTGATCCATAAGTATGATTTGTGATGTATGGTCCAAGCCAATTAGGATAAAATTTTCCCCGTTTACTTTTTCTACTTTGGCTACATGTTGATTTTATTTTAGGACAAGGTCATCGACTTGGAAGGATCCTTCATTGACACATTTTTCATATGCACATTTGATACATTTTTGGTAAACTTGAAGATTGTCAAGAGCGTTAATACAAGGTTCATCTAATAACTCAAGTTGTGCTAAATGGTCCTATCAAAATTCATCATCATTGAGCATGTCATGAAGATAAATATGAAGTGATGGAATCTAGACTTCAAGAGGTAGAAAAACCTCTGTACCATAGACCAGAGAAAAAGGTGCGGTAGTAGTGAAAGTGCTGATACTAGTACAATACACCCATAGGGTGAAAGGAATGTGCATATGCTAGTCCTTCCCAGCATCATCAACCACTTTCATGAGAATTTTGTTCAGGGTTTTATTAGTGGATTCAGCTTGGCTATTGGTTTGTGGGTAATAAGGTGACGAGAAATTGAGCTGAATACCAAAGGCGGCACAAAGTTTTCATAAGATTTAATTTTTCAATTTTTTTCTGTTATCAGTGATGAGGTTGTTAAGAACACCAAAGAGACAAATGATGTGATTATTGATGAACTCACATATTTTCTCAAATTTCATGGAGATGAGAGGTATGGCTTTAACCCATTTGGTTTAATATTTAGTAGCAGTGATGATCCATTGATGTTGCTGGGAAGAATGGGGATTGATTTCTCCAACAAGATCCAAACCCCAGTGAGAGAAGGGGAAAAGGTCACGGGTGACCTGTAGAGTATGACTGGGTGTATGATGAAGATTGGAATGTTGTTGGCATTTTACAAAATTCTTAATGTAATCACAACAATCATGGTTAAGGGTCGGCCAGTAATAACCTAGGCAAAGAATACACTTAGAAACAGAAAGGCCACTGAAGTGACCTCCACATATGCCATCATGAACTTCCTTAATGGTATAAGGAATTTTAGAACTCGTAAGACATCGTAAGAGAATACCATCGAAGCCGTGATTATAGAGGATGCCACCCATGATGACATAGTGAGAGACCTTTTTAAGAAAGACACGTTGTCCATTACGAGTGAGGTCGGGAGGCAAGACGAAGAGGGAAAGATAGTATGAGTATTGTTTATACCAAATCTCACTTGGGTTAGGAATAGTGGTTCAGATAGAGTAAAGTTCAGGAGCTAAGTAAGAAGGTGATTGGAATATTTATATGGTGACGAAGATTTTAGAATCGGCGGGTGAAGTGGGTATCTGGGAAGCTAAGCAGGCCATGGTATCTAAATTTTTTTTGGTTGAACGTGGGATGGTTTGAAGGGCATAATGATCAAAGGTGGTCAAAAGTATGTCCACATGATGTTTATACTTTTTAAGTATCTCATTACGACACTAGTATATACCATTAACTTGGTTTATGAATAATTGAGAATCACCAAATATGTTGATTGATTTAACATCTAAGGCATAGGCAGCTTAGAGACCTAATACGAGCGCTTCGTATTTGGAAATATTGTTTGTGAAATCAAAATCAATTTTAAAATATAAAGGCATGAGTTCACCATCAAGTGGAATGAGGATAAAACCAGCCCCACCTCAATGCTTACACTTGGAACCATCGAACAAGAGTTTCATTTGGTAAGTGGGGTCATCCAGGGAAAGGGTAGCAATTGACTCATCTAGAAAGTCAAAGTTAGAGGGTTGGTCTTTAGAAATAGGTGCGTCAGCCAATTGGTTAGCGATAACTTTGCCCTTGATGTAATTTTGATGGGTGAATTTGAGGTCGAGGTCATCCAAAAGCATGATCCAGTATGCATCTCATTTATTTTGGTAAGGTTTGGCATACATGAAGTGTAAGGGGTCAGTGTTGGTCATAACATAGGTTTTGTGGTTGAGTAGGTAATGGCAGAGTTTTGTAGCAACAAAAACTATGGCTAAGAAAAGATTTTCAGCATGGGTGTATCAGGTTTCATAGTCCAAAAGAGTATGACTTATGTAATAAACCACCTACTCCCTGTGTTGTTCATTGTGATGAGTGGGCATGGCCCCCAAGGAGTGATTGATAGCAGAGATGTATAGGTAAAAGGGTTGATCATATTTAGGTGGAATGAGTATGGGTGGTTGGAGAAGGTATTATTTTAAGGCTTCAAAATCTTTACGATGGTCATCATCCCATTTAAAGGAAACATCCTTCTTGAGAAGATGATGAAAGGGTTGACACTAATCCAACAATTGCGAAATGAAACGACGAATATAATGTAACTTACCATGCAGGCTACAAAGTTTCCTTAGATGAGTGGGCAGAGGCATTTCAAGAATTTCCTTGAATTTAGTAGGGTCAACCTCTATTCCACATAAGGAGATGATAAATTCCAAGAGTTTTCCCGAGAGAACGTTGAAGACACACTTCTTAGGTTGAAGGTGAATGCAATATTTAATGAGGTGGTCAAATATTGTTTTTAGGATGATGAGGTGCTTAGAGTAGTGTTTGGATTTGGCAAGGATGTCGTCCACGTAATCTTCCAATATACGATGTATGGTATCATGTAAGATGTAATTCATAGCCTACTGATATTTGGAACCAACATTTTTAAGGCCAAAAGGCATGACTCGATAGCATAAGGTCCCCCAAGGGGTGATGAATGCAGTTTTGTGTTGATCCTCTGGGGTAAGAAAGATTTGGCTATAACCTGAGAATCCATCCATGAGTGATAGCATCTCGTGACCAGTGGTAAGGTCAACCAGTTGGTCAATACCAGGAAGAGGAAAGTCATCTTTCGGGAAAAGTAGGTTAAGATTATGGAAATCTATTCAAATGCAGAGTTCCCCTGTCACCTTAGTGACAAGGAAAATGTTAGAAATCCATCAAGGATAATCAATGGGTAAGATGAAAGAAAATGGAAAGAAGGTGATGAAGTTATTCTTTGACTAGAAGAGAAATGCGAGGGTGCATTTTCCTCAACTTTTGTTTTATGGGTTTTTCCTTGGGAATGGTTAAGATATTGTGGACCAATATGGTGGGGTCAATACCAGGCATATCTATGTAAGACCAAGTGAAAGTGTGGTTATGGTTTTTGAGAAAAGAAGTGATAGCTTCCTATTCAGCAGCATCTAAAGATTTTATGATCTTTAGAATGTGCGGGTCATCCTGAGTATGAATGTTGATCTCAATAGTTGATTCATTCAACATGGTTTTCATCTTAGATGGTAATGACTGATTAATATACGATTCTTCTACACCAAGGTAGGTGAGTATAGATTCATCATCCTGACATTAAACGTCATTATTCGAAGGTGTATCATCATTGATCATTTCAGGCTACAAGAAGGGTAGAGATGAGGGAGCCTCGACCTCATGTGATAAGTTAGAGGACCCAAGGAAATGGTATTTATGAGAAAAAAGTTTAGAGGAATGGATTCCAGATCCATCGACTCCATCGGTGAAGGTGGTGATGGTGGTGAAGAAGATGGAGTAGGTGAAGAACGTGGAGAAGGGCAGATGTCCTTAATGAGTTCAATGCGGACTTTTTGGTAGGTGGTTTAGCAAAGCCGATACCAGTACAATAATTATTTTTTTGGTTAGTACATGGAATAATAGTATGGCGACCTTTCTCGTAAAAGAAAAATCAAAAACCCTTCCACACACATCGGTGTAGGAAGGTGTGGGTGAAACGGTGATTGGAGATTGACAAAAAATGGGCAGGTTTGTGATGGTGGTTCAGGTGTATAAGTGGCCGTATCAAGTCCCCCATAGGTGAGATTGGTACAAAGGTGGGAAGGACCATAAAGGAGGTGCTCCCCTATGTTGTGATCATAGCGAGGGTGTTGGTGAAGACTTCGATACTCTTGTGGAGTAAGGAATGTGTTGACACTATATAGGCAATACTCCCCCAGAGTGAGGCATTGAAAAATTCCTTCTAAGGGATCAATGGTTGATATGTGGGTAGTTGGGATGAAAAATGTATTAGAGGATGAATCAGAGGTGGAGCTAGTTGATTAGGAGGATGACAGTTCAGCCATGGAGGTTGTGGCAGTGGTAGGAATGGAGGATATAGGTGTGGGTGAAGTAGCAGTGGCACTAGTGAGTGAAGGTGTAGGTGAAGAGGCAGTGGTCATGGAGGTAGACACTTTAATGGGTATAAGCATATCATTGGGTTGGTAAATCATGTTGTAAGTTTTGAAAGGTTATGGGTTAGCCAGAATGGTATACGTGTGTCCTTCATGCTAAAACTTCACACAATGATACAAAGTGGAAGGAACACAACCCATAACATGAATCCAGGGTTTACCAAGCAACATATTATATTAGAATCCCCCCTCCAAGATGTAAAATAACTCTGCAATAGTACGGGGGCCCATGCAGACATGGAGGATGATGGTGCCAAGTGTGGAAGTGATAACATCATTGAATGAACACAACATGATGGGATTTTTATGCATACAATTATCAGGTATGCGCATTTGGTCAAATGCATGGGAGGATATGATATTAATGCTAGAACCCCCATCGATCATAACACATTGTACATGGATATTATTGATATGGAAAAAGATGAAAAGAGCTGGATCTGGGTCATCAGTTTGGTGTGGTGTGATCTCTTCATCCGAAAAGCTAAGTGTAGCTACTTAGTGAGTAGGTGAAGGTGTAGAATAAGATGATAATTTGGTGAGAGAGGCTACCAGATGGGGTGTAATAATGGATGCTACGGGTGTAGGATCATTTTGTAATACCTCAATAGATTGAAGGACCTCCATGAGAACTTGTCGATGGGATTCTGAGGTTTAGATGAGGTCATATAGGGACATTTGAATGGGGGATTGGTGTAATTGTTTAAGCATTGCATAATGTGGAACCCCATTAGAAATAGGATATGTGGGGCCATGAATAGTGAATTTAGGTGTGGGTGTAGATAGTATGTTGGGTATAGGGTTGGTTGGTGGGTCGGTTGTCTTTTCCTTGCCTTTGTCCTTCTAAGCACGGGTAGCAATGTGGATCATGTTGATTTGAGGTGGAGAGGTAGGTAGAGTAGGTGAGCCATGGAAGGTATAGTGACAAGAAGGGAAAAAGCTGAGTGGCGAGAAGGAACCTTATGAGATGAGTTGGGCACACCGATATTTGGGTGGAGGTTTAGTGAGTTCTTTGATGCAAACCATGTTAATTTTGAATCTTGGGGGTGGCTTTAAGAGTTGTGGAGGTGGACGTCTTAGTCACTGAGTAGGAAATGAGGGAAGAACTATGGAAATGGGTGCTAGAAAAATAGGATCCTCATCGAGAAGGTCATTATCGTCAAAATTTTTTTTCAGAGGACATAATTGGATCTAAGTGGTTTGCAAATCCTTTCAGTTCTCTACTTCATTCCTTGACACACGATGGTAGGCACAAATTTTGGTTTCGTCAAACCCCTTTGTTTTGGGTTTGAGTGGGTCATAAGTTCTAAGAGGTGGTAATGTGATGAAGGAAGTTTGGAGGTTAGTTAAGATTTTGGCATAGGATCCCGCTATTGGATCATAATGAGAAGTGAAGGTGGGTTTGAATGTAGGTGTAACTGACTATATAAGAAGGGTATTTGCAAGAGGGGGAGTGGATCATGATATAATTTTAGGTGTTGGTGTGGTCTTAGGTGTTTGTCATGTCTACTTGGGTAGGGGCATGGTAGATGAACTGGTGATAGAGTGTGTGGTTGGTTTGACTACCTTACTAGAGAGTAGAGGATTTTTGTCTTTAGGTTACACCTTCTTGGGTAAAGGTGATATGGGCACATGAGATCTAGAGGGAAAATTATATGGTGGAAGAGGGCGAGTTACCCACGGGGATAAATAAGGTGCTATGAAGGTAGATGGTGCAGGTCATGCAAGAGTTGTGAGGGAAAGAGACTGAAGTATCATGGGTATTGAAGAAGATATCGATGGTATTGATGGTGTGGGTGGTAAAAATGTTGTAGGTGTGGGAAGAAGTCATTTCAGGTGCATGGGTATGTTACAGGTTTGTGATGGAGGAATGAGTTGCTGTATTTTTAGTTTACTAGTGGGTGAAGGTTTCTTAGCAAGGTTAGAAGGGTGAGGTACTAAGATGGATAGAAGGGGTGAAGGTGATGAAGGTGTGATCGGTGAGGTTGGGGTATGAGATCTAGGGGATTGGTTCTTCTTTTTGGGGGCCAGATTAAGTTTGGTGTTAGCTTTGGAGGATGTAGCTAAATCTTATTTGATGGGAAGATTAGTAAGGCTGGCCGTTGGGATGACCCCTAAGGTAGTAGTAGGTTTAGGTAGGGAACATTTTGTAGGTGTAGGTTTGGATGCAGAAGAATGTTGAGTTATGGGTAGAGGTGTGAGTTTACCCATGAGTGGTATCGTGGTGGAATTTGTGATAGTTGTGGTCATGTTTGGTTTGATCGGTTAAAATATTTTTGGATAGATAATGGAAGTGTCAGTGAGTGACATCTACATTTGTGTTGAGACATGAAGTAGAATACACCCCCAACGTAAGGCTCTATCCACATAATCCAGGTGGTTAGCTAAGCATGAGTAATGACACTACAGTGGGTGAGGTTGATGAGGATCTAATGGTGATTCCAATAAAATGTGTCTTAGAAATGGGGAATTTTCTATTCAGCTTCTGTGGGTAAGAGAGCCAAAAGTAAGTCTACAAGATCTTAGGTAACTAATGGAGAATGGTCACCTACAGGAAAAGGCATTTCTACTAGATCTTTGATAGGTGGAGGAGATGATGGGTGCTCCTCTATGGGTGGAGGAGATACACAAGCATCTTCCATGGTCGGAGGGGGTACCATGGGTGAAAAATCTCTAGGTGGATAAGCCAAAGGTGAAATGGTATTGATGTTAATAGAAGGCTCTCTCACAGGTTAGGGAGGAGACGAAGGGTGTTCCTCTATGGGTGGAGAATAGGTGAAGTGGGTTCAAGTGTAGGTGGAGGACTTTGGGCTAGGATTTCCTCTACGGAAGGAATATGAGGTAATTGGGAAGAAATGGGTGTGTCACTAAAATAGCATGGACCTCACGAGTATGGCTATCATGAGTTGAGGTCTCTCCAGTTTGATCAGAAGAAGGGGCATGATTAGAAAATGGTTTCTTGAAGATTTGTAGGTTTTGATAGGTAGGTGCATTAGGATTATTCAAGGTTAACTCACCTTTCTTTAGCATTTCCTAGATAATGTTCTTGAAAGTGATGCAATTTCCGTCACTATGACCCTTTACTTGATGATAGTTGCAGAACTTGAGCTATTTGTGCCATGTAGGTGTGGAGTGAGTAGGATCAAAACTAGTGTGTGGTTTTACAGGAGGAAGAGTGATGGCCCTAGATTTAATGAGATTTTTTAAGATGAAAGAATAAGGCTCCCCAATTGGGGTGTATTTCCATTGTTCTCATCTGAATTGAAAGTCTAGACGAGTGAGAGATTAGATGAGGGGTTAAACTGATTTGAGGGATGAGGTGGGCCAGCCTTGAGTACCACTGTGTTAGTGGTTACCTTGGCTTTTGAATAATTATTCTGTGGTTTCTAAGAAGAAGAAAGATCATTTTACTTAAATGTCGAATTCTTATTACGTAGTTGAATTTTCTTTTCTTTGATGGCCCGAATATCTAGATTTTGTGCCACGGTGAAGCCCTCATCGAAGGTTCAAAAATTTTGGACCTCCAGGGTTAGAGAGATATGTCTAGCAAAAACCCACATGAAGAGCTCTATGATTTTGATTTGTGGTAATTGGAACGTGAGTTGATTGATGAGGCTACACAAATGAGCAAAAAAATCTGTGATAGATTCATCATCATATTGACACGTAGAGTAGAGGTCAGTCATGGTAAATTTCTTAACAACATTGATGGAGAAGTGATACAAGAAGGATTGGGCTACCTGATTAAATGAGAAGATAGAATGTCTAGGCAACCCACTATATCAGTCTAATGAGGGCCCGGTTAGAGACATGGGAAAGGTCCTCAGGAGTAAAGCATCATCATTAGCAATAAGATAACACCAATGTTTGAAAGACCACAAATGTTGTTGCGGGTCCTCTTTGCTGTTAAAGCGGTTAAATTTAGGAATTTCCCAATGTATGGGATATGGATGGATAGGAATGGATGGGTGGATGGGCTCATTACAAATCT
Source organism: Taxus chinensis (assembly GCA_019776745.2). NCBI lineage: Eukaryota > Viridiplantae > Streptophyta > Pinopsida > Cupressales > Taxaceae > Taxus > Taxus chinensis. The sequence continues at coordinate 93,432,472 of CM034149.1, read as the reverse complement.
AGTTATAGGTGAGAGAGTTGTGTGTGCCAGAAATTGATGCCTCCAATTTCTGCATCTTGTCCATCATTAACTTGATTAGGTTGTTGGTAGGTTGTGATGGCTGAGTACCTCCTATAGTGTATGAGGTCTGGTGTTATACATATGACAAAGGTGGCATTCCAGTATATGGTGATGCCGTATAGGTATATTGAGGAGGGAGTGAAATAGGGTGTACATACCCAGAATGAATGATAGATAAAACAAAAGGCTATTGATAGTACTTATATGGAGGTGGAAGGGTTGTGGTGACCGTAGTAGTAATGAGGGCTAAGTAATGTGGAATAGAAAGGAAAATGTTTTGAAAAGGGGTAGGGGTCACCAAAATTAGGGGTGGTTGTGTAGCTACAAGTATATGTGAGATAATAGGTGTGGATCAGGTTATGTTCTAGGTGGTTGGTGAAGGTATAGTGGATGTAGTGGGTGCAATAGATGGGGTAGATGTGGTGGTCATAGTAGGTATAGGGCCTACTTGCGAAACGAATGGGGGTAAGGTAGATGTGGGCAATGCGGAGCTAGCAAAGGCTAGAGTAGAAGTAGGAGTGAGTGTTGGGAGGATAGATATGGGAATGCCATATATCAACGAACCCAAGGCATCTCAAGTGGATGAGTGGGAAAGATAGAATTGTAAGGCAACATGGTTCTAGACAAGGAGTCGTGTGAACTCCTCATCCCCTGTGGTGATAGTGATAGGCTGGGTAGGATCCATGGGTGATAAAATATAAGGTGGCAAAGGGCTAGGTGGGAGTGGTTGAAAACTAGCATGGAATATGAGGGTGTTTTCTTGGCTATGCATCAACACCATGTAGACAAGTAGTGACGTTGTAGGACTTCTTTTTGTAAATGACACAAAAATACAATGAAGATAGGAAAATAGGTGGTGGTACGTGGATTTGGTATAAAATGTTAGTTGGAATTTTAAGAGGCTAACCGATGTCAATTAGGGTAAAATGACACCGGTCATAGGTAACCATAATCGGTCACCGTGGAAAATAGATATTTTGTCAAGACAAGGAAAAAGGATAACAATATGCTAAGTAGATAAGATGTTGATGAATTTTTTAGGACAGTGAATATGATGAGAGTGATAAAGCCTATAAATAGAAAAGAAGGTGATGAAGGTGTCCTTTTGGGTAGGTTAACCAAAAGAACAATAAACTAATGCCGGTTGTGTAAAACTAACAATGGTCAAAGGGTAGCTAACGACGGTCACTGGACTGACACCAATTACTATGAATTTCAAATATGGATGAAGAAAAGGTGGTTGTGAGTTAAAATCAGATGTAAAATCATACCCAGAATTCTAAGAATAATAAAAATAGGGTCCAGGCACACTCAGATGAAGTTGGAATACACCAACTATGATGAGGAGCGTGTAAGGAGAAATGAAAAGATAAAGAATGTTTCCTCTCACCTCAAAACGTAAGCCAAGCAGAAACACTAAGAAAAATATGATCCTAAAAGTGCTTTTTCTATTATGTTTGTTTAACATATGTTATTAAGGACTCACTCATTAACTTTAGAATATAATTTTTTGTGAGGAAGGCTTCCTACGAAGAAAGATATCTAAAGGGAGAGGTTTCAAGTATGTTATGGTGGGGGTGGGTGATCTTCTGAAGTATGACTTGACAGAAGTAACGAGCTATGGAGTACCTACCAATCCTCTGATTAGTACAATCATTGAGAGGCATTCCTAGGAAATATGTTGTTTAAGAATGTGTATATTTTTGAATTTGTGTAGTTTGGTAAGACACAAAGAGAGAGAGAGAAGATGTGCTTTCTATAATTCATTTGTCAACCATCAGCTAGGAATGACTTCCAGCATATAGGTTGCCCTCAGTTAATGTGAGCTAATGTAGAAAAGTAGAATGAACCGAAATTATTTTTAAACCCAAATCAAAATATTGAATTCGATGACATAAAAGGATGAACAGGAAAAGGGATTCTCTTTCACTAATGCAATACCAATGAAAGGAAAGAAGTGTTCATTTTAAAGCACCAAAATACAATTTCTCTTAGACAATAGAAGAAGAGAAGATTCTAGGGGAGAAATTTTAATGTGAGAACCTTTAAGAAAGGAAAAAAACATGCAAATTTTCACCTAGAAATTAAAAAATGCAAAGAACCTCGAATGGGTCCCACCGGGCATGACAAAATGTTTCAACTCATTCTATAACATTTCTTTGAATATTGACGAAAAAGATAAGGGTAAAGGGCTAGGAGGAATACCTGTTAAAATGATATTTAAAGGTTGTTGTGTGTGTATGACTTCTTGATCCATAGTTTATCATGAGAGCTTCCTTTTGGCTAGGAGGAACTACCTAAAAGAGAAAAAAAGACCACCAAATAAAAGTTAAACTTTCTAGCGTATGTGTTTAGCACAAAATTTCATTCTAGAATAGAGTTGTTTCTATCCTTTCATTCTCTTGAGAAATAGATAAGGGTTAGGGCTAGGAGGAATACCTGTTGAGTGTTAGGAAGGTGTGCGCATACCATAGAGAGATCAAATCGATTGTGAAGAACTCCATTTATTCTGGGAAGGACTACCTGTAAGTAAGAATACAAGACCACCAGATCTTAGTTAGACAATAAGTGAGGGAACTACCTTGGGCTCAGGAAATATTGGACTTCCTTTCAAAGGTGGTCAGTTCCCTTTTAATAAAAATTAATGCAAATGATAATAAAGAAGCTATTGCGAAATCACGATTTAGGTACCTCGTTACTAGAAACAATAGAGACTAAACTACCAATAATAAAATGTCATGTTGTTTGTTTAATCACTGGTTATTGATACATTTAGATCAAGTTACAAGGATAGACAAGGATGGATATGAGATTGTTTGGGGGTAGATAAGGGAAAGGTGGGTTTTGGTATAAGTCACAGTGATCGATGCTGGTCACTGGATAACTGACTGCGGTTATAACACCGATACTGGTAGAAGATAACCGATATCGGTAGGAGTAGTGATTTAGGGGTTTCAAATGAAGTCAGTTATAAGGTGGTTATGGTGTTTATATGGTTAATAAATGATTGGGGGGGGTAGTAGGGTGATGGAGAAAACTCAGAGAGTGAGAAAAATATCTTTGGGGTAATATCGGGGTTGATGAATGAAAGTTAGGTGCAGAGTGCTGCCGGGTGGTAGATCTAGGAGTGAGCTTATAATTATTATGAATTAAAAGTTTAAGAAATGGTGTTTAGAAACATACAAGATACTACTTACTAGTTCTTGATGAAGATATAGTTCCAACGAATGTGGTGGCGACAATAAGGCTTAGTTGGGATGATCCGGTATTGGAAAGCGAGCTGATGAAGCTATCCTCAGTCTTTTCCAATGCTTGGACAAGTGTGACAGCGATCTAGTTGCTCAGTTATAGTCTTGGGCTCAATCCTCTTCTCTGCAACCTCTTCTACTTGTTTCACTTCTCTTTCCCCTGCCAAATGAATTTTGGATGCCTTGTTTTTGGTTGGGGGAGGTCATTTACAGGGAATCGATGGTGGTTACCTAACCGACGCTAGCTGCGTAGGGACCGATGTCGGTTAGGTCAAAGTTGGCTATTTTTAGTAAAATAGCCATCTTTCCCTCCTTTTCTCCTGAGGGATTAGTTATGGGCTTGGCCAAGTCATTATTAGGATAGTTTTGGTGCAGGTGAGGGGTGATGAGTCATGGGTGTGGGTCTGGACCAAGTCATAGGTCTTAATTAGGTTGGTTTAGGGTTAGGGCTAGGTCACGGTGAGGTGGTGAGATGAGGTGGCGGGTTTGGACATGTGGATTTATTAATTATAAGGTAATTAATAAATCATTAGGTGTGTAAGGTTTAGGTGGTGAGGTAGGGTTAGGTTGTGGGACGAGATACGGGGTAAAGGGCATCGTAAGACCCAAATTTGGTGTCTACATTTTCCCCTTGTTGTCATGTAGCTTGTATTTTAAAGCTGCACTGATAATAATAAAAAGTGGTTGCCCCAGTTAAGGGTATAGGTAATCCCCTCAAGTCTATCACAGATGGAGGCGACATGAAATCAGAGATAGGGTTGATAAAGGGTAAATTATGGTGAGATGTTGGTAAGATGGTGGGGTAAGTTCAAGGAAGCCAATGCACGTTAAAATGTAGTAGTGCGACCAGGGTACATGGTTTGAAGAGAAAACAAGCAATTCATAGGCAAAGGTCGATAGTTTATCCAAACAAGGTTGATATAATCCTGGTATCCAAGGCATAGGAAGTAGCTCCAGGGGATATAATGGGTAAGGTACCGAAACATTTAGGCATGTTTGGCAGTACCAAATGGTTGGTTTGGTTGAGATAAATGTCACGGTCTCGGTCTAAGCAAAGCTGGTTAGCTGATCAATTCAAGTATCCTAATCATGCTAAAACACGAATAGGTGAGCTCGATTGAACAAACAGCTACATTATGGGTGGATAGAATCATAATTTGTAGGCTTCGGGTGAGGAACTTAATTGGTACAGCTGTGGGTCAGGCCGATTGGGTGGTTGAGGCCTTGGGTTGGGCCAATTGGTTTGTTGCGGCCTTGGATCGGGCCGAGTGGTTGGTTACAGCCTTAGGCCGGGCCAATTAGTTAGGTGCGGCCTTGGGTCGGGCTGATTGGGTTGTTGCAGCCTTGGGTCAGGCCGATTGGTCGGTTGTGGCCTTGGGTCGGGCCGAGTGGTTGGTTGTGGCCTTAGGTCAGGCCGATTAGTTCGTTGTGGCCTTGGGTCGGGACGATTGGTTGGTTGCGGCTGTGGGTCAAGCTGATTGGTTAGTTGCGGCTTTGGGTCGGGCCAATGAATTCAAAATAAGGCTCTTTAGTAAATGTCGGGGGTAGGTGATGTGGTGAAAAATAGAGTTTGGTGGAGAAGAATAGGAGTTAGGGTAAACTAGGTAGGTAACCGATATCAATTAGTAATGACCGGTATCAGTTAGAAGACCGATATCAGTTTTCTAGGGCACACCATAACCGATATCGGTTAGAGGTCAAAACCTATAAAAAGAAAAAATACGACGTGTCATTTTCACATTGTGAAGTTGAGTGCTAACCTGTTTCTTGTCTGAGTTTTGAATTTATTGGGTTGGGTATTTGGGCTGATTTGGCAGTAGTTGAGTGGGGGAGTGAGTTATTGGTAGGCCCCAGAGATCAAGAGGCAGAGTTTGATTGGTCGAGGACCCTGCTGAGGATATTTGAAGCTATGGTACATCTTGGAGGAGCAGGAGGTGCTAGAGGAGCTGGGCCACCACCACCTATCCGACCATGACGACGTGTAGTCGTACCGGTAGGCTCTAAATCCCTCTTTGTGTGAAGTTGATGAATTTAGCTAGGATGTGGTTTTTGGGGTAGGAATTAAAAATTTGAGAAAATAATGAATAAATGAAGGTATATTGTAAAATGGAGTGGGTAGATATGTTAGGTAAGTCAAAACGGTAGGGTGGGTAAGTTTTTAGGCAATTGGGTTGGGTAGATGGGTAGAAATAGGAAGAAAGGGGATTTGGGGGCCATTTTCGATCCAGCCTCGAAACCCCACAGTGACCGATGTCGGTCACTAAGCAACCGACATCGGTCACCACGCAAGTTGTATAGATGTGTGGGTTCATAGACCGGTGTTGGTCACGTGCCGACCGACGGTGGTCGTGGGTGACCGGTACCGGTCACCATGGGTAGGAGGTAAGGTTGTGAAAGTAGTTGTGTTGATTTGTTGTATACGGGTAGGATCGAGTGTTGGGGTGAAGGGGGAGAAGGTAGAGTGGCTAGGAAAGGTTATTGAGGTGGGGGGGAGTCGGGTGGTGTATGAGTGGGGTAGGTGGTAGGTTTTGGGATAGGTAAAGGGGAGATTGTAGGTGTTTGTTGGGTGGGTTTAGTGATATTGGGGTTATTGGGTAGTTGTTTTGTAAAGGGTAGGCCTGATGGAGTGGGTTTTTTTTGCAGGCGTGCCAGTAGTTGACGATGTGGGATCGGATGCCGCCTCTACTGGGGCAGATGCAGCCATATGTGACTGAAGTACAGTGGGAATTCATGTGGGAGGTTAGACTTGGCAGAGTCCAGAGGTATAGGGCTATGGATAGGGACCATAACTTGATGGTTTCCCGCATCGAGAGATGGGATCCGGCAACCAATGTCTTTCATCTCCTAACTGGAGAGATGAAAGTCACACTAGAGGATGTGTATCACATCCTAAGACTGCCGATCATAGGTGAGGCGGTGTTCTAGGTGGATGCTGAGACAGCGATGGATAGCATCTTGCAGGTATTCGGGGATGTAGCCCCATTGATTATGTACCATAGTGCGAGCATCTACTACTACGATATGTATTGCGTACATCGATAAGAGACATGGTTTGCCATGTTGATGATGATTGGTATCATCTGTTTCACCCTCCCGGACTCAGAGGGAGGCCGCTTCCCATGGGCTCTGATGGGAGTATTACATGAGACGGTGGAGGAGCACACCTGCTATACATGGGCACCAGTGTATTTGATGTAGCTATGCAAAGAGCTCTAGGGCTATCACCGTATGAAGCGATTCGAGATATGCTCAACATTCTTGCTACACTACTAGGCCTACGAGCATATCATGTGTGTACGACCAGAAGGATTGCTCTAGTAGCCAAGGCCATAGGCAGTGTATAGGTATGGGTTTCAGAGGTGGTTGGGGGTCATGGGCCAGCCACGAGTGGTTATCGCAGGGTGAGATGTCACGTATTATAGGCATATGTTAGAGGGCCTGACTGCACTTGATATTATATGGAGGCCATACAGAGGCCATCAGCCCCATGGTGGAGCCTGAGCATAGCTGCAACAGATCCAGTACTTCTTCTGGATAGCTAGATGGAGACCCGGGGAGCATGAGTGGATTCCCCTAGAGAGGGTACGATGACAGTTGGGCCTACGGCAGGATGAGCCACCTCCCTTCCCACAGTATCGGAGGGAGGATGTAGAGGCACCACTACCTGTACTACAGCCATTGGACCCAGTCTGGGTAACAGAGAGATCGATTGATGACATGGTGGAAAATACCGGTGTTACAGTTGTATTTTTAGTTTGGTGGGCAGGGCAGAGGGCAACCATGAGAGCACAACCCACACAGCTAGATTTGGTAGTAGTTATAGCAAAGAGGGACCATCTCTTGGGCTAGGTGTATTTATTATAGGGGCAGTTTGCTACTGCACAGGCATAGATTAGGGCGCTACAGGGGCAGTTGGCCCAAGCACAGGTACAGGCACAGCCTCAGGCACAGGTATAGGTACAACCTCAGGCACAGGAATAGGTACAGTATTAGGTACAGGTACAAGTATAGCCTCAGGCACAAGCACAAGCATAGGCGTAGGTACAACCTCAAGCACAGGGAGTACAGGTAAGTTAGGGTCTACTTCTATTAGGAGCCGAGGGACCAGCCCCATCAACCATGGTGGCACAGGCCCAATATATGGAGGTGAGAGTAGAGGCCCGATATTATCAGGACGTACTAGATGGTACTAGGGACGACTATCAGCCATATGTGGATCACAGAGCTGAGACATCCTAGAATCACAGGTCACAGGGGGCCTCAGCCAAAGATGGTGGGTCAGTGACGGGTGGGAGGCGAGATCCAGCATAGGGGCTAGATGAGAGATGAGCCAAGGGAGGGGGAGAGAGCTGAGTCAGCCCAGGAGTAGAGATGGGTTTTGTTGATAGAGACACTAGTCTGTGAACTGAGTGTGTGTATATAGAGGTCTGCGTGCCCTCATAGGATGTTATGTATTTATTTTTGTTGTATATACCGGCTTGCGAGCCGAGTATATTTTTGAGATGAGAGGCCGACCTGCGAGCCAAGTCAAGATTTTGATAGAGACAGTGGCCTGCGTGCCGATATTGTATTTTTTTTTGTATGATAGAGGCCATGTGTAGGGCAATTTGTATATGTTGACATTGATTTGAGGATATATATAGATGATGAGGTTGATCCATATGGTGTGTATAATGTTTGAGTTGATGGCATATATTATAATGTTTTATGTGTTTTGTCGATGGTATTAGAATTAGATGTATATTTTGATGATGGTTTGATGATATGTATATGTGTTGATGGTATTATGATGATGATTGTTGATAACTATGTCGTTATGCAGGAAAAAGAGGCGGGCGCCGCCAAAAAATTACAAAAAATAAAGAAAGAACCTATAAGCCAAATGAGATATGTGACCGATATCAGTTATTTAACCGATGTCGGTCACATATGACCGATATTGGTTATTTAACTGATGTCGGTCACATATAACCGATATCGGTTATGTAACCAACATCGGTTACTCTAAAATGAGCTTTTCTAAATATAGAAAAGCTTCAGAGGAAACTAAAGTTCTTATTTTTAGAGGCATGCAACATGTTAAATATGAATATGCGAGGCTATTTTTCATCCATACAGGGTAATTACATGGGAGAATTGAGTAAGAAGGAGGAAGAGACAGGTAAAGCGATCGTGGGATTGGATTAAGAAGGGGTAAAGGCAAGTTATAGTGAAGAGGGTGGTGAACATGGCTGAAAACAGAGAAGCATCCAGTGGGCCGAGAGGAGAAGGAAGACAGGTTCCACCTCAAACAGCTGCATCCCCAGAGGTATAATTTTTTTTGGTTGGAATGAGATTTTGCATGGTTATAAATAGAATTTGGTAAGGTAAATGTGTAGAAAGGTTATAGGAAAGATCTTGGGATGTGGTGAGTGTTGTAGGGTAGGTAATCAGGTGTTGGAGATATGTGCGTAGGTACAGGGAGGGGAAAACAAGCGCAGAAGTTATCATAGGTGGTGTTTTTGAGCGGGGATATCATTTAGGAATAACTAGTATCAGTTAGGTAACCAGTACCGGTTGTCTATAACTGATATCAGTTACTGTGTAAAGTTACGGATTGCGATAAAAAATGCATGGGAAGTTATTTGTTGATTTTTTGTTTGTTCGTTGAATGTGTGCAGGCAAAGGCAGGGTTGAGGATGAATGATAGGGTGCCAAATTTGTTGTCACAGGTCCAAGCGGATGTAACACTAGCGGAGTGGGCATTAATAAACCATGTGCGGTTAATTGGAATCCGCTATTATTCACAAATCACATGTAATCATGCTATGTTGCAGGCGCTGATTGAGAGATGGAATCCTGAAAAGAATACCTTTTATCTACCAACAGGGGAGATGACAGTGACGTTAGAAGATGTGTTCCGAATTTTGAGACTCCCAATTACAGGAAGACCAGTGTATTAGGTAGGGCCTAACGCAGTGCGGGCAGTGATAACGGCAGTATTTGGTCCAGCCACACGAGATTCGACATAGTGAGGTTTGGCATTCACTTATGGTATAATGTTTGCGGCACACCCTGAGGCCACAAGGTTGGCATTGGTATTAATGATAGCGGTGGGGTATTATGCATTACCTAGAGTGGACGGGGGAAGATTTCCAAAATCATTGATGTGTATTATTCGTGAGATGAGAGAAGGTAGCATTACTTTCGCATGGGCACCTACATATCTTGCAGAGCTATACAGGGGTTTATGGGCATGCAGGTGAAATCATAGGACTACACTGGATTGTGCATAATTATTATATTGTTGGGCCTATGAGCACATTGTGTGTGTGTGACCAATAGGCCAACCAATCTAGGGAGGAGAGACAGGAGTGCAAAGGTTGGGATTCAGACGATGGGTCTAGACAAAGCAAGAGGCAAGAGCCGAAACCGTGATAGATGACACTGAGTATTATAGGCAGATGTGGGAGATGGTGATGATTATGGATATCCGTTAGAGGACTTATGAGAACTACATGGTGATGGCAAACATAGCCAAGGATTTAAGGGGTGTAGAGCGATTGAGGTGGATCGCGGGACATAGGCCAGGTGAGTATGAGAGGATTCTTCTAGATCGTGTGCGGTGACAATTTGGATTTGTTCAGGATATACCCATGGCTCATAGAGCATACAGGAGGATCGATGCCGAGGCACCCTTCTCACCACCATGACTGACACTTCCAAAAGGACCAGAAGAGACAGCAGCCAATCGCAGGGTAATGGATGTAGGAGTGACAAAGTCTTATAGATTATGGTGGGTAGCAGAGCTGTGAGGTACACGTGAGAGGGCCGATCATCCTGACATAGTTGTGATTATAGTAGAGAGAGACTGCCTACAGGGTTTAGTTCACCAACTTCAAACATAGGTGAATGAGACAATAGGATTGTTAGAGGTTTCGCAGTCACGAGTGGAGAGACTAGAGGTAAGATTCCTCCACATGAGAGGGCGTATTCGTATGTTACAGAAGAGATTGGTGGATTAGTGGGAGGAACCAATAACAGTGGCCCCTTTGAGGATGGAGAGGCCAGGTGAGCGGTGTCGATGATCACCATCACTACCTGGTTCGGGATGAAACGTGGGGGCCTACGTGAATTTCATAGGGGTAGAAGAATAAATAAGGATGCTGACCTACACGTCGATGATAGAGAAGATGTATTTGTTTAACATCTAAATAAAAATAAATATGCATGTTGATTTTGAGTTTATGATAATAATAAGAAATGTTTGTGTTTTGAATGTTTGGATTGATAAAGGAAAAAGGTGAGTGTTATTAATATAAATATGTGAAAACATTTATATTTTTAAGCAAAATACAACACATGATAGGTTATGGTAGGGGGTGGTCGAACTAACCTTGGGAGACCCCATGTCTCCTAAGTGCTACCTACATAGCCCATTACACAAAGCAAGGAGGGGCCTTAGACCGATGTAGTTCTCCCTTAGGACCAGGGAGAGGTGAATTCAGGAAATTTGGCTGTGGTTAGGCAATTTGTTGGTTGGTAAAAATTTTGATATTGGTACAGTAAGGTTGTTGGAGTTGGTAAGGTATAGGTGAAGCGAGGGTTAGCTTACCCAAGTATTAGGGAACTGTGTCCTGATTAAGGTCAACACATAATCCTAGATTCAGGTAAAAGAGTCAAAAATGTCCCATAGTTGGAAAGAGCTAAACAAACCACGTATTATCCTAGGACGAGCTTGAATCTCTAGGTACCTTGCATATGCTAGAAGTCAATAGGTGGAAAGAGTTGTATAATCAAAATATATCGGTTATACGTCACGTCCCTTGATTTTTGTTGTTTTGAAAAATGGTGAGGTGAGGTGGATGGTATAGCAGGGGTGTAGAGGACTTGTTATAAGGTGATTAGTCTGAAAAAATAGATCCAAACCTAAATAGATGAGTCCATGACTCAAAAGTGATTTTGAATACTGCTTTTATTTTTCTGGATATAGACTGATTGATGTGGGAAGTCTATATGGGATATGCATTTTTTCGTTTCTTGAGGTCTTCACGAAGCTGATCAATGCGAGAAGCTTCTGATAGAGGCTGACTTTGTATAGCTATCCTTCAAGGGAGTAGTCTACTTATAGTAGCATGATGCAGCTTTGCACATAATTTTCCTTCGAGGGAGCAGTCTAGTTTATAATAGCAGATGCAGCTCTGCACATAGTTGTCCTTTGAGGGAACAGTCTAGTTTAGAGCTTAGAGGTCTAGATGTCCATTTGGCATGAAGTATCTAGTTTTGCAGGAAGTTTGACTCAAGAATATCCTAGAATCGTATAATTGAGAACTTGTTATTTTGATACTTTTAAGTCATGGACTAGACTAAAAAGGGGAAGGAATCTTTAAGAGGAGGTAATGATCAAACCATGTGAGCTTGATTCTATTTTGAGATGCATGAAACAAGGTGTATGAGGTGGTAAATGAGCTCAAGGGACGAGCGCAAGGTAGATAAGAAGTGATGTAACACTAATTTCAACATTAGAATGGTCAGATATTCAAGGCATTAAGGGGTTCAAGCTCAGGTTTACCATTAAGTGAAGCTAAATGATAAGTACCTGATCCGTAGGTGTGAGTGATAATGTAAGGCCTAATCCAATTAGGAGCAAATTTTCCACATTTGCTCTTTTCTAGTTTTGTTACATGTTGATTCTCTTTGAGGACAAGATCACCAATCTTAAAGGTACGCTCATGAACTTGCTTATCATAAGCACACTTAATGCGCTTTTGATAAATTTGAAGGTGGTCAAGAGCTATAAGATGACGCTCGTCAAGAAGCTCTAATTGGGCTAACCGCTCTTGGTGGAAGTCATCATTGGTGAAAATATCGTGAAGAGATATTCTGAGAGAAGGGATTTGTATTTCGAGAGGCAAGATAGCCTTGGTACCATACACTAGAGAGAATGGTGTGGCATTAGTGGAAGTATGAATGCTAGTACGATAAGCCCAAAGGGCAAAGGGGATGTGATCATGCTAGTTTTTCCCAGAATTGTTAACGAATTTCATGAGAATTTTGATCAAGGTTTTGTTAGAATATTCGGCTTGTCCATTTTCTTGTGGATAGTAGGGTGACGAGAAGCTAAGTTTGATACCAAATTTGTCACAAAGGTCTTGTAACAACTTATTTTTGAAAGATTTTCCATTATCTTTTATCAGGCGATGAGGAACACCAAAACAACAGATAATGTGATGATCGATGAACTCAATGATTTTTTCTTTTTTTTGTTAAAATGATTGGAATGGCTTCCACCCATTTAGTGTAATATTCGGTTGCTGTGATGATCCAACGGTGATGCTACGAAGAAGGCGGGTGAATCTTGCCAATAAGGTCTAAACCCCATTGTGAGAAAGGCCAAAGATCTCGTGCAACCTGTAATGGGTGGCTAGGAGTATGTTGAAGGTTGGCATGTTTTTGACACATAACACAATGCCTAAGATATTCGCAGCAGTCTTTATTAAGAGTAGGCCAATAATATCCTAGGTGAAGGATCCGCTTGGCCATGACGAGGCCACTAAAGTGCCCACCATAAAGTCCGTCATGGATTTGTTGGGTGGTGTGAGCAACTTCAGCTCTTGTTAGACAGTGAAGAAGGACACCATTGAAGCCATGTTTATAGAGGATTCCCCCCATGATGACATAACGAGAAACACTTTTAAGGAAAGCACATTTTCCATTACTAGTAAGGTCAGGTGGTAGAATAGAGGTTGTAAGGTAGTCATGAAATTGGTGATACCAGGTATCCTGCGAATCAACAGATACATTATTTACCATACAAACATCTGAAACTAAGTAAGATGGGGCAAAGAGTTATTGGACCAAGAAAAATATGTCCGAGTCAGTTGGTGAGGCCGGAATTTGTGAGGCCAAGCAAGCCATAGTATCCGTAAATTTATTAGTTGAGCGGGGAATGGTTTGGATAGAATAATGAGAAAATAAGGTCAAAAGTGAATCCACGTAATGTTTGTACTTTTTAAGTTCCTCATTTTTACATTGGTAGATGCCAGTAACTTGATTTACTACCAATTGAGAGTCATCGAAAATATTAATAGACTTCACATCTAAGTGTAATGCAACGTGGAGACCCAAAACAAGGGCCTCGTATTCCACTATATTATTATTGCAGGGGAAATTGAGCCTGAATGAAAGAGGCATAGGTTCACCTTCAAGAGGAATGAGAACAATGCCTGCCCCTCCACTGCACTGGCATTTAGATCCATCGAAGAAGAGGGTCATTTCATACGACACATCACTAAGTGAAAGAGTTGCGATGAGTTCATCAGGGAAAGTAAAATTGGTAAATTGTTCCCCAGGTAAAGGGGCTTCTGCGAGTTGGTCTGTGATAGTTTGTCCTTTGACTGATTTCTGGTGTACAAACTCAAGATCGAGGTCGGTGAGGATCATAAGCCATTGGGCAATGCGTTGGTTTAGATGAGGTTTGGCATACATATAATGTATGGGGTCAGTGTTGGTGATGACAAAAGTTTTGTGATTCAGGAGGTAATGTCAGAGTTTGGTGGCCACAAATGATAGGGCTAGGCATAAATTTTCTATGTGTGTATACCTAGTCTCATAATCCACAAGAGTACGACTTATGTAATAAACTGCTTGTTCTCGATGCTCAGAGTCACGATGTGTGAGCATGGCTCCTACAGCATGGTTAGTGGCAGAAAGGTAAAGGTAGAAAGGGTGATCATCCAGATGTGGGACAAGCACGGGTGGCTACAAGAGATAAGCTTTAAGAGCCTTAAAGGCTTGGTGACACTCCTCGCTCCATTGAAAGACAATGTCCTTTTTAAGGAGATGATGGAAAGGTTGACATCGATCCGAGAGTTGTGAAATGAAACGCCGGATAGATTGGAGTTTTCCCTGTAAACTACGCAATTGTTTGAGGTTAGTGGGTGGGGGAATTTATAGGATAGCTTTGAATTTAGCTGGGTCGACCTCAATTCCATGCAAAGAGATGATAAATCCAAGGAGTTTTCCTAAAAGGACACTAAAGACACACTTCTTTGGTTGAAGATGAACATAGTATTGTAACAGGTGATCGAAAATAATGGTTAAAACATCGAGATGTTCACTTGGATATTTGGATTTTCCAAGAAGATCATCGACATAATCCTCGAGGATAGCGTGCATAATGTCATGAAAAATATAAGTCATAGCCTGCTGATAGGTTGCACTAGCATTCTTAAGGTTGAATGGCATGGCACGATAGCAGAAGGTCCCCCAGGGGGTAATGAAGGTGATTTTATGTTGATCAGCCAGGGCTACCAAAATTTGATTGTATCCCGAGAATCCATCCATGAGAGGAAGCATCTCATGGCCCGCAATGAGATCAACAAGTTGATCAATGCTAGGTAGGGGGAAATCATCCTTTGGGCAAGAGAGGTTAAGGTCCCGAAAATCCATACATATCTGAAGTCCCCCCGTCGCTTTAGTGATAGGTACGACATTAGAAATCCATTGTGGATAGTCAATAGGTAAGATGAAAGAAATAGAAAGGAGGCATTGAAGCTCTTCTTTCACCAAGAGGGAAATGTGTGGATGCATTTTTCTCAGTTTCTATTTAACTGGTTTAGAGTTTGGTTTCAGAGTGATGTTATGGATAGCAATGTCAGGATCGATTCCTGGCATGTCGGCGTAGGACCAAGCAAAATATTGATTGTGGGCACGGAGGAAGGTAGTGAAAGTGGCTTGTTCTAATGCATTGAGAGATTGTCTAATCTTTAAAATGTGAGGATCGTCCTACGTGTGGATGTTGATTTCTATATTCGATTCATTTAGCATAGTTTGGGTGTCAGATGGTAAGACACGTTGAATATAAGAGTCGTCCGCACCGAGGTAGGTGAGGATGGAGTCATCATCTTGGCACTCCACAACATTAATTGAAGGAGAATCTTCTTTGATCATGTCTGGATACACAAGGGGGAGAGAAGATGGGTCTTCACTATCGCGTTGATAAGTGAGAGGACCCAGGAAGATAGCATTTATGAAAAAAAAAAGTTAGGAGGGATAGATTCCAGGTTTATCAACTCTGTGGGTGAAGATGGAAAAATGGGTGATGATGGTTCGGAAGGGGTGACTTCATTGTTTTCTTGGATACAATTGACATGAGGTTTATTCAGTGTAGGTGGTTCAAAAGATCCAAGACCATGACGATCTTTGTGTTTGCGGGTAGTTACGGGAATGATCGTATGTCGGCCTTGTTCATAAAGACCGAAACCAAAACCCTTCCAAGCATAGCGTGTCAGGAAGGTGAGGGTGAAACGACAGTTGGTTAGATATCAAAAATCAGATTGGAAGGGAACCAAACCAAGGGGAGGTTTAGGGGTGATAGAGGATGTGTCGACAGCCCCATACGTTAGGTTGGTGTGGCAATTAGGTGGTCCGTAAGAGATCACCTCCCCCACACGATGGTCATAGGTAGGATGCACATGTAACTATCCATACTCCTATGGGGTATGAAAGGTGCTAACGTTGTATAGGTGGTATTCCCCTAGCGTAAGGAATTGGAAAACATCTACCAAGGGATCTGAAGTTGGGATGTTGTCTGCGGGAAAGGAAGTGGTATTCGCGGCGGTGGGTTCATTGGTCAAAGGTGTGAGTGTGGTTAAGGTGGATGGTGGAGGCGTGGTTGAAGTAGATGGTTGGGCTGGATCAATGGGTTCCTTGACTGGTACAAGTAAATCATTAGGGTGATATAACATATTACAGGTTTTGAAAGGGGAAGCATCAGCTTTGACGGTGTATGACTTCCTCTCATACTCGAATTTGATGCATCTATGTAAGGTGGAGGGAACGCATCCCATAGCCCGGATCCAAGGGTGGCCTAACAATATGTTGTATTGGAATTCTCCCTCAAGGACATAGAAGAGTTTGGGTAAGGTACGTGGCCCTACACGAATGTTAAGGATCACGGTGCCTAAGGTAGAAGTAATAGCATCATTTAATGAACGCAACATGGTGGGGTTGGCACACATGTAGCAAGGAGGGATATTCATCTGTTGGAATGCTTTGGAAGAGACGATGTTTAGGCTAGTGCCCCTTTCGATCATAACACGATGTACCTAGATGTCCCGGATGTAAGCCGAGATGAAAAGAGCGGGATCAGGATCTTCTACACCAAAGACGACAATTTCTTCTTCAAAAAAACTGACAGTAGCGGCTTGCTGTACAGGGAGAGAAGTGGTTGTGGAGGTAGGTTTGTTGATGCAGACTAACAACACCCCTGGATGCAAATCAAGCTTCTAGGTTGATCACTCAGGAATTCAGTGTGATTGCACAACATGGAAACCTCTCTCCAAGCGTGGGACTTGTGAAACTGAGAGAGGAATCTCAAGAGAAGGCTGGTTCCTGCTCCTAAACTACTTGCCACAAGCTATTCCAGTGCAGGCAAGCTAATCTAATCCTAATCTAACAATGCCAAGGAGACAGAGAGAGAGAGAGAGAGAAAGGAAAATAACAAAAGCCTACACTAAAATGGTGATACACCAGAGAAGGAGAATGTTGGACATCTATCAAAAATGCCATGGGACAAAGAGAGGTGAGCAATGGGAAGGATAGACAGATGCATCACAGGCCCAAGGATAGATTTCACACAGAAAATGTCCCAAAACTCCATGAACATAGCTCCAGATCTGTAATGAACGTTCAAACATGCACAAATACCTGCAATGAAGAGAGGCAAGAAGAAAACAAGTGAAAACGAGAAAGGATGGACAGATGCATCACAAAACACATTTTTGTTGCTTCAGAAGTTTGCACAGAACATCATTTCAATAGTAAAAGGCAAAAAATGCACAATTACAGAGCAAGGGAGGAGGTTTCAAACTCCATTTTCAACCCTAGAGAAGAAAAGAAGGGAGGGCAGAGCAGAAAAGATGAACAACTTGTTATAAAATGAGCCAAATCTGGCTTTTTACATTGCATGGGTCGAGCCCCAGGGGACAGAAACGTGGGAATACGTGTAAGCCTATTCCTCATTGACTGCAGGTGCATTAAAATGGCATGGCGATACCTTACAAACCCATACCCTGTCATCTTTGACCGGACTTGGAGGAGAATGTGACCCATTCTGCATTAAATCTGGTCGCTGGAATGTCACTTCTGGCCATGAACACGCGTCAGAGCCGTTTCTTGATTTTCTCCCTCTAGACTACACCAAAACTTGATATTAATCCCATAATCATGTAGATAATTTCACAAGCTTTCCGTTGATATAAAAAACGTGCAAATCCGAGTTTTGGATCGAAAGATATGATGATCTGAAGATTTAGGGCACGGAACAGACCAAAACGGATTTTGAAATCTTTCTCGCGCTCTGCCACATGGATGACACGTGTCAAGCGCTGATTCACTGAATAATTCTCTCTCCTCCACCTTTCCGTGGGCTTTCCTTTGAAATTTCCTTGTGGGCCCCTTAAACTGGGACTCGTGGCATCTATCCCATTGGTTCGGGCTGACCCTTCAAAACTCACCCTTTGAATTTTTGAATCTTTCCCCTGTGACACGTGTCGTGATCTGGTTGGTTCTCGGCCCTTTCGGCTCGTTCGCGCCCTTCGCGTCTTTATGTCCCGGATGTCCTAAACTGCTTGGGCCAAAAACTTCCGATCTGCCCTAAATGGGCTTCCTCGTCCCTCATTTGGCCGATGACACGTGGCGTTGTTTGATTGGCTTTCAGCTCCTTCGGCGATTCGCGTCCCGCGCGTCCCTTCGGCCCAGATGTCCCAGTACGAACCTTTCCCATTCCGGCCGAATCAGCCGGTTTGACGTCTTTCGCGTCCATTTGTCCCAGATATCCCTTTGCTGCTTGGGACAAATTCTTCCGGTTCGCCCGATCCGGCCGATTCGCGTCATTTTGTCCCGGATGTGTCCCAAACTGTTTAGTGCGGAATTTCTTCTTTTCGGCCGAACAGGCTAGTTCGCGTACTCAAGGCCCAAATGTCCCGAACGGTTTAGCCCAGCAGTTAGCCAATTTTGCTTCCTCCTTCGGCCGGATCAGTTTCTTGCATCCCGCGCCTCCTTCTGGTCTGAATGTTATGTTGCTACAATTCCCCGTTCCGGCCGAACCGGATGGTTCGGGTCCTTCGCGTACCTTCGTCCCATATGTCCCTTTGCTTCACGGGCCGCCTGGAGGCTTTTCGGTCGATCCGCGCCTAGATGTCCCAAATGTCCCGACTGCCCCTAGGACTAGGACTTAGTCATTTTTTATGATTTTTCCTGGATCAATCTACATGGTTGGAACTACAAAACTCTGATGCATGTTATTGAAATTTACCTTGGGGGGGTGAAATTTTGACAACAGTTTGGCGAGTCAGTGGGGTCATCTGCCTACTAGATGAAGTTACCAGTTGCCTGAAGCATCCATTGGGCATGGAGTCATGAGTTGTAACCTGCAACTGATCTGAACTTTGAAAACTTCCCTCTGAGCCACTTGAAACCCAACAGACATGGAGTTGTTCTTACCAAAATGCCATTGAAACGAACTGTGCAAGAGCTGAACCAGCACACACCAAAACTATGTACAAAACTGAAAATCATACATGCTCCAAAATGAAACATGCAGAGTGTGCACAAGCACTTCTTCTACTGAAAGCAAACCTACCTACTCTACTCTAACTGGAAGCAAAAGCAAGATAAACAAACCCTGCAATTGGTTGTGAGAAATAGCTTCCCTTTCTCAAAAGTGGCAGCCATGCAATTGATTTGGAGCTGATCATGGCTGTTAGGATGAGTGGAAAATCAACAAGAAGCTGGTATTCCACCCAAATCATCAAGGTATCAGCTGAAGGAAAATTCAATACCTCTTTTAGTTTCTCTGCATTTGGATTGAAGAGGTATGACAGCTGATCCTTGGTACTTTGTAGCTCACCCTCATGCTCAGAAGCAAGCATGACTGGTTGTGACTTCTCCTTTGGCTCCAATGAAGCCAAATACCTGATTGGGCAAGGTCTGATCCATTGAGTATGCCCGTTGCTGTGATTTTCAACTCCAAGAATGGAGTTCTCTTGTAGACCCTCCTGAATGGATGGTGTGGAAGAAATGGCGAAATTCCTCCGCCCTTTCTCTTCCTCCAATGAAGGACATGAAAGATTAAAATCTTCCAATCTTGATTCCGAAGAGATGTTATAAGTTGCAAGCTGCTGCAAATGAATGTTCTCCTTCATGAAAACAGACTCTTGTGTTTGGAATGTGGATGATGAAAGAGAGAATGGTGGAAACTCAACCGGCTCTTCTCCATCAAAACAGTCCTCCAAATCTAACAGATAAACTGCCTCATGGCTGTCCTGCTGCAAATGTTCAACTTCCTCCATGGTGTCCTCTTGATCTATAACTTGACCACCATGGTTTCTTTCTCCCTTCAACATTGAGTTTGAGAGGTCAAACTCCTCTTCAGCACTGGAACTTGAGAGAGGTGAAGTAGAAAGAAGAACTGAAGGTTCTCCTATAGCCTGCTTTGTGCTCAAAGCTCTTGGATCTGCACTTTTCTCCCCCACACCTGGAATGTGCTCCTCTTCTTTTGGATTTGGAGTAGCTTCTCCTTCCTCCAATGTTTGAAGACAATCTTGCTCTCGATAGAACTCTTCCTCTAGCATGAATTTTGTCAAGTCAAACTCTTCAGTCTGCTACTCTAGAGGACAAGTTGGGGCTGCAAGATCTTCTTCTTCTGCTGCAACAAAATCAGCCCTAACCACCATTTGTTCAACCTTAGCCTCTTCTGTAGGTTTAACCATCAAGGGGATCTTTGTCATCCCAAACTTGGCAGCCCAAACCTTCAAGTCGTCTGTCATTTCTTTTCTGTTGGGCTCCTCTTCTTGCTGTCCTTGATGACTGATTTTTGCAATTTCTTCTTCCCCACATGAAATTGGGAATGCAAGAGGAGGGATAGGTTGAAACTCAATTGATTTGGCAATTTTTTGTGGTGGTGGAGGAGATGAAATCTCTTGTTTCTTTAGAGGAGGGGGGATTTCTTTTAGCTCTTGTGGAGAGGATGACTGTTTGGAAGGAAAAAGGAAAGAAGAATTGAGGTGTGGTGGAAGACTGAGAGGTGGAGACATGGGATCAAAATTTGGGACAGTAGATGGATAGTTTAAAATTTGCAAGTCCAAATGAGATGATGCTGATTGAGTAATGGGAAGAGAAAAACCAGATGATGGTGTAGAACTTACCCATTGATAAGGTTGTTCAACACCGAATGTATAGGCCTCTATTTCTGCTATCCATTCTGCAAGTTGGGGAAGCATATTTATCATGAAGTCTAGCTTCTCTTGAGGGCTGAAGTGTGTTGGAAAAGGGCCTCCCCATGGACAAGGAGTCCTACAACCAATTCTGAAAGCTCTCATCTGAGCTGTTCCTCTAGACTGCACCATCTTTACCTCCATCTTTTGGATTTTCTCCAACAGACCAACATCTTGGATCTGATGGTCTTCGTTATATGCATACTCTTGCTCTTGGAAAGCTGCATATCCAAAATGACTTTGGCACAACTGCTCATATGGGTATGCATACTGATCTTGAATCTGCTCAAAATGTTGATTTGGAGGATTTGTAAAACATGTTGGAGGTGTGATATACTGTTGTTGTTGATGTGAATTCCATGATGGAAATGAATTCATGATTGCACAACTTCATAGAATGAAAGAAGATGGAAGAGATGCAAGGAAGAATGGATGGAAAATGAATGAAAATGAATGGAAAGGAAGGTCCGCAACTTCAGAGATGGGTTGTTGACCAGATGGAGTCGCCAGATGTGTTTGTAAGTGCCTCCAAAGGTTGAAATCTTCACAGGAACACATCAACCTGCAAAAGATGAAGTGGAAGACCTCTAAGGTCCCACCGGGCGTGCCAAAACTGTTGATGGTCACACGGTGGCTTAAGATTTTCTATTTGATAATGAGACACCTCTGAAAGATGAAATTCTAACTTCTGTGATGTCCCACCGGGTGTGCCAAAACTGTTGATGCTTGCACAGTGGCTTAATATTTTCTATTTGATAATGAGACACCTCTGAAAGATGAAATTCTAACTTCTGTGATGTCCCACCGGGCATGCCAAAACTGTTGATGCAGACTCACAGCACCCCTGGATGCAAATCAGGCTTCTAGGTTGATCACTCAGGCATCCAGTGTGATTGCACAACATGGAAACCTCTCTCCAAGCGTGGGACTTGTGAAACTGAGAGAGGAATCTCCAGAGAAGGTTGGTTCCTACTCCTAAACTACCTGCCACAAGCTATTCCAGTGCAGGCAAGCTAATATAATCCTAATCTAATAATGCCAAGGAGAGAGAGAGAGAGAGAGAGAGAGAGAGAAAGGAAAAGAACAAAAGCCTACACTAAAACGGTGATACACCAGAGAAGGAGGATGTTGAACATCTATCAAAACTGCCATGGGATGAAGAGAGGTGAGCAATGGGAAGGATGGACAGATGCATCACAGGCCCAAGGATAGATTTCACACAGAAAATTTCCCAAAACTCCATGAACACAGCTCCAGATCTGCAATGAACGTTCAAACATGCAGAAATACTTGTAATGAAGAGAGGCAAGAAGAAAACAAGCAAAAACTTGAAAGGATGGATAGATGCATCACAAAACACATTTTTGTTGCTTCAGAAGTTTGCACAGAACATCATTTCATTAGTAAAAGGAAAAAATGCCATTACAGAGCAGGGAGGAGGTTTGAGCTCCATTTTCAACCCTAGAGAAGAAAAGAAGGGCCGGCCGAGCTGAACAGATGAACCACTTGTTATGCTATGAGCCAAATCTGGCTTTTTACATTGCATGGGTCGAGCCCAGGGGACAGAAACATGGGAAAACATGTAAGCCCATTCCTCATTGACTGCATATGCATTAAAATGGCATGGGATACCTTACCAACCCATACCATACCATCTCTGACTGATTTGGAGGAGAATGCGACCCATTCTGCATTAATTTGGTCGTTGAAATGTCACTTCTGGCCGTGCTCACGTGTCAGAGCCATTTCTCAATTTTTTCTCTCCAGACTGCACCAAAATTTGAGATTGATCCTAGAATCATGTAGATAATTTCATAAGCTTTATGTTGATATAAAGAACGTTCAAATCTGAGTTCTGGATTGAAAGAAATGATGATCTGAAGATTTAGGGCACGGAACAGACCAAAACGGATTTTGAAATCTTTCCCGTGCTCTGCCACCTGGATGACATGTGTCAAGCGCTGATTCACTGAATAATTCTCTCTCCTTCACCTTTCGATGGGCTTTCTTTTGAAATTTCCTTGTGGGTCCCTTAAACTTGGACACGTGTCCTCTTCTGATTGGCTCGGGCTGACCCTTCAAAACTCACCCTTTGACTTTTGGACTCTTTCCCCTACGACACGTGTCGTGATTTGGTTGGTTCTTGGCCCTTTCAGCTCCTTCCCGCCCTTCATGTCTTTATGTCCCAGATGTCCCAAATTGCTTGGGCCAAAAACTTCCGATCCACACGAAATGGGCTTCCTCGTCCCTCGTTTGGCCGATGACGTGGCGTTGTTTGATTGGCTTTCAGCTCCTTCGGTGATCCGTGTCCCGCGCGTCCCTTCATCCCGGATGTCCCAGTATGAGCTTTTCCCGTTCTGGCTGAATCGGCCGGTTTGCGTCTTTTCCGTCCATTTGTCCCATATGTCCCTTTACTGCTTGGGACAAATTCTTCCGGTTCACCCGACCTGGCCGATTCGCATCTTTTTGTCCCAGATGTCCCAAACTGTTTAGTGTGGAAGTTCTTCTTTTCGGCCGAACCGGTTGGTTCGCGTACTCAAGGCCCAAATGTCCCTGAATGGTTTAGCCTAGCAGTTAGCCAATTTTTCTTCCTCCTTCAGACGGATCGGTTTCCCACATCCCACATGTCCTTCTGGTCCAACTGTTCTGTTGCTACAATTCCCCGTTCCGGCTGAACCGGCCAGTTCGGGTCCTTCGTGTACCTTCGTCCCATATGTCCCTTTGCTTCACGGGCCACCTGGAGGCTTTTCGGCCGATCCACGCCTAGATGTCCCAAATGTCCCGACTGCCCCTAGGACTAGGACTTAGTCATTTTTTATGACTTTTCCTGGATCAATCTACATGCTTGGAACTGCAAAAATCTGATGCATGTTATCGAAATTTACCCTGGGGGGGTGAAATTTTGACAACAAGGTTGTTTGGTGAGGGAAACGATGTGGTTGGGTGTTAAAATGGAGGTGACGGGAAATGTTTCATTAGGTAGGCCCTCTATCCCTTGAAGGATCTCAATTAAAGCTTGTCGATGTGATTCAGATGTTTGAATGAGATCATAGAGTTTCATTTTGACAGGAGATTGGTGAAGTTGTTTGATCATGGTGCAATGGGAAACTTCATTAGAGATGGGATAGGCAAGTCCACGAATGACCACTTTAGGTGGTGGTGCAATCGGGATGGCAAAAGGAGAAAGAGAGGCCGCAGGTGTGCTTTCTTTAGCTTTTCCATTGTTTTTCTGACCTCGAGTAGCAATGTTAATCATGTTGATATCGTGAATATGAGAGGAGGAAGATGGCAGGGATAAGTCATTGTTCTCGAGAGTTGGGGTTGTAATGATGATAGATTTTGGCGAGGCGGGGACATGTGGTATAGGAGAAGGGATCGAAGCTAAGGGCTTCTCTCTTCGTAAATTGTCTTTCTTAGGCTGTCTATCCGAGATAGGTGACTGGCGAAGGATGGCTTTCAAAGCTTTGCATCCTTCTACATCGTGTCCTGGTGTGCGATGGTAAGCACATATTTTAGATTCATCATAAACTATAGGTCGAGGTTTAGATGGATCATAGACTCTGAGCGGGGGTAGGGAAATGGTCACATCCCCTACCAACATATCAAGGATCTTGGAGTAAGATCCTTTGAGCGGGTCAAATTTAGATGAAGATGAGGCTATTGATTGAGTGGGTGAGATTTTTGATTGTTTTGGTAATGGTTGGGTATGAGTGGTTCGTACAGGTGGTGATTTAGGCAAGGGATTTTGATGATTAGTTTTAACTAGGTGTGGTTTCTTCTGCGTAGAAGTTATGTTTAGCTAGTTAGATGATGAGGCCCCAGCTGACATGGTGGTAGGAAACAACCACGGGGAGAGAGGAGTGACAACAAACAAGTCCTTCAATGATCGAGGTAGGAAAGATACTTTGGGCGACGGTGTTGAGACGCCCGTGGGTGTCTATAGGGGTGTAAAAGGTATAGGTCGTGTTAAAGAAGATGTGGGAGGAAAGGTGTATTGAGGAAAGGTGGAGGGGTGAGGCTCTAATATAGAAGGTAGGTGTGATGGTGAAGTTTGAAGCCATGCCTACTGTATCGGTATGATAGGGGGCGAGGGTTTTAGTTGTGGCAGAGACATAGACTGAACACAAGGAGATCGGGTCTATCTCTTAGATGGATTGACGGAAATATTTTTGGATAAATCTAACCATTTAGGTGGGTGTGTTAGGCTGGGAATTGGTGAAGTCCCAAGCGTAAGGGAAGGTTTGGTTAGGTTGATAGAGGTGGATGAGGGATTCTATAGAGATGAGGGGGGTGAAGGTGAGGACATAGGCATTTTGAGCTTTTGTAAACACCTCGGGTATATGGTAGAGGTGTCTGGATTAGTCATCTACATTTGAGTAGAGCATGGTGTACTCAAAACGCTCCCCATAAGACTCGTCTATCTTCTGGGGGATAACAATCTTCACATGTGAACAGGGAACTTTGGTATGGAAGAGAGGTGGGGTTGTGATTCTGGTCTACTGTGGGTGTGATACAGGGGGGTAAATGAGGCACTGTATCAATGGGTATTAAGAGGTCAACCGGTCACTGGAAAGATTTAGGTGATGTAGAACTAATAGGTAGGAGGGCATGTTCGAGGGGATCCGTCATGATTAAAGAGTTTGGTGATGTAGGCTCAAGGGGTTTCTCCTCTAAGGATGATAGAAAAAGTGGCAAGCCTTCTTCTTTTGCAGCAAGAGTGGTGGAAGGAGATGTTTGGGAAATAAATAAGTTAGATAACATCCGCTCACAATCTTGTAGGGATGTGGTGTAAGAACGTTCATTTATGAGAAGATAACTCTAGGCGGTTAATTCCTTTATGGGTAAAGTAATAGCGGGACTATCCTCTTGTCCTGACAAAGGAGAAGGGGGTCAGAATCCCTACGTTGGTGAAGAAGCTTGATTCAGAATTTCCTCAATGGAAGCCCTGGGTTGGGAGTTGAAAATCGCATGGATCTCATGCACACTCTTCTCCTCGGCTGAGGTGTCTTAGTTTGTGTTATTGTTAGATGCATGGTTGGGAAATTTTTTGTTGAAGATTTTTAAATATTGATTAGCAGGGGCATTAGGATTATTGAGAGTTATATCCCTTGCATTAACGATTTCCTGCACTATGTTTTTCAACATCTTGCAGTTTTCATGATTGTGTCCCTTCACGCGATGGAATTTACAGAAGTCATTTTCTTTATACCAAGAAGGTATAGTGCAGGTGGAATCAAACCCAGAGTGAGATTTAACAGGAGGCAAGGTGATAGCTGCCTACTTTAAGCAATTTTTCTAAGATCACACCATAAGTTTCTCCCAAGGAAGTGTAGTTGATGGGCTCAGCTTTATACTTATAGGTGGCTTTTGGCTGGGTATTAGACAGTGCTTAAGATTTGACTGTCATTGTGTGTATGACACCCTTTGATTTCGAGGCAGCCGATGTGTGAGAGTTGGTGGTGTTGGGTTTGGTGGTAGAGTCTTGGGTCCAGAAATTTGAGCTTTTGTTGCATAACCTCAATTTCTCCTCCTCTAAGGCTCAAATCTATAGTTTCCGAGCCATAGTAAAGGCCTCATCAAAGGTGTGGAAAGTTTGAATTTGGAGGGTGGGAGAAATGTGTTTAGCGCAGGCCCGCGTAAAGAGTTCAATGAGCTCAGCCTAAGGTAAGCGTAAGTAAGCTGGTTGATGAGGCCCCGCCATCGTCCAACGAAATCTGCGATAGACTTGTCTTCAAATTGTCGGATGGCATAAAGGTCAGTAATGGATACTTTTTTGGCAATATTTATGGAGAAGTGATCCAAGAAAGATTTGGCTAACTAGTTAAAGGAGAAGATTGAGTGCTGGGCTAAAGCACTGTACCACTCCAAGGCAGGTCCTGATAAGGACATGGGAAAGGTATGGAGTAGTAAGGCATCGTCATGAGAAATCAGATAGTAGGCATGTCTGAATGATTGTAAGTGTTGTTTAGGGTCATCCTTACTATTAAAGAGAGTAAATTTCGGTAATTCCCATTAAGGAGGATATGTATGAAGGGGGACAAAAAGATGAATAGGCTCCCGAAGAACTTGCTCATATGTCAGGGTGTTACGACTTCCTGAAACAGAAGCCTCAAGATTTTGCATCTTGTCCATCATATGTTTGATTAAATCATTGGTTGGGTTAGATGATGGTGTTGTAGTTGTAAACAGAGGAGGATTGGTCCAAGAGCCGCTACTTGAAAATGGTGGGATTGAATGTTGATAAGATAATGGTGATGAATGTGTTGGGGCAGCCGAATAAGGGTGTCTTATATAAGAGGTTGAGGCCACCAGATGATTTTGTGGAAATGAAAAGGTGGGCGGAGCTTGTGAGGGAAAGCTCGTGTGTATAGGTGGTAGAGAGAAAGTTATAAAAGAGATAGTCTGTGAGAGAGATGAGGTAGGGTCAGTGGACGGTAGTGATATGTGGGGCCCCAGATTAATGAAAGGAAAGCCAATTGGTGCAGTATGAACTACCAGAGCCACTGAGCTTGGAGACGGGGCTAAGGATGAAGATGGTGATGTGGAGTTATTAGGTGGGGAAGGGGCTAAGTAAGCGGTGATACTAATAGGCATACCAACAAGGAGCTAACCGTCGGGTGTATGGTCAGGGGTATGAGACAAATAATATTGTAGAGTGCTAGGATTAGCATCCAAAAATTTGGAAAATTCCTTATCTCCTACAGGGATCTTGGGAAAATTACTGGTATCTGTAGGATTCCCCATAAGATGCGAAGGGGGTGACTCGGGCAAAGGAACAGAACATGCATGTGAAACCATGGCTGTAACTTGTTTCCGGGTGATAACAACCATGGACAAGAGGACACAATAGGGATTTAATCAATCTAGAATAGAAACAACAACAAAATGTTGGAATTGATAGGTTGCTGGTTTGTCAAGAACGGTTAAACATGGTAACCGATATCAGTCAGATAACTGATGTCGGTCAGAATGTAGCCGGCGTCGGTTAGATAACCAATGTTGGTAGTATAGGACCAGTGTCGGTCACTGTGAAAGTAAAGAGAGGATGTAAGAAGCTACTGGTTTGGGGATAACAATGCTTAATATACCTACCAAACTGTCTTGAAGTAATCACTAAAATAGTGTATGACAGAGAAACAGAA
Organism: Taxus chinensis; assembly: GCA_019776745.2. NCBI lineage: Eukaryota > Viridiplantae > Streptophyta > Pinopsida > Cupressales > Taxaceae > Taxus > Taxus chinensis. The sequence goes on along the minus strand of CM034149.1, from coordinate 93,404,764 downwards.
CTAAAAAACAAGCAAGATGCACAAGCAAATCAAGAGACTAACCCTAGGATTAGTTTTAATCACTTTGGGCTTATTCCTGAGATGCCAGATGATGTCAATCCTAAACAAAATACCTAAGGGAGATGTCAAGTTTGTTTTGGCTCATAAGGCTACCTCAATCGGGCAAAGGAATACCGCGGGAAGGGGGGATGTTTGAGCTGTTATGTTGATTATGATGTGATTTGGTATGTGTTGTGCAGTGAGAGTAAGATTAATTTCTCGTCAATACCATGGATATCACCCCGCGTGTACGACCTGCTACTTAATATACATTCACTAGAATGAAAAACAACAAGCAGGAATGTGATGCACATGTTTTAAACCCAAATCAAAAATGATATTTGATGAAGCAAAGAAGATGAATTTTACTAATGTAAAGATGTGGAAGAAAGAAAAATTCTTTTACCAAAATGAAAGAATATTTTTTGAATATTTAGGAGAAAGAAACAACAAGTGTGCTCCCTATATGAAAGCAAGCAAGAAAGAAAGAAACCCGAAAAGGGTCCCACCGGGCGTGCCAAAATGTTTCGCATAGAATTTCATTCTGGAATAGAGTTGCTTCTATCCTTTCATTCTCTTGAGAAACAAATAAGAGTTAGGGATAGGAGGAATACCTGTTGAGTGTTGGGAAGGTGTGCGCGTACTGTAGAGAGATCAGATCGATTGTGAAGAACTCCTTTTTGTCTGGGAAGGACTACCTATAAGTAAGAATACAAGACCACCACATCTTAGTTAGACAATAAGTGAGGGAACCACCTTGGGCCCAGGAAATATTAGACTTCCTTTCAAAGGTGGTCAGTTCCCTTTTAATACAAATTAATGCAAATGATAATAAAGAAGCTATTGCGAAATCACGATTTAGGTACCTCGTTACTAAAAGCAATAGAGACTAAACTACCAATAATAAAATGTCATGTTTTTTGTTTAATCAGTGGTTATTGATACATTCAGATCAAGTTACAGGGATAGATAAGGCTGGATATGAGATTTTTTGGAGGTAGATAAGGGAAAGGTTCGTTTTGGTATAATTCACAGTGACCGATGCCGGTCACTGGATAACCGACTGCGGTTATAACACCGATACCGGTAGAAGATAACCGATATCAGTAGGGGCAGTGATTTAGGGGTTTCGTATGGAAGTCTGTTGTAAGGTGGTTATGGTGTTTATATGGTTAATAAATGATTGGGGGGGTATTAGGGTGATGGAGAAAACTCAAAGAGTGAGAAAACTGTCTTTGGGGCAATATCAGGGTTGATGAATGAAAGTTAGGTGCAGAGTGCTACCGGGTGGTAGATCTAGGAGTGAGCTTATAATTATTATGAAGTAAAAGTTCAAGAAATGGTGTTTAGAAACATACAAGATACTACTTACTAGTTCCTGATGAAGATACAGGTCCAAGGAATGTGGTGGAGATAGTAAGGCTTAGTTGGGATGATCCGGTATTAGAAAGTGAGATGATGAAGCTATCCTCAGTCTTTTCCAATGCTTGGACAAGTGTGACAGTGATCTAGTTGCTTAGTTACAGTCTTGGGCTCGATCCTCTTCTTTGCAACCTCTTCTACTTGTTTCACTACTCTCTCCCCTGCCAAATGAATTCCGGATGCCCTATTTTTTGTTGGGGAGGTCATTTATAGGGAATCGATGGTGGTTGCCTAACTGACGCCAGCCACGTAGGGACTGATGTCAGTTAGGTCAATGTTGGCTATTTTTAGTAAAATAGCCATCTTTCCCTCCTTTTCTCATGAGGGATCAATTGTGGGCTTGGTCAAGTCATTATTAGGCTCGTTTTGGTGTGGGTGAGGGGTGATGAATCATGGGTGTGGGTTTAGACCAAGTCATAGGTTTTAATTAGGTTGGTTTAGGGTTAGGGCTAGGTCACGGTGAGGTGGCGAGATGAGGTGGCAGGTTTGTAGATGTAGATTTATTAATTATAAGGTAATTAATAAATCATTAGGTGTGTAAGGTTTAGGTGCTGAGGTAGGGTTAGCTTACGGGACGAGTTACGGGGTAAAGGGCATCGTAAGACCCAAATTTGGTGTCTACAGTATGCTAGATCTAGGAAGTGTGATACTCCTTAGATGGTTATCAATACACTGTTTACAACAACTCAATGTTAACGATAAAGGAAATCCTACTGTAGTTAAAATGATTTAGGTATATCATTCGAATACAATAATAAAATTCATTCACAACAGGCTAAGCTATGCTTGAATCTGAAGGTCAAGATCTCTGTCATATTACTGGAACTGGTCAGGGTCTTGTTCTAGGCTATTTTGCGTATTTGGTAGAGGTTTTAAGCTTTATTATTAGTCAGAGTGTAAAAACACATAGAACAATGTCAGTCTGGTATGACCGGTGTTAATTTAGGTTAAATGGCGATGGTTGTGGGTAACCAGCATTGGTATGGTCAGGTACAGGAAACTTAATAAACACTCGGTGGGGTGACAGATCTTAGGCTAAATGGAAATGGAAAGGGAAATGGCGAGGTCCATGTGGGTCTTAGGTGTGCTCAGGGATAGTTATCCATAGGGTATGGGTAGTTTAATGGTATGGGTGAAAGATTTATCAAGTTTGTATGAAGGAAAATGATGGGTGAATGGGAATGTAAGTAGAAACTAATAATAGAAATAAAATAGTCTACTAAAATGACAATGGAAAAGCTTTTGTTAACAAAACACTTACTGTTGTACGATCATAATGTCTGGTTGGCAATGGTAGTTGGTCAGATGGGTGGAGCTTTGGTGTGGTGATGGAACTTCCCTGGATGCTCCCGTGAATGTAGGTGGCTCTGTGATTGCTTCTAGTGTTGGTTGTAGATGCTCTGATGCATTTATGAATGTTGGTTCTGCTTACATGCAGCTCTGGTGTCATCCTTTTTGCTCTCATAAATCTACCAACCTAGAAATAAGGTTGTTTTGGGGATTAAATGGTAACTGATGAAGGTTCTAGGATGACCGGAAGTGGTTTAGGGTAACTGGCATCGGTTAGGGGGGGATTTCCTAGGTTTACTAAACTGAGCAGATCCTCCTAATTTTCTTGGATCTCATTCATTTTCTTCCATGGATTAGAAAGGAAGATTCCTTTCTAACGGGTGGGAATGTGGTTAGAGGGAATGTAGGCTTTGATTTTTAGGGTTTAGGTAGGTCTTAATTAGTTATGGAAACACACTAAGAATAGATCTTAAGGTGAGGTGGATGTTGGGCATTCTCCAATTAGGATATTTTAAATAATAGATATTATGAGATCATGAATTAATTTAATTAAATTAATATTAGAGTGGGGTAAAAGGGGCCATGGTTAGGTGAGTGTGTTCAAGTTGGTTATTTTTTCAAGGGACCAAGGGGAGTGTGGCCCAATTGTGGTGTCTGCACTACCCTAGGAGAATAGTCATGAGATTTTGAGTTTACTTTAGACATTCCTAAAGAATAGAGCCATGAGGATGAGGCACCAAAAAATCCTTTGGAATCTCTTGAAAGTATTCTTGCAGCTCCAGAAATCCATATAGAAGCTACATAAACTACTGCACAAGAGGTTAGTCAAATGGAATCACAAAGAGATGAGGTTTTGAGGAAACACCAGGATGAAATTTCCACTCTAAAATAATAACTAAAAGGTATGGAAAAAATTCATTTTTCTCTTCAAAAATAATTTTTACAAAAAGAGTGTAGAAAAAGATAAAGAAATAGTTTCTTTGAGAATGGAAGTTGATAGTTTAATGAGACAAACAAATATTGGTTTGAAAGCATGGGATGATTTTTCCTCTCATTGTGCCCAACTATCTCTTATAAATAAAGAGTTGGTAGGAGAAAATAGAAAAATTAAAGAAGAGGTTGAGTCAAGTTCTACTGTAAAGAGAAAATTGGAAACAATTGTTGATTTTGTCCATCCTTTGGCTTGAAAACTTTTGTCTTGTAGAAAACAATCTTTGGTTTATAGATTATTTATTCAAGAATAATTTTATTCATGTAAGTTACATATACTTTTTTTTGGAAATCCTCATGAGGATCCTAATGGAAAAACATTCTTACAGATCTATCAAGGTTGTAGTCTAGAAATTCAAAAATTATTATGTGAATTTTATCTCCATAACATGTTGGTTTCAAATGTTCCTAATTTCGTTATATATATTTTAGTGGGAGAGTTTTAGATTTAAATCTTTTCAATCATTGGTAATTAATCAGATTATGTGGGAAGAATAAATCAATCTCTTTACTTAGTAGGCCAAAATAGTTGTTTTTTACATTTGGCCTCAACACCATAATCATTTTTCTATGAAAAATGGTTTTAGAACTTTTTATTATCAGGATGGAATTGGTAGAAACACATATGAGATATTGGCCAAATGTGTCCAAGAATTGGAAACTTAATGTCAGCAAAAATTTGGCAAGGCTATGAAAACCAGTGATAAGATATGGGACACTCTAAATTTTCCATTAAAACTAAGAAAAGTTTTCTCTCGTTAGAATCTTAGCTAGAGTATGCAAAGGAGGGATGCACTTATGGAGATTGTCTAGAAATTATTAGAAAAAGGAAATGATGCGTATAGAAGAGATTGGGTTGGTATGCAAGTAATGCATCCTCTGGTCCTTTGCCCAATGAACACTTGGCAGAACAGTGTTTCCCGATCAAATGAAATCTTTAAGGAATGGATTGAGGTTATGTTAGAAATAAAAGGATGTAAATGAACAAGGAAGAAATATGCAAATTAGTTTGAAGAGTATGACATGGTACAACAACTTGGGTAGAAATCAAGTCAAAGATAGTTTACACAAGGACTTGTTAAAGGTAAAGTGCATGGAATATGAGGAGTCCATAAATTGACTTATCATAGCATCTACATAACTATAAATGTTAGTCCTAAAAATGTTAATATATGCATGTGAATTTTCTAAATAATTATATCTAAAGTAGAAAGTGATGCATCTCCCCTTATTTTGTCTTATGCAAACTAATGACCAATAGGCCTTTCACTAACTACTTTGTAGAGTGATTTGGTGACATATGCAGATTGATGAGGTGTATTTTCTTCCATTTTGATTAGTTACATTCAAGGAGACCGAGTCCCCAACCACTATGCCATTTTTGAGGATTGACCCACAAATAGCTATAAATGAGGGATCTTGTTTCCAAAATAATTATAGGGTGTCATGGATTTTTTTATGAAATTTTTATTATTTAATATATTTCCTATATTTTTGGCATGTGTTGTTATCATATGTGTCTATAAGATACCTTCGTTGAATTGTTACTTAGTTTTTATCAGTATTACTATAATTAAGAGAAGAATTTATTTTTAGTTAAACTCTGGAGTATGTGATGAACTTATTTTGATCAATATTATACATGTTATTTTGAGCATATGTTTGTGTTAAGAGTGTCAATCCTGAAGTAGAGCAAGGACCTACTCGATTGAGGAGATTGAAGGATTGGTATTTCATGCAAGATATTTATGCTTACTCATTTTTAGTATCATTATCTTTCTTTGATGATTATCTGAATGAAATATTGTATTAATTTGTTTCAACACATTCCCTTTACTGTCATTTGATCCAAGAAAGTATTCATTTCAAGTAAACATTTCCTTTAACAAACATTTATTTTCAGCAAATTTGTTTCAGTAGAAGTAGATGTGGTTTATGTAATTTAGTCTCCATAGATTATAAGATTTGGCATTCAATATATTATATATTTTACCTTCTTTCAGTAGGTAATTAGTGTATACAATAAAACCAATACTATACAAAACCCACCAAAAAAGATAACCACCATAATATTAAGTTACAAATCAAATTCTCTGCATACAACCTTTAACACATCCTTAGTCTATAATGACATCAAAATTTGATAGGTTGAATAAGTTATTGGAAGTTAAAATTCCCCGTCATATGGTGTACTAGGTATGTTTATATTATTTTTAGTGCATTCATGATGAGTTATAATGTTATTTCAATTGACCCTAGCCTGTACGGTGAAAAACCCTAAGTGGTAGCTATGAAAGTCTCAGTAGATGGAAATATTGAGAGGTAATCATGATATGCTTATGATTGGAGATGTTTTTAGGATGTGTCCTTTTATTGTGGTAAAAATTTCAGGTTGTCATGATGTGAATTTTACAAGATATAAGGTATTTGATGAAACAGGGTCAAGAACTAGTGCAATTCAAACTCGGATTGGAACTTTTGATACTCACTATGAATTTTGTACATTGCATGGGATATTGTGAATTTCAAGGATGTTTCTAAATTTTTTCTAGAATATTTCACAAAAATAATTGGTTCATTTCATTTTCACCTTTTATGAACGAATGTTAAGAAGGTAAACAATTTTTTATGAGTTTTAAATCCTAGTCTGAAAGTGGTCTAAGATATATCACTCCTAAGTGGTAATATTTTCTTCCTAGTATATGTATAATGATTTTAACATGTCTAATAAACATTAATATTTCAATAAAGGTATGGTATATGTCATGGTCATGAGTGGACCCTGGTGGTACCCAAATTTGTTCTCCTTTTCAGTCTGAGCAGCATCAGAGATACGACATGAAGCTTGAAGTCAAATAGATCATGATGTGTGTCTTTTTGTAGCTTGGGATGTGATCTAACTGGCACTCAGATTTGTGGATATATGGATAGCACTCAAATAGGACTTGATATTTTCCTAACTATTTTAGGTTGTGCCTTTTAACCAAGGTAAGAGGACCTATTTTGTAACCCTCAAATGGTGAAGGAGATGAAGATATTCCTCAATTTATGAAAATATTATGGAAAGGGCCTTGGGAAAATATGATCAACACTTCAAATATGACTTTCACAAGTTATCACTCCTAGATTATGGAGATATTTTCAATGCAAGGAAAGGGTTACTAAAGGCATTGTATGATCCTGGTCTACTTTGTGCTTTTTTTTAGATGGATTGAATTCTTTTGTTGAAACACAATGCAATGTAGGGGTAGTATGGGGTAGGATTAGTTATTCTGAATGAATTTTTGGTGGGAGATATTAGACAAGACTGACTATAATTTTCCAAATTCCTTGAGAACCTTTGTAAGAAATTTGTAAGACCTAAACAACAGAATGCTTTAAAAGGGTTAAGGTACTCCTTCAACCAGGATATGTGCACCAAATGGAGGCCTAGATCTACACTCTTTCGCACAATCTTTGACAACCTACCATAAAAGATTGAAGCAGATGAACCAACAAAGCATCCAAAAATCTCTATTTTATCATGACAGATGAACCAACAAAGCATCCAAAAATCTCTATTTTATCATGATGTAAGGTAAACCCAAAGGTTTACAAACAATCTCTAAATTCAAGAAAGGTAAAGTGATTTTAAATCTATTTATCTCTTTATCAAATGAAAGCTCTTTTGAATGTGAGATTGAAAATTCCACTAAACTATCAACAAGAAATGATACCATGTATGATCAAGAGATATTTTAGACACAAAACTACAATAGGAGCAAGAGAAACAAATTGAAAACATTCTAAAACATAAGTGCATGCAAATTTTTCCAGGAGACAACACAAACTAATCTAGAATGACCAAATTTATCAGTAGGGGAATGTTATAATAACAGTCTCAGAGCTTGTTGATGGATTTACAACTAAAACTAACTCAACATGATACAAATATAATGTAAAAAGGAATTAGAAATGATTCTCAAGCAGTTTCTCAGAGAATGGGATTCTTCCCATATTTTCCTGTGCAATTCTAAGTTTCTCCGACCTTTTGAATGTCAAAGAACATGCATTATATAACATTCTATTACACTTGATCCTTCTTTCCCAAGAAAAGAATATGCCCAACATAAAGTTTGTTACAAAATTCCAACATGATTCACAAATAGGTACGTTTAACATATTTGCAACAAAAGTTGTCAGGTGTTTCAAAAAAGGTGAATCATTACAAATCCTTCATCATTATCCATTGTGGAGGCACATTTTTTATTCTCCAAGCATGCAGACCCCTTTCATTTCATTATTTCATCATTATCCCTCCAAAATTTAATTCTACAACCTCTTCATTTGATATTTCATGTTTTGGATGGGCTGGGGCAAAAGGTATTTCAAAAACACCTCAAATCTACAAATTGATCCCTAAAACCACTTGCATTGGTCCTTGTAAGCACAAACAACATGAACTCACCAAAAATTCAATGAAAATTGATGCAAAATTCACATTTCCCCACTATCTGGAGCAAAAATGGTGACCAAAATGAAAAATGCAAAGTTACCGTTGATTTTCCCTTTTTCCTTCAATCTGATCCCTCCACATGTCAAAATACGATTGGGAATGGATTTGGGATCATTTTTTTACTTTTTAACATCTTTAGAAAAACGTAAAATTTTGACTTTTTTCTCCACCCCTCCGCCCTTGAAATTTGATGGTGACACGTGGCATATGGTGGGTCCCATTGAAGTCACGGATCAATTCTGCACATTTCCACCCTTTTTGGAATTTTAGAAATTTTTCACCTTTTTCCCTGTGGGCCCATACCTCTACCTTTGTCCTTGACACGTGTCACCTTCTCTATCACTGAGGATTTGTGGGCTCATTTCACGTTTTAAGTCCCTTTTTCGCTAAGGGAAACTTTCCTACTTTTCCTCTGCGGATTTGTGCCTCTGATTTCTTCCCTGCCACATGTCTCCTTCTACTTTGTCGTGGAGCCACACCTCAAATTCTCACACTAAGTATTTTTTACCAAAAGGGAAAAATTTACCTTTTTCCTCTGGAGGCCTGCACTTCCTTCTACACCCACCACATGTTTCCCTATGGTTCATTCATGGGCCAACGCTTCAAATTTCTACATTTGGAAAACCTGTGGCCCCTTTTGTAACTTTCATCCCTTTTTCCAAAAAGGCAAAAATTTCTAAAGTTCCCTGTCGGCCTCCATCCTACCTTTGAATAAGAGCGTGACATGTGTCCTCCTCTAGGACCTGCGGGGTTGCAGGAGAATTTTGCAATTTTTTCCAAAACCAAAAAAACATTAAGTTTTCAAATAAACCCACTGATCCTTGTCTAGCCAAAAGTGGCCATGTAGGAGATGTCGTTTGAGATAGAATTTGACTGGAAAAGTACACATGTAAGATCATAAAAAATACAAAATTTTCCAAAGATGCCCAAATTTGATTTTTTCTTCGTGGGTGAAGAATTTTTTAGTCAAAAAACAAATGGGGTATGATTCTAGCAAATTTTCAACCATGGGGATATAGTTTTAGGGGGAAATATGCATGAAACAAACAATCATGAGCTCTAAAATCTGGGAAATCTAGAAAAAATGACAGAGGCCCGTGAATTTTGAATTTTAGGGCACAAAACAGGTTATGCATGTATTTTTATTTCAAGTTGGGGAAAAATGATAAGTTTTTGAGCATTTTAAAGCATTTAATTTGGATGGCGAAACTTTCAGACCACCAAATTTGAATAAAAATGTTTTAGAAGATGTAAACCAAAGGGGCAAGATGGCAATATAACAGAGGATCAAAATGGGCACCAACAAACCCCACTCAAACAGGAAAGTTTCTGAAGAAGTTTGTTTTGGGAAAAGGTTGTCCAAAGGAGTAACAAAATTAATTGAAATGATTTTTAGTGTGAGAGTATTTTATTAATTTCAAAATATTTTTAAAGTCATGATGATGCATAAAAATGTCAAACTGTTCCCTATGAAGGCTAACTAGTTAAAGGGAAGTTTTTAGGTAATAAAAAGTAGACTTTAGTGAAATGGGCATAACATGAGCTACAGGTGGAGTTATGAGGTGATTCATGTTGTGTTGGAAATATAATTAAGATATATTTCCATTGATATAATTTTTTTTCTAATGATGATGTTTTTTTCTAAGTTTTATAGGTCATTGTTTGGACAGAAAATGTTTTTCCAGTGCAGGACATGACAAGATCTACCGAAGAATTGAGATGTTTAGAGCATGCAATGGATTGGGTGATGATTGAGATCACATGAAATGTGAAAATATTTTTTTTTCAACCAATTAATCTATTTATAATTATTTATTGTTCCTGGAAAGGTGTTAACTAGTTGGTTTTTAGAAATAATTTTTTTGGCAGCTTGATTTGGTAAAGGCAAAAGTTATGTAGTTCGAGCTTGTTATTGTTTCAAGACTTCTAACTTTCTTAGAAGAGTTAAAAAAGTATTTAAATTTCCATAAAGTGGTAATATTTCATAGTTAAGGTCATTTGGTGTGATCTAGAGGCACAAAGTTAGTTTCAGAGTCCTAAAGGGTGAAGAAAACATGTGTTTTGAGAAGACCAAAGATCGTTGGTCCCATTAAATGAAATATTCTGATTGGTTGATGTAAATTGAGACCATTTATGAAGCTTAAATGTTAATTTAAACATGTGTGGTGATTTAAGCATTAAGAAAAATTATGGTTTTGATGTTAGGGTATGTTTCTCTTTGTACTTAAGGAGATTTGAGTCTTTTTGGAGCGTGTAATGATGATTTTGGCTAGGCCAACCTACTTAGGTAAATTGTGACTATTATGTTATGAATTCTAGATTTTTTTTCACATGGTTCAATATAAATGAGGTTAAAATTTTGTGTTTGAATTTAAAATTTGAAGGAACTTTTAAAAGCATTGTTTTGGGTGCTTTTGTGAGCTAGTTTTGTGTGTGCAAGAAGTGCGACATAGGTGAGATATTTTTGCAAGTTTGTGAGAATTATTTGATATCTGGTCAAGTGTGTGATAGGTTAAGGATTTATTGAAATCATGTGTTCATGTGTTTGAATCTTTAGAAGTAAAGAAAGTGATTTTATGTGAGAGATTGAAGACCTAGGGTTTGTATGAGGGTTTAGAGAAGTGCAAGCTGAGTCAGTGGTCTCTCTCAATTATGGCAAAAATATTTCAAAGAAAATAACTTCATAATCTGGTTAAGTGGTTTCTTGATCATGTTGGGGGGTTGCAACCTTCTTGTGGAGTCTTTGCTTCACAAAATTATGGGTTGGTGCTACTTGTAGGGTTGTAACTCTACTAAACTAGGGTTTGGTTCTCCTTGTGGGGTTGGTGCATCAATAAATTTTAAACATATCAATATAAGGATTTTTTTCAATGGGTTTTCTTCCCCTTGAAATTTTCTTACTTATATCTTGTGTTTTGTGTTGATTATCTTGTTTATGGTTTCTTACACATGTGATAACTGATTGCATTAACACATTAATTGATGGTTAAATGTTTGTGAGTTTATGAAAAATATAATCTTAAATTTGAATCAAAATTTAGTAACATCTTATTCATCCCCTCTCAGACCATTGTGCTTCTAAAAATTTGTATCATAGCGGTTCCTTTTGGAGAATTTTTACATCTTGAAATGGTATCCTTGAAGCACAAAAATAGCGAGTGGTATAGTCATTGGCAAGGAACTAGTGTTTTATGTTATAAATTATGCTTTTAGACCTTGTGGATGAAAACCTTAATCATGGATTTGGGATGTTGTGGAGCATATTTATGCCCCTCCTACCACTACTCCAACTACTGAGGTTGAAAATAATGCATATGCCAATAACTCAAAATATTTTATTGCCATCATAGGTGGCCTTAGAGAATCATAGTTAGGAAAAGTGATGTATTGCAATTCAGAAAAAGAAGCATGGGAAAAATTGTAAGTTCTTTATGAAAGAGAATTAAATGTAAGTATTGTCAAGCTTAAAAAATTTAGAAATCAGATTGAATATCTTAAGTGAATGATGATGAGTCCATTATAGCAGTACTTCTTAGATTTGACAAAGAGGTCAATAGTATAAAAGGGTTAGGTGATGAGGTGAGAGAAGATTATGCTGTTCAAAAGGTCTTAAGGTCACTAACTCCAATATTTCATTCCAATTTTTTTGCTATTGAAGAAGCCAAAGATTTGACTTAGCTGAAGATGGATGATCTACATGGTACTTTGACTGCTTATGTGATGAGGATATGTGATTTTAAACCAGCCAAGAAAGAGATTGCATTTAAATATAAACTGAAGACTAATAAAAATAAGGTAAAGGATGATGTTGTTACTCCTGAAATTTAAGATGAAGATCTCTTTGCTATGATGTCTAGAAGATTGAAGCTTAGATATGGTAAGTATAGTGTTAAGATTCCTTTTAATTGTTTTGATTGTGGTGAAGTAGGAAATTTTTCTGCCAAGTTTTCTCATAGGAATGATAAGGAAGATGATGATGAAGATCATGGGGTTGAACCTAGAAAGAAGAATTACAACTTTTGTAAAGGTAAGAAGAATTTTAAGAGGTTTAATTGTAAGAAGGACAAGAAAATTTTATACACAAACAAGTATGATATCTTGTCTAATGTTAGAAGTGGTGTCTCATATTATGAGTTTGAATTTGATTGTTATAATATTATAAATGAGACATTGTTTATGACTAAATAATGTATGAGGTCTTCTAGTGATGGATCTTCCTTATTAGGATATTTTATCTTAGGTTATTGCATCTAATCTGATGAAGATGATAAAAATGTTAAATATGATCTTGAAAAAATTCAAAAGGAGCTAAAGAATGATGAGAAAGAGAAAAATAAGTTGAATTTATAGATTAAGGAATATGAAAATAAATTTCAAAAACTAGAAGAAAAGTACAAATTTGAGTCAAGAAAGAAAAATGAGTCAATCAAATTTCTAGAAGAAAAGGTAAAGTATATTGTTTCAAATTTGCAGGATAAAAATATATTTTGTTCAAAATTTAAAGAATACATAGAGTTTTTAAGGGCTGAACTACTAGAGGTTAGCAAGAATACTATGTCCTTTCATAAGTTTGAGAAAATTGAAAGAGACCTAGATGATTTACCTGATAAACAAAGAGCTAAATGTGATAGAGTTTTTTCAGGTTTCAAAGAGGAATCTAAAGGAAAAGAGTTGAATTAAGGATATATTATTCCAAACAAATAGGAAGGTGAACCTATCATCAAGGAAGAGAAGAATGATACACTCATCATGGATAATGTGAATCTAATATCTATTAGACAACCTTATGCCTCAAGGCATGAAAGAAATTTCAAATGACATTGATAAAATTGTAATGCATTTGGTCATAGGGATAAAGAGTGTACAATATCTCCTATATACTCTCAGCCTTGGAGAGACAATAGAAGTGAATTTTTTTAGAGTATGGTGTGCTACAATTGTAATGAACAAGGTCATTCTACTAGGTTTTTCTTATATGATTCACCTAGTCAAGATACAAATTTGAAGAAGAAGAACTGAATTGTATGTTACAATTGTAGTGAGGTTGGTCATGTGGTAAAGGTCTACTTTCATTCTTATTCAATATGAAAATAGATGTCTCAAGGACCTACAATTTTTTGAAGTAACTTTCAAAGGGAGAGAATGAATTATAGTTTTCCTAGGACTTAAGAACCAATAAGAGACCATGGAGTTGCTTCAGGAGAAGTTGATGATGGAAGACAAGTCATCACACAACGATCTGATTAGAGAAAATATAATGATGGAGTTTCTCAGGTGACTAAGAGAGCTTAGGACCTCTTCATGACCTTATTTTAGTTCTTAATGGTATTCATATATCTTCACTATGTTTCTTGAAGGTATATTAGTGAGAAATAAGCAATCAACTGAGGGGAGATGATTTTTTCAGCACATACGACTCTTTCATGATCATAAGGTATGTATTTTAGTATCCTTAAGCATGTTATCATGGTGCAAGTTAGTTACTCTTTAGTATAAAAAGTTTAAATATCAGTATTATGGTCATTGGATGTACATGTCTGAGTTCGTAAGGTCTCCTTTTACATTATCATGGTGAATTTCTTATCTAAGATGGTTTTGTATGTTTGTGAGTCTCATTTCCATATCATATGAAGTATTTATGTGTTTGGAACTGAAGAAGTGTCTATTCTTAATCTCAGTGTGTGAGTTTCACATTGTTGGTCAATTATGTGAATGGTGGAGTCTTCGTGATGACAATTCTAAGTTTAAGAAAGCATCATAAGTTAGTATATCATAAGTCATGTGTGATCATGTGTTCTATATGAGCATGAAGCTATGAATCTGTCACATAATATGTAAAACATCATCAAGAGTCTCAATGTATTCATTCTTATTAAAATGTATAGTATTGTCATGATAAGTGGTCTAGGCATAAGTCTTTGTCTATGTTTCATTGGGTCATATTTCATAAGATTTTAAGGTTGTGAATAGACCTCTTAATGTGTTTGAGGATGGTTAGTGTTATCAAGTGATGACTTGATCAGTGTATTACTTCTAAAATTAAATTAAGGGTAAGACATGATCAAATCAAGTGTGCTCTAGAGAAATTACAAGATATGTTATTGCTTTTTCTTGTTCCTCACTCATTGTAAAAGGTTATTAGAGAGTTATAATGGTCTATTAAAATTTTCATGGTAATTTTTTGAGGTCATTAGAGAAAATTTCTACATTTTGGTTACTTATCTTCCTAGACTAGTTTTTCTCAATACACAATGAGCGGTATGAAAATAAAGTGATGTTTGAAGGTTCAAACGATGGATTATAAGGACAATTTTTTTTTAAAATAATCCGTATAAGGTGGTTTGCTGGATTCAAGTGATTTGAGGTCTTAAGAGTGTCTACATTTTTTTGAATTTAGTACAATTTTTAGGTTGACTGGTTTGGTTCTAAAGAGACCTAATTACTAAGGGAATAATGTGTAAACTGGATATGTTACTATCAAGGGGATGATTTAAACCTTATGGAGCAAGCAATATGGAAAAATGGGTGTTTGAATATCATATGGTTTCTCTATGAAGATGAGTTTTTTGAAATTTATATGTTCTCTTCATTGTTACAAGGACTGGTAGATTATGTATACAATTTTGTGATAAAAATATGGTATAGTAAGACATCAAATTATTCCCATAAGTTATTAGGTCATGTATAAGAGTATCAATTTTTATTAATATACTCTTGATGATAAACAAGGACAAGACATGGTAAGATTTAGATTTTATGTAATCTTGTATGTTTCAAGATAGTCTTTAGTCTTGCACAATCCTTTATGTTCTTATATGGTATGATCCAAGTCCTTCATATGGCTAAGCATGAGTATGATGAACCTATGTTGGAATTATGAGCTTGAATTGAATAATCTGCATGATCCATTGCACTTATTTGTGAATTCATCTATAAATGTAGTTGTTTGTTACTCCTAGAGTGAGATGCAAAATTGATGAAAGCTACAAGTTACAGTGGACCTAGACTGAAAGAGAGAATCCATAGGTATAAGAATGGATATGTTGCATTTTTAATAGGTCTGAGACTCCATGAAATTGGTATATTCTTGTAAAAATGTGGTATGGTATTTTAAGTTATATAATAAAGTTTTTTTGGTACATTTGGATGATTCATGAGTGAGAATGTTGAGCTACAGGTGCAGTAAGAAGAGTATGTATTGCATCAACACTATGTGTGTATATTGAAACTCTTGTAAGTTGGTTGTCTTGGTCAAGTTGGTTGAATAATCCATGAATTGGTCATTGAAATAAAATGATGAGTTAAAACATGTCAAATTTTTCCTTATGTCAAAATGTCTAAGTTCAAAGTTAAAGAATGTATACCCACATATCTGTAGGTATTTGTTGAAGAAACTTCATAATGATTGTATGAGTGTTCTAAATGGCTAATTAAGAATGGTTGATCATGAAGCTTTATTTACACATAATCATTACCTTATTTGAAACAATATAGAAGGTTTGATCCTCATAAAGTATGATACAATGCTACAATGGTCCATGAGATTGTATCTACTAGTGGATTAGTGTGTATGATCCTATCAAGTCAAGGGGAGTACATATTGTTACTCCATGAAGATGATTAAGTGAGCTCGTAAGCTAAGATGATTCATTTTCTTGAATTTTTAAAGGTAGCCTTGGTGGTAAGTTGGTATTTTTAATCTATTTAGTGCCATTATGATAAGAAATGTTGCTCCTACATGTGTATTTGTTGCTCAAGTATACAAAATCTATTAATGATAAGGGGATCAAGTAAGATTACTCCAAGATGGTGATATGAAGGTATTATGACATATGAGGCATGCATTGTGTATTATATAAGTGAGATAGAAAATTTTTGACTCTTGAATTCATTATGTCATGCATATATGGTTGTCTAAGATTGAGAAGATTCTTTAGGGGAGGTAAAAAGTGTTCAAAGTGATATCTAGCGAAGTAACCGAGGTAAGATGCATGAAATTGAGCTTGTTTACTAGATATAATGGTCTTAAGTCCAATGGAAGTAATGAATTACATAATCAAGGTGTAAATAAGTTTCAAGTACATGTCAAATTTAGTCCTAAAACTACTGAAGAGCTACTTCAAGGCACTCATTCATAGTGTGAAATGAAGAACGAAAGATTGCATTGAAAATCTAGTTCTATGCATAGAAAAGATGTTGTATGCTTAATAAGGAGGGTAAGGTGGAATTATAGACTCATATATGGAATTTTTGGCATGTTCATGTTGTATTTGGTTTAGTTAGTACTCTACTACAGTGGTATCTTGAAGGCTAAAACAAGGTTGAGGTGGAAAAATACTAGTTTTGTATGCCTAGAAGGTGAAAAATGATGTCTAGGCTCTAAGAAAGGTAAGATGATGCTTTAGATAATATTTCTTGATGTATTTATATGATGTAAATGCTTAGCCTAGGGGGAGAATGGTGGTTGCATGCTTGCAAAGATGGAAAATTAGGTTTTGTGTGAAAGTTCAAGGTCTTGTGCTTGAAAAACATCATTGGTTGATGTTTTTAACCAAAGCATGGTATTATGAAGACGAGAAAGATAAAAATTACGTAGGTACAAATAGCCTTAGTCATTAATGTAAGAAGGGGGAGAATTTCATGTAGTTTTCCATCAATGAAAAAGGGGGAGATTATTGGCATATGGTCCTATAGATGTTTTCATTGATGAAAAACCACATTAATGAAAAATTAGATGATGAAGTATGGTCAGATGATGTTGTGAAATATGTTCACATGATGGTTCGTATGTGTACTTGATGATACAAGGAGATTAAGTGAGTATTTCTTACTCATGAAATCCCATTTAGGTACCTAGTTCATGTTTCATGGTGGTATGAGATTCTTCGTATCTTAAAAATCATGTTGTAATGATGGATAACAGGTTTGAAGAGTCCTCTGGCACTCACATCAATTGTCGAGTGTAGATACATGTGATTAACTATGTTTCAGGTGCTCATGTCTAGTAAGTGTGGATGATAGGAGATATGAGGATGAGATGTGGTTCTATTTGAGCTCATTGATACATGTATGTAGGTGTATTATGGTGTACCAGGTATGTTTGGATTATTTTGAGTGCATTTGCAGTGCAAAACCCTAAGGGTGGCTTTGCAAGTCTAAGTGGCTGGAAATAGTGAGAGTTAAATAATCACATGATGATGATTGGATATGTTTTTAGGATGTTTCCTTGTGTTGTGAGAAAAATTTTAGGTTCCCATCATGTGGATTTTGTAAGATATAAGGTTTTTAGTGAAACAAGGTTAAGAACTAGTACGATTCCAACTCAAATTGGAAATTTTGATGCTCACTCTGAATTGTGCACTTTGTATGCTACATTTTGGATTATAGATTTTTTTCTACAGTGAGTTTAGAGGGTTTCATAAAAATAATGAGGTCAGTTCATCGTCACATGTTTATGAGCTAATGTTAAGAAGGTAAACAAATTTTTATGAGTTTGAAACCCTAGCCTAAAAGTGATTTGTGATATTTGATTCCTAAGTGGATAGAATTGATTCATATTATATGGATCATGATTAGAAAATGTATTAGACTCCTTCATATTTCCAGAAAGGTATGGTAGAGGTCATGGTGATGAGTGGACCCCACATAAACATGTAAGTTTTTGAATAAGTTTGTTTCGAAAAAATGTTTTCCAAAGGACTTTCAAAATAAATTAAAATTGTTTTGATTACAATAGTTTTTCTTGATGTCCAAAAAGGTTTCAGGTCATGAGGATGCATAAAAATTGAAAAGTGTGCCTTATGAAGGTTAACTAGTCAAAGGGTAGTTTTGAGGAAACAAAAAGTAGTCTTTATTGAGATGGGTATAACGATAGTTACGGGTGGAGTTATGAGGTTATTCAAGTTATTTTGGAACTATAATTCATATTTATTTCCATTGATATAATATTTTTCTCGTGAAGATGGTTTTTTATAAGGTTTCCATGGCATATTTTAGACAAGAAAATTTTTTTCAGCGTAGGACATGACATGATCTGCTTAATAATTGAGTTAGTTGGAACATGAGATGGATTGGCTGATGATTTCTATAACTTTTAATGTGAATAGGGATGAATTAAGAATCCAATTAATCCATTTATAATTATTTTGTTTTGTAACAATGTTAAATAGTTTCTTTTTGGAAACATGTTTTTGGGCATTTTTATTTGGTGAAGGAAAAAGTTGATGTAATTTGAACCAGTGGTTATTTAAAGAGTTATAACTTTCTTATAAGTGTTATATGGGTCTTATAATTTTAATCGAGTGGTAACATACCATAGTTTACATGATTTGGTGTGATCTAGAGGCATAAATTCAGTTTTAGAGATCTACAGGGTTAAGGAGACATGTGTTTTGAGAAGAACAAAGAACAATAGTTCCATTAAATGAAATATTATGATTTTTTGATGTAAAATGTGAAGATGTATGATGTTTAAATGTTAATTTAAACATGTGTGGTTATTTATGGTTCATGAAATATTTTTTTTGATGTTAGGGTATTTTTCTCTTTGTACCTATGGGGATTTGAGTCTTTTTGGATCATATAATGATGATTTTGGCTAGTCCAACCTACTTGGGTCACTTGTAACTATTATGTTATGAATATGGGATGTTTTTTTGATGCATGAGTGAATCCAAAGGAGGGAAACAATTTTTTATTGAATTTGAAATGTGAAGAAGCTTATAAAAGCATTATTTTGGGTACTTTTGTGAGCTAGTTGTGTGTGTGCAATAATTTTGACCCAGGGGAGAGAAATTAGTAGGTGTGTGAGAATTATTTTAGATATGATAAATTATGTGATAGGTTGAGAGTTTATGGAAATAATTTTTGCATGTTTTTGAAGCTTGAGAAGTGAAGAAAGTGATTGTATGTGAGAAATTAAAGACCTATGGTTTGTATGAGGGTTTGGAGAAGTGTGATATGAATCAGATATCTCTATCAATTGTGTTAGTAATATTTTAGAGAATAATTTCATAATGTGGTTGAGTGGGTTTTTGATCATCTTGGGGGGTTGTATCCTCCTTGTGGAGTTGGGGCTTCACAAAATTAAGGGTTGGTGCTCCTTGTAGGGTTGTAGATCTACTTAACTAGGGGTTGGTGTTATTTGTGGGGATGGTGCTTCACTAAATTTAAAACATATCAATATAATGATTTTATTTCATTGGGTTTTCTCCCCCTTGACGGTTTCCCACTTATATCTTGTTTCTTGTGTTGATTATCTTTTTTATGTTTTTTTGCACATGTGATAATTGATTACATGCACACATTAATGGATGATTAAATTTTTGTGATCTTTTTTAAGAATAAAATAGGTAATATGGATTGAAATTTAGTTAATAATGATTCACCCCCCCTCTCATTACATTGTGCTTCTAATATATCTTACATTATTTTCATGTATGATGGCTTTCCTAGACTCAAATCCACACTCGGTGATCTCCTACCTACACCTCATTCTCCTCATCTCTATCATAGATATGTTCACATCACTAATTTTTATGGCCTTCACATCTTATATTTATCACTCTTTATTTCTCACACTCCTTGTATTTCTCCACTTACTCTTGGGAAATATTGGATTGACTACATTGGTGGAAATTTGGATCTTGATCATATTGAAATTTAATTCCCCATGCCCTTCATCTTTGTTTTTGTTTGTAATGATTCATTTTCTCGATTATTCAAAAAAATATTACTCATTGGTATGCATATTTATTTCCATCACCACCTTTCACTAATGATTAATACACAATGGTCATGTACAATCTACACTGTAATGGATCTTTACATGATCAACCTCATACTACAACTTACCTGGTCTCTGACGTATCTCCATTTGACTTTAAAAATGACAAAAATGATATTTTATATGATGTTACTTTATTCTTCTACATATCATACACTTGGGAGCACCATGTTTACTCTTCTCCCCCTTTTAGCATTATCAGGTGTCTCACATTTCCACTTTTCCACTACACATCACATCTAGTCTTTTGCACACATCTTACACATCTTAATACACTTATATCATCATTACCCTATAGTGCACTCTTCTACTAAGTTTTGCACATGATTATTGAGGGAATACTGCATTCATGAACCTCACACACTACACATTTCATGATATGCGCTTCATACTACATCACTTTAGCATTCAATTTTCACACATCATACTTCTCTATGACCCACTCTAGTTCCACAGTTCATAATTGAATGTTGAGGGTCTAAATTTGAAATGAACCTCACAACATTCACTCTTCACACTATGATTCATTAATATATCTATCTAGCGTGCATGTTCAAACCATTTCTTGATGATGCACTCTTTTTCTATGGTTTCGTATTGACTGCTAAGGGGGAATTTTAAAATCAACCTCATCAGGTACATATCCATCCATATACACTCTAGGTTCATGCTTATCCTATCAAATTCACATTTTGTATCATTCCATCTCTCTCATTCATAGCTTACTACATAACTTGGTTACATCTACTCTTATTTTCTTATAGTTGTTACGTGCACAATTTTTTTCACATGCTAGACAAATAATTTATATGTCATTATCATTTCTATATACACATGCACATTCACTTTTTCTCTAGTTGTCGATGCAGACTTTATACAAATATTTACACATAGCCTAGATGCTTAGAACTGTACCATTTACTAGTCCAAACAAGGCTCCTAGGGGCATCTACTTTTGTATACTCTATAGGTGTTACTTCTTCATTTTATACTACCTCTTATTCTTACTAGCATACTTTTGTTGCAATATATACACGTACTATCATACTTTATATCTTTCTAACATGGTAATGGGTGCTTCATGTGCAACATTTTCTTTACAGGAATTATTTTCCACCATGGTTTTCTGATACTTTATTGTTATTATTTTTCATTATATACCATTTTTTCTCGGCTATGTCCTTTTTCTTGTGTACACATTGTATGATTTTGGCCAATTTATACATGATTGTCTTGCAACATTTTGAGCGATGTCCTATGTTTGAAACCCACTTTTCACAGTCTACATTTTCTTATTTCTTGTTAGATTACACATTATCTTCTATATACATTTTTTTCTTGTTTGTAGTAACACATGTTTCCAACCATGTTTCTTGCATGTTCCTAGATTTTTTCCATGCACATTCCATCCCCCTGTAGGGTATCAGTTTCAGATCAAAATCTAGTCTTCTCCTTTGATTCACATCTTCCTAGTGATGTCACATGGACCCTAAATAAGGTGAGCATACATTGGGTGAATCAGTCACCCCATAAAGAAGTATAGAGACACAAATATACACAGTTCGA
Source organism: Taxus chinensis (assembly GCA_019776745.2). Lineage (NCBI taxonomy): Eukaryota > Viridiplantae > Streptophyta > Pinopsida > Cupressales > Taxaceae > Taxus > Taxus chinensis. Next base: position 93,383,177 of record CM034149.1, on the reverse strand, counting down.
CATAGAACTAGAATAGAGTTACATTCACATAATGGCTCAGATTCTCTCTTGGGTCTTTAGTTTAGAACAAATGTTATTACCCAGATATAGACATGAGAACCTGGGTGCTCCTGACCTTTCCTAGATGCCTATGACTAGGGGTAGTTATAGTTATTTTCTCATATCATGATAGTTTTCAGCAGTGCATAGAACAATTTACACAATATACACACAGTCCTCCAACAATCAGAATTCATTCTATCTCTTTTTTCTTATTTTTATACTTTGATCTAAATGGATCAAACTGGAACAAAGCACGATCAAACCATATATAGTGGTGTATAAAGTTTGGGAAGCATTCAAGGATGGAGAATAAAACTAGACCTTTCTCCCCAAAACTCTTCTTCCATGGCGTGAGGTCACAAAAAAAACTTGCACTTGGCATGAGATTTCCCAAAAAACTTGTTATTGGAATGAGATCACCAATAAAATTTGTTCTTCTACAACATTTTTAGGATATTTTCTATCCTTTTTCCTTCGTCATAGATCAAGTGCACATGTTCCTTTTACTATTTTTTTGCATTTTTACATATTTCTTTTTATACTTGGATTGGATTTTTCACATATACATGAATTTGACTACTCTTTCAATATTCTTTTATAGGTCCATCCTTGATATGCAACAAGAAGTAGCCCCACATCAAGTAAAAACAACAATAGGTAAAAACATGACACAACTCATATGCTTCACCCCTAGGGTCACTTCCTCTTCTTTAGCTTCCACACTTCATTTTTATCACTCCACGGTTTTTATTATCTCCTTGGCACACTTTTTCCATCAATCTACATGGTTATTATCTACACATATCTTATCTGCTTTATGTTATCAATTATTCACTAAAAAACATAAGTGGGGGTAAATGTAGACAGTAGATCATGCACTTTTTTTATTTTCTAGGTCTTAATCACATGCCACTATTAATATTTCTCCTAAGTGCAAAAACTAGTAATTGACATCTACCTTTGGCCTCTTTTCTATATTTCTAGTTTCCTCTTTGGTTTTGCACACCCCACAACCTAGTCTTGATATTTACTGATTTATCTTTCTTGACTGTAGACACTAGCACCCATGTGCCTTCATCCCCTCTAGGTGGCCTTGACCTATTTATATCTTTCTCACCTCTTAGGATGTGGTGTTGAGTGGCATGGTCTTTGAAAGATAATTTTAAGATTTCCATGGCAGGTTTCTTTTATGGGGATATTGGAGGCGTGATGGGGAAGCTTGAAGGGGAAATCAAATATTTTATATATTGTGATGTTGGTCAAATTGTGGTCTTGGAAGTGATAATACTAGAAGATTCTGATGATTCAACCATTTTCTCAGTCATAGAGACAAAGGGAACTGACATTATTCTTGTTGCAGGCTCACATCACCCTGGATGCAGATCAGGCTTCTAGGTTGATCACTCTAGCATCTAGTGTGATTACACAACATGGAAACCTCTCTCAAAGTGTGGGACTTGTGAAAATGAGAGAGGAATCTCCAGATTAGAGGCTGGTTCCTCAAACTCCTCTGATTAGATCTAATGCTTACACAACTACAGAGGTTCAGATCCTAATCCTACCCCAAATTGCAAGGAGACAGGGATAGAAATGCAAAAATTGAAACTAACTAAAGATAATGATGCACCAAAAGGAGTGGTGAATAATTTTTGTCAAGCAAATAGACACAGACCAAAGATTGCAACATAAACATACACAGACTGATAAGATATAATTTAGGATCTGAAATGAAGCAAATAATACAAACAAAGGACTGAGACCATTCACAAAGCTTGCATTATCATTTCAATGTCAAAACCATGTATTACAACCTCAGAGAGGTAAAAATTGTTATAGTCTTTGAAGTGGTCTGATTCTTCAAAACAATCACTTGCTGGAGGTGAAAGAAGAAGTTGTTATGCCCAAAAAGTGTTCCACACTTAAAAATGAGCCAAATCTGGCTTTTACATTGCATGGGTCGAGCCCAGGAGACAGGAATGTACAAAAATGTGAGAGCCCATTCCTCTTTCACTTCAGATGCATTAAAATGGCATGGGGGACCTTACAAACCCATAACCTGTCATTTTGACCGAATTTACAGGAGAATGCGACCCATTCTGCATTAAATTTGGTTGCTGAAATGTCACTTCTGGCCATGAACACACGTCAAATTTGTTTCTAAATTTTCTCTCTAGAATACACCAAAATTCAAGATTGGTCTTGGAATCATGTAGAGAATCTTATAAGCTTTCCGTTGATACAAAGAACATGCAAATCCGAGCTCTGGATCGAAAGATATGGAGATCTGAAGATTTAGGGCACAAAACAGGTGAAAATGTGTTTTGAAAATTTTTCCCGCGCTCTGCCACCTGGATGACACGTGGCAAGCACTGATTGGATGCGTAATTCTCTCTCCTTCCCTGTCCCACTGGTTTTCCTTGAAAGTTTTTCCTTTTTTGTGATTTTGGAACATTTTTCACTTTTCCCCCGCACCCCCGCCACTGGGGACACGTGGCATGCATTGATTGGAGGACAGCGGCGTGGGGTCTTCCTTTACTTTTAGCTTTTTGGCTAAAACTTTTGCCAAATTCTCTAACTCCTTCCTGAGCTCCGTGCTTCCCTGTTCTATTGGACACATGTCTAATTCCTATTAGCTCGGGCCAACGCTTGAAACCTTGCCCTTTGAACTTTTGGACATTTCCCCCTTATGACACGTGTCATGATTTGATTGGTCTTCAGGTCTGCCAGCTTTTCGCATCCCTCGCGTCCTCACGGCTTGACTGTCCCAAACTACTTGGGACAAATTCCTCTGATCCGCTCGAAAAGGTCTTCCTTGTCCCTTTTCTACCGATGACATGTGGCGTAATGTGATTGGCTCTCAGCTCCTTCGGCTATCCGCGTCTTCCACGTTCCTCTGTCCCAGATGTCCCAAACTGAAGTTCCCTGCGCCAGCCGATCCAGGTGGTTTGCGTACTTTGCATCCTCGCGGCCTAGATGTCCCAGATTGTTACGCTTAGCAGTTAGTCGATTTTCCTTTGACCTTCGGCCGGTTCACCTTTCCGTGTCCTGCGTGTCCTCACAGCCCGGATGTCCCTTTTCTCTGTAGACTACCTGGCGGCCTTTCAGCCGATTCGCGCCCAGATGTCCCTCATGTCCCGACTGTTGCGAGGATTAGGACTTAGCCATTTTTCATGATTTTTCCTGACCCAAGCTTGTTTTCTACAACTTTTTCACATTTTCTCAGAACTTGCTCTCTTCTTCTTGGATAGGGGAATTAGAAAAAATATGAGGGGACCATAGAAACATGATTTTTTACCCTGAATCAATCTGTTTACCTGGGGCTTGAGAATTTAATGCATGTTATCAAAATTACCTTGGGGGTGAATTTTGGATAGTAATTTGGTGACTCAATGGGGTTACCTGCTTGCTAGGTAGAAGATACCAGTTTCCTGAAGTAGTCCATTGGGCATGGAGTCATCAAATATTCAATTTAGAACCCTAACTGACTCAAAATGTGTAAGGAGGAAGATGGAATATCACCTAATGAAAGCAAGGACTGCAAAACATCTCCATGGACAACAAGCTGTGCCAAAGCACTTAGGGAAAACAAAACTAACCTACAGCAAAACAATGTGCATAGCACTTGGAGGAATGAAAATCTAATCTAATATTTACAAAGTAGTGAACTTCCCTCTAGAAGCAATGCTTGAGATGGATTCCATTGACTGGAATCTGTAGTTCTTCACCATCTAATGAGGTCAATTGGAAAGCATTGCTGTTCTTGCGCTTCGTGACCATGCATGGGCCACTCCAAATGGCATCAAATTTTAAATGCCTTCCTGGTTTTGCTCTATCCACATCTCATTTCAACACTAGATCTCCAACTTGAAAATATATATCCTTGGCCTTCTTATCAAAGGTATTCTTGATCAATGCTTGATCCTTTTCCATTGCTTGGGATGCCTAATTCCTGATCTCTTGCAGCTCCATCAACTCTGCATACCTCACCTCATTGGGCTCAAACTCTAGCAACTCCAGCTGCTTCATGAGTTCTAATGTTGGCAACTCAAGTGATATGGGAAAGATTGCCTCTCTTCCATAGACAAGCCTAAATGGAGAGTTACCTATGGATCTTTTGGGAGTTATCCTATCAGCCCATAAGGCTGATTTCAGTTTGGTATGCCAAGACCTCTGATTCTCGTCAAGAGTCCTCCTAATGATCCTCAATAAGTTCTTGTTTGTAGACTCGGCCTGGCCATTACCTTGGGGGTAATAGTTTGATGAAGTGCTTAGGTAAATACCATTCTTGACAGCCCACTCAGTCACCTTAGATCCAATGAATGCCAATGCATTATCAGAGACTATTGTAGTAGGTACACCAAATCTGGTTGTTATCCCTTGATAAAAGTCTAAGATGCTAGACTCAGTTGCCTCTTTGAGTTCTACTGCTTCTGTCCATTTAGTGAAGTAGTCCATGGCTGTCAAAATCCATTTGTGTCCTTGGCTTGAATTGGGATTAATGACTCTGATGAATTCCAAACCCCATTGCATGAATGGCTGGTCAACTGAGATTGGATGTAATGGAAGGGCAGCAAGTCTCTCTTTTCCTATGAAGAATGCACAATTATTACACCTCTTGATCCATGCATAGAAATCACTGAAGATCTTAGGCCAATAATAACCAGCCTTCATGATTTTTAGAGCTGTCACTCTTGGTGCAAAATGACCACCAGCTGGTCCACCATGAAACTCTTCCAACACTCTTTGAATCTGATATGTGCTAATGCATCTCAGTAGCACTCCATTCACATCTTTCCTGAACAAAACTCCATCAACAATGGCATACGAGACAACCTGCAATCTATAGTGTCTCCTTTGGGTCTTGTTCATCTCTGGAGGGCATAGGCCTGTGCCTAGGAAGTGCATTATATCTTGGGTCTAGCAAGGAGTGAGGGCAGCATTGTCTTCTTCTTGCTTGTCACTTGGCTCATGGCTGTCCTGGACTGTCAAAACAACCTCTTCTTCATTGCATACTTCTTTTTGCTTCCCCAAAACCAGCTGCTCACATAATCCTTTCCCTCTTACCAGCTTGGTGATCTTGATTTCAATGTCATACTCCATGACACGGGTGATCCAACCTGCCCTTTTCTCATTCAAATCCTTGTTGAGGAGGAAGTCCTTAACCCCAGCATGTGAGACCAGCAACTGGACCTTGTTGTTTGAGACTAAATGCTTGAATTTCTTCAAGCTTCTGATTACTGCAAGCACATGCTTCTCAATAAAAGAGTACCTCACCTCATAGTCATCTAGGCTCTAGCTGAAGAAGGCAATTGGCTGCTCATCATTATCCTTGTTCTGCTGTACCAAAATGGCAGAGATAGTGTCATTACCTCCAAATGCATAGAGGATGAAATCCTTGGAGAAGTCTGGGTTGATGAGAGTTGGTGCTTGGGAGATGGCTTCTTTGATTGCTTCAAAACTCTCCTTGCCTTCTGCTGTCCACTTGAAAGCCATGCTTTTCTTTAACATTTTGGTGATGGGCTTGACAAGGGCTGCAAAATCTGGGACAAACCTCCAAACAAAGTTTATCCTTCCCAAGAAACTCTGAAGGGCTTTCTTGTGGCTTGGCAATGGTAGTGCTCTTATGGCTTCAACCCTCTCTGGATCAATTTCTAATCCTTCCTTGGAGACAATATGGCCAAGGAGCTTTCCTTCATGTGCAAGAAAGATGCATTTCTTAGGATTTAAATACACTCCGAACATCTCCTGCACCTCGTGAAACACTTGCCTCAAGGTGAGAGAGGTGGTCTGCTGCATTCTTTAGAAAAAACAGTGATATCATCAAGGTAAATCAGCACCACACTTATTAATCAAACCTTTGAACGCCATGTCTATTGCTCACTTTGGAAGGTAGCACCAGCGTTGGATAGCCCAAATGGCATTTTCCTGTATGAAAAAGTGTCCCCATTTTGTAGTGAAGGCTATCTTGAATTGATCTTCTTCCTTCACCACTATCTAATTATAGCCTGAATATCCATCTAGCAATGAAAACCTTTCTAAACCAGCTACAACCTGTAATATTTGTTCCATTGATGGAAGTGGATAATGATCTTTGAGTGATGCTCTATTTAGATCACGAAAGTCCACACACAATCTTATTTTTCCATTTCTCTTTCTTACTGGCACCATGTTTGTAACCCAACTCAAGTGTTTGATGGGGAAGATGATGCTGGCCTTAAAAATCTTGCTTAACTCTTTTCTCATGAGAGGTTCAATATGGGGATTCACTGGCCTTTGCTTTTTCTTGACAGGCTTGGATTTCGGATCCATCTCAATAGTATGTTGTGCCAACTTTGAGTTGAAACCTCTTAGATCTTTGTAAGTCCAAGAAAAGACATCTGGGAACTCTTGAAAAAGTTGAACAAAATCAGATTTCTCTTGTGAGGTACTTACTTTGCCAATCTGCAATGTTTTTCCTTCTTCCACTAAAATAGGCTCTGAATCTTCACCCTTCACTTGAATGTTCACTTTCTCCTTCCGGAACTGATCATTCAGGTTGAAGATTGACTCCAAGGTTATGAGGCCTTTTGGTAATTTTTTAGTTCTCAGCTGCACCACTTGGTCACCATACTGCTACTGCAGCTTGTCTTGATTCCTGGTGGAGAACTCAACTTCTTCTTGGAGGAAATTAACAATTTACTAGTCATTCTCGAAGACTTGCCAACTTGTATTGTTATCCAGAACAGCTGGTCTCACAACCAATTTGATATGAGGCTGAGATTTCTCACTTTTGATACTTTCTACAACATCGAACGCAGCCCCAATTGCTGTTAGCCTGTCAGTGGCTTCATTCTTTTTTCTTGGGATGGACTTGATGCTAAAAGCTTCAAAATCTTCAATAAGATCCCATACTCAATTTTTGTAGTTCTTCAACAGATCATTTTTGGCAGAATTTTTTCCTTTGACTTGGTTTACGATCAGCTCACTATCACCAAATACTTGTAAATTCCTGATGCCTTTCTTCCTTGCCCAGTGCAGTCCATGAATTAAGGCTTCATACTCAGCTGTATTATTTGAGCAAGAAACCTGAAAATGGAAGGCTAAGTAATACTTTATACCTTGTGGTGAAATGAGCGTAGCCCCTCCTCCTGCACCTTGTCTACTCCTTGACCCATCAAAGAACAATTGCCATACTTCATTCTTGTCCTTATGATCTTGCTTGGTGATGGTCGGGAGAGGTTGATTCTCTTCATGTAAACAATAAACTCCTAGCTCAAATTCTTCTATTTCTTGATAAGGATCAAAAGCATGCACCTTACTTGCCCATTCATCAAGAGTTAGATCTAGGATGCTTCCAACCTTAGTGTCAGCTTCATCAGTGCTGGGGTGGTCTTCTGGGTCAAATGCTGAGCAATTGGCATTGATCTGACTTGGAGTGTAAGGCTCAATGTGGAAATTTACAATAGGTTCTGACCTGATTGTAGCCTTAGTTCCATACCTCATTCTGAGCAACATGTGTGACCAATCAGCAGAAAGATAGCCTCTAATCTTAGCTGTGAAGTCCCTTGACAAACAAAGGGCAAAGAGTGGTGGAAGGTCTTGTTGGTCTGAAAATCTGTCATGTGGACAGATCTATGGATAGACGAGCCAATAGTGTGCAGGGCTTAGCCCCTCTTTGAGTCAGCAAAGTGAAACTGGTTTATTGTTATTTCTACTAGTAGGAACCTATGCAAGTCTCACAGATTTTGCCTTCGGGGGTTGGGATCTCATCCCAGTAGAGTGTTTCAGGCTGAGAAAAGAAAGGAATGAAAGAGGGAGGAGAGAAAGAACAGGTCCGAAGGAAGAAAAGAAATGAATTCTAAAGCAGAAGGGTCAGAAGATTTATGTTTTTGGTTTGGTAGTAAATAGAGCCAAACCTACTTGCATAAATAAACAAAGCAATACTGATGAGCAAATGATAGGTAAGTAGATTGGAATCCAACAGATTAAACACATTCAGATCTAACGTAAGAAAGACCTAATGCATAACACAGATATTGAGCACAAAGTCTTAATAATTGTATTACTGTTTTCTTCTGTTATAAGGAAGCTCAAAGTCTTTCTCTCCTCACTTCTATTTCTATCTAAAAAAATGTTCACACTGAATACAACAAGTACTCCAGTATTTATAGAAGATGAGGGAGAGAGAAGGCAAAATGGAGCCAACCACTTATTTACAAAGATATTTACAAAATATCTAAAAGTCATGTTGACTTTGACAACTTGGTGGATGACATCATCCCATGATGCAACATGGATGATGTCATCATTTGTGTCAACACATTTTAGACATTTCAAAAAGAAAGTCGGAGAAAAGAGAGAAGAAGAAGAAGAAGAAGAAGAAGTTAATCATCATCATCATCCTGCGGCCGAAAAGGGGTCGCCTATTTCTGATGCTGCTCAGGTGATGATATGTGAAACTGAGCACGGTATTCCAAAAACTTGCTAATCATCGGCCCAAATTGATCCTGTGATGGATCCTTGTGCCGTTCACTGATTGCTTTGCAAGTCTCCCGCTCGTCTATGAGCTTTTCCGGGAATTTGGAATAATCTTTCTCCGCCTCGATAAGGAACCTGATGAAGTCCCTACAGGCCAGTAGGTTGTTGATAGATTCAGTGTCGAATGTGACCTCTGGCCCTGTCCCTTGAGAAGCTATCTCCTTGAAGATCCGGATAGTGTCATCGGCTGATCTCAAGGTAAGGGAAGGAGTGAGCAACCTTGGAGTCATGGCGAGAACAACTTTCTCCATTTGATGCATTGCATCCAGGGCCTCTTCCTTTACCTTGTCTATCTTTTCCAGAATGAATTCCAGCTGATCTATCCGATAGTCCAGAGTGGACGTGGTTTTGTTGAGGGCCCTTGGATGGCCAAAGACTCTGAGCTTGACTAGATCTTCGACTGAACAGTCGAACATTTGTTGGAAGGTCTCGTGCTGGAGTCTAGCATGTTCTAGCTCTTCTGGTATTGGACCTGCTAATGCTTGGAGTTCCTTATTCACCTTCCCGATGTTCAGATATAGATTGACATATTCGGCGATCACTCTTTCACTGTCCTTGAGGATCTAGCTCCTCCAAGCAGAAATGGCCATACCCTGCTCGCCGATCTTGGAATACTCATTGATCTTCTCCTGACTGAGCAGCTCAGGAGTCTCAGTAGTAGTTGTGGGAGGTGCACTTCCCATCTTATGTAAGGCTTGAAGCAGGTGTTTGTTCTGCTCCTTCAGTAGCCTTTTCTCTTCTTTCATTTCCTGAAGCTTTTTACAGAGTGCATCAACTACGGAAAGAGCTTCCCCCTGGAGACTTTGAGAAGATGTCCCCATCGTGACTTGGGTCACAGTAAAATCTGTTGGAGACAGATCTTCTTTCTCTTTGAGGGGGTCGGGGTAAGCTATTTCCATAACTCTCTCACCTGCAACACTTTGAGAGAAGCATGTTACAGGCTTGTGCTTCTTTTCCCCTTTGGCTGGAATTACCGAAAAGTCCATCGGAGCGATGGGAACTTTCCTCTTTTGCTGGCTTAGCTGCTGAGAGATCCAAGCTGGTCCTATAGAAGAAGGACCAGAGACAGAGGGGGAGGCAGCAACGGTAGAGGAGGGGGAAAACGTGGAGACACGCGGCGGCGACATTGAGAGAATAGCCAAAGAAGTGTCCATGGGAGGAAGGGAAACCGTAACTGTAGAAGACATAGAAAGGGAAGGGAGCTCGGAGATGAGGGAAGAAATAGAGGAAGACAAATCAGCGAGGGAGGAGAAGATAGATGAAGAAGCAGGGGAAAGGGTAGAAGAAGGGGCAGAGGACACGACCAAAGGGGTGGTCGTTTGAGTCACTCAAGGAGGGGAAGGAAGAGAAGAAGAAGGGATAGAAGGGACCTCTGAAGTTGTAGCGATGTCGACATCCTGGGAGGATGGGCGTATAGGACTATCCTCTGTCAATTCTTCCTCCAAAGTTATAACCTGTTCTGGCTCTGAGGGAAGAGGACTTTCAGGGGCTTCTTCCTGAATGGTGCTAGTTTCACCTTCTGCACTTTTGTCCTTCAGCTGCTTCTTGGACCTTGGAGGTGCATTGCCCAACGGGGAAGTTGTGAAATCTACCCCGAGGTAGATCAGCCTGTTCATGCGACACCAGTGCTCTGTTCGCCGCATAGTCTCCTTGACCCTCTCCTCAATTGTTTGAGGAGCCTTGTTCTGTCAATGGCCGGGAAGGGCCAATTGTCCCCATCTGTGTCATTATACACCTTATCTACTTCATCTTCCGTAGTCTGGAAGCCTTCAGGGACAATGGCCACTCCGTATTGGATGATTTCCGCCAATGCCAAGCGAGAGTGATCCTTTCTTCTAAGTTTTGCCTCATGGAGAACGTCAATGTAAATATCCTCAATTTGAGGGACATGGATCAGATCGAGCTTCGCTTTTGGCAGGCAGCTTCTTGGGTCGAAGGTAGGCCTGGCTGGGAAGTCATGCTTCAAGTTGAGTAGCTCCAGCTCTGTGAACATTTCCTTTTCCTTATGGTGGGTGGAGCATGTGTATCGGCCCATTGTGAGGGGGAAAGGAGTTCCACCCTTCTTTCTTTTGAGGCACTTCTCATGGTATGTGACCAGCTGCCTTGACAGTTCTAGTAGAATCAGCTTAGGCCCGGCATACCTTGGTAGCCTGGTTGGCTCTCCCAAAAAGTTGGCAGCCCTCAGATAGGTGAACGTGGGAAATTAGGTGAATAGGGCCCCCCATTTCTCCGTGACTGCCACTATGTTTTTGGTTGTCCGGCTATGAGTCATGTTTGGCCTCAGCAGGCAGATGACATGATAAAAGAATGCATCGTTAACTTTTTTGAAATGTTGGATGCTATTCTCCAGCCTCAGCTCTGGGTAGTAATCAAATATTTTGGCCTGAGGCCATACTCCACTTCGGTTCAGCCCCGGATAATCCCTTGCCGAGGCTGCAGCGTAGACTACATAGGAGTTCATATGGAACACTCCTGTTGTTGCGAACTGTTGTAGCTGCTCAGAGATGGTGCTGCTTATTATTTCACCCGAGCAAAAGCGCTGATCGGGTAGATTTTTATTCATTGTCTCCAAGTACCTCAGCATCCATTTATGGAAGTAGTGGGCGTCGGAAAGCCCGAAGACTCTGCTCAGGAAAGTGATAGTGTCACTGAGTTCTTCTGAGAAATCACTGTGGTGGATGACCTGGGGCCACCGGGTTACCACCTTCTTGTTCTTTAAGTATACCTCATTTATCAGCTGCATGCATTGGTCTTCGTTGTCTTCCCAGGCCTTGATGCATTCCTTTTGGCTGACGGCCACAAATTACCGGTGATGAGGGATGCCGAGCATTATTTCAAAATGATGGGCAGTGAGGTTTATGACTGCCTCACCCTTGTTATTTTCGACACATCTTGTGTCTTTGTTATAACATTGGGCAATCACCATCATGAATTCGTTGTTGACGGCACTGACGGGGATTCCTCCAGCGAAGTGTAGGGCATTGCCTATCAATTTTTCCATCCATGGACTTCTCGTACCCTTCTGAGTTCTAACCCAGAATTCCTCCATGTCAATGTGACCCAATTCTGAGTCTCTGACATCCATACTGGACTCAGCCTGTGATTCGGGCATCCTGACCCTCTGATATTTGTATTTCATCTCTTCTTCTGTCAGCTTAGCCTTTCCTCTTGGTTTGGTGGGTTTCTTGCTTGACGTAGACATGTGTTCTTTCGAACTCAGTTGCTGATCTACATGAAGAAGAAGTGAGACCCAATCCAAAAAGGTTGAATTAGTCATTTGATCTTCCATTGGAATGCTAGCAGAAGAAAGAGTTAGAGATTTTAAGGCTCAGGGCACAGGGCGCATGAAAAATGTAATTTGCAGGCCAAATAGATAAGATGCACAGAAAAGGAGTGTTGCAGAGGCTAAACTGGCACCAAAGGCGCATGGTGCATGGATGTTGCAGATTGCATTTTATATAGGGCGCACAGGAAATGCGTGTTACATTGAGATTTGGTGCGCCCTTTGGCACATGGGTGTATCATGTAGCAAGGACTTTTTGTGTGCCAAAGGGATATGGCGCGGCGCACGAAGGGTTAACACAACATGATGTTGTTGTAGTCGGGGATGCGCCTGCGCCTCTATAGTTTCATACTTGCGCAAATATAACTCGTGTAACATGGGAGCTGGGTGCACCGATTGGTGCATGAAAAAGGGATGCAACATGGATGAACAGCGCACCAAAGGGGTGCGGGATTGGCACTTGTAGCATGTGACAGAGGAGCACCTTGAGGGCGCATGAGTTCATGATGCAGCAGGCAGAAAGGGTGCGTCATTGGCGCGGGTTTTGCTCATGTAACAAGGCAGGTAGATGCGCCGAGGGGCGCAACTGTTTTTAGTGTAACAAGACGCGCCAGTGTGCCAATGTGAAAAACAGAGCCTCTCATTTCTCAACACTTTTTCCTTCTTTCCTCCATTTCAAAGATTGCTTGGAGATATAAGGTTTCAGAAAAGAGATTTTCAGACCAAGTTCTTTCAAAACAACACCCTCTACTAGCAGATCTGGAAAGAGGGAGGGAAAGGAGGAGGAAAAGAAGAAAAAGACAAGGCAGCACAGGGGGGGCTAGCTCAACATATTTCTATTTAATCAAAACACCAACCAGCAAGCTAAAACTAGACCATGAAAGCACTAAAAACCAAAAGCACACAACACATGAGGGAACAAAAAGATCCTCTTACCTGGATATATAGCAAAAGGTTTCAATGGGTCCACAGGGCGATGAAAACGATGGAGCAGAGGCTGACAAGTTCAGAACGATCACGTGCTCGACAAAAAGAATGAAAATGACATTGGGCACGCACTGATATATATAGAAAAACTTGTCATCAATGTGCCAACCACTTTTGAAATGGCGCATGAAAGTTTCTGTCGATAGGGGGAAGCGTGCGCCGTTTGGCGTACGAAAGTATTTGATAGCAGAAGATTGAGCGCTCCTTTAGTGCACCAAAACATGGTGTTGCAATGATATTATGTGCGCCCTTTGGCGCACCAAAAGGTGGCGCAACAAGAGTTGTGTCAACACAGGCGCATGCGACTTGGCGCACGCAAAAGAGTCTCAACATCCTTTGGCGCACTAAAAGATGTGTTAACATAAAAAACCATGCGCCAAAGGATTTTAAGGGGGCACACCAGAAGTTAGTGTTGCAAAGCAATTTCATGCGCCCAGCCAAAAAAGGCTCAAAAAGACTAAGTTCAAAAACTAGATTTCCCAGGAAGGGATTTTACAACGTTTCGAACGCGATGGATCCCTAACAAGGGATCGAAACAAAATTTTCGGTATGGTTATCGGTAAAATTGCCCTTGTCAATTTTACGGGATAACAGCTGGCTCTTTCTGGGGACTATCCCTGAGTGAACTCAGGGGTAGAGAATCCCAGATTTCATGTGCCTATCCATTGGGTGACAGAGTCAAAAACAAGGGGGACCAGAGGGAGAACAAAGTAAACACACAACAAACTGAAAGCAAACACACGACAAAAGCAAACACACAACTTAAAGCAAACTGTACAAAGAAGAGAGCAAGCTCTACTTCCTGAAGATCTTCAGATGCTACCCGCTATAGGGAAGCGGGAGCTCAGCTCCATCCAGATATGAGAGATAGAAACTATTCTCTCCATTGAGTTGCTTGATTTTGAAGGGTCCTTTCCACAGGGAATCAAACTTTCCGTGCATACCCTTTGGCTCTCTTCGCTTGTCCCACAAAAGGATGAGATCTCCTACTTGAAAATTTCTCTACTTGGCTTTCTTATCGAAAAGTCTCTTAACTTGATTCTGATGTTCAGTGATCCTGTCGACCACTCTTACTCTCTTTTCTTAAAGTTCTGCCAGATACATGATTCTCTTTTCTAGAGAATCCTGGAAAGTTTCATCCTCAATTGCTTGTGCCAAGCGCAGGGCAGGAAGCTGCGCAGAAATGGGCAGTTCGGCATCGGTGCCATATAACACTTGAAAAGGTGACATGCCGAGAGATCTCTTGGGAGTAATGCGGTCTACCCACAAAGTGTCATACAAAGACTTGTGCCACATCCGCTGATTTTCATCTACTAATTTCCATATGATGGTCACCAAGTTCTTATTACTGGATTCCGCCTGACCATTTCCCTGAGGGTAATAATCCGAGGCATGTGCTAAAGTTATTCCATATTCGTAACAAAAACTAATAACTTCTTGGGAGGAGAAGTTAGAAGCATTATCAGCAACGATTTTTTTTGGAACACCTAACCTGACAATGATATTTTCCTTGATAAAATTGCAAACCACTTCAGAAGTGGCATGCTTGACAGGTATGGCTTCCACCCACTTGGTGAAGTAATCCGTTGCTGTAAGGACATAGCTATGTCCAGCACTTGATTGAGGGTTGAGTGCGCCAATAAAATCAATTCCCCATTGCCTCAATGGTTCGTTGATAATGACCGGCCTTAGGGGAAGGGCAACCAACTTGGGCTTGCCGACGAATTGCTGACAGGGTTCACACTTTGCCACCTAGGTAGCCGCATCTTGAAAGAGCGTTGGCCAATAGTACGTGGCTCGAATGATCTTGTGTGCTGTCACGGAAGAAGAAAAATGGCCTCCACAGGCTAAATTGTGAAAACTTTCCATTAGTTTTACTTGCTGGGGCTTGTCGACACATCGCAGGAAGACACCGTCTATCCCGCACTTATATAAATCGTCATCCCAGATGACATATTTAGCTGCTCTGAGCTTTATAGTGCGCTTCTCCTTTGCAGTTAGGTGCATTGGGCATTCGCCGAAGGTAAGGAAGAAAATGATGTCGGAGTACCACTCATCACTAGTTGCAACAAATAAAACTAGAGGCAGAGAATCAGGTTCCTCTAGAGGGCTTTGCTCTTCGTCGGTACAATCCTCTTTTCCTTTAGGGTTTTCTGAATCTTTGTTTTCAGCCATTAGCTGACACAGGCCCTTGCCCCTTACCAGCTTGGTTGGTTTAATATCCAGGTCATATTCCTGGACCTTTGTGATCCAATTCCCTCTCAAACTTCCTAACTCCTGCTGAGTTAGGATTGATTTCACCGCCGTGTCAGGAACCAGCACCACCGTATGCGATTTTAGAATGTAATACCTGAAATTCTTCACTGCTTTGACAATGGCAAGGGCATGATTTTCCAATTGAGTCATCTTCAACTCGTGAGGCTTGAGGGGAGAACTCATGAATGCAATCAGGGATTCAATGTCTTCGGAATTCTTTTGCATTAAGATTGCAGACACAGTGTGCTCAGATGCGTAGCTATACATGATGAAGTCCTTAGAGAAGTCGGGACATACCAGGACTGGTGCATGGGCAACAAAAGATTTTATTTCTTCGAATGACCTTTTCCCATCTTCACTCCATCTAAAAGTTGGTGATCCCTTCATCGTGTTCAGTATATGACGGGTATTTTCAGCAAAGTCAGGAACGAAACATTTGAGAAAGTTCACCTTCCCGAAGAAAGAATGAACACCAATCTTGCTTGTAGGCAGAGTAAGGCTCTGAATAGCCTTAACTCTTTCAATATCTATCTTCGTTCCTTCTTTGCTAACCACATGCCCTAGCAACTTCCCTTCCGTGACTCCAAAAATAGACTTTTTTGGGTTTAAGGAAATTCCATGTTCTCTGCATCTAGCCAATACTTGCTCCAAGTGATCATAATGATTACTTCGTTGTTTAGAGAACACGGTTAAGTCATCTAGATAAAATACAATGAATTTTCCCATCATACCTTTGAATGCAAAGTCCATGGCCCGTTGAAAAGTGGCACCAGCATTAGTTAGGCCGAAAGGCATCCTGTTGTAGGAAAATGTACCCCAGGGAGTAGTGAATGTTGTTTTGAATTGATCTTCAGGCGAGACTTCAATCTGATTATAGCCTGAAAAACCATCAAGCATAGATAGCATCTCTGATCCAGTTACTGCTTGCAGAACTTGATCCATTATCAGAAGAGGGTAGTTGTCTTTCAGCGAAGCTTGATTCAAGTTTCGGAAGTCTACGCATATGCGTATCTCACCGTTTTTCTTGCGCACTGGTACAATATTTGCTACCCAAGTACTGTGATGGATAGGGAAAATGATTCTTGCATCCAACATCTTCTGAATTTCGGCCTGGATGGTGCCCGAGATCTTAGGATTATAATGCCTTTGCTTATGGTGAAAGGCTTTGACATCTTCTTTCAGCGGTATGTCATGTTGTACGTCCTTTGGCTTGAAGGACTTTAGATTGGCATAGGACCATGCCAACACATCCATATATTTCTTCAGCAACTTGACAAATTTCCGCTTCTCTTCAGGCGTGCAACATTTCCCCATGTTCACAAATTGCGGATGTGCCTCCGAACCTAAATTGACCGGTTCGGTTTCTGGGGATGAGTCAAGACCATCTCGCCTCTTCTTTTTCACAAAACGGTCATGCCTGTCAAACAGGCGCTCCAGAGAAACCAGGCCCTTCGAAATTTTATTTCCCTTGAGCTGGCATATGCTGTCATTCTCCTTTGCTTTGTGGTTTTGACCATTGATTGATTCACGACATGTAGAGGTGGATCCTTCAAAATACAACTCGTCAAAATTTTCTGATTTTTCCAGAAAGGCAATGAGTTGATTATCATCATTGAATACTTGCCAATGCTGAAAGTTGTCCGGCACGCTCGGGCGGAAAACCACCTCAATGGTGTATTTGTCCATTTTCATACCCGGGTGTGGGAGCATGAGAGATGCTGAAACGGCCAATGAATCGGCCATGTCATTTTGAGCTCTTGGAATTGCTCCTATTGAAAAAGCATCAAATTCTTCGATGCTGTCCCTACTGCGTTACGGTAGTTCCTGAGCCTCTCATTTTTTACTTGGTAAATCCTTTTGACCTGATTTACAACTAGCTCAGCATCACCTTGTACCTTTAGATTTTTAATTCCCCTTTCCTTTGCGGCTTGCATACCGAGTAACAGAGATTCATACTCAGCACTATTGTTAGTATTGAAAAACTGCAACTTGAAAGAAAGAGGAATTACCTCCTCTTCAGGAGATATCAACACGATCCCGACGCCACATCCACTAGTCGTGCAACTGCCATCAAACTGCAAGGTCCAGATCTCATTAAGATCCTCTTCTCGAATGAGAACCCCCACTTTGTCTGTCTCAGTAGACAAGAAATAGTTCCCCATCCTTGATGATTCAAAAAGGATTTGGGCTTTGGGGTCTTCAGAGTTAGTAACCAAGTACTTCTTTTGTGATTCTGGCTCTAATGTCTGCATCACACCTTTGACGGGAATTCTAGCTTTAGACCAGTCCATGTGAATCTCCCCACCAACTTCACTGCAGAAACTCCTTCCCAGCAAAATCCCGTAGGCTGCCGGAATGTCAGCAACAAGGACTGTCATTTTTACTCTTTTATCTAGGAAAGCCGTAAACGCAAATTGCGCGTCTTTGATTTGGCCAACCAATGGAACTTGCTTGGTTTCCAATGAATAACATCTGCTAAATGGTTTGGTAAGAGTGAGGCCCAAAGCATGGGCGACTTTCGCCGGCATGACATTATCAGAAGCTCCAGAATCAATTATACAATTTCTCAACTTATGGCCGTTGATTAGGAGAGAGAGATAGAAAGGTTCTATCTTACCTGATGCAGATGTTGAAGCAACATTTATGTGAGATTCAGGGGGAGTGGAAAGGATTCCTTTCGGGGAAACCTGCTTAGATGTAACAGCTTGGCTCTGAATCTATTTGGTTAATCTTACAAGCTGTTCGGGATTTGACTGAAGGTACTCAGCTTCAGACATTTGGATCTTGGTCTTTTTTACATGATCTATGATATCAAATGCAGCCAAGGGTTGCGCTGGTGAGGGAATGAGTCCCTCGCTTCACGATGGTGAAACAGGGTTATTGATCTTGATAGGAATATGAGGGGGCTGATTTGGAGGAGAGATGGGGGGAAAAGATTTCTTTGTAAAAGATTTGCCAGGGAGTTGAGTAGGAAGAGGATTACCTCTTTTAGCAATGATCGGAGGTGCGTTTGACACGGCCTTCTCCTGCTGGACATGAGCAGCAACTTCTGCTTCTTTTCCTTGCGAGCGGGTAAAAACAGCATATGATTGTCCGCTTGCATAGCCTTGAGTACCCTCCTCTTCATCAGATTCTTCCTCATCAAATTCCATGTATCCAATAGTAGAGTCACCAGTCGGCTCACCGACATCTTGGTCATCTTCGCCTTGAGACGAAGGTTCTTCATAGTACTGCTCTTCTTCCTCAATCTCGGCCAGAGCATTGACCGGAGGAGCTTCAAGCGCCAACCGTGGAGCAGTTGCAGGTAGGCGTGGCCTTTGTGAAAAATTATTGGGAACGAAACTCCTTCGTGGAACATCCCGGTATGAGGAACTAGGAGCCTGGGTCAACTGCTTCTTTAATGCAAGCAAATCATTCACCATCTTTTGGAACGCCGGATTAGACGAAGTAGCAGGTGAGGTATCTGAAGATTTGGACTTAGATAATTCCTTTTTTAGCTCATCCGATATTATCAAATTGTCTTCTATCCAGATGGCAGTAGCCTAAGCGAGAACTAGGGTAGCTACTTGTTCTTGAAGGAACAAGAAACTAACTTTCGAGATCATGGGATTCACGAAGAAACACTTTTGATTCTCCGGTGTTGGAAGCATGGCAACAAGGACATGATTGATTAGTGCATTGAACTGGGCGATGAAATCGCGCATGGTCTCTTTGGCCTCTTTCTTCAGGTGAGTGATTCATGATAGTAATGCAAATGTGTCCTCTGAAGGCTTGTATCTGTCTTCAAAAGCCTCCCGTAAGGTGGCCCAACTGGTGATAGATCCGGTAGGCAAATGTTGAAACCATTCAGCCGCAGGCCCTTGTAGAGTTTCCAGAAAAAGGTGAACCGACACATCTTCGTGAGTCACATCCAAGATACTACATGACATAATGAATGCAGATATGTGGGAATTCGTGCTTTGATTTCTGTTCCCATCGAATTTGTGAAAATTCTTTCGGTTTCCGTGAGGGAGAGCATGAACTGGATGTGGCAGTGCGAGAGGACCCATAGCATTTCCCCATGGTACTGCCATTTGAATGGCCGGAAAGAGAACGCGGGCGGGAAGTGTGGTTCCACTGAGTAGCGAGGCACTACAAAGGGATGTAGATGCACCTTGTAAAAGACTCTTTCTTCGCGGAGGAGAGACACTCCTGGATGACCGGCTAGCCGAGCTTAGCGCTGAGAAACGCACCGGCGTTATGCTGAAATTGTGCTTTTGAAGTAGATCGAAAGTGGGATCGGCTTCTCCACGGGCTCTCCTGTTGCGCGTAAAAGGCTCACTTGCCAGCGTAGCTTCTAGATTTGTGATATTATGGCGCAGATTAAAACTTTATTTTTGGTTGTACTTGTTGATTTTCTGGTTTTTCTGTCAAAAACCAGCAGCATGCACTTTTTCTGAATATTTAAAAACTATCCTCTTCAGAAAACCGATTGCGGTTAATGACAAATAACAACGAGGATAAGAAGGTAGGGAAGAATAACAAGCTGATTTTCAGATCTGATTTTTACTTTTTCAGAGGGTTTTAAACTTTTTAGAAAACAGTCAAAAATCAAGATCTATGGAAAAATACTGATTTTTATAAAAACTCGGCGAACTAAAGATCTGTAACTAGGCCTGATCTATGGACCTCAGAAGAAAATTTTGAATTTTGGGCACTTTGCAAATTTTTTGGATTTTTATCAAAAAGTTCAGATTTGCAAACAGGCAGCAATTTTCTTATTTTTTTTAATTTTTCTATCTTACCACCATCATAGATCTGACAGATCTATTCGTTCCCCAGCGGAGTCGCCAAAAACTGTTGGTCCAAAAATCTGTCATGTGGACAAATCTATGGATAGACGAGCCAACAGTGTGCAGGGCTTAGCCCCTCTTTGACTCAGCAAAGTGAAACTGGTTTATTGCTATTTCTACTAGCAGGAACCTATGCAAGTCTCACAGATTCTGCCTTCGGGGGTTGGGATCTCATCCCAGTAGAGTGTTTCAGTCTGAGAAAAGAAAGGAATGAAAGAGGGAGGAGAGAAAGAACAGATCCGAAGGAAGAAAATAAATGAATTCCAAAGCAGAAGGGTCAGAAGATTTACGTTTTTGGTTTGGTAGTAAACAGAGCCAAACCTACTTGTGTAAATAAACAAAGCAATACTGATGAGAAAATGACAAGAAAGTAGATATGAATCCAACAGATTAAACACATACAGATCTAACATAAAAAGACCTAATGCATAACACAGATATTGAGCACAAAGTCTTAATAATTGTATTACTGTTTTCTTCTGTTACAAGGAAGCTCAAAGTCTTTCTCTCCTCACTTCTATTTCTATCTAAAAAAATGTTCACACTGAATACAACAAGTATTCCAGTATTTATAGAAGATGAGGGAGAGAGAAGGCAAAATGGAGCCAACCACTTATTTACAAAGATATTTACAAAATATCTAAAAGTCATGTTGACTTTGACAACTTGGTGGATGACATCATCCCATGATGCAACATGGATGATGTCATCATTTGTGTCAACACATTTTAGACATTTCAAAAAGAAAGTCAGAGAAAAGAGAGAAGAAGAAGAAGAAGAAGAAGAAGAAGAAGTTACTCATCATCATCATCCTGCAGCCAAAAAGGGGTCACCTATTTCTGATGTTGCTCAGGTGATGATATGTGGAACTGAGCGCAGTATTCCAAAAACTTGCTAATCATCGGCCCAAATTAATCCTGTGATGGATCCTTGTGCCATTCACTGATTGCTTCGCAAGTCTCCCGCTCGTCTATGAGCTTTTCCGGGAGTTTGGAATAATCTTTCTCCGCCTCAATAAGGAACCCGATGAAGTCCCTACAGGCCAGTAGGTTGTTGATAGATTCATTTTCGAATGTGACCTCTGGCCCTGTCCCTTGAGAATCTATCTCCTTGAAGATCTGGATAGTGTCATCGGCTGATCTCAAGGTAAGGGAAGGAGTGAGCAACCCTGGAGTCATGGCGAGAACAACTTTCTCCATTTGATGCATTGCATCCAGGGCCTCTTCCTTTACCTTGTCTATCTTTTCCAGAACGAATTCCAGCTGATCTATCCGATAGTCCAGAGTGGACGTGGTTTTGTTGAGGGCCCTTGGATGGCCGAAGACTCCGAACTTGACTAGATCTTCGACTGAACAGTCGAACATTTGTTGGAAGGTCTCATGCTGGAGTCTAGCATGTTCTAGCTCTTCTGATATTGGACCTACTAATGCTTGGAGTTCCTTATTCACCTTCCCGATGTTCAGCTATAGATTGACATATTCGGCGATCACTCTTTCACTGTCCTTAAGGATCTGGCTCCTCCAAGCAGAAACGGCCATACCCTGCTCGCTGATCTTTGAATACTCATTGATCTTCTCCTGACTGAGTAGCTCAGGAGTCTCGGTGGTAGTTGTGGGAGGTGCACTTCCCATCTTCTGTAAGGCTTGAAGCAGGTGTTTGTTCTGCTCCTTCAGTAGCCTTTTCTCTTCTTTCATTTCCTGAAGCTTTTTACAGAGTGTATCAACTGCAGAAAGAGCTTCCCCGTGGAGACTTTGAGAAGACGTCCCCATCGTGACTTGGGTCATAGTAAAATCTGTTGGAGACAGATCTTCTTTCTCTTTGAGGGGGTCGGGGTAAGCTATTTCCATAACTCTCTCACCTGCAGCACTTTGAGAGAAGCGTGTTACAGGCTTGTGCTTCTTTGCCCCTTTGGCTGGAATTACCGAAAAGTCCATCGGAGCGATGGGAACTTTCCTCTTTTGCTGGCTCAACTGCTGAGAGATCCAGGCTGGTCCTATGGAAGAAGGACAAGAGACAGAGGGGAAGGGAGTTACGGTAGCAGAGGGGAAAAATGTGGAGACACGCGGCGGCGGCATTGAGAGAATAGCCAAAGAAGTGTCCACGGGAGAAAGGGAAACCGTAACTGCAGAAGACATAGGAAGGGAAGGGAGCTCGGAGATGAGGGAAGAAATAGAGGAAGACAAATCAGTGAGGGAGGAGAAGATAGATGAAGAAGCAGGGGAAAGGGTAGAAGAAGGGGTAGAGGACACAAATAAAGGGGTGGTCATTTGAGTCACTCGAGGAGGGGAAGGAAGAGAAGAAGAAGGGATATAAGGGACCTCTGAAGTTGTAGCGACGCTGACATCCTGGGTGGATGGGCATATAGGACTATCCTCTGTCAATTCTTCCTCCAGAGTTATAACCTGTTCTGGCTCTGAGGGAAGAGGACTTTCAGGGGCTTCTTCCTGAATGGTGCTAGTTTCACCTTCTGCACTTTTTTCCTTCAGCAGCTTCTTAGACGTTGGAGGTGCATTGCCCAATGGGGAAGTTGTGAAATCTACCCCGAGGTAGATCAGCCCGTTCATGCGACACCAGTGCTCTGTTCGCCGCATAGTCTCCTTGACCCTCTCCTCAATTGTTTGAGGAGCCTTGTTCCTGTCAATGGCTGGGAAGGGCCAATTATCCCCATCTGTGTCATTATACACCTTATCTACTTCATCTTCCGTAGTCTGGAAGCCTTCAGGGACAATGGCCACTCCGTATTGGATGATTTCCGCCAATGCCAAGCGAGAGTGATCCTTTCTTCTGAGTTCCACCTCATGGAGAACGTCAATGTAAATATCCTCAATTTGAGGGACATGGATCGGATCAAGCTTCACTTTTGGTAGGCAGCTTCTTGGGTCGAAGGTAGGCCTGGCTGGGAAGTCATGCTTCATGTTGAGTAGCTCCAGCTCTACGAACATTTCGTTTGCCTTATGGTGGGTAGATCATGTGTATCGGCCCACTGTGAGGGGGAAAGGAGTTCCACCTTAATTTCTTTTGAGGCACTTCTCATGGTATGTGACCAGCTACCTTGACAGTTCTAGTAGAATCAGCTTAGGCCCAGCATACCTTGGTAGCCTGGTTGGCTCTCCCAAAAAGTTGGCAGCCCTCAGATAGGTGAACGTGGGAAATTGGGTGAACAGGGCCCCCCATTTCTCCGTGACTGCCACTATGTTTTTGGTTGTCTGGCTATGAGTCATGTTTGGCCTCAGCAGGCAGATGACATGATAAAATAATGCATCGTTAACTTTTGTGAAATGTTGGATGCTATTCTCCAGCCTCAGCTCTGGGTAGTAATCAAATATTTTGGCCTGAGGCCATACTCCACTTCAGTTCAGCCCCGGATAATCCCTTGCCGACGCTGCAGCGTAGACTACATAGGAGTTCATATGGAACAATCTTGTTGTGGTGAACTGTTGTAGCTGCTCAGAGATGGTGCTACTTATTATTTCACCCCAGCAAAAGCGCTGATCGGGTAAATTTTTATTCATTGTCTCCAAGTACCTCAGCATCCATTTATGGAAGTAGTGGGCGTTGGAAATCCCGAAGACTCTGCTCAGGAAAGTGTTAGTGTCGCTGAGTTCTTCTGAGAAATCACTTCGATGGATGACCTGGGGCCACCGGGTTACCACCTTCTTGTTCTTCAAGTATACCTCATTCATCAGCTGCATGCATTGGTCTTCGTTGTCTTCCCATGCCTTGATGCATTCTTTTTGGCTAACGGCCACAAATTGCCGGTGATGAGGGATGCCGAGCATTATTTCAAAATGACGGGCAGTGAGGTTTATGACTACCTCGCCCTTGCTATTTTCGACACATCTTGTGTCTTTGTTATAACATTGGGCAATCACCATCATGAATTCGTTGTTGACGGCACTAACGGGGATTCCTCCAGCGAAGTGCAGGGCACTGCCTATCAATTTTTCCATCCATGGACTTCTCGTAACCTTCTGAGTTCTAACCCAGAATTCCTCCATGTCAATGTGACCCAATTCTGAGTCTCTGACATCCATACTGCACTCAGCCTATGATTCGGGCATCCTGACCCTCTGATATTTGTATTTCATCTCTTCTTCTATCAGCTTAGCCTTTCCTCTCGGTTTGGTGGGTTTCTTGCTTGACGTAGACATGTGTTCTTTCAAACTCAGTTGCTGATCTGCATGAAGAAGAAGTGAGACCCAATCCAAAAAGGTTGAATTAGTCATTTGATCTTCCATTGGAATGCTAGCAGAAGAAAGAGTTAGAATTGATTTCAAGGCTCATGGCGGAGGGCGCATGAAAAATGTAATTTGCAGGCCAAATAGATAAGGCGCACAGAAAAGGAGTGTTGCAGAGGCTAAACTGGCACCAAAGGCGCATGGCGCATGGATGTTGCAGATTGCATTTTATATAGGGCACACAGGAAATGCGTGTTACATTGAGATTTGGTGCGCCCTTTGGCGCATGGGTGTATCGTGTAACAAGGACTTTTCGTGAGCCAAAGGGATATGGCGCGGCGCACGAAGGGTTAACACAACATGATGTTGTTGTAGTCGGGGATGCCCCTGCGCCTCTATAGTTTCATACTTGCGCAAATATAACTCGTGTAACATGGGAGCTAGGTGCGCCGATTGGCACATGAAAAAGGGATGCAACATGGATGAACAATGCGCTAAAGGGGCACGGGATTGGTACTTGTAGCATGCGACAGAGGAGCACCTTGAGGGCGCATGAGTTCATGATGCAGCAGGTAGAAAGGGCGCGCCATTGGCGCGGGTTTTGCTCATGTAACAAGGCGGGTAGATGCGCCGAGGGGCACAACTATTTTTAGTGTAACAAGACGCGCCAGTGCGCCAATGTGAAAAATAGAGCCTCTCATTGCTCAACACTTTTTCCTTCTTTCCTCCATTTCAAATATTTACTTGGAGATATAAGGTTTTAGAAAAGAGATTTTCAGACCAAGTTCTTTCAAAACAACACCCTCTACCAGCAGATCTGGAAAGAGGGAGGGAAAGGAGGAGGAAAAGAAGAAAAAGACAAGGCAGCACAGGGGGGGGGCTAGCTCAGCATATTTCTATTTAATCAAAACACCAACCAGCAAGCTAAAACTAGACCATGAAAGCACTAAAAACCGAAAGCACACAACGCATGAGGGAACAAGAAGATCCTCTTACCTGGATATATAGCAAAAGTTTCAATGGGTCCACAGGGTGATGATAATGACGGAGCAGAGGCTGACAAGTTCAGAATGATCACGTGCTCGAAAAAAGAGTGAAAATTACATTGGGTGCGCACTGATATATATAGAAAAACTTGTCATCAATGCGCCAACCACTTTTGAAATGGCGCATGAAAGTTTCTGTCGACAGGGGAAAGCATGCGCCCTTTGGCGTACGAAAGTATTTGATAGTAGAAGATTGAGCGCACCTTTGGCGCACCAAAAGCATTTTCGACATAAAGTTATGTGCGCCCTTTGGTGCACCAAAGCATGGTGTTGCAATGATATTATGTGCACCCTTTGGCGCACCTAAAGGTGGCGCAACAAGAGTTGTGTCAACACAGGCGCATGCGCCTTGGCGCACGAAAAAGAGTCTCAACATCCTTTGGTGCACTAAAAGATGTGTTAACATAAAAAAACCATGCGCCAAAGGCTTTTTAAGGGGGCGCACCAAAATTTAGTGTTGTAAAGCAATTTCATGCGCCCAGCCAAAAAAGGCTCAAAAAGAGTAAGTTCAAAAACTAGATTTCCCAGGAAGGGATTTTTACAATGTTTCAAATGCGAGGGATCCCTAATCAAGAGATTGAAACAAAATTTTCGGTATGGTTATCGGTAAAATTTCCCTTGTCAATTTTACGGGATAACAGCTGGCTCTTTCTGGGGACTATCCCTGAGCGAACTCGGGGGTAGAGAATCCCAGATTTCATGGTAAGACCTATCCAAGTTGGGTAATCAGAGTCAAAAACAAGGGTTGTTACTAGAGTTCCATCCAAAGGAAACACACAACAAACCTTTGGATATGCAAACACACTGGAGCAAAAGCAAATCAGCTATTTGCTTAAAGCATTACTGTAGCTACTTGCCCGGAGAGCAAGCATGCTACTGTGCACTAGAAGATCTTCCAGATGCTTCCCGAAACATAGAAAGGGAGAGGTGGGAGCTTCAGCATTTTACCATCCAGATCCTGAGAGATAGAAACTATTCTCTCCGGCTGGGCAGCATTTGTTTGCATTTTGAAGGGTCCTCTCCACAGGCTAATTCAAACTTGGCCAGTGCTTCATGACAGCTTGCAGTAGCTCTCTTCGCTTGTCCCATAAGATGGACAAGGATCTCCCACATTGAAATATTTCTCTGCTTTGGCTTTCTTCATCTGAAAAGCCTCTTAACTTGATTTTGATGTTCAGTGATCCTATCAACCACTCTCACTCTCTGTTGTCCCTTCAAGTTCTGTCAGATACATGATTCTCTTTTCTGGGCAGCAACAACTAGGATTTAGTGGCCTAGGAGCTGTTCTGGCTGCCCTTGTTGTGCATTTGAAAAACTAGACTTGCTTGCAATGCCATATAACACTTGAAAAGGTGACATGCCGAGAGATCTCTTGGGAGTAATGCGGTCTGCCACAAAGCGTCGTACAAAGACTTGTGCCACATCCGCTGATTTTCATCTACTAATTTCCGTATGATGGTCACCAAGTTCTTATTACTGGATTCTGCCTGACCATTTCCCTGAGGGTAATAATCTGAGGCATGTGCTAAAGTTATTCCATATTCGTAACAAAAACTAATAACTTCTCGGGAGGAGAAGTTAGAAGCATTATCAGCAACGATTTTGTTTGGAACACCGAACCTGACAATGATATTTTCCTTGATAAAATTGCAAACCACTTCAGAAGTGGCATGCTTGACAGGTATGGCTTCCACCCACTTGGTGAAGTAATCCATTGCTGTAAGGACATAGCTATGTCCAGCACTCGATTGAGGATTGAGTGCGCCAATAAAATCAATTCCCCATTGCCTGAATGGTTCATTGATAATGACCGGCCTTAGGGGAAGGGCAGCCAACTTGGGCTTGCCGACGAATTGCTGACAGGGTTCACACTTTGCCACCCAGGTAGCCGCATCTTGAAAGAGCGTCGGCCAATAGTACCTGGCTCGAATGATCTTGTGTGTGTGTGGACGGAGAAGAAAAATGGCCTCCACAGGCTGAATTGTGAAAACTTTCCAGTAGTTTTACTTGCTGGGGCTTGTCGACACATCGCAGGAAGACACCGTCTATCCCGCGCTTATATAAACCGTCATCCCAGATGACATATTTAGCTGCTCTGAGCTTTATAGTGCGCTTCTCCTTTGCGGTTAGGTGCATTGGGCATTCGCCGTAGGTAAGGAAGAAAGCGATGTCGGAGTACCACTCATCACTAGTTGCACAAATAAAACTAGAGGCAGAGAATCAGGTTCCTCTAGAGGGCTTTGCTCTTCGTCGTACAGTCCTCTTTTCCTTTAGGGTTTTCTGAATCTTTGTTTTCAGCCATTAGCTGACACAGGCCCTTGCCCCTTACCAGCTTGGTTGGTTTAATATCCAGGTCATATTCCTGGACCTTTGCGATCCAATTCCCTCTCAAACTTCCTAACTCCTGCTGAGTTAGAATTGATTTCACCCGCCGTGTCAGGAACCAGCACCACCGTATGCGAGTTTAGAATGTGTAATACCTGAAATTCTTCACTGCTTTGACAACGGCAAGGGCATGCTTTTCCAATTGAGTCATCTTCAACTCGTGAGGCTTGAGGGGAGAACTCATGAATGCAATCGGGGATTCAATGTCTTCGGAATTCTTTTGCATTAAGATTGCAGACACAGTGTGCTCAGATGTGTAGCTATACATGATGAAGTCCTTGGAGAAGTCGGGACATACCAGGACTGGTGCATGGGCAACAGAAGCTTTTATTTCTTCGAATGACCTTTTCCCCTCTTCACTCCATCTGAAAGTTGGTGATCCCTTCATCATGTTCAGTATATGACGGGTCTTTTCAGCAAAGTCAGGAACAAAACGTCTGAGAAAGTTCACCTTCTCGAAGAAAGAATGAACACCAGTCTTGCTTGTAGGCAGTAGAGTAAGGCTCTGAATAGCCTTAACTCTTTCAATATCTATCTTCGTTCCTTCTTTGCTAACCACATGCCCTAGCAACTTCCCTTCCGTGACTCCAAAAACAGACTTTTTTGGGTTTAAGGAAATTCCATGTTCTCTGCATCTGGCCAATACTTGCTCCAAGTGATCACAATGATTACTTCATTGTTTAGAGAACACGGTTAAGTCATCTAGATAAAATACAATGACTTTTCCCATCATACCTTTGAATGCAAAGTCCATGGCCCGTTGAAAAGTGGCACCAACATTAGTTAGGCCGAAAGGCATCCTGCTGTAGGCAAATGTACCCCAGGGAGTAGTGAATGCTGTTTTGAATTGATCTTCAGGCGAGACTTCAATCTGATTGTAGCCTGAAAAACCATCAAGCATAGATAGCATCTCTGATCCAGTTACTTCTTGCAGAACTTGATCCATTATCGGAAGAGGGTAGTTGTCTTTCAGCGAAGCTTGATTCAAGTTTCGAAACTCTACGCATATGTGTATCTCACCATTTTTCTTGCGCACTGGTACAATATTTGCTACCCAAGTACTGTGATGGATAGGGAAAATGATTCTTGCATCCAACATCTTCTGAATTTCGGCCTGGATGGTGCCCGAGATCTTAGGATTATAATGCCTTTGCTTCTGGCGAAAGGCTTTGACATCTTCTTTCAGCGGTATGTCATGCTGTACGTCCTTTGGCTTGAAAGACTTTAGATCGGCATAGGACCATGCCAACACATCCATATATTTCTTCAGCAACTTGACAAATTTCTGCTTCTCTTCAGGCGTGCAACATTTCCCAATGTTCACAAATTGTGGATGTGCCTCCGAACCTAAATTGACCGGTTTGGTTTCTGGGGATGAGTCAGGACCATCTCGCCTCTTCTTTTTCACAAAATGGTCATGCCTGTCAAACAGGCGCTCCAGAGAAACTAGGCCCTTCGGAATTTTATTTCCCTTGAGCTGGCATATGTCGTCGTTCTCCTTTGCTTCGTGGTTCTGACTGATGATTGATTCACGGCATGTAGAGGTGGATCCTTCAAAATACAACTCGTCAAATTTTTTTGATTTTTCCAGAAAGGCAATGAGTTGATTATCATCATTGAATACTTGCCAATGCTGAGAGTTGTCCGGCACGCTCGGGTGGAAAACCACCTCAATGGTGTATTTGTTTGTTTTCAAACCCGGATGTGGGAGCATGAGAGATGCTGAAACGGCCAATGAATCGGCCCTGTCATTTTGAGCTCTTGGAATTGCTCCTATTGAAAAAGCATCAATTCTTCGATGCTGTCCCATACTGCGTTACGGTAGTGCCTGAGCCTCTCATTTTTTTACTTGGTAAATCCTTTTGACCTGATTTACAACTAGCTCAGCATCACCTTGTACCTTTAGATTTTTAATTCCTCCTTTTCTTTGCAGCTGCATACCGAGTAACAGAGATTCATACTCAGCAGTATTGTTAGTATTGAAAAAACTGCAACTTGAAAGAAAGAGGAATTACCTCCTCTTCGGGAGATATCAGCACGGCTCCAGCGCCACATCCACTAGTCGCGCAACTGCCATCAAAACTGCAAGGTCCAGATCTCATTAAGATCCTCTTCTCGAACGAGAACCCCCCCCCGCTTTGTCTGTCTCAGTAGACAAGAAATAGTTCCCCATCCCTGATGATTCAAAAAGGATTTGGGCTTTGGGGTCTTCAGAGCTAGTAACCAAGTACTTCTTTTGTGATTCTGGCTCTAATGTCTGCATCACACCTTTGACGGGAATTCTAGCTTTAGACCAGTCCATGTGAATCTCCCCACCAACTTCGCTGCAGAAACTCCTTCCCAGCAGAATTCCGAATAGGCAAATGTCAGCCGTAGGGACTGTCTTTTTAGCAACTGATTTGGGAGCTGCAAAACATGCAAATTACCTTTTGCGTTTGACAACCAACGGAACTTCTCCAATGAATAACATCACTGTCGATGGTTTGGTAAGAGTGAGGCCCAAATTGGGTGACTTTCACCGGCATGACATTATCAGAAGCTCCGGAATCAATTATCAGTTTTAAACTTTCCTTGCGAGAGAGAGATAGAAAAGGTAAAAATTCAGGGGGAGTGGAAAGGATTCCTAGATGTAACATATGAATTTCGGGATTTGACTGAAGGTACTCATCTTCAGACATTTGCTTGGTCTTTTTTGCATGATCATGATATCAAATGCGGCCAAGGGTTGCACTGGTGAGGGAATGAGTCCCTCGCTTTCGAATATGAGGGGGGCTGATTTGGAGGAGAGATGGGGGGAAAAGATTCCCAGGAGTTGAGTAGGAAGAGGATTACATGATCGGAGGCGCGTTTGATTTCTCCTGCTGGACATGAGCATCAACTTCCTTTTCCTTGCAGAGCGTCAAATTGTCCATAGCCTTGAGTACCTCCTCATCAAATTCTTCCTCATCAAATTCCATGTATCCAATAGTAGAGTCACCAGTCGGCTCACCGACATCTTGATCATCTTCACCTTGAGACAAAGGTTCTTCATAGTATTGCTCTTCTTCCTCAATCTCGGCCAGAGCATTGACCGGAGGAGCTTCAAGTGCCAACCGTGGAGCAGTTGCAGGTAGGCGCGGTCCTTTGTGAAACGTTATTGGGAATGAAACTCCTTCGTGGAACATCCGGTATGAGGAACTAGGAGCCTGGGCCAACTGCTTCTTTAATGCGAGCAAATCATTCGCCATCTTTTGGAACGCCGGATCAGACGAAGTAGCAGGCAGAGGTATCTGAAGATTTGGACTTGGATGATTCCTTTTTCAACTCACCCGATATTATCAAATTGTCTTCTATCCGAATGGCAGCAGCCGAATGGCTCCGATGAGCCTGAGTGAGAGGTAGGGTAGCTACTCGCTCTTGAAGGAGCAAGAAGCTGAATTTTGAGCTCATGGCGTTCACGAAAAACACTTCTGATTCTCCGGTGTGTGGAAGCATGGCAACAGGGACACGATTGATTAGTGCATTGAACCGGGTGACGAAATCACGCATGGTCTCATTGGCTTCTTTCTTCAGGTGAGTGATTCGTGATAGTAATGCAAATGCATCCTCTGAAGGCTTGTATCTGTCTTCAAAAGCCTCCCGCAAGGTGGCCCAACTGGTGATAGAGCCGGCAGGTAAATGCTGAAACCATTCAGCTGCGGGCCCTTGTAGATTTCCAGAAAAAGGCGGACCGACACACATCTTCGTGAGTCACATCCAAAATACTGCATGACATAATGAATGTAACAATATGTGCATCCGTGCTTTGATTCCCACTCCCGTCGAATTTGGGAAAATTCTTTCAGTTTTCCGTGAGGGAGCGCGTGAACTGGATGTGGCAGTGTGAGAGGACCCATAGCATTTCCCCATGGTACCGCCATTTGAACGGCAGGAAAGAGAACACGGGCGGGAAGTGTGGTTCCACTGAGTAGCAAGGCACTACAAAGGGACGTAGATGCACCTTGTAAAAGACTCTTTCTTCGCGGAGGAGAGACACTCCTGGACGACCGGCTAGCTGAGCTTAGCGCTGAGAAAAACGTGCCGGGTGTTACGCTGAAATTGTGCTTTTGAAGCAGATCGAAAGTGGGATCAGCTTCTCCACGGGCTCTCCTGCTGCGTGTAAAAGGCTCACTTGCCAGCGTAGCTTCCAGATTTGCGATATTATGGCGCTGATTCAAACTTTATTTTTGGTTGTACTTGCTGATTTTCTGGTTTTTCTGTCAAAAACCAGCAGCATGCACTTTTTTTGAATATTTAAAAAACTATCCTCTTCAGAAAAACCGATTGCGGTTAATGACAAATAACAACGAGGATAAGAATGCAGGGAAGAATAGCAAGCTGATTTTCGGATCTGATTTTTACTTTTTCAGAGGGTTTCAAAACTTTTTAGAAAAAAACAGTCAAAAATCTAGATCTATGGCAAAATACTGATTTTTATAAAAACTCAGCGAACTAAAGATCTGTAACTAGGCCCGATCTATGGACCTCAAGAAAATTTTGAATTTTGGGCACTTTGCAAATTTTTTGGATTTTTTATCAAAAAGTTCAGATTTACAAACACAGCAGCAATTTTCTTATTTTTTATTTTTTTCTATTTACCACCACCATCATAGATCTGACAGACCTATTCGATCCCCAGTGGAGTCACCAAAAACTGTTGGTCTAAAAATCTGTCACGTGGACAGATCTATGGATAGACGAGCCAACAGTGTGCAGCGCTTAGCCCCTCTTTGAGTCAGCAAAGCGAAACTGGTTTATTGCTATTTCTACTAGCAGGAACCTATGCAAGTCTCACAGATTCTACCTTCGGGGGTTGGGATCTCATCCCAGTAGGTTGTTTCAGGCTGCGAAAAGAAAGGAATGAAAGAGGGAGGAGAGAAAGAACAGATCCGAAGGAAGAAAAAAAAAGAAATGAATTCCAAAGCAGAAGGGTCAGAAGATTTACGTTTTTGGTTTGGTAGTAAACAGAGCCAAACCTACTTGCATAAATAAAACAAAGCAATACTGATGAGCAAAATGACAGGAAAGTAGATATGAATCCAACAGATTAAACACATACAGATCTAACGTAAGAAAGACCTAATGCATAACACAGATATTGAGCACAAAGTCTTAATAATTGTATTACTGTTTTCTTCTGTTACAAGGAAAGCTCAAAGTCTTTCTCTCTCACTTCTATTTCTATCTAAAAAATGTTCACACTGAATACAACAAGTATTCCAGTATTTATAGAAGATGAGGGAGAGAGAGAAAGGCAAAATGGAGCCAACCACTTATTTACAAAGATATTTACAAAATATCTAAAAGTCATGTTGACTTTGACAACTTGGTGGATGACATCATCCCATGATGCAACATGGATGATGTCATCATTTGTGCAACATTTTAGACATTTCAAAAAGAAAGTCGGAGAAGTCGGAGAAAAGAGAGAAGAAGAAGAAGAAGAAGAAAGAAGAAGTTACTCATCATCATCATCCTGCGGCCAAAAAGGGGTCGCCTGTTTCTGATGCTGCTCAGGTGATGATATGTGGAACTGAGCGCGGTATTCCAAAAACTTGCTAATCATCGGCCCAAATTGATCCTGTGATGGATCCTTGTGCCGTTCACTGATTGCTTCGCAAGTCTCCCGCTCGTCTATGAGCTTTTCCGGGAGTTTGGAATAATCTTTCCTCCGCCTCGATAAGGAACCCGATGAAGTCCCTACAGGCCAGTAGGTTGTTGATAGATTCAGTGTCGAATGTGACCTCTGGCCCTGTCCCTTGAGAAGCTATCTCCTTGAAGATCCGGATAGTGTCATCGGCTGATCTCAAGGTAAGGGAAGGAGTGAGCAACCCTGGAGTCATGGCGAGAACAACCTTCTCTCCCATTTGATGCATGCATCCAGGGCCTCTTCCTTTACCTTGTCTATCTTTTCCAGAACGAATTCCAGCTGATCTATCCGATAGTCCAGAGTGGACATGGTTTTGTTGAGGGCCCTTGGATGGCCGAAGACTCCGAACTTGACCAGATCTTCGACTGAACAGTCAAACATTTGTTGGAAGGTCTCGTGCTGGAGTCTAGCATGTTCTAGCTCTTCTGATATTGGACCTGCTAATGCTTGGAGTTCCTTATTCACCTTCTGATGTTTAGATATAGATTGACATATTCGGCGATCACTCTTTCACTGTCCTTGAGGATCTGGCTCCTCCAAGCAGAAACGGCCATACCCTGCTCGCCGATCTTTGAATACTCATTGATCTTCTCCTGACTGAGCAGCTCAGGAGTCTCGGCGGCAGTTGTGGGAGGTGCACTTCCCATCTTCTGTAAGGCTTGAAGCAGAGGTGTTATTGTTCTGCTCCTTCAGTAGCCTTTTCTCTTCTTTTGTTTCCTGAAGCTTTTTGCAGAGTGCATCAACTGCGGAAAGAGAGCTCCCCCTGGAGACTTTCAGAAGACGTCCCCATTGTGACTTGGGTCACAGTAAAATCTGTCGGAGACAGATCTTTTTCTCTTTGAGGGGGTCGGGGGGTAAGCTATTTCCATAACTCTCTCACCTGCAGCACTTTGAGAGAAGCGTGTACACAGGCTTGTGCTTCTTTGCCCCTTTGGCTGGAATACCGAAAAGTCCATCGGAGCGATGGGAACTTTCCTCTTTTGCTTGGCTCAGCTGCTGAGAGATCCAAGCTGGTCCTATAGAAGAAGGACCAGAGACAGAGGGGATGGCAGCAACGGTAGAGGAGGGGAAAAACGTGGAGACACGCGGCGGCGGCTGGAATTGAGAGAATAGCCGAAGAAGTGTCCACGGGAGGAAGGGAAACCGTAACTGCAGAAGACATAGGAAGGGAAGGGAGCTCGGAGATGAGGGAAGAAATAGAGGAAGACAAATCAGCAGGGAGGAGAAGATAGATGAAGAAGCAGGGGAAAGGGTAGAAGAAGGGGCAGAGGACACGACCAAAGGGGTGGTCGTTTGAGTCACTCGAGGAGGGGAAGGAAGAGAAGAAGAAGAAGGGATAGAAGGGACCTCTGAAGTTGTAGCGACGCTGACAATCCTGGGGGATGGGCGTATAGGACTATCCTCTGTCAATTCTTCCTCTCAGAGTTATAACCTTGTTCTGGCTCTGAGGGAAGAGGACTTTCAGGGGCTTCTTCCTGAATGGTGCTAGTTTCACCTTCTGCACTTTTTTCCTTCAGCTGCTTCTTGGACCTTGGAGGTGCATTGCCCAAAGGGGGAAGTTGTGAAATCTACCCCGAGGTAGATCAGCCCGTTCATGCGACACCAATGCTCTGTTCGCTCCGCATAGTCTCCTTGACCCTCTCCTCAATTGTTTGAGGAGCCTTGTTCCTGTCAATGGCCGGGAAGGGCCAATTGTCCCCATCTGTGTCATTATACACATTATCTACTTCATCTTCCGTAGTCTGGAAGCCTTCGGGGACAATGGCCACTCCGTATTGGATGATTTCCTGCCAATGCCAAGCGAGAGTGATCCTTTCTTCTGAGTTCCACCTCATGGAGAACGTCAATGTAAATATCCTCAATTTGAGGGACATGGATCGGATCGAGCTTCGCTTTTGGCAGGCAGCTTCTTGGGTCGAAGGTAGGCCTGGCTGGGAAGTCATGCTTCATGGCTTCAAGTTGAGTAGCTCCAGCTCTGCGAACATTTCCTTTGCCTTATGGTGGGTGGAGCATGTGTATCGGCCCCACTGTGAGGGGGAAAGGAGTTCCACCCTTCTTTCTTTTGAGGCACTTCTCATGGTATGTGACCAGCTGCCTTGACAGTTCTAGTAGAATCAGCTTAGGCCCAGCATACCTTGGTAGCCTGGTTGGCTCTCCCAAAAAGTTGGCAGCCCTCAGATAGGTGAACGTGGGGGAATTGGGTGAACAGGGCCCCCCATTTCTCTGTGACTGCCACTATGTTTTTGGTTTTTCCGGCTATGAGTCATGTTTGGCCTCAGCAGGCAGATGACATGATAAAAGAATGCATCGTTAACTTTTGTGAAATGTTGGATGCTATTCTCCAGCCTCAGCTCTGGGTAGTAATCAAATATCTTGGCCTGAGGCCATACTCCACTTCGGTTCAGCCCCGGATAATCCCTTGCCGACGCTGCAGCGTAGACTACATAGGAGTTCATATGGAACAATCCTGTTGTGGCGAACTGTTGTAGCTGCTCAGAGATGGTGCTGCTTATTATTTCACCCCAGCAAAAGCGCTGATCGGGTAAATTTTTTATTCATTGTCTCCAAGTACCTCAGCAGCATCCATTTATGGAAGTAGTGGGCGTCGAAAAGCCCGAAGACTCTGCTCAGGAAAGTGATAGTGATAGTCTTCTTCCTGAGAAATCAACTCACTGCGGTGATGACCTGGGGGCCACCGTTTAACACCTTCTGTTCTTTAAGTATAACCTCATCCATCAGCTGCATGCATTGGTCTTCGTTGTCTTCCCAGGCCTCTTGATGCATTCCTTTTGGCTGACAGCCACAAATTGCGATGATGAGGGATGCGAGAATGGTTTCAAAATGACAGGCAGTGAGGTTTATGACTAGCTCGCCCTTGCTATTTTCGACACATCTTGTGTCTTTGTTGTAACATTGGGCAATCACCATCATGAATTTGTTGTTGACGACACTGACGGGGATTCCTCCGGTGAAATGCAGGGCACTGCCTATCAATTTTTCCATCCATGGACTTCTCGTACCCTTCTGAGTTCTAACCCAGAATTCCTCCATGTCAATGTGACCCAATTCTGAGTCTCTGACATCCATACTGCACTCAGCCTGTGATCGCGGGCATCCTGACCCTTGATATTTGTATTTCATCTCTTCTTTGTCAGCTTAGCCTTTCCTCTTGTTTGGTGGGTTTCTTGCTTGACGTAGACATGTGTTCTTTCGAACTCAGTTGTCGATCTGCATGAAGAAGAAGTGAGCCCAATCCAAAAGGTTGAATTAGTCATTTGATCTTCCATTGGAATGCTAGCAGAAGAAAGAGTTAGAGATTTTAAGGCTCAGGGCGCAGGGCACATGAAAAATGTAATTTACAGGCCAAATAGATAAGGCGCACAGAAAAGGAGTGTTGCAGAGGCTAAACTGGTGCCAAAGGCACATGGCGCATGGATGTTGCAGATTGCATTTATATAGGGCGCACAGGAAATGCGTGTTACATTGAGATTTGGTGCGCCCTTTGGTGCATGGGTTGTATCGGTGTAGCAAGGACTTTTCGTGTGCCAAAGGGATATGACACGGCGCATGAAGGGTTAACACAACATGATGTTGTTGTAGTCAGGGATGCACCTGTGCCTCTATAGTTTCATACTTGCGCAAATATAACTCGTGTAACATGGGAGTTGGGTGCGCCGATTGGCGCATGAAAAAGGGATGCAACATGGATGAATAGCACACCAATGGGGTGCGGGATTGGCACTTGTAGCATGCGACAGAGGAGCGCCTTGAGGGTGCATGAGTTCATGATGCAGCAGGCAGAAAGGGCGCGCCATTGGTGTGGGTTTTGCTCATGTAACAAGGCGGGTAGATGCACCGAGGGGCACAACTGTTTTTAGTGTAACAAGACGCGCCAGTGCGCCAATGTGAAAAATAGAGCCTCTCATTGCTCAACACTTGTTCCTTCTTTCCTCCATTTCATCGATTGCTTGGAGATATAAGGTTTCAGAAAAGAGATTTTCAGACCAAGTTCTTTCAAAACAACACCCTCTACCAGCAGATCTGGAAAGAGGGAGGGAAAGGAGGAGGAAAAGAAGAAAAAGACAAGGCAGCACAGGGGGGGCTAGCTCAACATATTTCTATTTAATCAAAACACCAACCAGCAGCTAAAACTAGACCATGAAAGCACTAAAAACTGAAAGCACACAACGCATGAGGGAACAAGAAGATCCTCTTACCTGGATATATAGCAAAAAGTTTCAATGGGTCCACAGGGCGATGAAAACAACGGAGCAGAGGCTAACAAGTTCAGAACGATCACGTGCTTGACAAAAAGAATGAAAATGACATTGGGCGCGCACTGATATATATAGAAAAACTTGTCATCAATGTGCCAACCACTTTTGAAATGGTGCATGAAAGTTTCTGTCGACAGGGGGAAGCGTGCGCCCTTTGGCGCAGGAAAGTATTTGACAGCAGAAGATTGAGCGTGCCTTTGGTGCACCAAAACATGGTGTTGCAATGATATTATGTGCGCCCTTTGGCGCACCAAAAGGTGGCGCAACAAGAGTTGTGTCAACACAGGTGCATGCGACTTAGCACACGCAAAAGAGTCTCAACATCCTTTGGCACACTAAAAGATGTGTTAACATAAAAAAGCATGCGCCAAAGGATTTTAAGGGGGCACACCAGAAGTTAGTGTTGCAAAGCAATTTCATGCGCCTAGCCAAAAAAGGCTCAAAAAGACTAAGTTCAAAAACTAGATTTCCCAGGAAGGGATTTTACAATGTTTCGAACGCGATGGATCCCTAACGAGGGATCAAAACAAAATTTTCAGTATGGTTATCGGTAAAATTGCCCTTGTCAATTTTACGGGATAACAGGTCTATGACTGATACATCTTGTAAAAAAACAACATTTGGACATGCATGCAAGGTAAGACTCAAGTTTCTAATCACCCCAATTGTTGTTACTATTGTTCCATCCAGCTACACTACCCCTTTGGATATGGTTTCATACTGGAGCCCTAGCTGATCAGCTATTTGCTTAGGCATTACTGAGCTACTTGCCCCGGAGTCAATCATGCAATTGTGCACTAGCTGATTTCCAATTATTAATGAAACATAGAAAGGGAGAGGTGGGGCTTCAACATTTTACCTTTCTGTCCTCCATGATTTCCCTCAGGCTGGGCAGCATTTGTAAGCACTTTGTCTTGCATCTGAACTTGCTAATTCAAAGTTGGCCAGTCCTTCATGACAGCTTGCAGTAGATCTCTTTGGCCTAGGATGGATAGGGATTCCCACATTGATATATTGACGTTTGTCTTCTTCATCTGATCAATGATACTGAACGGTGATGAAGGATCTCTTTGTTGTCCCTTAGTTTGCACATTCACTCCTTGCATGTGGGCAGCAACAACTAGTATTTGAGTTGGCCTAGGAGCTGTTCTTGGCTGCCCTTGTGCATTTGAAACTAGACTTTGCTTGCCAACCATTTGTGGAGCCATGGAAGGTTGTGGATTGGTTGGGGCTAATGGTTGTTCTTAACCCAAATTCCTCCTTTTTGACCTTGTGTTGGCTGCAACACCTTGAGAAACTACTTGATTCATGCCACAAAAATCTTCTGCTTTCCAGTTCACCAATGTGGTGTCATTTGGGGCTGATTGCTGTTGGAATGTTTCCTTTTGTTGGTTGTTTCCTTAATTGCTCTCACCCTCCACACCAGTAGTTGTCACCATTAATGCTTGATTCAAAGCACCATTGAAGCACATGGATTGGTTATGAGGCTCATTGCATGGAAAACACCAGTCATACTCCTGGGAAATGTTGTTTTGCGTTGGCACCAATGCCTTGGAGGTAGATATAGCATTTGGATTATAGGGCTGAAATGGTCTATTGGCAGGAGGCCTTGCTTGATTCATATTTGCAGCTGGGTTAGGTGGCCTTTGTGGTTGGTATGGCTGCCTATTAGGCTGAGCTTGGGGTTGATATGAAGGTCTAAAACTTTGGGCTTGTTGCCTTTTGAGAGTAACCAACTCATTTCCTAAGTTTTACAATTTCTTCATGACCTCTTGAAGCTCATTTGGGGCACTCAGAGATGATGTGGAAGCTTCATTTGAACTCTAATTTCTAGGAGTGGGAGAAGGAACCAAACTAGGTGCTTGATTGGTGTTTGGGCTCTCAAAACTTGGAAACAATGGCATGGGAGGTCTAGGTGCAAGTTTTCCAACTTGGATCAAACAATTATCAGCCCTAATGGTAATGCTATAAGCCATAGGAATAGTTATACCTCCCATGGACTGAATCAACATAGAAATATTAGAATTTAAAGCTTTATGATAGTAAAGAAAAGCACCTTCTGCTATTGGCCTGACTTCTATAGGAATCCTCTCCCAAGTCTTTTGAAATATGAAGTTGAAATCGGTCAGCTGCTCATTAGGAGCTCTCTTGATGGTTGTCAGCTGCTCCAAAAGAGACAAGTTGTCTCCCTTCTCTCTAAATTGCTCATGAAGTGCTATACACAGCTGATTCCAATTTGTGATAGAACCATCTCCAAGGCTTCTAAACCATTGCAATGCTTTACCCTTGAATGAAGATGCCAGTAACTTGAGAGCCACTTGCATTTCATTGATTTCATGAATTGCGCAAAGGTTAGCAATATCTTTAACATGATCACCTGGAGTAGTCTGATTTTCTCCAGTGAAGTAGGGAATGTTCTTCAAGGCTGCAATAGGAACCGGATGTTGTGCATTGAGGGAAAGTGGGCTGCTTCCTGTGAAGTTGACATAGGGATTGTTTTGAGCCATTCTGATTGGTCTTAAAACCGTTATTGACTGAATGAAAGGCCTACCAGGTGGAGGAGTTGAGAGAGTTCTGTTTGGTGGAGGTGGAGACCTTTGAATCCTTCTTCCTCTTTTCCTTCTTCTTGGAGATAATTGCAGGTATTCAAACAACACTTCTTCTTCTCCAACTCTTGACCTCGTGGTGATTCTTCTCATGAGTTTTCAGGCCTGCACTGCTGAAACTAGTTGATTCTTTCCCTTGGAGTCGCCAGATATGCAAATAATATCTCTGTTAAGTAAGACAATTGCAGCAGATGCACATCAACTTTTTTGCAATAAAAATGAGACCTCTATTATCCCACCGGGCGTGCCAAAACTATTGTTGCAAGATCACAGCACCCCTAGATGCAGATCAGGCTTCTAGGTTGATCACTCTAGCATCCAGTGTGATTGCACAACATGGAAACCTCTCTCCAAGTGTGGGTCTTGTGAAACTGAGAGAGGAATCTCCAGATTAGAGGCTGGTTCCTCAAACTCCTCTTATTAGATCTAATGCTTGCACAACTACAGAGGTTTAGATCCTAATCCTACCCCAAATTGCAAGGAGACAGGGATAGAAATGAAAAAATATAAACTAACTAAAGATGATGATGCACCAAAAGGAGTCAGGAATAATTTTTGTCAAGCAAATAGACACAGACCAAATATTGCAACATAAACATAAATAAACTGATAAGATATAATTTAGGATCTGAAATGAAGCAAATAATACAAAGGACTGAGACCATTCACAAAGCTTGCATTATCATTTTAGTGTCAAAACCATGTATTACAACCTCAGAGAGGTAAAAACTGTTACAGTCTTTGAAGAGGTCTGATTCTTCAAAACAATCACTTGCTGGAGGTGAAAGAAGAAGTTGCTATGCCCAAAAAGTGTTCCACACTTAAAAATGAGCCAAATCTGGCTTTTACATTGCATGGGTCGATCCCAGGAGACAGGAACATAAAAAAATGTGAGAGCCCATTCCTCTTTTACTGCAGATGCATTAAAATGGCATGGGGGACCTTAAAAACCCATACCCTATCATTTTGACCGAATTTGTAGGAGAATGTGACCCATTCTGTGTTAAATTTGGTCGCTGAAATGTCACTTCTAGCCATGAACATGTGTCAGAGCCGTTTCTAGATTTTCTCTCTCCAAACTACACCGAAATTCAAGATTGGTCTTAGAATCATGTAGAGAATCTTATAAGCTTTCCGTTGATATAAATAATGTGCAAATCTGAGCTCTGGATCGAAAGATATGGAGATCTGAAGATTTAGGGCACAAAACAGGCGAAAATGTGTTTTGAATTTTTTTCCTGCGCTCTGCCACCTGGATGACATGTGGCAAGCATTGATTGGATGTGTAATTCTCTCTCCTTCC
This sequence comes from Taxus chinensis, assembly GCA_019776745.2. Taxonomy (NCBI): domain Eukaryota; kingdom Viridiplantae; phylum Streptophyta; class Pinopsida; order Cupressales; family Taxaceae; genus Taxus; species Taxus chinensis. The sequence continues at coordinate 93,341,797 of CM034149.1, read as the reverse complement.
CTGTCCCATAGGTTTTCCTTGAAATTTTTTCCTTTTTTGTGATTTTGGAACATTTTTCACTTTTCCCCCGTGCCCCCGCCACTGGGGACACGTGGCATGCATTGATTGGAGGACAGGGGCAAGGGGTCTTCCTTTACTTTTAGCTTTTTGGCTGAATTTTTTTCCAAATTCTCTAACTCCTTCCCTAGATCTGTGCTTCCCTGTTCCATTGGACACGTGTCCAATTCCTATTGGCTTGAGCCAACGCTTGAAACCTCACCCTTTGAAATTTTGGACGTTTCCCCCTTATGACACGTGTCGTGATTTGATTGGTCTCTGGGTCTGCTGGCTTTTCACATCCCTCACGTCCTCATGGCCCAGGTGTCACTAACTACTTGGGAAAAATTCCTTTAATCCACCTGAAAAGGGCTTCCTTGTCCCTTTTCTACCGATGACACGTGGCGTAATGTGATTAGCTCTCAGCTCCTTCGGCTATCCATGTCTTCCACGTCCCTCTATCCCAGATGTCTCAAACTGAATTTCTCTGTGCCGACTGATCCGAGAAGTTCGCGTCCTTCGCGTCCTTGCGGCCCAGATGTCCTAGACTGTTACGCTTAGCAGTTAGTTGATTTTCCTCTGACCTTCGGCCGGTTCACCTTTCCGCATCCCGCGCATCCTCACAGCCTGGATGTCCCTTTTCTCTGCAGACTGCCTGGCGGTCTTTCGGCCGATTCGCGCCCAGATGTCCCTCATGTCCCAACTGTTGCGAGGACTAGGACTTATCCATTTTTCATGATTTTTCCTGGCCCAAGCTTGTTTTCTGCAACTTTTTCACCTTTTCTCATAACTTTCTCTCTTCTTCATGGATAGGGGAGTTAGAAAAAATCTGAGGGGACCCTAGAAACATGATTTTTTTCCCTGAATCAATCTATTTACCTGGGGCTTGAGAATTTAATGCATGTTATCAAAATTACCCTGGGGGTGAATTTTGGATAACAGTTATAAGTGTGAGTTATTTGACAGTATTGATAGTATAATGGGATTTTATGGTGTTGGATTTGGGTTGAATGGTAGATGGGGATGATTCGGGAAAGGTTTTATAAACACATCCCAGATTTGATTTAGAGGAATGATTGGATATTGAAGTTTTAATTCACCTTGGTCAACGAGATCATAGAGGATGTTTCTGAATGAACTTCACCTTTTAATGTTATCGATTCAAATTTTACGGTACTTACAATATTTTTTGTCTCTGTACCATCAGGGATTAGATGTGGGTATGTGAACATGGTATATAGTGTTGGTGTGATTCATTTTCCACATCAGTGGGTGATTCATCTCACTTAGGTGATATCATAGGTATGCATGTCATTTAGGGGACATTATGATATTCCCTTACACGTCAGTGCATCATTTGTATTATGGGAGTTACTTTCATATTCTGGGAATGTAACTCCCCCTCTCCACTTGAATTTTTATGATTACTACACTAGGGGTTACTCAACACCCTCTATATATGCACCCATTCAGATCTATGAGATAGAGTGAGAGTTTGTGGATTATAAAGAGGTTTTTTTTGTTTATTGAATTTTTAGATACACATTCGATTGATGCTCACCCTCCTGGAGATATCTTCACATTGTCATTCACACATCTATGGATCGTGGTCCTTAGAGCTCATGCTTTGGAGATCCATGCAAATCCATTTTTTTCATGTTATCTAGATTTTTGGTGTGATATATAGTTTCTCACTACAACATCATAATGGTTATTCCGTATGTGGGTTTCTTTGATTGATTTGAGGCCTTCAAATCTATTACATAGGGTTTATTTGTAGTTCATGTTTGTTTTTATTCATGATTTTTTGGTTCTTTTCAAGGTTTGTATGTGTGTTCATAGGTGTCCTATAGTCTCAGTTTGTAGGTCAGATCCAAGTTTGAACTCTACTTTATAGGTTTTAAGGGATTTAAAAATGCTATTTTTTTCACCTAACTTGGATCAAGCTCACTGAGATGGCTACCCCAACTTGCCATCTACCTTACCTCATACTCAATATGTATTGTCTAACTCAGCCTACTCATGTTATTTATGCATTGAGTGTTTCTACTATGGGTTTGTTTACACTAGCCTTAGACTACTCAATCTCCCTTATGCCACCCCACTACATGGTCTCCTTTTATTGGATTGTACTCGAGCTTCACTTGATCCTACCGTGGCACTTCTAAACTACTCTTGCATCAACGTCCACTAGAAATTCATGCTCATCCTTCCTTGGGTACTTCCATGCTCTACCTAGATTTATTGGTTTATCGATGTCCTTTCTCCCTGGTTTGGCTTTGTTTGTGCTTCGTTATGGTTTGGCCTTGTGCCTTGCAACTAGTTTAGACCTCAACCTTTCCATGTGATTTAATCTAATGATTTGAAAGCTCATTGTTGTGTTACCCCATGCCTTTCTCTCTAGTCCCATTGTTCCCTTCTCATATTGATTACTCTTTCCTGAGCTACTTCAGACCTCATTGAGATATTCACTGATTTAGGTAGTTCCTTCTACTTTCCTACTTTTTTCACTTGCATCCTTGTACAGTCTTCCACTCTGTCTTCTCAAGCTACCATTTAACCTAGAACCTCTTAAATGTAGACCACTTCCTATACTTCAAGCGGTACCACATCTACCCAACTGCTCCTCCCTGGGACATGTGGACCTACTTGCAACCTTTGTGTGTACTCCATGTGTTAACTTACAGGGTGCTAAATCCTCCCACCTCATTGGCATTCCATTCCCACTAAGACAACTTGGGCTCTCTCCACATAGTCTAAATCCTAGTGCTGACTCTCCTCACAACCTCCAATCGTAGAAATTTAGTCACCATATTGGCTCGTCGAGCCCCTAAACAACTCATCTGAGCCCCACCTAAGCCAGCTCTCCTGGATATCCAACCAACTCACCAAGTTTCTCGTTGAGTTGGCCCAACACCTCATACCATCCCTTGCACTAGACCTTTTCTGACCCCTCCTTTTGCATTTTTTCATTTTTCCCTTGTTTTACACATTATATTTCCCTTTACACCATTGTAAAGGTAAAAATATAAAAAAAAATCTTTTTTAGGGGGGCTTTTTTCTGGGGTGCTCATATAGGGTTATTGGGCTTTCCAAGACATTTTTTCTAAATCATTTGTTGTAGAGATCTTCTTCACCTATGGCTAGTGGACGTGTCCATCAAATCCATGTGGAAAGAGAGCCTTCTCATTAGTACCGTGAGATTCATTTTCTCTCACGTTGAGAAACATACCTTGTCTCTTACACTCTTTTATTCATGATTATGTGTGCTTGTCTACTTCTAACTACGACTCTAATCTGGCCACTACTCTCATGTGACTTGTCACCTACTATGAGGTGAGTGGTAAACTGTCCAATGTCTCATAAGTGCACCCTATTATAGTCACACAATATCTTATAAAGTGTCATAGACAGGGGGTTACCATTATTCTTCTGGGGTGGTTTATTGCTTGTAGATGCATTATTGATTGATTCTGATGCCTTTAATTCTTGCACCCTTCTTCTAGTGTACCTTACATGTTTTTCTTCCACTTCCAATTCATACAGGGTGCTCTTTCTAGACTTGAATATTGTAGGATCACGTTACATCTTCCATTACTTCTTATTGGGAGAGATAACTATGCATTTTGGCATGTTTCTAAGGAATGGCATTTTTTCCACGAGGGTCTTAGACACTTCTTGTTTAGGCCAATTCATGCACCCACTGATTCCAACCATCTTGAATAATTTCTAGATACTTGTAGCCATGTTGTTGGTCACTTGATTTTGGCCATCACCAGACCTCTCTACATTCACATGGCATATTTAGATCCTCCCCACCGCATTTGGAGCATCTTTCAGTCCTTGATTGAAGACCCTTCACATACTCCCACCATTTTTGTTGTTGTTCCATTTTTATCCTAATATTCTTCGTGTGATGTTAGTTCCATTAATACATAATAACCTTATTGTACTTCAAATGACAAGGATTTTACACCCATTTTTTATGCCGAGAGTACCACCCAAGACCTCTCTCCTCCTTCTCTCACCCATCTAGAGCGTGTTGACGCATCCCCCACCTCATCACACATTGATAAGTCTCCATCTCATCCTCATACCATCATTGAACTATCCTCCCTTCCACTTCTAGTGTGTGAGGCCCCTTCCACTCCTCTACCTTTAAGTGATGACTTATACTTGTCTAACATCACTCTTATGTTTGTTAAGCCCCCTCGTTGGGATGAGTATCCTCCCAACCTTAGTAATATCATCACAGAGTCCACTTGTGATGTAATACATGTTCCTCATCCCTCTATAGGTGTTTTGGAGGATTCCATCATCTCCTTTATTAGGAGTTCCCCTTCTGGGACTCTTGTCACTTCCATTTTTCAGGATACCTTCATTGATCCTCCCTTTCTTGTGAATCTCTTTTTTGTTGTGGGGGTTTTTGAATTTCCTTTAAATCACTTGGAAATACATTTTGCAAGTATACCCCTTCTTCACTTTGATAGTTATATATAAATGGCATTACCTTTGATTCCTTAGCACTCCATTGCTAGACCTATTTCACACTCCGTGGACCAAACTCAGAGTTCTTCGTGTCATTACCTTCAGTTTCCTTTACAAAGTGGACATACTTCTAGCACTCTATTTTTTACTTCCTAAGGGAAAGCACATATTTTGGTGTGGGTGGCTCTTATTCAGTCCAAAAGTAGAGAACCATGTCATCGAAACTCTTCTAGGAGACTTCTTAAAGTTTCAGAGTTCAAATTTATCTATGGTATTTTCTACGTTACTCTCGTCTACCTCTTTTTCTCTCTTCTTATTCTTTCCAAGAGATTTTATTTTTGTGCATGGGTAGCTTATCTGGATTTTCTATGACCATGACCCATATTTGGCATCTTTCTTATATTAGAGAGTGTGTTTTTCTCTTATGGTGGATTTTTTTCACACTGGGTTTTCCTTCACTGTTTGGGATTCCTTTTTGTGCATGGGTACCTCATCAAGATTTTATGTGAGGACCCATTTCTATTTTCTAAATTTTTACCTCATCATAAATTTCAATGAATGGGGGTTGTTGGTGTGATTAATTTTCCACATCAGTGGGCGAGTCATCTCGCTTAGGTGATATCATAGGTCTGAGTGTCATTTAGGGGTCATTATGATATTCCCTTCTATATAAGTGTGTCAGTGTGTCATTTGTGTCATGTGAGATAATTTCATATTCTAGGAATGTAACTCCCCCTCTCCACTCAAGTTGTCATGATTTCTACACTGGGGGTTACTCAACACCCTCTATATGTACACCTCTTCATATCTATGAGATAGAATGAGAGTTTGTGGATTATAAAGAGGTTTTTTCTGTTTATGTAATCTTTACATGCATATTTAGTTGATGTTTAACCTCCTCAAGATCTCTTCATGCTATCATTATCACATCCATGGATGTTCATGTCATCTATGGTGATCCCCACACTTCGGGTTTTTTCACCCTTTTTTATATAGGAAGGATTTTAATTATGCAAAAAAATAGAATTTTTTTGAAGACAGTGTTATAAGACTCCCCAATACGTGTGTAGTTACATTGAGGTCAACTTAATTCAAAGTCTTTCTAGTGTTTAAATGTAGATTTTACCACAATTGTGTTAGTTAATCCTTTAGATTTATCATTGCTAGAAGAATTATTAAATCAAGACTCAGGTTTTGGTTTCTTAGACTTGAGTTTAACCTTACCATGTTCAAGAGTTTGAAGCTACATTTTTTCATGCCATGGTAAAGGATTTGTCAAATGTATGAAAGGATTGGATCTGGAAGGTTGATGATATGTGTTTAACACAGGATCAAGAAAATAACTCAATAAACTGAGTTTGTGGAAGATATATGGATAACTAATTAATAATCCCTCATCATCTGGTGACGAATTATGAAAAAAATCATCTTTAAATTGTTTAATACTATAGAGATTAGTGATGCAGATCTTACGAGAAATGTTGATGAATAAATTCTCTAGGAACTATAGACACCTAAATTATTCTTATCGAAATTTATTTCTAAAAGCATTGTAATTACCCTAATTCTTACAATTTATATTATAATTAATGATGTAACACGCTGAACAGTTGTTACTTTCTCCTGAGCATTCAAGTGTTGATATATGATTTCTCATGTATTAGGACATGTTCCTTTGGTTTAGGGAAGTCATGCTTGATATGGATTATATCCTTTCTACTCTTAAGATCTTTGACTAAACTAGAATGTGCTTGGACTCTTTTGTTTCTTTCATTCTTGCACTTGAGTTCAATCTGATTTCTGGATGAATTGAGGATTTATCCACCTTTATGACTCAACCTTGGATCCAGTTACATTCATCCAAGGAATGTTTTAATTTTATATAGGATGAAGAAACTTTTATTGAATTTTCGAAGAGTTACAAAGTCTGACTGAGCTTTGAATGATCAAATCCCAGAGGTTAACTCTAGGCTGATCATGGTAAATAGAATCTTGGTTCTAGATATCGTAACATCAGGAAAGACCTGGACCTTAAGCCATAGGTAAGAGGTGTATATGTTTTTATATCTAAAGCTTAAATTATTTGATGCCAAACGGAATCCGATACAGGAAATGTTTTATCATGTTTTGAACTCTAGACACTGATTATTCCTATTTAGGGGAACTAGACTAGAATCAGTAAGGTTAATAGTTTTAACCTAAACTATAACCTAATGATTACCAAGATTTTTTAATTTAACCTAGTCCTAAACTATGAGCTTAATACTCCTAAGGGTTAACTAAACCTAGCACTATGGAAATGAGACTAATCTCATATCCTATGATCTAACCTAAGTCACTAACCTATCTTAACTAATACTAAGAAGGGGGACCTAAGGAGGGTCCCGAGTCATGGGCAGTGGTTTCCATGGAATTTAAGAAGGGATAAGGTTGAAGGACAAAGAATGTTGTCAGGTTTAACGGAGGATAAAAATTTCTAATATATTCTTACGTGGCGGTATCTCTAAGGATGGGAATGTTTTTTTATTTTGTTTTGTTAATCACCAACTTTGGCAGTCTGTGGCAATGGAAAATAGGTAGGAGAATAAAAATAAATGCAATTAATGAGCATTGGGCCTCGAGCACGGATTTTTTGGGAAGGTATGCAAGTGGAATTTTGTTTGGTTGTTTTGTTTTCCATGCATTCCGTTTTTCACTCTGCATGAGCACTGGTTCTTCAAACCAGCCATCTACTCTTCATTGCAATGGAAATTTTGAGAGTTTCTAGTTTACTTATCTGTCGGGGGAAATATATAACGCATGGAGGTAACAATATTTTGTTGTTTAATATTTCATGGAAGAAGAAGAGAAGGTGTGAGCACATTCAGAGGTCTTCTTCGAATTTTTTAGCGACACTATTAGGCATGATAGGCCCCAACTTTTAAAAATATTGCTTTCCTTTAAATGCTTTCATTAGAACAACTTTGTTCAGATGATTTATGTACAGTCGGCTTGGCTGGTAGCAATGTATTGGTTTTCCCTTTTTGTTGATTTGGGAATTCTGGGTTATAAATAGATCCTGATGAAATCTGCTTCCTTAATCTTCTTTCCATGTTGTGAATACAATATGGGCTTTGATTTCTGTTGGAAGTGTTTTATACTTTCTTTGTCTGACTGAGGTATTGAATTTAAAAATTGGCACCATGATAGACTTTTTTCTTGATGATTTCGTGTTTGAAGACACTACTGTAGTAAACTATTGTTTCAAATATGGTTGGTTTATATGATTGTTGCTTAGCCGTATAAAATCTAACTATTACTGGACATCTTCAGGAAAGTAAATAGTTAGATTTGTGGTGAAAATGTTTAGTTCATTCTATAAATCTCGACTGGTTTAGTCACATGAGTTGGAAATAAAGTTGAATTCTAAGCCTGTACCTTTATTTTTAAATGGGTATGAATGTTCCTATGTATACAGAGTTTTGTGAGCATGGAAGTGTTTGATTAAACTGTTGTTTTTATGCAATTTTACATGGATATAGGAAGAGAAAACATACTTGTAGATACATCTTTGTATCTCCTGGCAATTTCGCGGGTTAATCTGGGACCTGCCATAGTGAAAGTGTAGGTAATAAGTGTGGTTGAGTTATGGTTGTGTATACCCTGAGACGACTGCAAAGTCTACTTTTTAAAGCCACATTTTACAATGTCATGAAATTCTACTATATAAGTAAAACAATGACTTCAACTTCGTTAAGTTTATTTAAGTACAGCTAATGCTTTTCCTTTTTGTAGTGGAGATTTGGGTTGAAATGATCCATATACCACAGAATGATTTATTTATTTTGTACAGTTAAAGCATGGATAATTACTATGATATAGGTAATTTGGATTTTGAGGCATTGTTGAATCTGCATTTGGAAACCTATCAGGTTGATTCTGGACATGCATATCTAGTTTAGTATCTTGAAATGATACAATGACTTAACTATGCAATGGTAGAAATAATGTAGTTTTGATCTATTAATAATAAATAGATAATGGAAGATTTTCCTAATTCTTAGACCAAATGGTTCGAGAAAGGAAGAAAATGTAGACTGTTGCTTTATAACAGGATGATGGTATGAGAGTAGATCGTTTTTAACGTTTTATGTAAAGGAAACGTTATTGGCATTTGTTTAAATATATAGTTGTAAGATCGCAATGGTCTCTTGGCAAATTGAAAGGTGATTCTATTTGATCTGAGCTTGAGGTTAAACATACGTATGGCTTTACTTTCCTTCTTTTTCCTGATGGGATTAGAGTATAGGTAGATTTCTTCTTACAAGTTGTACAGTCCTGTACTCAGTTAAAATAGAGATCAGAATTTCTCTGATCCTTCCTCGAGGTAATACAACATAGTTGTGATAGGATTTTGAAATACGAAGGTACTCTGGCTCTCACTCTCTCTGAAATTATGCATTGATCTCTTCTTTATAATTTACTACCCGAACTCTACAGTATGGGTATCAGATGATTAGACTATTAAAATTAGGTGGAAAGACTGGTTAGTGTTGAATCATAACTAGAATTCTCCTTTCCTTATTTTTAGCAGCATTATTACCCTCAATGAGAATTTCAGTTATTATCTACTTGCATAAAAGTAGCAATGTAGTAAATTTTTTGTACACTTATCAATGTTTATGAATTGATATGAAAAGTTAGAGGAAATCCGTTAGTTGAACTTGCAAGAGGCAGTAATCTGTCCTTTGCTTGAATTGTTTATATGCAAATATTTTGGTTGCATACCTTGAAAAGGTTTCATTCCTTTGATTAGAGTGATTATAACAGGATTGATACTGTTCTTGGGTTTTAGATGGCTAGGTACTTATGATTCACATCGTTCCTTCTTATTTTCTTATATAAGATGAATCATCCGAGAAAGATTTAGGTTGAAATAGTAACTATAATATGAGTTATGTTATAAAGTCATATTAGAATGGTAGAAAGAAAATTAGCGTGATTCATGATTATGGATTTGATAAAATTGATTTCATTTAAACAGGTTGTTTAATGAAAACAATTGGTGGAATGTAATTGTTTTAAGAATTAGTGCTTATCATGCTCAGTTCACTGAACTGACCCGTGCTAGCAAATTTTGCAGATGGTCATCATAGGTGGTAAAGGAATGCAGATCTGATATGATGCACAGATTGTTTAATCTAGTTTTTGTGATGAATTCCGACATGATTTCTCGGAATTGTACGATAAGAAGAAAGTTACTCTTTTGCTGGTGATTATTGTATTATAATATGCCGAAGTGCATAAGTTGTAATTGTATAGGCTTGGAAATAAATGAAATGGGGACATATTACTTACGTGGTTGTGTTCTTATTTGTTAAATTGATCTTCTCTTATCTATATGAATGAGAGTGCATTCTTATTATTATATGCAATGGGGTCTAGATAGATTCCCTAAGTAAGCCTTGTAAAATTATGTGGCTGAATACTACATGTTCTGGTTAGTAATTCTTATATATTATGAATATGGCTAAATTGGAAATTAGACCACTACATTTTTAGGGAAGTTGAGGTTGAACTATGCCCTAATATGTAGCTATAACTGGGAGAGTATTCTATTACTCCCTAATAATGTTCTAATTCAAAGCAATGTAATTGATGGCTATAAAACACCATGTCTTAATGGTAATAATTCTGATATATTTCAGTCTTCGAGGTTGATACAAACCCTTACGGGTTTAGTTACCTTCCTTATGGAAAAACTTAGGGTTGTTTCCCTATTATGAGGAAACAAGGTTATTAGGAACCAATTGGCATCTTAACACGATTCTTTGCGAACTGAACCTAATTGCATAAGGTAACTCAAAAGTTTGGGACCCAGGGTTGGGGGAAGGCTACCCAGTTAGGAGGGCCTGTAAACCAATTATAACTCGACTTAAGTAACTTCTTAGAAGTATGTACATCTTTCCAAGGATGTATCTTAGGATTTTGACACATGTCAACTGTAGGGTTGTACCTTCGAGAAGATTAGGATCTTCTCGAGGATACAACAATGCAGGTGACATATGGCAACACCCTTCTGCATTGATCATTAAGATTTACACCGGAAACTTGATCAAGACTTCCCTTCGGGGCTGGTTAACCACAAGAGTGAAGTGTTCTGATGAAAACACCAACTATAAGATACACATGAATAGATTGGTAGTTCACCAAGTCATGGAATGAATAGATCAGCAGAACACCGAGTCATTATAGCTGCATATGGTTATTTGTTATAAGAATGATTGTTATGATCTGTGTGTTCTAAATTATGTATTTAGAACTAGAAAACACTAATAAAAAAAAATTATCTTGTTCTAATGTATTAAAATGATGATGTTACAAGTGATTTATGCTAATTAATTAACATTTCCCTCTATTTTTGTTAATTATATACACTTTGTTGATTAACTAACCTCTACCACTTTTTGGATGCCAATTGACAAAACATCATTACTTATTATCCTCTTTCGAGCAAGTAATTAATGATTATTAGCTAATTATACCTATTTACCCTTGTTTTGATCAATAAACCCTATTATGTGTTAAAACCCATCTTCCAGCCATTCAAAATCACCCCTTTTCCCTCCAAGACATCTCAAAAGGATTCAAGAGATTATCTTAGCCTTGTAATTGACCCTAATCGGTTAGTTAAGGATCCTCACAAGATAATCACTTATTAATTTCAATAATCATGATTAGCGAAACTTAATCTACTTTATCCTTTTTAGTCCCACATGCACCAAGATGCAAGTTTTCCCCAAAGAGAAAACTAGAAAAAAGACAAAGCACTTACCTTCATACTTTACGCCATGTTTTGAATAACATTAATCATATAAGAGTTATGATCTAAGACCCTTACTTCCATTAATGGATTAGTTTGTTTAATCTTTGCATCAATTCTACATGCTTGATTAGTAGAGGAATATCTAATATGGTCTTGTAGCTATTGTTAGAGATATCCTTTCAGCATTGTGAAGTAGCAACAACCCAATTTGACTTGGTAGTTCTCTACATAGTGTTTCACCACATAACAACGTACCATTATGACAAAATTATTTAAAGAGGTAAGGCTTGGTATATGAAAAATACTTGGAGGTGAGAAGAAGTTTACACAACATCATAGAAGATCAAGCCAATTGTGAAGAGCTCATTTTTATCTAGGAAGGACTACCAGAGAAACAAAATAAGACCAAAAGATAATGTTAATAATATAGGTTGGTTGTCTACCTAGTGGGAGCTAGATCTAGGAAGCATGGTACTTTCTAGAAGGCTATCAATCCACATTCAAATACAACTTAATGTAGAGAAATAACATGAAAGAGGAATTTATTTTTATTTTATGATTTAGGTTTTCCACACAAGTAAAATAAGCTACATCATATCTAATAATGAACACAAGACTCAATCTAGAAAGGGCGGTTGGTTTTCAGAGCCTGCAGGTGTAGTAGAGGGTATCTGGGAGATCTAGGTGAAGTTTTAAGGTGGTTTTGAGAATTCATGGATGAGATTATAGACTTGTTGGTCTGGGGAAGAATAATAGTCATAGATACCAATACCGATTAGGTAACCAACACCGGTAATTGGGTATATCTAGTATCATTTGGAAATATGGTCATAATAGGGAAAATTAGGTGCCAAGGTGAAAATAGGGTTGTTTAGGGTTCTCTTTTATTACAAAGAGTGTTGGGAAGGCTTAGTGAGGGTGTTTGGATTTGGGTGAAGGTAAAACAAGGGTGAGGTGGGTGGTTGGAAGGAAAAATATTTTCAAATGGGTAGGTTGTTGAGTATATGGGTGTAGGAGTTATACGAGAGAGAAGAAATATGTAAAATAAAGGATTTAATATGAGAAGCTAATGAAACTTAACAACCAAATTAAAATATTTATCTAGAGATTTAAGGTTGATATACGATGATTGGTGGTAGGTACTTGGAGGAGAAATAAGTCCCGATCAAATGCAACATTGATGAAGGCATAATAATTCCCTGTGTGAATGATTTGGGGCTCTGGTGAAAAAGGTTGATTACTGGTGAGGATTGTCGGTACTTAGGTCCTCTATTGGTCGTCAGAACCATTTTTGAATGCTTGGGTATGAGAGAAAAGAATGTCAAAACTCAAATCCAAGATCGAAGAACCCTAGAAAAGAGGTGGAAATCCTTATTTAAAGGAATTGATGGTAGTTCCTTGACTAGAGCCGATCAAAGAATAATCTACGTTGGTTAGGGAGAAAAGGTCATATTTTTCCAAAAATAGTCTTTTCTCTCCCTTTTGGCATGGGTAAATATTTTTTATGGACTACGACTATGGGTTATCACTAAATGAAGTAGGAAAGAGGTGGGAGAATTGTAGAATAGGTCATAGTTAGGTTAAGGAGAATTCATAGCTAGTTAAGGAAAGAAATGACTTAGTCTCGATAAATAAATGGGTTTACAGTGGGTCCATTGTGAGGTGGAGAGATGAGGTGGAGGGGTGAGGGAATTATTAACTCAATATGAGTAGTTAAAATAATAATAATGTGATGATGTGGTCATGTTAAGGGGATATGTTAATCAAAGGGGGGCTAGAGGGTTATGACTAATTTTTGGGTGTCTACATTTGCCCCTTTTTGTCGTATATCTCATACAAATGAGTGACACTGATAAAAACAAAAAGTGGTTAACCCAGATATGGGTGGAGGTGATCCTCCTCAAACTAGAAACTAATGTAGTAGGATACAGAAATGGTGATGAGTTGTATAAGGTGGTTGGTGATGAAAAATGGGGTTATGTGAAGGTATGGGAAATGGTGACAATGGGGTGAAGGAAATCAAATGTACACAAATGCTTAGAATGAAAAAAATGCACAAGGTTGAAGATCACACAAAATCTAACTTGTCAAAGGGCCATAGTTTATCTAAACAAGGGCGATGTAGTCTAGGTATCCAAGGTATATGATGTGATCTGGGAAATGCAACAAGGATGGGTGTAGGAATAGGTATAGGCATTTTCCAAAACACTAAATGGTTTTTCCTGGTTGAGATAAACGTCATGAAATAAGGCAAGTTAAGGTTGGTAGGCTAAAAAAAATAGGTAGCATTATCACACGGTAGAGTGAGTAAGTGAGTTTGATTGTCATATAGGTGAGGGCAGGGTGGAAAATTTATTTAGGTATAGCCATGGGTAAGGTCTAGGAGGAGGAAAACTTGCCCCAGATTATTTGTAGGGAGTTGGTAAGCTAGATGGGCTAGTAAGGGAGCCTGTAGGGAGGCTGATAAAAGCTTGTCAACTCGAAAAATACAAGCAAGAGAAAAATTTGGGAAAATGAGGAATTTGAGATCATAAGCAATGTGACTGATGTCCGTTTAGGGGTAAACGATACCAGTAGGGGTGACCGATGTCAGTCGCTAAAAATATGATTTAAAATAAATATTATCCCTACAATGGGCTCATTTGTGTATGTGTTGATTTTGAAAGCATATGGTTGAGAGGGAATATTGGCGAGGGAAGCAAAAAATGGTACCAGGAGACTAATTTGGTGTGAGATTAGTGGTTGGAGGAGTGGAGTTTATGACCCCAATTTTCTATTAGTTGATTAGTTGGGTGATTGTGGAGCTTTGTGAGATGGCAAAGGTAGGGGAAGGAGTAGAGGATGTCCCTATTTAGGCTCCAAATATCCCACCATAGAGGTACTAAAAAGAAGAGGTAGGATCACTCTATGTATGGCTTTATGTAATTAAATTGTGTAGAAATGCAAAAACACAATTGGATTTAGAATTTTTAAATGAAATTGGGTGAAATGAGGGAATGGGAGGGTTAAACTAGGTTAATTAAGGGAAAATAAATGTAGGGTCAATTCTCGAGGATTTGGGTGGCTAAATTATATGTTTTGATTAATTTTTTGTGAATTGTGGGTATTGGGGGTTCCGATTGGGGTTGAACCAGTAACCAACGTTGGTCGGGTATTGACCAACATCGGTGGGCTAACCGGCACTGAAAAGTTAAAGGGGACTAACATCGATTCAGTAACCAGTGCCAGGTACTATGTGAAATGACAATAGGTAAGAAAATGCTAAGTTTTAAGTTGTCAAATGGAATTGGAAGTGGGGTAGAGTTGGTAAGAGAAGTCCTAATGTAGGGTTAGGGGAAAATATGATGGATAATATGAGTGGGGGAAGGGTGGGGTAGTTTAGGAATATAGGTGAACAAGGTCAATATGTTAATAGTTCAATAGGTGAATAGGTGTGAGATAAGATAGGTAAGATCATAAAGAGGGGAAAAATAGTGGAATGGGAAAATGATTAACATGTTCAGGTGTTAATTATGCAAGTTGGGTAGCAGTTAATGATGAAGGACCAAATTCTACCTTTGTTAGTATAGATGCAACCTACCATTAAGGAGGAGGAGTGGGAGCACATTTGAGCAATGGGCCTTGACGCGGTTAGGAGGTACATGAAGATTTCCAGAGACCATAGCTTGATGGAATTCCTCATCGATAGATGGGATATGACTATTAACACTTTCTACCTAATGATGGGAGAGATGACCATCATATTAGAGGATGCTTATGGTCATTGGGGAAACATTATATCATGTGTCATATTCATATGCAATAGGTCCTATGGCTATGGTGTTTGGGTTGGCACTGACAAAGTTGACTTATCAAAATGCAAGTATCAGTTATGGGGTGATGTATGCAGCACATCCAGAGACTTGGCTAGCAATATTGGATGATGATATGGGTTATTTGTTTTTCTCTTTTTGATTAGACAGTGGGAGATTTCTGAGGGCTTTGATGGGTGTTTTATAGGATATGGTGTTTGATAGGGTGTGTTTTGCATGGGATTCATCTTATTTGGTGTAGATTTACAGGGATTTGTGGGCCTATATGATTATGCACTGTTATGGTGTATGTTGCTCTTATTTATTACATAGTTAGGCATATGAGCACATTTTTTGCCTCCGTCTGCTTGGGCTACCAAAATAGGGATGGGACGTTGGTATATATAGGGCATGATACAGGCGGTGGCTGTGAGTAGGAGAGAAGTAGTGGTTAGATGGGGTGCCATAAGATATTGCTTACTATCGAAAAGTATTAGACAACCTATCACCATTATAGATTCTATGGAAACCCTATCTTGCATATCTATAGTTTATTGGAATTAAGGAGGAGTTATAGGGTTTATAGCTAATGAGGTGGATCCGTGGGTGGAGATTTGAGGAGAATGAGCTTATACCTATGGATCAAGTCAGGTGGAAGTTTGGTTTGCAATAGGGTGTGCACCAACCTTTCCCACATTACCATAGAGATGATGTGGAGAGGCCATTACCTCTCCTACAACTAGAACCACCATTAGGATTAGAGAATTAGATTACAAATGATATGATAGATGATGTAGGGTGCATAATAAGGTATAGACAGTGGTGGACAACACAATTGTAGGTATCAGCATCAAGGCCAACTCCACCTTATTTAGCCACTGTGATCAATGAGAGGAATAGGTTACAACGGCATGTGATGGAATTACATGACTAGTTCACTAAATTACAAGAACATGTGACCACCTTACAAGCATAGTTAGTGGCAAAATAGGCACAGGTCAAAGATGGGAGGTAGTTTTCAGCATTACAATCCTAGGTTGTTGCATTACAATCATAGGTTACAACTTTACAGACGTAATTGGTAGCGTCATAGATATAGGTATAGGCTAGTGTTGGGGGACAAGTGGTTATCCCTCGTTCACCTCAAAGGGAACATAATGGAGCATATGTAAAGGGATAGGGGACATTATTATATGTATAGGTATATGGACCATTACCAAAAGCATAAGGTCCACAACCTCAAGCATAGAGATAGAAAATGATGCCACCACCATAGGTGATATTGATGGATCGATACCAAGTGGTTTTGATAGAGGAAAAGTATTATGAGGATAGAATTATAGAGAGTGGTATCTCTTTTCTCAGGTATGATACCTACAGAGCTTAGTAGGAAGCCAATGAGAGGTCCAACTCATGGACCCATAGTATGAGTAGTTTTGGGAGCCATTGGTCTCATGGGTAGGCCTAACAGGAGGTTACTAGTTTATAGAGACAAAGGCCGTGTGAGGAGACATGAGAGAGTGGGAGAGGTGTTAGACCCTCTCAGGGATGACATAGATATTGAGATGTTATTTTATTTTGGATTTTGAGTTATATATACTGGCCTATGTGTCAAAGAGGTGAGATGTACATGATTTTTTTTGAGATACTTCTTTATATATGTATATATAATGTATTGACATACAAAATTTCTAGTATATAGATTATGACAGTTATATCTATTGTGTTTGGTTTTATTTTCATTGTATGGTTATTATTGAAATTATTTGTAGGTATGGTTGATGTTTTGGTTTGTTTTGATTTCCAATTTATTGATATTAGGGGAATTTATATGTGTAGGCATGGTTTGGTTTGATTTCCAAGTTATTGTTGTTATGGAAACTAGATATATTATAGGCATGGTTTGGTTTAATTTTCAAGTTATTGATGTTATGGAAAATAGATATATGGGCATGGTTTGGTTTAATTTCCATGTTATTGATGTTATGGAGACTGGATGTATAAGCATTTTAGTAGGGTCAAATAGTGGTAAAACGGTGAAAGAGGGTAGAAAATGGTGGCCAAGATAACCTCTGAAGAAACCATATCTTCGAAGTGCTACCTAAATAACCCTTGCAAAAGGGGCCTCATGCCGATGTATTTCTCTAATAGGATAGGGAAGAATAAGATGATTTTGAGGTAACTTGGGTATGATGGGGTAAGTTATATCATGGTGAGGTAGACGAGGGTAAGGTAGATTTGGTAAGGTTAAATGGGTAAGGTAGATTGTTGTGAAGTAGATGAGGGTAAGGTATATTTGGTAAGGTATTTTTATGGTGAGATTTGATTGAATGTCCAAAGGAATTATGGTGTTAGATGATTGATATAGGTGTAGGTGAGTGAGAAGAACTCAAGATATCATATGTCTAGGGTCTTTTCTTGTTGAAGAATCAATAAGTAGTTAGAGGGGAGCTGAAAAGAATCGAAATGCTCCATAGTTGTCAAGGACCATAACATCCATACTAAAGATATGCTTATAAACATAAACCCCTTGACACATTGCATGATTGATAGGTCTATGGGTGAAATAAGTTGTATGATCATGAAGTTTCACATGAGCACCATGACCCTTGAGTAGATAGGAGAGAATAAAAGAGGGTAAGGTGGAGTGGTTTGTTTAGTGTAACCTTTTTATGGGACAACATTCCCCTTCTAAAAGATACACAAAACCAAAATAGGCAAGTCCATGACCAAAATTTAATATTTTTCTTAATTTTTAATTTTACATTTTATTTTTTTGGATGTATAAACTGATCGATGTGGGAAGTCTATGTTGCGATGAATAGTAATGTCTCCTTGAGGTCTTCGTGAAGTTGATAGATGCGGGAAGCTCGAAGATAATTTTTGTTTCAACAAATATAGATTAGTCTTCTTTTAGGATACACTAAGTACAGTACAGGTTGTTTTCTTTTTATAGTTTTCCTTCGTGGGAGCAGTCTACTTATAGTAGAAATAGAGTGACATAGATGTTCATATGAGGGAATCATCTATTTGCGAGGATTTTGACTCAAAGAGTAGAATTTTTCTATCATTAATTTTTTGCATTATTTTGGAATTGTAGTCATGGACAAGACAATTAAGGATTATAGGCATCTTTTATGAAGGAAAAACCATAACACAATGAAGGTTAGATATGAAAGAGGGGTTTTAAGTAACAAATGACCATAAGATTCCATCCTGAAAAGAATGAAAAGTATCCATGAGAATCATGCCATGGTACTCATATTAAAGATAAGGGTGAATGATGACAGATACTCACATAATTCTATTTGATTTTTTGGTCCTTAAAAGAGGCATGTGGAAGGAGAAGTGTACTCAAGGGATGAACATACAAGATTCATAAACTGATTTCACACTTTATTCAAAATTTGACCAGTAGAAGATGTAAGGCATTAAGGGGCTCAAGTTTGGGGTTACCCTCAAAAGAAGATAAAAGATAATTTCCTGATCTATATGTATGGGTGACAATGTAACATCTGAGCCAATAATGAGAAAAATTTCCTCATTTGCTTTTCTCCACTTTGGTTACATGTTTATTTTCCTTGAGGAAAAGGTTTTCAATCTTGTGTTCACTCATGAATGTATTTATCATAAGCATGATTGATGTATTTTTGGTAAATGGTAAGGTGGTCTAGAGAATTTAAACAATGTTTTTCTAGTTGCTCAAGTTGTGCCAAATGTTGTTCATGAAAATCATCATTAGAGAGGAAGTATTTAAGAGATATGCAAAGAGATGGAATTTGTACTTAAAGAGGTAGGACGACTTTTGTACCGTAGACCAAAGAGAAAGGTGTGGCAGTGCTAGAGGTGTGAATGTTGGTGTGATAAGCCCATAAGGAGAAAGGAATGTGTGTGTGTGAATCCTTACCAGTGTCATCAACCACTTTCATGAGAATTTTGTTGAGATTTTGTTAGTATATATTTCTTTACCATTATATTGTGGGTAATATGGTGAAGAGAAAATGATTTTAATACCAAAGTTGTCACATAGTTTGCGTAGGATTTTGTTTTTGAATTGTTTGTCATTGTCAGTGATGAGGTGATGAGGAACACAAAAGAGAAAAATGATATGGCGGTTGATAAATTCACATGTTTTCCCATATTTAGTAGAAATGATAGGGATGTATTCCACCCATTTAGTTTAATATTCATTCATTGTGATGATCTAAAAATTACGTTGTAAGGAATGAGGGTTAACCTCCCCAAAGAGGTCCAAAGCCCACTATGAAAAGGGTAAAAATTATGTGGTGACTTGTAAGGCAAAACTAGGAGTATGATGAAGGGCAGCATGATACTGACACTTCACACAACATTTGAAATAGTCACAACAATATTGGTTTAGGGTTGGCTAGTAGTAGCTGAATCGAAGGACGCACTTGGAAACAACAAGGTGACTAAAATGTCCTCAAAAAATCCCATCACAAATTTATTTGATGGTGTATAGGATTTTAGAAATGGTGAGGCAAAGTAAGAGGATATTGTCAAAGAAGATATTATATAGAAGACCCCACATGATGACCTAATGAGAGACACTTTTTAGGAAGGCCCATCTTCCATTGCGAGTGAGATCTAGAGGTAGGATTGAAAGGGAGAGGTATTCTGTAAACTTCTTATACCAAATTTCATGTGGGTCAGTATTGGTGTGACCAAAAAAATTAAAGAAAAGAATAATATAAGAAGGTGACTACAATTGTTATATCGTGACAAATATTTTTGAGTCAGAAGGTGAGGCTGATATTTGAGAAGCAAGGAAAGCCATGGTATCCATGAATTTGTTAGTAGATTGCGGAGTAGTTTGAATGAGGTAGTGATGAAACGTGGTCAAAAGTAGGTAGACATGATGTCTATAATTTTTAAGCTTCTTGTTATGAAACTAGTATGAACCATTGATTTGGTTCTGTTATCCAAAATTCACCCCTCAAGGTAATTTTGATAACATGCATCAAATTCTTTAGTCCCAAGCAATTATATTGAGTCCAGAAAAAAAGTCATGTTTCTAGGGTCCCCTCATATTTTTCTAACTCCCCTGTCCAAGTAGAAGAGAGCAAGTTCTGAGAAAATGTAAAAAATTGCAAAAAAAAGCTCGGGCTAGGAAAAATCACGAAAAATGGCTAATTCCTAGTCCAGGCAGTCCTTGGAACTGTTGGGACATCTGGGTGCGAACCGGCCAAAAGGCTGTCAGGCGGTCTGCGCAGCATTTGGGACATCCGGGCTAAAAGGACGTGCGGGACGCAAAAATCTGAACTGGCTGAAAAATGGAAAAAATTGACTAACTGTTGAAACAGGCAGTCCGGGACGCGCGGGACAAAAGTACGTGAACCGGCCAGATCATCTGAAATGATAACTTTCAGTCAGGGACGCGCGGAACAAAAGTAAGTGAACCGGCCGAACCGGGCGAATCGGGAAAATTTGTCCCAAACAGTCTGAAAGCAATTGGGACATCTGGGCCGCAAGTACGTGAACCGGCTGGTTCGGCCAAAATGGGAAATTTCAGCACTGTGCTAAATGGGACAGAGGGACGCGTGGGATGCGAAAAGCCAAAGCGGCTGAAGGAGAAGAAGAAAAGTCAAAATTTGGTCCGGAAACTTCAAACGGCCATAACTTTTGACTCCGAGCTCTGATTTTCACAAAATTGGACTTTCTGGAACGAGCACGATGTCCTCTATGCCACAAAAACTGAATTTATAATTTTTGATGAGGGTAGATATATTTAAATAAGAGAAATATATTTGGCTCTAGTCAGTTAATGCTCATTCCCGTCAAATGACAGAAAACGCCTGCCAGGCCCAAAATAGCTGCCCACACTCAGAAGGCCATAACTTTTGCATTTCTCAACAAAATCGCACAAAATTGGTACTGTTGGAATCATGGTTCCGAGCCTAATGTACAAAAGTCAAGAAATTCTATATTTGATGAAGAATTGATTAAGATTTTTAAGAAAACGTGGCCGGGTTCAGAACAGTGTTTTATTTGGTAGCTGGGAGTGCAATTAAGAGGCATGGTCATCCTTCTTTCTCTGCTGCAGCACATGGGACAGTATGGGGATCCTTTTTCAAGTAATGTACAATCATTTCACTCAATTTAATTCCTCTTACAGGTGGTTGAAGGACAGATTTCAGGATTTCCATTTTCCCTTCTCTTCTCCTTCTCTTTTTTTCTATAAATTGGAGTGTTGGGCTCATTGTAAGGGAGAGAGTTTTTGGGTAGCAAAGCTCTACCAAAATTTATTTGTGAAGCTAGTGTGTTGTAGGCCCTTGTAGTGGACTCCTTGCATGGTGATCCAGGCCCTTATCTTGTAATAGACTGAACTGTGCATACCAGGAAGCAATAAAATACAAGTTTGTGGATGTATCTTCCCCTGCTGTGTTTCCTTGTATTCTTCTTGCCCTTTTATCTTTCCACAAGAATATTGTGTCTATTATTATGTTCTTGCAGGAATTCATTATCATTGTGTGTGCTTGGAATACTGCTGTGAATGCATTTTGCTAGATTATGGAGAACTGTCATCACCTCTTCTAGTGTGCACTTTGCCTTTGTATTTCACACATTTGGAGACTACTCTCACATCCTCCTTTTCTGGTGTATCACCGCTTTAGTGTAGGCTTTCATTTTATGTATTCTCTTTCCCTGGTCCCCTTGGAAATTTAGATTAGAATAGTTATCTTATCCTGCATTAGAGTAGATTGTGGCAGGTAGTTTAGGAGCAAGAACCAGCTTTCTCTGGAGGTCTATCTCAAGTAGCAAGTCCCACAACTTGGAGATAGTACCCATGTTATCCAATCACACTATGAGTTCAAATATATACATAGGGGTGTTGTGATTCGGTGATAATAGGTTCATAACCAACTGAGAGTCACAAAATATGTTAATGGATTTAGCATCTAAGGTAATGGTAGTTTGAAGACCTAATATAAGTGATTTGTACTTGGCTATGTTATTGGTTCAGTTGAAGTATAGTTTAAAGGATAGTGGCATGGGCTCACCATCAAGAGGAATGAGGATGACCCCCACACCTCCCCCATGGTGAAATTTGGATTTGTCTAAGAATAATGTCATTTGATAAATAATATCATCAAGGGAGAGGGGGGTGATAGATTCATCTAGAAAATCAAAGTTTGAGGATTGATTTCCAGGAAGAGGAGAATTTGTGAGTATATCGACATTGGTTTTTCCTTTAACAGAAATTTAATGAATGAGATCCAACTCCAGGTATGCAGAAAGCATAAGCTAACATGCAGTGCATTGGTGTTGGTAAGGTATTGCATAGATGTAATGAATAGGGTCGGTGTTGGTAACAATGAATGTTTTGTGATTAAGAAGGTAGTGGTGAAGTTTGGTGGTGATGAAGACTTGGGCTAAGAAAATATTTTCAACTTGAGTGTACCTAGTTTCATAGTCTAAAAGAGTACAACTTATGTAATAAATTGTTTGTTCCCTGTGCTTGTCATCATGATGAGCGAGCATGGAACCCAAGAAATGGTCAATAGAAGAAATGTAAAGGTAAAAATGTTGATTATATTTTGGTGGAATGAGCATGGGAGGATGAAGAACATATTTCTTCACTACTTCAAATTCTTTGTGACACTCCTCATTCAATGGAAAGAGATGTCCTTTTTAAGGAGATGGTGAAATGGTTGATATCTATCTAAAAGTTGAGAGATGAAGCAATGAATGGATTGTAATTTTCTTGGAAAGCTAAGATGATGCCAAAGGTTAGTAGGTGGTGGCATGGAAATAATAGCCTTGATCTTAGTAGGATCAACTTCGATACCCCGTAAAGAGATGATAAAACTAGGGAGCTTACCTGAGAGAACTAAAAATAATCACTTCTTTGGTCAAAGGTGAACAAAATATTAGATAAGGTGGTCAAATTCAATTTTGAGGATGGCTAGGAGTTTAGCACAACATTTGGACTTACCAAGAAGATCATCAACATATTCTTCTAAAATTTCATGCATCATGTCATTAAAGGTGTGAGTCATAGTGTGCTTATAGGTAGGACAAGTGTTTTTCAGTTTGAAGGGTATGGTATGATAGCAGAAGGTCCCCCAAGGGCTTATGATGGAAATTTTGTGTCAATATTATAAAGTGACTAATATTTGATTATATCCCAAAATCCCATCCATAAGAGATAGCATATAATGTCTAGATATAACATCAACTACTTTTTCAATGCATAGTAGAGGAAACTCATCTTTTGGAAAAGAAAGGTTAAGGTCACGAAATTGTGCAGATACAAAATACCCCAATCACTTTCATGAAAATAACAACATTGGAGATCCATTGTGGGTAGTCAATAGATAAGATGAATGAAATAGAGATAATGCACTAAATTTCTTCTTTCACAAGAAGAGCAATGCGAGGATGCATTCTATGTAGCTTCTGTTTCACTAGTTTGGCATCAAGAATAGTTATGATATTGTGAAGCATGATATTAGCGTTAATATGTGGCATATCGTTGTAGGACCAAGAAAATTATTTACTATGGTCACAAAGAAAAGAAGTGAAAGATTATTGTTCTACAAAGTCTAAAGATTGGCCTATATTTAGAATTCTTGGATCTCCCTAAGTGTGAATGTTGATTTATATGGTAGATTCATTCAACATGGTTTTTGTATTAGAGGGTAATGACCTTTTAATATAAGAGTGCTCTGCACCTAAATAGGTAAAAATAGAATCATCATCTTGACATTAAACAACATTTATAAAAAGTGTTTCATCATCCAACATGTCGGGATAAAGAAGAGGAAGGGAAGAGGGAACATTACCATCACATTGATAGGTCAGAGGTCTCAAGGATATGGTGTTCACAAAAAAAAAAGTTAGGTGGAATGGATTCAGGATCTATAGACTGGGTGGGAAAAGGTGGCATGATAGGTGAAAAAGGTGGGAAGGATTTGTTTCTTCAATGAAGGTGATGCAGGCATTATTATGAGGAGGATGCGAAGGAAAACCAATACCACGATGGTGTTTTTTTTGTTAGCGGTGCATGGTATGAAAGTTTGACAATCTTGTTCGTAATAACCAAATACAAAGCGTTTCTAAGAGAAATAATGAAGAAAAGCGAGTGTGAAGTTGCATTTGGTGAGGTAGGAGAAGTCAGATGAAAATTGTTTGATTTATAATGGAGGTGTAATAGAATAAGAGGCCATGTCAATCCCCCCATAGGTTAAGTTGGTATGAAGGTGGGAAGGACCATATGGTATGACCTCTCTTATACAATGGTTGTAACATGGGTGTTAGTGTAGCTTTCCATACTATTGAGGAGTAAGCCATGTGTCAATGCTAAGGTGGTGGTATTCTCCAAGTGAAATGTGTTGAGAAATACCTACCAAAGGGTCTTTTGTTAGTACTTGGGTAGAAAATATTGATGAGATATTTGAATCCTGAGAAGAAGGGGTATCATTAGAAGGTGAAATATGAGTGTTGGTAGGTTGGATAAATAAAGGAAGGTGAAGCACTGGAAGAAGTAAATGCAATAGATGTGGTCAATGTGGTAGGTACCTTAATTGGAATTAAGACATTGTTTGGCCGGTAAAGCATATTGCAGGTTTTGAAGGGAGAAGGATCTTCCTAAATGGTGTAGGTTTCCCCTTCATATTAAAATTTGAGGAAACGGTGAAGGGTGGAAGTTACACAAGCCATAATGTGAATCCAAGGATGACATAGAAACATGTTGTACTGGAACTCTCCTTTGAGAACGTAAAAGAGTTTGGGAATAGTTCCGAGACCCAAATAGATGTGGAGGACAATGGTTTTGAGGGTAGTGGTCATGGCATTGTTAAATGATCAAAGCATGATAGAATTTCTGGACATGTAATTATTGGGTATGCCCATTTTTTATATTCATGAGAGGAGATGATGTTGATGTTATTTCCCCTATCAATCATAATTCATTTAATAAAAATATCATTGATGTACGAGGATATAAAAAAGAGTAGTATCTGGATCATATGGGTGTGAAGGGGAAATCTCTAATTTTTTCGAAATTAATGGAAGCAATATGATGAAGAGAAATGAGGGAAATGATAGGTGAATTTTCACTGGGTGACACCTTGATAGATTGTAGGACCTCAATAAAGGTGTGATGATGAGAATCAAAGCTCTAGCTTAAATCGAATAAGGATCTATTCAACAAGGATTGGTTAAGTTGTTTAATCATTTAACGGTGGGTAACCCTAGAAGAAGTAGAGGATGTCATCCCAAGGATGGCTATCTTGGGGAGAGGTGTAGGTTAAATCATAGGCTAAGGTGAACTAGATGGGTTATCAGCCTATTCCTTTCCTTTATCATTCATGTGGTGTGAATTAGTGGTTATACGTACCATGTTAATTTCAAATATTGGAAGAGGAAAAGAAGGTTTTGTGGTGATACATGAAGAAAGAATGGAATCCTCCTCCAACAGGTCACGTTGTTTGAAGAGACCATCAGAATCAAAAATATGAAGGAGAATGTTTGTAAAATCCTTATAACTCTTGAGATAATTCCCTGGTGAGCGATGATAAGCATAAATCTGTATGTCATCAAACCCTAGTTTTTTAGATTTGAGATGTTTGTAAGGATTGATAGGTGAAAAATATATGGCCGATGTCTTTAAAAACTGAATGATTATGTTGACATAATATCCCACCAAAGGATTACATTAAGAAGTAAAGGTCATATTGGGAAAATATGTAGGTGTCCTTCGTGAGGAGGGAGAGGTGAGTGGTCATGCTCCTGCAACTACATTTTTGGTAGGTAGTGAAGGTTGGGGTTTATGCTACGCCTTCTTGGGTAAAGGTAGAGGAACATTATGATAAGATGAAGGAGGCTTAGAAGGTTTAGATATCAGAGTAAGCCAAGGTGAAAGTGGGCATGTTAGTAAGAGTGAGGTTGAGGGTAATTAACAAGGTGTAGGTAAAAGAGAAGGTGAAGGTGGGGATGTAGGTTGTCACACTTTAATTTTCCTTGGTGAAGAGGTAGGTTAACCAAGTTTGAAGGATGTGGACCTAAAATCAAGGGTAGAGGTGAAGGTGAGTGAGAAGGTATGGGAGATACCAGGGTATGAGCCCTAAAAGGTTGGATCTTCCTTTTATGTGATAGAATAGATTTTGTGATGGGTGGGGACGAAGTGGACAAATCTTGCTTCACAAGGGGATGTGTTATTATTTGTATCGGTAAGATGCCCCAAGTGGTGTTAGGTTTTGGTATAGATAAATTCCTAAGTGAAAGAGGTGTTGATGAAGAAGGGCTAGAACCACATGCTCAGGTGAAATAGAATTATTTTCTTTGAATACCTTGAGGTAAATGTTTAAGGTATTTGGGGATAACATCTACATTTTGGTAGAAAATGGTAGTCTAATGTGCCTCAGAGGGTAGATTAATCAACATAATCCATGTTACTAATCAAACAAGAGAATGGTTTAGGTTTAGATGAAGAGGGTGATGCAATATTGCTAATCCCCATGATGAGTTCTAAGGTTTGTGAAACAATGAAGGTTTTTCCCATAGATTTGGTAGGTAAAAGTGACTTAACAAGAGTGACGGGGTTTGTGAGGTACATTGGTGAGGTATCACAAATAGAGCGGGTAGGTAAGATGGACTCCTCTATGGGTAGAGGAGGAGGCAAGATGGGTGAATTAGAGAAGGTTGGCTCCTTCATGGGTTAAGGAGAAGGAAAGATGGGTGAACTAGACAAGGTTAACTCTTCTATAGGTTAAGGAGTAAGCAAGGCAGATGATGAAGGCTCTTCTTTACGTATAGAAGCTGATCATGATGGTTCCCATATGGCTAAAGGAAGAGGTGAGTTGGGTTTCTTTATGGGTAAAGGAACTTATAAGGAGGGCTCCTTTATGAATAGGGGATTCCTCATGAGAATTTACTCAATAGATGGTAGAGGAGGATTCTTAATAGGATTAGACGTTGTATTGAAGATTGCATGAACCACAAATACATTGGTTTCTTGTTTAGATGTCTCACCAACATTATTTGATGAGGGGGTATTTTTAGGAAAAGGTTTTCTAAAGACGTATAAGTTTTAATTAGTGAGAACATTAGGGTTATTGAGGACAAGATCACCATTGTCTAACATTCTTTGGATAATGTTTTTGAAAGTTTTTCAATTTCCATCACTATGACCTCTCATATGGTGGTAATTACAAAAATCATTCTCTTTCTACCAATTTGGTGTGGGGTGAGATGGGTCAAAACCAATTTTTGATTTGATATGAGGAAGATAAATAGCTACAACCTTCAACAACTTGTCCAATACAGAAGAATAGGGTTCCTTGATGGGAGTGTAACTCCTATGTTCATATTTTTATAGAAAATTTTGAACAGGTGAGAGATTGGTAGGAGGTTTGGGTTGATTAGATGGATGAGAAGGACCAAATTTCTGAACCACCACATTGGAAGATGTAGACACCTATAGTTTGATCAATAAACTACTATTTCTAATGGTGCACTAATGCTTCTTCCTTTTGCAAATTGACGGCACACCACTAGTTAGGCCTATCTAGCTCCCTTCCTATGACACCCTTTTGGTCATTTTTCCTCTTATAAACCATTTAAACAGGCAGTTATAGCCTCGTTCTAACTACATTAGCTTCTTATTCTCTTCTAGATTTCTTTTATTAGCTCCTCTGAATATCAATCCACTTTGTTAGATCGATTAAGCCCTTCAAAATCCTTCTAGAACCCTAATTACTCTCTAAGAGAGATTAATTAGTCTAACCTAGGTTAATTACCCTATAACATAGTCAAATCACACTTTGACTT
The DNA here is from genome assembly GCA_019776745.2 of Taxus chinensis. Taxonomy (NCBI): domain Eukaryota; kingdom Viridiplantae; phylum Streptophyta; class Pinopsida; order Cupressales; family Taxaceae; genus Taxus; species Taxus chinensis. The sequence continues at coordinate 93,313,882 of CM034149.1, read as the reverse complement.
GCTAAAGTGCATTTCGGACTTTAGCCTTTGTACCAAATGCACCCAAATCTCCCTTTTCTTCCAAACCAAAACTATAAATAGGGCTATACCCACTCCCTAATTTCAAAATAATTCTCACTTCTTCCTAGCACAAATCATAGCAATTTATTTAGGCTTTAGTTTGTATTTCATCTTCTTTCAATTGAGCTAAAAGTATTTAATTTTGTATTTCATAGAATTAACATAGAGTAAAAGGGAAGATCCATTGGCCTTGAAGTCATTAATGGGGAGATCTCTTTCTCTTAACACATAATCTGAATGCTTAGCTCCTCTTATGTTCATTATTTCAAGCTTTCAAAGAATAGAGATTAACATCATTTTCTTAGTTTTCATGTTTATTTCAAATTAATGTATGCAAAGAAAGAAACCTTGCTTATTTCTTATCACATGGTCCATTGATCAGATTGTTAAAAGCCTTTGGGGCTTATTTAGTGATTCTTACCCCAAATCTATGGCTTTTACAACTTTTCATTGAACACATTTGGCATGCCCAGTGGGACACTTATGTCCACCCTTCATTAATGGAGGTCTTTTATGTTTTTCAAAGCTCATTTTTGAAGTTTTTTGTTTAAATCACTTGTTATTTCCTCTTTTTTATTTCTAAACCTAGGTAAATGATATTCATTTGTATACATTTTATGGGTTTGATATTAAAATAGGATGCTTTGACTAACAACTAACCTGTTTGCTATTAAAATTTTGAAAATCCATGTTTTTTGTAGGTTTTTCACAGGGTGCATGTAGGTGTCCAACAAGGGGTGCATACACATTGCAACCCCAATGTACCCATCATATCAGGCACGTATCTTTCAGAAGTTCCTCATCATTTGCAAACTAAACCATTACAAGGACGTGTATGCGTCTCCGTCATCTAGAGCATGTATCTGTCTCTCTGGCCACATAGGTGTAAATGGTCTGACTATACAAAATATCAGAAATAACCCATATAAGGACGCACATGTGTCTCCATCATCTAGGGCACATATCCATATCTCTAGCCACCTAGGTGTAAAAGGTTTGACTATGTAAAAATTTTACAGTTCTATTTGGGCTTAGGAGCGTACACATCGTAACCTAAGCATCCATGTCAATATAGGTGTGTCTCTGTCATATTGTGAGCATATGTGTTTACTTCGTTGGGTTTTATTAATTTTTGGCTACATGTGTACTCATCAGGTGGGGCATGTATCCACCTGTTGGGGAGCACTGGTGTCAGTATATGCACACAAGTTTCTGTGTTAAAAAATTGAAATTTTTTTAGTCTGTAAAAAACTTTTCTTCTAATCCATCACTGTAGGTTTTTAGGACTAATAAATGGAAAAATGGGGTACTTTCTTAAATGTTTCAACTTGCATAGATTAAAAGTGTTTTGTTTTTTAATTAGAAGTAGCTTTTATAGAAGTGTGTATGCTCTCTCCTCACATCTGCCAAGGTTATCTTGGAGATCAAAAAAACCAATACAAAACTCATATAAATTTTTCAAAAAACACTTGTTTTATAAAGGTTGAAAATAAAACTTTCATGTGATTTCAGTGGAATTTTTCACGTTGTTTATGCTCTTCCTTTGTGCCTTTTGGTGATCTTAATAATCAAAGCAAAAGTGAAAAAATTCTTTCTTAAACATCAACCTATGAATTGAAAAATTACTAAAACTTGTTGTCTATAGGACCTATCGCTTGTCGAAGAAATGCATCAAAAACAAAACACAAACCTTCTAATACACATGTTCTTACAAGTTTCCAAATGGTGTGCTACTTGAAACCACATTAAGCTAAGCAAAGATTAAAAACACACCATATTCAAAACATTGTATTGTAGGTTTTGGAACATAACCCCTTTGGCATAACACCTTAAGCTATAGCAATGGGGATGGTACCAGGAACCCTAAAGTAGTCCACCATTGTGTAACCTCGTGGATGAAATAGGAAGCACTCCACTTACCCACTTGACTAGTATGCCTTGCGAGTAAGATTTGTAAGTTGTTTGTATCATGACCTTAGTAAACTTACATGATAGATGCATTCATTACCCACTGTACTTGAAAGGGGAAAAAGATGAGATACCTCCAAATTAGTCATTGCAAATTTTTGGTTTAATCGTGCCTCGCTCTTAGACAACCTTGTAACACCTAGTTGAGATAACTTGTTAAGGAAGCCATTTTGTCAAGGATCTCACTCTACTAATCCTTTTTGCGTCAAGCCATCACAAAGTGACGGATCATCTGGAATCTAAACCTTATTTTTTGAAATAAGGAAAAGAACCCTTATGAGTTCAAACTGAGTTTCTTTTCATCATGGAACTAAGCTAACATCCCACTTTCTCTTAGTTTTATTCTTGTCTTTAGATGATGAAAATCTATACCTAAGTGTTGCTTAGCTTGTGTCCATCTTTTGATCATTACCCTTACATTCTCACCACCCACTATTTGGGGTGAGAAAGGTGCATACATCGTGAATTTTTATCAGAGATAGTACTCATCACTTTTTTGTACATTTGTGCCCATCCATGTTTATGGCTGGGTTGTTAAATGTCTAAAGTGCATGGATATGCTTTTCGTATCTTTGATAAAAGTCCTTCCATCTTGATTTCAATATCATCTTCACCGATGTGTATTTGGTTCATCTTTTGTCTCTTATTGAGTTAATAGTCTTGTCCGCATCTTAGATGTACAATCTCAGTACTTACATCATATTATCATTTTGTGAGGAAATAGTATAAGTCCCCTTATTGCGCGGTTACGTTGCTCACATGATTAAAAAATGCTTGTTATACTTACTACTCAGTTTCACTCTTGACGTCATCTTAGTCTTCTTGAAGAGTGTTGATAATGCCTTACATATATTGTAATAAAGTTACCATGGTACTAACACCTTAATTTCTTGGTTAATGTATCACGGTGATGTTATTACGCTATATCTATTTACAAATTCCATTTTTTAGAAGGTTTGGATTTCATTAACATTCAAACTATTTTTATGTATACCTTTTTGAGGGACGGAAACAACATCACGTTAGTGCTTAGACCTTGTTGGGGTTCTAACTTGACTTACATATTGGTACATCTTTGTCGTTATCTTAGGGTAGAGGCTTGGAAATAAAAATTGAGTGAATCATAACATTAGATGTGCATATGAGTGTTTCTTGATAAAAAACAGTTGCATAAAACTACATCTACGATACACTGTGGTATAATTCTAATATCCCCTTAAACAACTTGCAGAAAACCATACACTTAAGGGTTACACTAGCTACATAAAGACATCCACTAGTGATGCCTAAAAACATAAAAATGGTAGCCAAATCAAATGAGTAGCATATGGGAGAAAACCCTTTCGACACCTTCCCATTTAGTGGTCATAATTTAGGACCACTCTTCTCTCAAGTCAAAGATATAGAAATGTTAATCGATCATAGTGGAGAAGAGTCAGAATCTTCAGGAGAACAACAAAGGCTAGACCTAAATAAATTTGATGAGCTCTTATATTATAAAAAAGATGAAGTACTTGCAAGAGTCTTGGAATTAGGATCTAAAATTTTGCATGAGAAAAAATAAGAAACATAGGTCGTTGACCCTCATTTAGGAGAGCAAAGATTCATCTTAGACATAGATAATCCTTTTAATGTGGGGTATGCTTCCACTTCTGGGCAACATAAGGCCAATTTCAAAGGTGAAACATCACGTAAATCTCACTTTAAGGCTTCCCATAAAGTGAAAAATGAGTGGAAGGCATCCCCTCCTCTGAAATTCGATGAATAAGAGGATCCCATAGTTGAGGAGGAGCTCCTCCAAAAATAGATCTTGAAGTTGAGTTAGAAATTAACAAACCTAGGCTCTTAAAAAAGAAACATAGGTAAAGACAAAGACAAAAACAAACTTAACGAGTTTCAATCTGATCCGCATACAGACTATACCTTTAAAGCCACTCAAGCTCAAAGGTCAATATCACCTACTAAATATCAACTCATTCATGATGAATTGAAATCTATGAAAGATAGGCTCATGACATTACAACAGGGAAATATAGGCCAAAATAGAAAATATTTGTATGAAGAACTATGTCCTTACCCCTTCAATAAGGACCAGCTATAACAGCCTTTCCTGAAACATTTCATTGTTCTCAATTTTCATAAGTATACGTGCAAAAGTGATCCTCACAATCATATGAAAGACTTTTACATCGCTTGTCAAGAGGTCGCGTATAGCGATAATTTCCTGATACGACATTTTCCTCGCAGCCTAGGAGTCATGGGGTTGGAATGGTTTTATAGCATACCTAAGGGCTCCATTACAACATGGCCCATGCTAGTAGAGAAATTTGTAAGGCATTACTCCTATAATATGGAGAGTGACATCACGATGAATGATATATGCAACACAAAAAAAAACCCAATGAGACATTTGAAGGATTTTTACAATGATGGTGTGGGTTAGCTAGTCACTTTCCTTGTACCTTACCCAAAAAATAATTAGTTAGTATATTCATTCCTAACTTGAATCCATAAATAGCCTTTCACTTACAAATACATTGTGGCTCAAACTTTGAAGAAGTCGTAGAGAAAGGTAGTCAAATTGAGAAAGTGCTCATTACCAAGGGCATGCTTAAACCTATTATTAAAAAAACACACGAAGTCAAATCCATAGACAAACCTAAATTTTCCAATAAGAATAAACATGTTGTTGGTGATGGCATTACATAATCCAAGAGAGTCCAAGCCATACAGATAGGCCCACTCTTAAAACTTTCACAAGGGCCTCATTCCCAAGCACCTATAAAACATACATTCACATCTTTGATAGAATCCTTATCTATCATCTTAAAACAATGAGATGGCATAAATATGGTAGAATATACAACTGTAACAATGCCCTACCTAGAAGACGTTCCAAAACTGGTTTGGTTCAAAGACAATGAATATTGCGACTTCCACCATGTCAAATGACACAAAATGGATAGATGTTTGAGATTACGCCATTATATCCAAGACCTCATACAGGAAGGGAAGATTGTTATAGAGTCTCCCCTGGAGATTGGTAAAAGTTTGAATGAAAAAATGAGTATTTACAAGGAACCTTTTCTTGACCATGCAGATAAAAAGAGAAAGAAAATAGATCAAGGGAAAACCTCCGACGACTATAGGACTGCTGCCTATGTGAACCCTACAAATGATAGTCCTTATTATTCCCTCATTGGATGTGTTAACTCACATAATGAATAGATTAACACCATTTAGATCTTAGAAAAGAGTTGTGCAGTCAAGACAAGACATGCCTGCATAATCATATCAGATCCTATACCTACCCCTGAGGAAAGTCAGTATAATTTAATAGAGAAACTAGAAAAAATGTTTTCTAAGATATCTATCCTCGATCTCCTAAAGATCTCTAATGCCCATAAAAAAATGCTATTCAAGACTTTGCAAAATTTAGGGGTTTTTATAGAAATAGACCCCATGAACCTTCAAGCCCTGATTGCACACTTAGACACCAACGATCATATTACGTTTGATCATACTACAATCCCGCATAATAACCCAGAGCATAACTTGCCATTATATATCAAAGTGGTGGTTACCCATCACAAGATCAACAGAGTACTTGTAGATGGGGGATCTGGTTTGAATATTTGCACCTTGAAGCTGGTGAAGTAGCTAGACCATTTAGAAACAAATTTGGGTGCTAAAATGATCACAATCACAACATATGACAATGAAGAAAGAGAGTCAGTAGGGACTATAGTGGTCCCCATAGAGGTAGGACCAACATGTCACAACTCAACATTACATGTCCTTGACTTGGACCTTATGTACAACATGCTCTTAGGACGCCCATAGATCCATGTCATGCAAGCTATTCCATCAAATTTTCATTAATGCATTAATTTATGTTATGAAGGGCAGGTGGTTACCATATTGGGTGACCCAGAACCTTGCAAACATTGTAGGTATTTGCACAATTTTTCTCATACATCTTATGAATGTCCTTCTATGGATGTTGTTGTCTCTTTACAAATGAAAGACATGAAGAACGGAGTGGATTCATAATCCCTCATGCCTCTCAATCAATGTTTTCCCTCGTTGGTCAATCCATTTGCTTCATGGGAGGCCACATCAATAAAATATGGCCCAAGTAGGCCATTCACTCTTGAGTATTCTCTATTGATATTTGACTTATCAGTATCCCCAAGGACATGAGGTAAACCTTTTTTTTCAGTTCAAGAGCACCCGCAAGAAAATGTCCTAAACCTTTGCTGAAATTTGTCCATAGTGGCCTCCTATATGAGGAAAAAATGTTAGAAGACCATACCAGCAGAGTACTAGAAGGCACCATGGCTTCATGCAATCAAGCACCTCAGTAATTCAAAGGTCCTCACATGATGTTTTTCATGGGCTATAACAGGTTTGGATCTGGCATTAATGCACAAGGCCAGTTGGAGCCTATCCCTATCCCTCATTTCAAAACTGATAAACATGGCCTTGGAATAAGGCCCCATAATTCTCTACATTCTGAAAACAATGCCACTTCTTCTGAAAGTGAGGATGTTTCACCTTATTCTGATAGTGATGTAGATTCCCAATGTAGCCTTTACGAAGATCTTTCCTCCACGAGCCTATTCCGAAATTCATCGGTCCTTACCTTATCCAAATTCATACCCATAGATAAGTATCCAATAGCCCTTATATATCTTGAGCTTATAGATTGGGATCAATAACTTCATGTTCCATTGGATTTATTTGAAAATGATGAGGCATTCATAGATTTCATGGGACTAAGGGACTTTATTCCAGCTGGAGACCACAAGAAAGGATTTAAGACTTAAATAGACACTTGTGCCTATTTTAGGGAAGAAGCAGAGATGTGTGGACAATTGAATAAGAAGGTTATAACTAAAAGCATACCTATTTCTACAAAACCAAGCAAGAAGTCTCAACAGATATCCCATAGTGAAAAACTCTTTGATGAGCTCATAGAAAAACAAAATTAAGAGTCTAAAGATGAAGTGATTTATCCATTTAAAGATGATCATCAACTACCACAGGAGGTTGATCTTATTCTTCCCCCTGATCCTACATGGATGGAAGATATTTCTAAAATTATTATTGAGGAAACAATCAACGTCAACATTGTCTTAGAGGAGCAACCCAGAATAGTCAAGTTGGGAGCTTCACTCTCAGCTCAAGAACAAAAGAAATTTTTAGAGCTTTTAAATGAATACGTGGACATGTTTGCATGGACATATGTAGATATGTCTGGTTTAGACCTTGAGCTAGTTGTGCATAACCTTGTTGTGCACCCAGAGGGAAAACCAATCAAACAAAAGTTAAGAAAAATGCATCCTAAAGTGGCGCTCTTGTTCAAAAAAGAATTGGAAAAGTTGTTAGCTATTGATTTCATAAAACCTATTGACTATTCAGAATGGATCTCTAACATAGTCCTTGTACAGAAAAAACCTATTCGAATAAGGATCTACATGGATTTCCATGACATCAACAAAGCATGTCCAAAAGATGATTTTCCCCTACCTAACATTGACATGATAGTCGATTCAACTGCTGGCTATAAAATGTTGTCCTTGATGGATGGTTTTTAAGGTTATAACCAGATACAAATTGTGGAGGAAGATCAACATAACAAAACATTCATCACCCCTTCAGGAATGTTCTACTAAAAATTCATGCCCTTCGGGCTTAAAAATGTTGGGGCTACTTATCAGTGGGACATGATAGTTATTTTCCATGATATGATAAGTGACATCATGGAGGATTATGTTGATGATATCTTAGCAAAATCCAAAAGTAGAAAAGAACACCCTGACGTATTGAGGCGTATCTTTTAGCATCTAAGGCATTATATGGTTTGTTTGAACCCTAAGAAATGTGTCTTCGGTGTCTTATCAGGAAAACTCCTAGGGTTCATTGTCTCACAAAGATGGATTGAAGTGGATCCTACAAAGGTTAGGACTATCACAGAAATGCCACCATGTACCACTCTCAAGAAGCTAAGGAGAATACAAGGAAATATTCAAGAAATCTATCGCTTTATCTCACAACTTGTAGATAAGTGCCACCCCTTTACTCATTTTCTCAACAAAGATGTCACATTCAATTGGGGACCTGATTGTAAAAAATCCTGTGCGCTAATCAAACAGTACTTGTCCAACCCACCTGTACAAATGCCACCTACCCCTGGTCAACCTCTCCTCTTATACATTTCAGCTACCCAGTTTTCCATTGGTGCATTACTTGCCCAATATGACTTAGCCCATAAAGAGAGAGTAGTTTACTATCTTAGCCACACCTTGATTGCATACGAGCTGAATTATCCCTAAATAGAAAAGGCCTACTTGGCAGTTGTCTTCACATTTCAAAATCTTTACCATTATCTCCTGGATAATAAGACCAAGCTCATATCCAAAGTCGACCCTCTCAAGTACCTTTTATCTAAACCCACCCTCATAGGCCAAATGGTTAATTGGATCATTCTCTTGAGTGATTTTGACATTGAGTTTGTAAATCAGAAGTCTTTAAAAGGACAGGTACTGGCTGATAAGTTGGCAGAAGCACCTCTCACAAGAATGGAACCTTTATGCTCAGATTTACCAGATACATCTATGATGTATATTGAAGAGTCTGTAGAATGGTAGGTTCATTTTGATGGATCTTTTACCTTTTATGGATATGGAGAAGGAGTGGTCCTCATCACTCCAAACTGTGATGTCATACCATGAGCATTCTGGTTGAGATTCCCATGTACAAATAACATTGCGGAGTATGAAGAACTCATCACCGGTCTGTGGCTAGCTATTACATGGAATATCAGACAACTGTGATTCATTAGGGACTCTCAACTTATCATAAAATAGGTTAATGATGAGTATAAGGTTAAATATGAGAAACTTATTCGATATAAGAAGATGGTACAAAATTTGAAGGAATATTTCACACAAGTCATATTTGAACAAAAACCAAGGTCACATAATAGATTTTTGGATGCTATGGCTACTATTGGGTCTCTCTTACACATAGCACCTGAAGAAAGAAATATTCCTTTCTTCATGGAACATCTACAGGTACCTACATATCATATGCCAAAGTCATGTTTGGCATGTGAAGTTGTTGGCCCTTTATCCCCTTGGTACTACCCTATATTCCAATACCTACAAGATGGCACCATTCCCCCTAACATCACCCATTCTGAAAATAAATCCCTTATTGGCCGCATAGCCCATTATACCCTCATAGGAGGTACCCTTTATCATCTTGGCTATGATGAGAATCTTCTTCGTTGTTTGGATGTCACTGATTCTATCCACATAATTAAGGAAGTACATAGTGGTATTTGTGGAGCACATACTAGTGCATCGACTTAGCTAAAAATATATTGAGAGTAGGCTATTATTGGCCTACCATGGAATCTGATTGTTGTAACTTCGTAAAGAAGTGTGAACTATGCCAGAAATATGGAAATTTAATACATGCATTGGTGCAAGCTTTACAACCTATTACAACACATTTTCCATTCTCTAAATGGGGCCTGGATCTCATAGGGAAGCTCCATCCTTCTTCATCATATGGTCATACTCATATCATCACTGCCACCAAATACTTTACCAAATGGGTAGAGGTTGTCCCTCTTACCTATGTCACCGGTGTGTAGATGTCAAAATTTATCATGACCGTCTCATATGCTGTTACGGGATCCCCTTGGCCGTTGTCACTGATAATGATAAATCATTCAAAAATAAAACGGTTAAAACATTACGTCAACACTTCCATATCCAACTTAAGTGGTCTACCCCTTATTACCCTCAAGGTAATGAACAGGTGGAAGCCACTAATAAAACCCTTGTGTGGATTATGGAGAAAATGGTCAGTAAAACCGGTTGTAATTGGCATCTGTAAATACATCCCGCCCTATGGGCCTATCGTACCTCCATCTACACTCCTACTAGTGTGACTCCTTATTCACTTGTTTATGGCACTGAAGCCATCATACCGTTGGAAGTGGAACTTCTCTCCCCAAGAATATCTCATAGGACTATATTGATAAAGATGAAAATTACAGAGTTGCTCACCTAGCAGAGTTAGAACTATTATATGAAAGGCGTATAAGAGTGCTCAATCACCTAAAATTTTATCAGAATAGAGTGTCTAGAGGATATAATAAATGCATCATTCATCAAGAATTTGATGTAGGATATCTAGTTCTCAAACAAAATTAGAAGAACACTATTAAAGATAGAGAAAAGAAAGGAAAGTTATAGGCTACTTGGTTACGTCCTTATGTTGTAATTGCAAAATATGGATCAGGGGCCTACAAACTTGCATATTCAGATGGTGAAGAGCTTTCGCAACCTATGAACACCATGTAGTTAAAGTGGTTCCACACTTAGGCATGACGAGAATATCAAATAAAAATAAAAATTAGAAAACAAAGAAAAAAAAAGCAAAAAAAATGGAAAAATGAGAAAATAATAAAGAAAAAATAGGTCGTCCTCATGTGAAAACCATACAATTGTGGTGTAGGGGGTAGGTCCTTGAGTGAAAATCAGTTTTTGGCACTCAAGGAGGATTCACAGGCCACAAGTTACTCTTACAAAAGGATGGGTAATCGTTACCACTTTTTAGATACGACTTTTTCTACTAGGTCTAGGAACCCTACAAGGATCACCTTTACCTTGCCATGATCTAGTCTGTTTGCTCTTATATCTACATGAAGGACATTTCCTTTGTATACACCCATCTAATGTTGAGTATTAAAATACCTTTTCCATATTCTTGCAAATATGCACGTGGCATTCTTCCCTTTGTATATTCCCACATCATGTTGGGGGCACCCACGCTTCATTGTTCTTGTACATTTCTTTCAAAACATGACCTTCGAAAATACAAAAACATTTGGAAAACAATACACAAAAAATCTAAACATTTGGAAAATTCCCCTTTCTAGGGATAAAGCTACATTTGTCTCACAATGTTATCTTTAGGAAACCTAGACAAAACAATGAAAAATGTAGCCACAAAACTTATCTTCTTAGATAAACCCAAAAACATTAGAAAATATGTCAATACTGTCCTGTAAAAACAAAGTAGTGCTTTAATTACTTTTAGTTGTTGGTTTGTATAGTTTTAGTGTAGTTAGTCCGTTGAATTGTTAGTTCTTTAAGTGGATCATTTTCTTATCAAATTTTGAATCTTGTTTGATTTAAATTGTGTATTGCATTACATACATTTGAGGGCTCTCATGCTTGTAAACAATTGTTGTAGATTTATTTGTTTATTATGTGCATCCTTTTAGGGTTCATTTTTGCTTGCTTAGATTAGATCTATTTTTATCTCTTGTTAGAGGTTTGTGCATGTGTTTTTTTAGTATTAGTATGTGTATATTTGTTTAGTTTTGTTAACTTTTGATTGTGTGTTTTTCCACAGTTGTTGGCTATCACATCTATCATCTATCATCTCATCACATTTATAACATCATCCACTACATCATATATATACAAAAATGCTATGTATTACATCATGCATGTATGCTAAGCTAATCATCAAATATCGTATCATCAATGGGGGTAAAAGGGGTTGCACATAATCAAAAATCTATGCCCCCCACACAAATATCATCTAGTATCATCCCCGGTGCTAGCATAAAAACTTAGAACTAAATCATGAATCTAAAAACATGTGGTGCCATCTACAGATACATCATCAAATATAAAAGTAGGAAGTATACACATTTCTGAATCTAAGATATGCCACTTACATGAAAGAAAGAAAGAACATACATCATAAATCCATCATATAAATGATACATCAAAAATGTCCATATATACATGTATAACTTTCCAATTAGTTCTCTAATTAATACATCATCGATACAATATTCCATCAAAAATGGGCATGCATAAAAAAGAATCAGGCCTTCATCACGAGGCATCATCAAAATAATAGTATAAAATTCTATACATCGAAATCAGCCTTCATCAGAGGCATGTATAAAGAATATTTATACAATAAAAATAAGGTAGAGCTCAAACATAGCTCTCGCTCTCATCGGGGCTCCTAGGTCTATCACCTAGTTGACAAAATAATGGTGGCTAGGAAGGACCTGCACTAGGTGGGCCACCAAACTGACTAGAGAGCCCCTATCCATCTGACTACTCTGGCATAAGATGCCTAACTGATCTTGATCAATGACTTGATCTCCATGATCTATAACCTATTGTTCCCATCTCTGAATGTTGAGATAGTGTCACTCACTACTCTAGGGGAACTTCCCTGAAGTAGGTAGTCCTATAAAATAAATCATTACCATCGAGCCTCGTAGCATCATGAATCAGGTCAACATCTCTAGAGGTGAGGGCTACCTGAAGGGCCACATCTCGCTCACCTTTCACTCTTCCTAAATCAGCCTCAGCTTGTCTTGAGGAGGTAGCTTCTTGATCTCACTATGCAATAATAATTTGTACCTAGGATCATGCCTTATCACTCTGTGCTAGAAGACCCTATGACCTTCTATATACATGATCCCTCTAGGCTGCAACCATCTACACTTGAGTCTAGGACTGGTGTAGGAGGCTCAATATATGAGCCCCCCATGTGGCCATCTCTCACACCTGACTCTGCCATGCAACACTATCACTACCCTGAGTGGCTTGTGCCTGAGCTTGATCTCTCTCTGCTGTCAAAATTTGTACCTAGGCAAGTGCCTAATCTTGCTCTAATGTGAGGGCTTGTACCTACATCCTTGTTGTATCTCTCTTGCCAGCCACATGTAATTGAATAGTGATTGCTTCCTATAATTGATGCTGAAGAGAATTTCATTGTCCACCAACACTGCTACTCTCCGGGATATCAAAAGATGGCCCCTACTCTGGTAATACCTGCTGAAGAGGGGTATAAATCCCTGCTGGAATGCCCAGTGGAGGAAAATCTATGTCTATGACCCTATATACCTATCTCATCCTGGGCCTGGGGCCATGTTCCTGTAGCTGCTATGGTATGGGAACCTATCCCCTACCTATGACATGCTGGTGTGCATCAGACCCACCCTTATCATCATCATCATCTCTATCATCTCTTCCCTCGGTACCGCTAGGAGGCCCCACTGGAGGAGGCCTCACGCCAACATTGTATGCCACCCTGGGAATTTTCAAATAGTGCTAGAGCACACCATGGTACCATGGTCCATACTCCAGTGTAGTGGTTGGATCTTTGATCTATCTAAGTGGTACCGAAATAGCAATTGCCACCTGTCAAAAACTAGTCAATGCTTTATCATGGGCAATTTGTGGTCCCATATCAAAATGCTCTCTGGCTCTCCGAGCATACCATCTATTTGGCCTAGGAACATCCTGGGTAAGGCCGAACTACCGCTAACACTGGTCTACTCTATATATATCCCACATATAGTTGTGGTTGCCTAAGATAAAATGCTCAACTATAGCAGTGATGAGCTCTAGACCATCCTCTTCCAATGAAAATGTCTGTAAGGCCTCCATGTAATGGAAGCTTGGTGCAGCTCATCTAACTCACACCTGTAATGGTATGTAACTCCCATAAAGGGTCGCGTGTTGTCCCCTACCAGGACCCAACCCATCATAGAAGGCTCATTGGGAGCTCAACCTCTCAACACACCTAGGGGGTGCCCAATGGCAATGTGGTCCCATGCCCAAATCTATAATAAATGGGTAGGTCCTACCATCCTCTAATGGTAGTAAGTGAAAAAATGGAGGTCCTAATACAAGTGTGCTAGTATGCACTGTCCCAAGTAATAGGTATGTCCCTCCACCAATCCAAGAATCAATCCTAGGAGTCCCAATGGAAATGAAGCACAAGTCTTATCAAGGAGTAGAACTCCACTGACAAGAGCCATCATATAGACCACTACATAGTTTAACTCTAGATCATCTATACATCAAGATAGCTTGATCGAAATCCTATGCTGTGGTATGGTAGGAACACCGAACAAATGTGTGATGTGAAACTGAATGTCACTCCAGTGGCTCGTTGTCTCGATAAGATGTCCCTAAATCAGGACCCGCATGATGTGCCATACATCCTCTAAAGTAATGGTCATCTCCCCATTCAGGATGTGAAATTACTGTCTGTCGATGTGCCACTGCTCTCCTATGGCCATCAAAATGCCATGATCTAAAGTAATCTAGGGCATCTTGGCCACATGAGATAGTCTCGTCGTGTGAAAAAGGCTCACCAGGGTCACTCTATTGTCCTCATCAAACTACACCTCTATCACAGCTAAACAGCCGTAGCGCTTGTGAGTCTAAAGAACAGGTAACATATGTTGCAATAAAATCAATGCAAGTGTTACACGTCTAACCTTTCTATAATATTTTTCTAAGGAAAGATAATGCTTTTAATACATCTAATTTACTAACTATTCTTTTCTTCTGAAGTAATCTCACCTTTGTTCTTCTATACTTGGCTATTTTCTAGCTAGTTTTCTTTTCTCACATACTTCTAGTGCATATGTGCCTCCTTTGGCACCTGTGTGCCCTAACCAAAATGTACGCACCCCTGTGGACGCATACGCGCACAACCTTTCTTCTCTTTTTTGGTGCAAGACAATGTAGGATGCTTACGCGCCCTCAATGACGCCTACGTGCATGTTTTGGTACACACACGTGCACGTGTCTGTCCAAACCGTAACCGATGCTTACACACCCCCTCTTTTCTTTTCCATGGGTATGTGTGTGCGTACCTACCTTTCCTAATGGATACACATATGCATACCCACTTTTGCCAAATAGGTACACATACACATCCATGTCTCCCACGAATGGATGCGTGTGAGCATCTGTGTCTATTTTGATGCATGCGCTTGTGTGTACCCATCAATCTGATGCATACACCTATGCGCATGTGTCAAAATTTCTCCTACCTACTCTAGAAAACCCTTAAAATGGCATTAAATGCATAATTAATAGGGGGTTAGGGTACTCACAAATTTTCCATCCGCTGGGTCCCACATGTACTCCGAGATGTGATCCACATGCCTCTTCCTCCTCGATATCCTCGCCATCTCACTCCAGGGCTCTCTTTTTTTCTCACGGTAAAAATTTACAAAGGCTATGGTAGAAATGAATTGGTCATGATTGTTTTACCAACCCCGGGTGAGTATATTAACCCATCGCAATGCCCCTGGGGCATGTTTTCTCTACCATGATCATTCTAACATTCTTCTATCCGCTGTGATAATTATTTTTACTAATTTTCATGTGTTGGGGCACTTCGTGCTGTCCCACGATCACTTCTTCATCGCACTTAGATAATTTACGAACCTTTCAAGAGCCTTTTCCCACATTTTCCTCTATTTTTCAATTTTCCCCCATCGTGATAATTATTTACTAGTTTATTTTAAATAAATTATTTCACCAGTCTTTTTTCGTGTGGGCGTATATTCTGAGATTTTTGACAGTTTTTCCTTCCCACCACCTCCTACGCATGTATTTTTAGAAGATCTTTCATCTTTTAAAAATTCTTTTGACTGTTCAAAAACCTAGAAAATGAATATATATATATTTAAAAAACCACAAAAATATTAGAAAATATCAAAATGGCTTAAAATTGATTAAATCGATCATCTACAGCTGAAATCTATGTCTATTACATGGCACTCATCCCAAATCTTGCTGACATTATCAAAATCGTTTGAAACAATGACTCGCGCATCATCAAAATCTTCAATCACCTAAACAAGCTATGTTTCTTACTTCTTCTGTACTCTGGGGTGAAAACAATCACCTGGTACTATTTTCATCATGCACATTTCTTTTTCATAGGACGGAAGTGTCCTCCATCTTCCACTTTACATAATAAACCTTGCTTGGGGCATCATTCTTCACCCTAGTCATTTATCATAAAATTTGGGACTTCATCTTGAGAGGAAAATATTTGTGAAACTACATTGAACGTTGTTGGTTTAAGTGTGTGTGATTGTACTTATTTCCCTATCGGGTGATTCTATTTATTTCTTGTATTTCATTACATTTTTGTATGTTGCATGGAGTTGGTCATTTATGGTAGAGGAAAATTTTTTGTATCTTGGCTTTTAATGTCATTTTACGCTTCCATCACATGCTCACATTTTAATCAAGACCCATGAGGAGGATTCTAAGCATTATGATGATTAAGTATTGTTAGCAATTAATTTGTGGATAGCTCAACATCACTTTTTCCTTTTAGCTCCTCATCTTCACTCGGCACTTTTCTCTCTATTTTGTTTCCTTTTTTTTTTATCGTCAATCAAATTTCTTCATCACTCCATCAACACTCGAGGGGGCATTCATCATCCTTCACCCTATTAAGTTTTTCTTCTACCCCTTTAAAAAATCTCTACTTTCTTGTGTTTGTCTACTTTCTTTGAAGTAACGTCGCTTACGTCACCTCTAAGGGGGGAAAATGTAGACACTTGTAGTTTTATCAATACACTATTATTTCTAATAGTTCACTAATGCTTCTTCCTTTTACAAATTGGCAGCACACCGCCAATTAGGCTTATCTAACTCCCTTCCTATGACACTCTTTTGGTCATTTTTCCTCTTATAAACCATTTAAACATGTAGTTATAGCCTTGTTCTAACTACATTAGCTTCTTATTCTCTTTAATATTTCTTCTATTATCTCCCCAGAATATCAATCCACTTTGTTGGATCGATTAAGCCCTTTAGAACCCTTCCAGAACCCTAATTACTCTCTAAGAGAGATTAATTAGTATAACCTAGGTTAATTACCCTATAACATGGTCAAATCACACTTTGACTTGCTAAAGTGATTTTTGGACTTTAGCATTTCTCCCACATGCACCCAAATCTCCCTTTGCTTCCAAACCAAAAACTATAAATAGGGCTATACCCCATCCCTCATTTCAAAAGAATTCTCTATTCTTCCTAGCACAAATTATAGCAATTTGTTTAGGCTTTAGTTTTTATTCCATCTTCTTTCATTTGAGCTAAAATAATTTAATCTTGTATTTCATAGCATTAACATAGAGTAAAAGGGAAGATCCATTGGCCTTGAAGCCATTAATGGGGAGATCTCTTTCTCTTAACACATAAACTGAATGCTTAGATCCTCTTAGGTTCATTATTTCAAGCTTTCAAAGAATATAGATTAACTTCATTTTCTTAGTCTGTATGTTTATTTCAAATTAATGTATGCAAATAAGGAAACCTTGCTCATTTCTTATCACATGGTCAATTGATCAGATTGTTAAAATCCTTTGGAGTTTTTAAGATATTCTTACCCCAAATCCATGGCTTTTACAACTTTTCATTGAACACAGAAGATACTTTGGACTTGTAATAGTTGTTAGGTAGTTTTAAAGAAGATTCGTTGGATTTGAAGGAAGTTTTCTTGTTATGTAGCTTAAGTTTCTCTTCTTCAAGGGTACGAATTTCAAGCTTCCTAGCCATGGTGATAGCTTTTTCAAATGTTTAAAATGTTTGAACTTGAATATTTACAGAAATGTGTCTTGCACACACCCTAGTAAACAACTCTATGATTTCAGACTGTGGTAAAGAGAATGACAGCTTATTGATTTTTCCCCACCAATGTGTGACGAAATCAAGAATAGACTAGTCATCATATTGGTGAATAGATTATTAATCTGTAATAGAGACCTTCTTAGATATATTGATTGATAATTGATCAAGGAATGTATGGGCCAATTGGTTGAAGGAAAAGAATGAGTGTCTTGGAAAAGCAGTGTACAAGTCTAAGGTGTGTTCCAACAGGGAAATTTGAAATGTTTGAAGGAGTAAGGCAACATCATGGCATAACAAATAACAAGCATGCTTAAACGAATGTAAGGATAGTTGGGGGTCCTCCTTACTATTAAAATAGTTAAATTTCGGTAACTCCCATTGTTCAGGCTAGGGATGAATAGGTAGGGAGGGGTGAATGGGTTCATTGCAAATCTCATCATAGGTTATAATGTTACGAGATCTGAAAATGGAGGCCTCAAGTCTCTGCATTTTTTCCATTATAATTATAAAGAGATTTTTAGTGGGATTTTATTGAGGAATTCCCCCTGAGGTAAAAGAGGCTTGATAAGATGAGTGGGTCATAAAAGGCATACCAAAGTGTGGGGGTTCTTAGTACTTGAATTGAGATGTAGGTATGTAGGTAGTGGTAGAAGAGGAGGGAAAATACCATGAATATGAAGTGGAGGTGATAGGTTGTCTGAGGTAAGGTGTAGGTGGGAGGAGCTTGTGGAAAGACCCTCGTAGTGATGGGAGGAATAGTTTTTGGAATGGAAACTACTTAATTATAAAATGTGGTGGAAGAGATCAACATAACTTGTGGCTACATAGACATAGGTACATAAGGTATGGATTATGAAGGGGACCATATATGAGGGGTCATGGATAAGGTTATGGTAGATGTCAAAGAGATGGTAGATGTCAGGGTGGTGGCAGATGTCAAAGGTGTAGAGGTCACTTGTGAAATATGTGATTGTGAGATAGGGTTTGTCAATGCTAGAGTAGTTTGGGTAGCTATATTAGCATTTGTTGATAGAGGTAGGAGAAATAGGGGGCATGGAAGTAGGCATTCCATAAAGAGGCTTACCTAATGAGTCACGGGTGGAAGAATTGACAAGGTAGTGTTGCATGGCCTTAGTGTTATGGTCAAGGAATCTAGTGAATTTCTTATCACCCTCAGGTATGATCATAGGTGCATTAGGATACATTGGTGAAGAAATAGAAAGAAATAAGGGGGTAGTAGGTAACTGTATACAACTCGCATGGAATGAAAGATCTTGCACCTGTTGGAGAGTCCAACCCATATGGGAAGATGAAAAATAGGTATTTTGGCCTCTATAAAAGTGATAGAAACTCGTAAACAAATTTTTAAAGAATTTGGTAGATGCAAATAGATTGTTGTTTTTGACAGAAATTCATAAACAAAGAGACCAACATCGGTCAATGAACTGGTATCGGTTGGATGAAATGACCAATATCGGTTGCTTGAACGATGTCAATTACTGTGAAAATGAATAAATTTGAAAATTTTTTAGTTATATTTGGTCAAAATAAGACAAGAAAGAGGTTTTATGTAGAGAATATAATCTATCACACTCAGAGAACCAATATTAACTTGTTGTGGTGACTGAATTTGAAAAATAAAGAAAATTTATGAAGTATGAACTCACACCTCAAACAAGAAAAGACAAGAAAGGAATTCAAAAATCCACAAGTAAAAATTAGTAAACACATTATCCTAAGAATAATATTTTAGTGTTGTAATGGCTTAAGCCTTAAGACCGAATGTGAATATATAGAAGAATATGGATACACGGTACCTAAAATCTAGCTATGGATGGTTTCAATATTTTTTTTACGGGGGATTCCCTGATATACCTTTCAGTACGTGAGGTTTGAGCTCTAATATTAAAATCTTGATAGAACACTAGTTGGGGCCCACTATCAACAGATTTTTAAGTCCTTGATAGCTTCTTCCTGGGATTCGGGAAAAGTTTTATTATTTTTTTGATTGTTTGAGTGATTTGGAAAAGAAGTGTGTGCAATAGTGAACTACGCTTAATTACTCGATCCTCAATCGGTTATGACCTTCATTATATTAGATTGTTATTTAGACTATGTGAGCTAAATGCAAGAATACAAGGATAAAATGCAACAATTATTAATCCCAAATCGAAAATAAAAATTGGATGAGAGAAATAATGAATAGGAAAAGAGGATGTATTTAACTAATGCAAAAAATAGAAAATAAATAAGGGTTTATTTTAATCTACAATAAAGGAAAAGTGTCTTTTAGAGAAAATAGAAGAAAGATAATATTACTAAAAGAGAAATTTAGTGAAGATTTTTTATAAAAGAAAGAAACAAAAATACAATCCTAAATGAATAAAAGAACCCACGATTGATGAGGGTCCCACCGTGTGTGCCAAATTTTTTCACCACATAAGGAATTATCTCTATGAAAAAATGATTAAAAGAGGTAAGGATATGGTACATGAGGAATACTTGGAGGAAAGAAGAAGGTCGCACACCGTCGTAGAAGATCAAATCAATTTTGAGTAGCTCCTTTTTTTTGGGAAGGACTAGCTGAGAAACAAAAAAAGACCACAAGATAACATTAATAATATAGGTCATTGGATGCTATCTAGAAGGTTGTCAATCCACATTCAAATACAACTTAATGTAGATAAATAACATGAAAGAGGAAATCCTATTGTAATTTATTGATTTATATTTCTCACATAATTACAATAAGCTAGATCTAATCTAATAATGAATCCAAGACTCAATCTAGAAATGTAACACCCTCGACAACTGATATATTCCTTTTGTATTCAAGTGCTGACATGTGATTTTCTGGATAAAGATGTGTTCTTTTGACTATTGAAGATCATGCTTGATAAGGATAAATCTTTCCTGTTCTTAAAATCTTTAGACTGAAATTATATGGTTGTCAAGAATTCATTTTCACTTTGAAAAGATGAGCTGCAATATGGTTTTAAGAGTTGTAGGCTTATTTCTTCTTATGACTCATCCTTGGATCAATTTTAGTGATCCAAGGAATGTTTCAAGTCTTCTTCATAGACTAAATGGTAAAATTGACATTCAATAGTTTAAGGAACATAGAAGACCAAATTTTGCATGATATTATTTCTTGGTCTTGTTGCAACGTGTTTTTGCTCAATTGTATGTTTGTTCCCGGGTATTCGGTGACTGATCTTGTCGGGACATTAAAGACTTAAGAAAAATTCAATTCTCTATGGAGAAGTTTGGAGTCCTAAAAATCTAAGGATTATCCTAACGGTTACCTAAGTTAGGTAAGAATAGCTATGTTCTAGATATGTTTATTTATTGGAATTTTGTTCTAACCTAAGCCTCTGATTCTATTGTGGGGTTGGCATCCTAACATAAGAGTTATGCTAAGAGAATAAGGGAATATTTACTAAGGGGATACTAAGCTATTTTAGCTACTACCTAATACTAAAGGGTTGTGATTTGAACCTAACCTAAGGTGGGAATTCTAATGGCTAATGTTCTAAGGCCTATGTTGGTAATTGTTAAATTAACCTAAGTTCTATTTGAATCTAACCTAAACTAAAGGGAACCTAAAGGGGTTGTATGACATATGGACGATGGTTTCAATGGGTTTTAAATAATTTAAAAGGGGTTTACATGAAGAAGTAATGCCAGCTTTGATAGAGGGCTAGTAGACTTAGTGGAGGCCTATGTGGAAGCTCCACTAATAGATGGAATTGTATTTTCTTGTTGATTTTACATTCGCCAGATTTAGGAGGCAGTGGCAAGGAAATATAAGTTGGAATTTTGGATTGAATGGTATTTATGGCATTTATGAGCCTCATTATTCACATGTAAACCATCTTGGAAACATTGAAGGTGGGTTTGTAGGAGGTCATTTAGTTTTTCTTGCATGGCAGATTTTACTCTGCATGGAGCTAACTGGTTCTTTGAACCAGCAGTTCAATTTTCACTTCAGAGATATATTTGGTTTCTTCAGCCTAATTTTGATCGAAGGAAAGTATTTGAGGTGAAGGGGGAAGAGATGTTTTAATTTTGATCTGTCTTGGAGGAGAAAAAGAGTTGGAAGCCCGACTGGTAGTCTCCTTCAATTTGGTGGAAGCACTATCAGGCATGATAGGCTCTAAGTATTAAAATTCTTTGCATTCTTCTAAATGAATCATTAGAACAACTCTAATCTCATGAGATACTTATTTTCTTTCCTGTCTGGTTATTTTTATTGTTGGGTTTTATGGATCCTTGTGTGTTTGATTTGAATCCATGGAAAAATGGTATTGTTAGGAAACTGGCTTTCTATGTTAAGTTTTATGACCTGCATGCAAGTAAATATGGTATTATAACATGTTCTGTATCTTTTTTTTTACTCTCTAGATCTTATATTCGATGGTTATGTGCTTTGAACTAAATTTCATGACAATAAAAGCATATGAGCTTAGGGAAACTTGGGTTCTATTTTTATTACATTTGGGTTGCGATCTTTGGATGCAGACTCGAGTTGAAAATTTGTGTTTTGTTTAATCTTTTGTTGGAGCTTCGCTTTCCTTAGAACTAGTGTTTAGATAACTCATGCTTTTTTAACTATTTCTTCGAGTTCATTTTTAGCACTGTACACGCATTATCTTGTTAGTATAGTTCTGAATGTTTGTGATCGAAGCTTAGGTTCGTCTCTGTACTTATGTTTAACACTTGAGTGTTATGGAATTGTATTTGGGTTGATTCATTTGAACCTATCCTGGTACTTTGTATTGGGTTATTCTTTAGTAATGACTGAGATATAGCTCTTTACTGGAGTGAATACTCACCAGGGAACTTTGTGGAAACTTGTTTAAGTCATTTAAATCTCTCTTTTGAGCTTTGGAACTGGAAATGTCTTAAGGAATGTTGAACTTCTGTTATGTTTTTGACTGTATCGAATTCTTGAGATATAATGAGGGTGGGAATTGAAGGAATTGTTCTCTCCCTATTGTTTGGAATAAATCATTTTTTTGGGTTGATTGTATAAAGTTGTAATAAGGAGCCACTTTTGTAATTTCGTGGTTGTGAAATTCTATTTTGATATTTCATTCTTGTTGCTTTAGAATTTAAGACCGAGACAACTTCTGTATTGGATATTTTGGGTTCTAGCTCTCCCACTCTTCTGTATCTTTGAATAAATAAGTTTTTAGTGGAAAATTTAGGATATTGCCATGGAAATTGGAATAATAAAAAAGGATCCTTTCTCTGTTCAGTTGCATTGAGTTTGATTCCTTTGAATCATGAATGGTTTAATTTTGTATTATTTGGTGAAGCATTTATGAGACTTCAATCTTGGTTCGTGGCTAACTCTAAACCTTATCATTATTGTTTTTAAAATTCTATTCTTGACTGAAACAGTGAACAAACCTTGGATTCTTTTTTAGAAAGAAAAAATATATATTTGTGTGTGTGTGTATTATTTTTTGAATGGTATATTGATTCGGGTATGCAGTGTGCTTTCATTTTGAATTAGTTTGAAACTGGAACTTCTTGTTTAGTTGAAACGATACAATTTATCATTGGTTCTCTTTTATTTGAGTTACTATCCTTCTGTCCCTGGATATGCTTGTAGTTTAAACTTTTCTTTACTCGAATCTCTTTTGAGATGGAGATTTATTTTGATTTTTTGGTCTACCTTGTCAAACCATTGATAAAATACTATTGAGAATTAGTAGCCAAGATGGTTTTGTTGTTAAGTAAACTTATACTTATGGGGTTGACTTTTTTTTACTAGTCTTGCCTTGTTTTATGGAAAAGAGTAGGTTTGTCTCTTGTACTCTTTATCCTTTATGAAGATCATGAGTAGAGATTAACTCCTCTTCGGGGAGGCTAGGTTTTTGAACACTGTTGTTTGATATTTGATTGATAACTTCTAACATGAAGAGTTGGAATTGGAATTGTAGATGGACTATTCTGATTTTCTATAGCTTCTTCTTTGGTTATGGAATTTGGTTGATGTATATTCTAGTGATGAATGTGTAATATTGTCATCTCGGAAAGGAGCAGGTAACTCATGTTATAATATAGTCTATTTTTCTGATGTTATAGGTTTAGGCATGGTATATAATGGTTTTTTCTTAGGATATAGAGGGATCATCCTTGAAGGAACCATGTTGTATACATTTATTTTGTTTTTTAGAAAAGATAAATGTGGTATTCTATTAGGATAAAATTATGAAATAATGGGATGGTAGGATTGAATTTTTGTTTACAGTATATTGATAGGATTAATACAACTTTAAGATCTTAGGCATATATTGTTTATTATATGTTTCTTTTCTTTTTAAAGTTGATCTTGAATTACTAAGTGTTTTCTTTCTGCTCGTTATCACTTATGCTGATTTTATGATGTTTTAATTGTCTCATTAAAGCAGTGTTTCTTTAATGAAACAATTAGTGGAATCCACTTCATTTTAATGATTAGTGCTTATCATGCTCAGTTCATCGAATTGAACCATGCTAGCTATTTTTGCAGATGGATGACTTAAGTGGTAATGGAAGGAAAAAACTTATATGATGCATTGCTTGATATATGTCTAATTCTTAGTAAAGAATTTTGATTCATTCTATTGTTGAATTGTAAAAGAAAGTTGTATACTTTATAGAATGAAGGTTTTTGTTATGTAGTATGCCTAAAGAGCATAGTCTTGTAAATTTAATAAGTTGTAATGATGAATTACGAGTTGTGATTTATTTTCATTGGTTGTGAATATTATCTCGTACTTTTATAAAGAAGATGAAAGTTCCATCTTGTTGATATTCTTTATATTATGTTATGTTTATCTCGTTATCTTTGATAAATGGTTAATGGGAATTAGTTCAATTTCCCCTATAATGAAGCAACTTGTTGAGTTGCATAATATAATGTGTTTATCTAAACAGTCTAACATAATAATGTGTTGAATGATGAACATGGAGTATGAACTAAGGATATTGGGAATGAAATAGCCTAATACTTAATCATGTAGAGAAAGATTCTTTCTCTCTCTCAATTGAATATAAAGCAAAAAGGTTTGGAGGTATGATTACTATTTATTAGACTTCATTTAGTATGAAGTCTACTTTAATTAGTTATATGCAATTGTTAAACCTTCCTGAAAGTTAAGGAACATTTAAAAAGAAACGTATGATATCGTTGTTATATTTTGGTTAATTGTTGGTTTAAATGAGAAAACAAACATTAAAAGCAACCATAAGTTTAACAAAGTTCTTTAATACTCGATTTATACAAGTATACAATAAGAACTTATGGAGTGTTGGATTAGGGTTTAGCAGGGTTGTTGTAGTCATGACATAATCCAAATTAACAACGTATTAACAATCTCCTTGGGGTATGTACATCTCGATGAGGTAGTTTCTGTAGGATGTTGGCACATGCCAACTGTAGGGCTATACTTTCGATAAGACTTGGGTCTTCTCAAGAACCCAATGTTGTAGTTGACATGTGGCATCACCCTTCCGCATTGATCATCCAGATATATACACAATAAGAACTCAGACTTGAACTTAGTTTCTCTCTAGGTCAAGATAGGAGCATATTTAGGATAGGATTTAGCTCCCAATGGCTCAGGGTACCTTGGCACATACGGTTGACTTAGGTCAATCGAGTATGCCCTTCTACCCTAGGCCATTGTGAGAATCTTCCTATAATAAGTTATGTTTCTATCTAGGGCTAGGGTTAAACCTGGGACAAGTGGACTGATGGTAGTCAGTAAAGACCAATCATGAGAATAGAGGAGTGTGGTGAAGGACGTATTCCAATATGATGAGTATGTTGTCTAGGAATAATGACATACACATTATATTGTAAATATTTGGCCAATGTCTTGTAAGCTACTGGCTGCGTTGTCATATGTCACCAAGTTTAAAATAATGTGATATTATATGAATATTGGTAACAAATATTTAGATATGTTCTTTAAACATATCACTCAGTACCTGATGTTGGGTGGGAAGACCAAGTACACGAAGTATACGATATGTATTCAATACATAAGATAACATAAATAGATTGGTAGCTTACCGAGTTATGGAATGAATAGATCATTCGATCATAGAGTCATTACAGCTGCATATGGTTATCTATTTGAATTTTACTGGCATGGAATGTTTGTTCTGAATAATACTTTATTTAGAATAGTGAACATTATATATATATATATTCCCTTGTTTCTAAAGTCTTAACATGGGAATGTTTCATCTTGGTATCAGAGCTAAAGGTTACATCTCTTGGACCTATTGTGTCCATAATCTAATGAAACTTAAAATTTTCTTGTAACAAAAAATGGTGAGAACAAGAGGAAATCTCGCAAATAACCCTCCACCTAAGGAAGGAGCAGCAACTACCCAGAAACTCGATGAGATCCTTGCTGCCCTATTGGAGACAAGATATTTTTTCGATGTGCTTGAACAAGTAATGGGTAATGAGGAGGAAGAAGATGCTGATAACAATAATCAACCACCTCCAAGGGACAATGCTAATGTGGGTCTTGATAATAACAATGTTAACATACATGTTCAATCTGAGAACAAAAAGGCTAGGCTAGCAGTTGAACTCGCTAATGATATAAAAAGGATAATTCCACCTAAGTTTGATGGTACCACATTAGGAGATGGAGCTGAGAACTGGCTTAGTGAAATGGAGAAATAATTTGCAATAAGAAATTTCTCAGAAGAAACAAAGGCAATATGGGGAGCATATAAACTTTCTCACGAAGCATCTTCGTGGTGGGACAACCGTAAAGATGAGTTGAAAATTGATGAATCCAATATCACATGGGACCAATTTAAAGTTTTATTTAGGTAATGATGGCTACCACAACCCTACCATGATCAAAAAATGACTAAATTCCATAACTTAGGTCAAGGAAAGCTAACTATAACTGAGTACTAGGAGTAATTTACGAAACTCCTTAAGTATGTGCCTCAGTACCAAACTGATGAGAAGTTCAAGATACAAAAATTCATCATGGGATTGAATCCTGTTATAGGGGGAGAGGTGGATGTGCACATCCCAACCATGATTAAAGGGGTTGTTGAAAAATCCATAAGGCAGGAAAAAAATTAAAGGCAATTTCTACTCACAAGGAGGAAGTAAGTGTATACACCTATAATTGCGCCCAAGCAATTTAAATACTTAAATTGCACTAATTATCCCTTTTCTCACAAATCAATGACACATCATCAAAATATATCATATTCCCTCTTATTTTCATTAATTAATTATAATACGCTACTTGATTAAGTCACCTATCCAACTAACAACATAATTAACGACCTTCCGTTAATTAATCACCCCTTCTAACTAGACTAATTAATTATTATTAATTAATTATCTTTCCCTTCCATTTAACCAATAAATCAATATTTAATTGATTTAATCCCCTTCTAATAGCCTAAATCATACTAATATTGCTCTAATTAGCTTCTATATGCTTACATCTACCTATTAGTTAATCACCTTTGATTAATTAAAACACCCCCCCAACTCCCATGACTTGCTAAGCATAAATTAAACCCTTCTAAAGTAAGGTTACCTTTTATAAAGCAACCGTATCCATTATTAATAATTTTTTACCTTTATCCCACATGCAACCGTATCCATTATTAATAATTTTTTACCTTTATCCATTGGGCTATATAAGGAGCCCTCCGTCTACCTTTATACTTACACCTAAACTTCTTGAGAAAGCAAATGCAAAGCATATAGCAAACAGACTAAGAGATTTCATTTTGTTTTCTTGAGAGGTCACCAATGTTAAGAGCTAAGCTTCCTATTCTTACATTCTTTAAGGATCAAACAAGAAATTTTTGATTGCCATTGGAGCTAAATAGGTCCATTCATTTTTTTGGTAATCAAGGAGAGTAGAGATTTTGAATAACATGCTAGTTTTGATCTTATGTTTTCAAAGTTATGATGTTTAGTATAGATCTTGTTTAACTCTTTATCTTGATGGTGCTTAGGCTTTTTCTTAGCTAGATTATAGAACTATTTTTAGGTGGTAGTTCTTGCTTCATTCAATTTAGCTTAAGAAAAGTACACATGCACACATTTGGTACGCCCGGCGGGACACTTAGTCCCATGGCATTTTGGTTTGATTTTAATTGTTTTGGATAACTTTTGATATGCACATTTAGTAATTAATATCCATTTTCTTGGAATTTTTACTAATTTTATATGTGTAAGTTCTTGTTCATAGCCATCGTTTTAATGGGTATTTGCCATTTTTAAACTAACTTGTCAAAATTTGAGATATTGTGAGATTTTTTGTGTTTTTTGCTCTTTTTTGGTTGCAGGTGTGGTGCAAGCACATTTTTAGGAGTGTATGCATGTTTTCTGTGGCACAAGCACCTCTTGGGTGGCGTAGGTGCACTGTCAAAACCTAGTTCTCTAATTATCGATCATGGCACATATGCACTAACCTCGACACAAATATCCTAACTAGCATGCAGATGCACTAACCTGGGTGTAAAAACATTTTCATATTGTACCTTCACTGTAACTCAAAACTTGTCAGATCGGCACTTACACCCTAACCTATGTGCACACACTATTTTGGTGGCATAGACACATTTTTAGTGGCGTAAGCATTCTATCGGAATCTGAAGTTGTTTTAAAAAGTGGTGGTACACACACTTCTCCAGTAGTGCACATGCTTTTCAGGTAGTGCAAGCATTCTGTTTGAATTTTTTCCTATTTTTATCGAAGGTAGCGCATACACTCTTTTCATGGCACAGGTGCACGGTAAGTCAAAATTACACAAAGTGGCACACATGTTTTTCTGGTGGTGCACACTCCTTTCTGGTGGCATAGGTGTCTTTGTAAGGGGGGCACACATGCATAAAAGGGGGAGCAGGTACATCTGTTTAATCCAGTTTTGATTACAACTTTTTAGTGCTCCTTGTTTTGGTCATAACTTTTGACTCATTAACCTGTTTTCAGAGTTTGAATAAGCATTGGAAGGATAACAGAGTGTAATTTTCAAGGGAACTTCTAAAATTTATATATCATTGGTATGTTATCTTCTATCACAAAACTCCCAAAATACCTTCGAGACCTCCAAAAATGCAAAAAATTAGATTTCTAGAATTTTTTGATTTTCTTGGTTTTCTAATTCTTGCAGGTTTTATCTAATCACATACTCATTTTTGTATGATGTTTTTACATGATTTTACTTGATTAAATAAACTTTACATGTTTACTTATAGGACTAAGATCATGTATGCTCTTCCCTCGCATCCCTTAGGGTGATCTTGGGAATCAAAAACAATTCTTAGGTCCTTTTTGATGCTTTGAGGTTGTTAGGAATTTTCGAATTGGAATTGGTTAACTTGGTGTGTTTGAATTAATTTTTTTTTTCATTTGATATCTTTTTGAATTTTGGAAACACCACGTATTCTCTTCTCTTGTGTCCTTGGATGATCTAGAGAATCATAAATGGTGTTTTCTCTTTTGATGGAAAACTAATAAAAATCATCATACATTACCAAAATGCTATCACTTGTCAAAGAACGGAGGAATCAATACAAAGTCAAAAAATACTAATATAGTTGTTATATAGGTTGCCAAAATGTGTTTTGAGAAAACCACACCTAATTAAACAAGATAAAATGAACAACATATTCAAAAAACTATATTTCAGGTTTTGGAAAAGGGTACGTCCCTCTCCGCTCAACTAAAACATAACCCCTTTGGCATAACACATTAAGCTAAAATAATGGTGGTGGTTCCAGGAACCCCGAAGTAGTCCACGCAAGAGGGAACCTTGTGGAAAAAAAGGGAAATGCTCCAAAATACCTATTTGACTAGTGATTCCTTTGTGAGATAGAGTTATAAGTTGTCCCTACGTGATTCTTTTTAGTACACAATGGATGCATTTACTACCCACTTTTCTTGAAGGGGGAAAAGTTGAGATACTCCTAAGATAGTCATGACTATTTTGGAAAATCCTCCCACTCATGGATAATATTTGTAACACCTAGGATGAGAGACCCACCTAGGAAGATATTCTCTTGCTAGAAGCCCACTTTGAACATTTTAAAATAGTATTGAGTTATGAGCCATCTTTGCATCATGAAATGTGTGACGTGTTACTTTCGCTAATTTTTTCACTTAGCCTAAGGTAAGGTGAAACTCTTCCGAAGTGAAGCCAAAATTTTTCATCCCCATTTTGATTGATCTACTTCCTTCACATTATTTTGACACTTCTTTGATCAAAAGAAGGGTGACTACCTCTATGTTACCAATCGATTGTTTCTGCCACTTTTTTGTCTATTTACGCCCATCTATGTTTGCGGCTGGGTTAGTTAAATGTCTAAAGTGTGTGGAGATGTATTTATATCATTGGTAGCCTTTGTGATATTGATACCCACATTAGGATTATCATCATAGTTAGGAATGATTCATCATTTTATCTCCCTTCGACATGTTACCTCATTTGCATTGTCTCAGCATAATTAAGATACTTATGTTACGTTTCTCATAAACATGATCTAAGTGTATGTATTGTGGCATTACACTACCCACATTTTAACACATCTTTAGTATAATTTGACTTATTTTGATTTCAAACATTTTCAAAAATCTTGAAGGGTGTTGCTTACTTTTTTGCATCGTTTTGATACCACTTTGACACTAATATCTCACTTCTCTGCGAAGCTTGATAGATGCATCCAATTGGTGTGGTTATGTAGCTTACATTTGTAAACCTCACCCTTTAACATTTAGGCCTTGTTGGTTGTTAAAATTGTCACGGAATCCTTTGATTGGGATTTACATCTACCCTTTGTTAATATTTACACGTTGTTCATTTCAAGCTTGACATAAATATTGACATTTTTTTTATCATCTTTGCATCACATTTTCATATGGTGTATTTCCTTGTTGATTAGCTTTGTGTTTCACACTTCCATGATTGTTCCTTGTGATTATTCATTCAGAAAATTTATTTCTAGGATAATCCCTTTTGATCTCATCAATATTGCATCATCACGATGTCTATTTTCCTTATAACTTCTTTAAAAAATCATGCACGCATATAAATACTTACAAAATGTCTAGCTAGTTTTCCTTATGCTACCAAAATCGACATGTCACTTCCTTCCATTTGAAGGAGTTCCACCACACTGTATAAATCTATAAATTTTTGCTTGAAACAATGCCAAAAATGACTGACTATCACGTCATTCCCCATAATTACAAAAATACAGAACCTAGGTTTAGCGATTCAAATCAAAAGATTCCCATTATAACTAAACCTCATTTGGTTCTTCGTGCTAGAGAGCCCATATGGGTAACTCATTCCCCACCTTCATCTCATAGTCGGTTGTATGATTTGGATGCTTCTGATCCAAATTATTGTTCGATTTCCCCCCACTCTTATTCTAATTCGAATCCAAAAATTTCCTCTTCTTCTAAGGATTCCAATCCAAATATTTCCTCTGACTCTTTTGATGATTCAAATCCAAACTACTATTTGAATTCATCTAATTTGACTCCTAAGTCATCTAATGCAACTCCTATGTCATGGTACTCCCTATGTTTATAGGAAACTCTTCATCATACATTTAATACGACTCCTATGTCATGGTCCTCCCTTTCTTTGCAGGACCCCTTTTATCAATTGCCTCAACGACGTCTTCTTCCTTTGAAGATATGTGTGACTCCAAGTCCCTCCAACTAAACATATAATAAAATTCTTGAATCATGGTCCTCTCTTTCTTTGGGGGAACCTTGTTATTATTCATCTGATGTGATTATTGAATCACGTTCCTCCCCTTCTTCGTAGGACCTTCTTCATCAATCACCCCCAATAATTATTCCTTCTTTGAAGATTCATGTGACTCAAAGTCCTTTGATTCAAATGTCTGAATTGACCCATACGTCACAATCTAAAGACTTTGGAATTAATCCTACTAGTTTACAGATGATATATCATCATATAGGTAGGTCCACACCACCTTCTTCTACTCCTGATACATCTAGTTACACATATTCTTTATTCCCCACATCATCTTCTTCTATCAATAATCATCAAACATCTTGTAATTCTTCCACACCAAGTGAACCTCTTTCTTCTAATCAACCCCTGGTGATCGAACAATAACTCATACCGATTGACCTCTTTCAGAATGAAGAAACAATCATACCATTTATAGGGGCATATGAATATATTCCTTTAGCAGATTATGAGAAAGGATTCTCTTTAAACTTTGATGCATCTACATATTGCGAGGAAAAGGTTGATTCCTTTTATCAAGAAACAAAGGAAGAGCCTTAAGTCATGTAACTTGACCCTCCTCTTATTCTTCCATCTTCACATTCTTCATTATGCGATGAAACTCCTTGGTCTTGCATTGATCCATGGCCTATCTTCTCATCACACAATAACTCTTTGTCTATCATAATTCCTCAATCACAATCTCTTATGGGGTCAACACCGAGTAGCCCTTCATCTTCATCTAGGTTTGGGTCACCTTCTAGTAACCATCCCTCTGCTATTTGTGGGAGATTTTTGAGTAGTCCACTATCTTTTATTCTTGGGGCACATATAACTAGCCCCTTATCTTCTATGTATGGATCACCCCCAAGTAGTCCATCATCTTCTATTCTTGGGCCACATCCTAGTAGTCCATCATCTTACTTCTATGGGTCATGTCCTAGTAGCCCTTATTTTTTTATTCTTGGGCCACATCCTAGTATCCATTCATCTTCTATCTATGGTTCACTGTACATACCCAAAATTGTAGGGTACTGCACCTCCAGAACAATGTTACAAGTGCCCCAATGATGATACAAGTCTCCTCACAAGGTGTTCGGGATCTAGAAAATATATCCAGGTATGCGTTAACATCCCACATGTCTTGCTTAGCCCCTGTGTGCTTTGTTTTTCTCTTCTCCCCTCTTTTTCTTTGTGTTTTGGTCTTCAGTTATGAAACTGCCGCCCAGGCCTGAGTGGTGGTCTCGTGACCACCACCCAGTTAGGGCAGCGGTCCTGTAACTACCACCCTACTCAGGTTAGTGGTCCTTCACGTGTTTTCTAGAATGTTATTTTTAACGCGACTCATGTAAAATTTCAACGTTTACCAACTTTTTTCACGGCCTCTAGTTGTATTTATGATTTTAGTTCCCTGGAATAGTGTTTTTGCATTGTTTATGGTTAAAGGGATCAAATTGGTTTTCACCTTTGGGTAGATTGGATTATATAAATAGCTAGCTTATGCTCAAGAAAATGCCACCCCCTCAAATTTACCTCTCAATTTCTCATTGCAATAGCTTAGTCTTTCAATTTTTGTTAGGATTCATAGTTTTCATTTGTTGCATGCATAGTTAGTGTTGTCTTGTTGTTAGGAAGACACATAATCTTCTTGTAATAGTGTTGTTACTATTTCATGCAATTCATTGGAGTAGGACAGTTTAAATTTTAGTGGGAAGCCATTAAAGTTATAGGTTTTGTTCGTCAAAAAGAATAGTTTTAGGTTCTGGATTTTTTGTGTTGCATGACTCGTAATAAATCCTGCTAGGAATTACATAACCCAAGCTTTGTTCTCTTGAACTATCCCTCTCCTACTTGCATTATATTCTGTCTACATCCTAAGCTACCATTATTTCGATACCAACTTCTGTTGATGCTAACATCACATGCTTTTTTGGATTCACATGAGCACGAAGGAATGAGGAGATCACACTGAGGGGACAAAGCCATACAGAACTAGATTTGTCACTGTTCTGTAAAGTCTAGGTTCATTTTTCAAAGTTCTAGTTAAAACATATCAAATAGAGTATTCAATCATTTCATTTTAGTTAATATCACTTTTAATAGTGCCGCGGAAGATATGGGGATTGATAGATTCTAAGAAACTATGATTCACTCATCACTTCTGAGGTAGGATCAAGAGTCTTTCAAATAGATTAGATCAGTTATCTGGTTACTTAGAATAAATTTACAATTACACAGGTAAGTAGCCATACTCAGCTGCTTTGTTTGTTTTAAATTTCATCTTTAGTTTAGTTGTTAATTTATAGATATATTAGATAATTGCTCTTTTAAAATTTTGTTCAGTAGTTTATCAATAAAATCAAATTCAGGAATATACATAGATATATCTTGCGTAGTTAATTTATTCTATCATTAGTTAGAATTATATCATTTCCTTTTTGCATGACAATTACGGGACCTAGAGAGCCCAGATAATACATATTTGAGCCAATCATGCCTCAACCCAATCTTATTACGGAAATAACTGATATAGATCAGAATCTTAGAATCCAAGTCTTCCAAACAACAATAGACTTACAACAGATCAGTTCATAGTTAAGAGGGTTAAACATTGAAGATGACCAAGCACACACCTTTTGGTCAAATTATCCAAACTATAGATTACCCTAGATAAATTTCCACATGACTATAGAAGGGCTTGAAAGAGAGAAAACATTTGGTTGTGACCCTTTGGTCCCACAGCCAAATGTAGGAGACATTCTCATTGACATAAACACTAGCTTAAGAATTCAAGTTGCCATAATGCTTGTAAGGTACTCTGAGAAGATTTCACAACTTGTAGTTCTAAATATAGAGGCTGAAAAGGCATACAACTATTGGATACTAGGAATTAGAGATTGATTCCTTGTATGACCATAGCATGTCCACAACAACCAAGAATATATGGTTGTGATCCACAAATCCCACAACTCGACGAGTCCATAGGTCAATCCGATGTTGACGCTGGCTTACACACATTAGTATTTAGATCCACTGCACTTCCACCAATCATTATCACATAGTTATATTTGTTAAATGTAGCAACTGATGAAGCTAAGGAGTTCTAGACTAGATCAGAGAATCTCCCATAGAGTCCACTATATCCATCATCTACCTTATGACCCTATCTGGAGATATACACAAAACAATTCTAGGTCATTTTGCCCATATCCCACAACATATAGACCAGATTACGCCAGAGCTTGATATTGATTGGATCCTTTGAGCAGTCATCCTTACCGACTGATCTATCACACTAGTTTAGGTTAGGAGGGATTTCTTTACCTAAGATTCATAGATTCCATTAGTGCATGTCGAAGGCATAAGATTACCCAATTAGTTTGTTTATATGCCACGTATATTCCATCCCCACCGGCTGTCTTGGCATGACCTCGGGAGGTTGGGTGTGAGGAAGAGTTAATTGTACATTCCTATGATTGCTTGTCACTTTTCCATCATACAAAATTGGTGAACCCAACGTGAAACAAACAACATTTTCATCTTTTTCACCTCATTAGCCTTCGCATCAACTTCACCAAAAAAATTGGTGAACCTGATGTGAAGGGAATAGTTTCTTCACTCTCACCTTTCCACTTTTAGTGTTTCATATTCTTTCATCCACCTTCGCTCTTTCCCATTATTCTATGGGTATTCATATACCCCCTGAATATGTCAGGATTCGATGCATATGGCAGACCTCTCCTAGGTCTTGAAGCATACTACGATCAACTGAATAGACAACCATCACTCTCGCTCTCAGAATGGGGTGACAACTATTCAACTAACCAATCGTCAATAAAAATTCCACCTCAAAGGACTAGATATAGTTCTTCTTTCCAAATGGGGGAGTTGGATTAGCTCACTCAAACGCCACAACTAGAGCCTTCAGGCTTGAACAAAATGATGCTCACTTGAGACTCTGGTTCATCTCCTCATGTATTGCTCAGACCGTAAATCAGTACAAAATCAAATCCATACCTGTTCATAGATGATGAACATTTAGTGCATTATGCTAGGAATGAACAACGCTCTCAGAGTATGTACCCACCTATAGGAAGTTTACAAATGCAACTCGAGGTCTCGTTTCACGAAAACACCTCCATGCCACTACGTATAGGAAATGTCCTCAGGGAAAATTGGTAGGGAAACAATCAGTTCATAGCATGGTATCACATGCCTATACAACCTCAGAATATACAACAAATGCCACTAAGGAAAAATACTGTGACTTCACCAAATGAAGTCATTTCGACTTTAGTAGAAAAAGTTAGAGGGTTAGAACTTGCTCAAGAAAATCACAATTCTCAATTCATGTAGGAAGGAATTTCCAATCCTCCACATCATCCTAGCCAAGTAGACCTCCTCATAGGAATAGGCATGTTTGGCATGCCTCCTCAGTATTCACAACAAACGCCAACTAGAACCACCGTTTCTAACACCGTTCCGGTGGAAAATATGATACCTCCCGGTCTAGTACAAAATAATCCATTCCTAGGTAATACTCCTCTATATGTAAACATGTATTCCAAATCACCACAAGGAGATATTTTTACCTCTCTTGGCATGTTTGATCAACCACAGGGATTTCCTTATACCCCTACAAATGCATACGTTATGCCATATCAACAACCCATTCCACCTCCACCCCCTCAAAAGGCACCATTAATGGTCGAGACCTATGCGATAGGGACTTATTCAAAATATTTGAAAGAGCCCTTAGACTTCACCATATGAAGCATCATGCTTCAAAGACCTCTTCCTGATTTGCCCAAATACAAAGGGAAGGGAGACCCGAATGCACATATCAAGGCCTATGCCACAACCATTCGAGAACTGCTCCCTTGGGATGGGGTTGTTGCCAAAATATTCCCCAAAACCTTAGAGGGCATCACCCTCGATTGGTACTATAGAATACCTGAAGCTTCCATCCATTCATTTAAACAACTCATTTCAGAGTTCATTAAGGCATTCGACATGAACAAACTATTGAGAATAGGAATTAGGGAATTCTTGCACATTAAGCAAAAACACAATGAATCTATTGCTCACTTCATCAAAGATGGTGTACAGTCCTTTATTCTTCGGCAAGTTCTCTAAACATGGATCAGATGGAACTATGTGACTTATTCCTTCATTCTCTCAACAGAGAGGTGAAGGAAGAATTCCAAAATTTCCCACTACGACTTATGATGATGTACTTGAAAGTGCCCTCCAAATAGATCAAGTGGCAATAGATAGCGGTCGCAAGACATATGGAACAAATGGGAGGTTAATCACCCCCTAATAGAATAGTACGACATATCCTACTACCACAAA
Organism: Taxus chinensis; assembly: GCA_019776745.2. NCBI lineage: Eukaryota > Viridiplantae > Streptophyta > Pinopsida > Cupressales > Taxaceae > Taxus > Taxus chinensis. Next base: position 93,277,221 of record CM034149.1, on the reverse strand, counting down.
TGTCAATCAAGGACCTAAAATCCTTAACAAAAATCACGGCATAATAATAGACGGGGTAACTGACCAAGCTAAAAAGGCCAATGTTGTAAATACTCCACCAATGATTAACAATCAACAAAATAACAATTTTACCCCGATAATCAATACAGTGGATTTTAATCATCCACGACAACAACAATAACAATGGAAGATCCAAAAACAGGGTCCAAGCCAAAAATCAACTGGATATCAAAACCAAAACCAAAACCAACAACAACAAATGCAAAAGTTTAACCCTAATAGGAAACGGTTTGATCAGAGTTTTGGACCACAATATGCTCCAAACCAGCAACCTAGGAATTACAATCCTAACTCGTATTATGGTTTTCACAAGATTCGAGGCCATGACACTAGAACATGTTGTGATTACAATAAGTTCATGTAACGTCTGCCAGAAGAACAAAAACAACTTTCCATAGATATGTTCTTAGTAGATCCTATATCACCTGCGCCAAATACTTTCATAGGAGCAGTCTCTCCTCAAAATGCTCCCCTCAAGATCTTCAACGATCTTCTCCCAACTCACAATAACAACAAATTAAATCCAAATGGGATGAATAAGGGCATAATGACAGGAAACAATGATCATGAAGCCTCGACTTCACCAAACTCACTAGTTGCACACAATAAGGACGTCAGCAATGACCCAAGATAGTCAGTTTAGTGGAGTTAGACACCGAACTACCCATAGAATCCATAACAAGGACACGAGAGTATTCCTCCTATCCAAATCCAAGTTACCCACTAGAGACAGAAAACATCCAACAAATATTAGTAAAACTCATAGGTGCCTATGATTTAATTAATGACCTAACAAAAACCTTCTCTCACATCTCCTTTTTGGACTTGCTGAAGAACTCTCCTACCCACAGGGATTCTCTTTTAGTAGGACCTGTCGACACTAAAATTTTCCTCCGTAATTTCTATTTCATTGATGTATGTATTACGAATAGGATGTTGTTAAGTATAATTAGTAGTAGCGTCTGATAGAAGATAACGGTGCTGTCAGTACGGTGCCGCCAATAATGTGGAGTACGGTAACAGTAAAAGTACAATAGGAATGTTGTAAAAAGTAAATATTTGTCGTAAGTGGTCCGGTAATGTTAAAATGTCAAAGTTTGGGTAATTAGAGAAGTAGGGTCTACATGATTAGGAATTAGAAATATTATATTGGTAATAAAGACAAGGAGTGAGGTCATAAATATTTTGTGTATTTTATTTGTAAAAAGTCTAAAAATGTGGAACCCATGTAAAATGATAAGGTTTATCTTATCTTAACAGATAAGCTTACATGTACAGATAAGAGTTAAGGTATGGAATATGATTCGTCAGAGTGGATTTCTTATCCTATCTTAGAGATAAGATGGATAAGCCTGGAAGTTCTATAAATAGAGAGGCCACCCCCCTCATTTAGCATAGAAGGAAGTAGTGAGAAATATTGTAGGAAGTGTGCGAAGGAAGCCATCAGTTTAAAGGTGTGTTGAAGAAGCCATTAAGAGGTGTAATTGTAAATTTTCTCCCATAGTCTTGGTGAAAGGCAAGTGAAGTCAATAACACTTGAAGTACCTCATGGGTGAGATTGTAACAATTTCATGTTAATATTATAATTTATTTTGATATTTCAGATTTGTCATCATTCTGTCTTATCATAGTCGATGGTATTCTTGTGTTATGTTGTTGTTTTGTTTCCAGATTACATCCACCAAACTAAAGGCTGTGCATTAGTAAATAATCATAGCACGAGGAGTTCCCGGTGAAGAATTATCATAGTGCCGGATTGGTGATGACATTTTGGTTCCGTTGCCGGGACCATTCCTCGTTGGTGGATTTTCTGGAGAGATATTCCCACTTAGTCAAAAATCAATTAGAGGGTAACCTTGTTTTTACTGTGCATAGTAGTTACCATGGTAAAGTCATTTTTGCCATGAATAGTAGTTACCATGGTAAAGTCATTTTTGCTGGAATAGTATTTACCGCAGTAAAGTCACTTTTTACCGTGAATAGTATTTACCGCAGTAACTTCACTTTTTACCGTGAATAGTGTTTACCACAGTAAAGTTAGTTTTTACCGCAGTAAGTCAAGTTTTACCATAGTTTACCGTGGTCATTTCTATTTTACTGTAGAAAGGTGTAAAGTCACTTTCTAGTATAGTGATTCCAATTATTTGTACACATAAGTCTTGTTGATTGTACTTGTGAGTTGGTATTTCACGGTGGTTACTTTTGAAAATGGGAAAGATTCCTGTTTTTTCAGCTCAATCTAATGAAGATGCTTCTTCTTTCATTCAAGAGTTTAAACGATCTTGTATTTGTAATGGCCTTATAAGAAGGGAACAATGGACTGAATTTTTTCCTACCTTTTTGGATGGTTCAGCACTTAGGTGGTTTGAAACACTAGGTGATAATGTGAAAAATTCATGGGATTTATTAACTGAAAGTTTTCTTGAAGAATTTGGTGAACAACAAAAATATGCAGATCTCATGATCGAGATCACAAAGCTATCCCAAGGAGAGAAGGAGAAGATAAGGGATTATCATGCTCATGTTCTAGAGCTAAGGAGGAAGCTCGATGCCCAGATCCGAAGGAAGGACTAGCGGATGGGTTGATGAATGGCGTGGATAATCTCCTCTGTAAGCACTTCATTCTTGGGATGAAGCCAGAGATCAGACAACGAGTGAAGTATGACCGCCCAACTACCATTGAACAAGCAAAGGAGATTGCAAGAAGGCAAGAAGAAAGCATGGAAGAGGAGCCCAAAGAAATTGTTGCTAAAGTAGAGCCTACACCAGCACCTTTGGTCCAGAATCCACAACCACTCCCGGTGAGCACAAATATTTCTCCTAGTACATCTACTGAGTATGAAGATCTGCTCAAAAAGATGGGTCAGTTAACTATTAATCTTCTTCAAGGAAAGGAATTTAGTTCTCAGGGAGGAGATAGAGGTCCAAAAAGAAATATTTCTGAAGTTGTTTGTTATGGTTGTTATAAAAAGGGTCATTATAAGTATAATTGTCCAGATAGAGCTTCTACATCTGGTAAAGGAGATAATGATAAAGGAAAAGCACCTGTGAATTCTTTTGATGTAGTAGATAAGAGCAGAAATAATGAAGTAGATGTGTTTGTAACAAAAAGAAAGAAAGAAAAAGATAATCAAGATGGAAATGATCCTAAGAAGATGAAAGAAGAAACTAGTAAGAAACATAGGAGAAGAAAGTTGGGTGTGCAGGATTTTCTGATTTCACAGGGGCAAGGACCATACTCCATCTTGGAAGATCTGTCCAAAAGGCCTGCAAATATTACATATGGTCAACTCTTGGCTATGTCTTCTGAGAAGAGGCGGGAGTTGCGAGGTGGACTCAATGCTCGAAGAAGGAAGGAGGTTGAGGTCCCTGTTTTGGAGGCAGAGGCAGATCCCTATGCTCCACAAGCTGAGGTATTATGTAATGGTATTTCAATTCATGATGTCTTAGTTGATGGAGGTGCTGCAGTTAATGTAATGACCGAGTCTGTAATGAATATGTTGGGTTTAAAAATTGATCGCCCTTCAACACTTATGTTAAGGTCATTAAATAAAGGAAAAACTAAACCAGAAGGTGTAGTTTCAAATGTGGCAATATCTGTTATGGGTGTGGTATGTGTGGTAGACTTTCAGGTGATGAAAAATGGTACTGTTGCGTACCCAATGCTGCTGGGAAGACCATGGCTAAGGAGAGTTCATGCAAGAAACTACTGGAATGAAGGTTTCATGACACTTGGACGTGGTAGAGAGAGGGTGAAGATAAATGTGATCCCTCGACATCATAAGGCAGAACCTGTGGATTCAAGTGATGAAACTGATGATTGGACATCCTCTGATTACTCTAGTACCAGTGAAGTGGACACTGAAGATGAAGAAAGCGAGGTGGATGTTTCAGTCATGGATATCCTTCCAGTCACACCAACTCATGACCCCATAAAATTATCTGAAGAAGAAGTTGATGATCGTCTCCAACAAATAAAGATTGGTGATGCTGTGATGGAGAGTGAGAAGGAATCCTACCTCCAGCTCTTTCGAAGGTACATACACCTATTCACTTTTGATTACAAGGAACTCCGTCAAGTAAGTTGGGTAGAACATTGTATTGAGCTGGTAGATGGTGCTAAGCCCATAAAGCAAATGCCATATAGAATGAATCCTAATTTTTCCAAGACTGTAAAAGAAGAAATAGATAAGTTGCTTGATGCAGGATTCATATTTGCTGTGGAGAATTCAGAATGGGTTTCTCCCATTGTGATCTCAATAAAAAAGAATGGGAAGCTACGCATTTGTGTTGATTACAGGAAGCTCAATAAGGCAACAAAGAAGGATCATTACCCTCTTCCATTTTCAGATCAGATCTTGGACGAAGTAGCTGGCCAGGAGTGCTATAGTTTTGCTGATGGATATAGCGGCTACAACCAAGTTCGTATAGCAGAGAAAGATCAGCTGAAGACCACGTTCACCACTCCTTGGGGAACGTTTGCTTATAGAGTTATGCCTTTTGGGTTGTGTAATGCTCCAGCAACATTCCAGTGTTTGATGAATAGGGTGTTCGAACCCTACATTGGGACCTTCATCAGAGTATTTCTGGATGATTTTTACATCTATGGGAGCAAGTTGGACCACCTGCACCAAATGGAGACAACATTTCAAAGGTTAGATGAAGCACAAGCCTCACTAAACCCTACAAAGTGTGTCTTTGGATGTTCTAAAGGTGTTTTGTTAGGGCATGTTGTATCCAGAGATGGTATTGGTACTGATCCTGATAAAGTTTCAAAAATCAAAGATTTACCATTTCCTCTTAATAGAAGTAAGTTGAGATCATTTTTAGGCCATGTGGGTTACTATAGAAGGTTCATCAAGAATTTCTCAAAGATTGCACAGCCACTAACCCAGTTCTTGAAGAAGGATGTTACTTATGAACCAGGAAATAAGGCGCATGAAGCTTTTGGACAATTGAAGGAAGCCCTGGTGTCTTCACCTGTTTTGAAGAATCCAGATTGGAGCAAGCCATTCATTGTGTACACTGATGCCTCAGATGCAGCACTAGGAAGTACTTTGAGCCAAAAGGATGAAAATGGGAATGAACATCCAATTTACTTTGGGAGCAGACAAATGAGCAGTGCTGAGGTAAATTATACTGTAACTGAAAAAGAGGCTCTGGCTATCATTTTTGCTGTAAAGAAGTTTAGAAATTACTTGCTAGGGAAAAAATTTCTAGTTGTAACAGATCATCAGGCTCTAAAATATATTGTAAATAAGCCTAACCCATCAGGGAGGATAGCAAGATGGATAATTTTGCTACAAGAGTTTGAATTTGATATTATAGATAGGCCAGGAAAGAAGCATGTCAATGCAGATGCACTCTCTCGAGCCTATGATGGTTTAGGATCATCTTGTGATGATGATGATTTCCCCGATGCAGCATTGTTATCCCTTAACACAATCCCTAGTGAATACATAGATATTTGGAATTATCTGAATGAATTCAAGTTTCCTGATGGTGCCAATGCAAAGACTAAGAGAAAGATTACTCAAGCCAGTCGTCCATATTCTATTCTACATGGAGTATTATTTCGAATAGGACCTGATGGACAGTACAAGAGGGCAGTTGGACGTGATCAAGGGAAGGAACTGCTAGAAGAATTCCACAATGGTACATGTGGAGGGCACTTCTCTGGACAACTTACAGCAAGAAGGATCTTGGATGCAGGTTATCACTGGCCCACTCTTTTTAAAGATTGTTATAATTATTGTAAGACATGTGATATTTGTCAAACACATGGTAACCGTAAGACTTCATCAGCTCCATTATGTCCTATTCTTCCCCTTGGTCCCTTTGAAAAGTGGGGAATAGACATTGTAGGTCCACTTCCAACTACATCACGCCAAAATAAGTATATTGTAGTTGCCACAGATTATTTAACCAAGTGGGTTGAAGCTAGGCCATTGAAAACAGCTTCCATGGATGAAGTGGCAAGGTTCATGTATGAACGCATTGTCACCAGATTTGGTTGCCCATTAGAAATTGTAACAGATCAAGGAAGCCACTTCATTAATGAGGTGGTAGAAGCCCTAGTCAATAAGTTTTCTATTAAGCACAGGAAGGCAACAACATACAAGCCAAGCACAAATGGACAGGTGGAACGAACAAATTTTGTGTTGTGTCAAATTCTAGCAAAAGATGCAGCCTTGCAGGTACATAAATGGGATAAAAGGATTCATGCAGCATTGTGGGCATATAGGGCAACATCAAAGTCAGCAACAGGATACTCCCCATTTCAGTTGGCCTATGGCATTGATCCAGTTCTTCCTATTGAGTTTGATATTCCCACTGTGAGAGTTATGAAAAATGAAAGGATGGATGAAAGTGATTCAGTAAAAGAAAGGTTGGTACATCTTCATTTGCTGAGGAAATGAGAGAAATAGCAAAGGATACAAGCCATAAGAAGAAAATGAAGCAGAAGGAATACTTTGATCAAAAGATCCGGTGGTCTCCATTTCATGTGAATGACTTGGTTCTAGTATATGATTCCAGATACAAAAAAAGAAGACAGAGAAAATTTCTTCCAAAATGGATGGGGCCCTACAAAATAGCAGCTGTGCATGAAAATGGTACGTACCGACTGGAGGAATTGGATGGCACTCCCATTACGAAATGGGTCAACCACGACAAGTTGAATATTTTCCAAGCACCAGAATAGTCTACTCCGAGGACGGAGTAGAAGCTAGGAAGGGGGAAGATGTCGACACTAAAATTTTCCTCCGTAATTTCTATTTCATTAATGTATGTATTAGGAATAGGATGTTGTTAAGTATAATTAGTAGTAGCGTCTGATAGAAGATAATGGCGCCGTCAGTACGGTGCCGCCAATAATGTGGAGTACGGTAACAGTCAAAGTACAATAGGAATGTTGTAAAAAGTAAATATTTGTCGTAAGTGGTCCGGTAATGTTAAAATGTCAAAGTTTGGGTAATTAGAGAAGTAGGGTCTACATGATTAGGAATTAGAAATATTATATTGGTAATAAAGACAAGGAGTGAGGTCATAAATATTTTGTGTATTTTATTTGTAAAAAGTCTAAAAATGTGGAACCCATGTAAAATGATAAGGTTTATCTTATCTTAACAGATAAGCTTACATGTACAGATAAGAGTTAAGGTATGGAATATGATTCGTCAGAGTGGATTTCTTATCCTATCTTAGAGATAAGATGGATAAGCCTAGAAGTTCTATAAATAGAGAGGCCACCCCCCTCATTTAGCATAGAAGGAAGTAGTGAGAAATATTGTAGGAAGTGTGCGAAGGAAGCCATCAGTTTAAAGGTGTGTTGAAGAAGCCATTAAGAGGTGTAATTGTAAAGTTTCTCCCATAGTCTTGGTGAAAGGCAAGTGAAGTCAATAACACTTGAAGTACCTCATGGGTGAGATTGTAACAGTTTCATGTTAATATTATAATTTATTTTGATATTTCAGATTTGTCATCATTCTGTCTTATCATAGTCGATGGTATTCTTGTGTTATGTTGTTGTTTTGTTTCCAGATTACATCCACCAAACTAAAGGCTGTGCATTAGTAAATAATCATAGCACGAGGAGTTCCTAGTGAAGAATTATCATAGTGCCAGATTGGTGATGACAGACCCAAAACAATCCTGACTAAATTTTATACTATAGATCGGGAAACCAACTATAATATGATCCTTGGCTGACCATGGATACACCGTATGAAGGTAATCCCTTCTACGTTATTTCAATAAGTAAGGTTCTTACACTTAGGAAAGATATTCGTAGCTAAAGGTGATCCAAAACCATTTGATATACACCTAGCTGACTTAAAGAAAATACTAGGCGTTCACTCTAAGTTTGAACTCCCAACAAACCAACTTAATAAACCAACCAATGCGAAGCTGGAAGAAAATTTGGTACCTACACTAGAACTAGAAACTATGAGCCTAATCAAGAATATCCCAGCCCTCAAGGAGGAGGATAACATTGTCAAAATGGTATCATTAGGAACTACTGAAAATATTGTCAAATTGCTAGAATAGGATCTACCAGTTTTCCTACCATTTGATTATGTAGGAATGGGATATAACCTAGGTGTTAGCTCTCTTCTAGCAGAGGATCTCTGCATGGTAGAAGTAACCAAAACCGAAAAAGTTGAGGTAAAAAATGTCCCAATTTCTATCTTCCCAACTAAATATTGGACTCTCCATTTTGATGGAGCTAGATGTCGTTATGGGGCTGGGGCAGGTGTGATCTTTACTTCACCTGAAGGAAATATCTTACCATTTTCCTTTAAATTAAACTTTGAATGTACAAATAATGGTGATGAGTACGAAGCCCTCCTCCTTGGTCTCATAATAGCTAAGAGGTTTGGGGTTGAAAACATCAGAGTATTAGGAGACTCACAATTAGTAGCAAACCAAGTATCTGAAGTGTATGAGACCAGAGCTGAACACTTATAACTCTACAAAATAGCAGTATTAAATTTGAGCAAAGAATTCAACTTCATATCCATTGAAGCAATCTCGTGAGAACAAAATCTTCTTGTAGATTCGATAGCAACTTCAGCGTCATGGTTCACTCCAAACAGTGAGTTGGAGGATACCTGTTTCACAGTATCCCTTCGTACTGAGCCATTAGTAAAGAAAATATCAAATCCTCTCTTAACGAACATAGCTGAGAACAACTCTACTATCTTAGATCACGTTGATAGTGATAGAGCCACTCTTGATTACTTAAACACCTATGCAGCATTACATCTCACCCATCACATGGTAGATTTGTCCTTAATCCCACATTCATCTTACTACTTCAGGAATCCCATGATAGAGCTTCCCCCACAAAAAGAATTCGACATATACATGATAGAGAATGGAGATGATCTTGAACTACCTCTAGCTCCGCCTGATTTTGAAGAAGGTAATGCTTCTTTAATCAAAGAAATGATCGATATTAACATCAGAACGGAGGAAGAACCAAATATCTTGAAACTAGGATCTTCGTTAACTCCATAAGAAATAGAAATACACACTCGAATCCTCAAAGAACATCAAAAGGATTTTGCATTTAATTATAAAGAAATGATAGGGGTTGCACCACACATTGCAGTACATAACCTCGTCACCAAATCAGATCTAAAGCTAGTTAAACAAAAATTGAGACCAATGAAACCCAAGGTAGCTCTCATGGTGAAAGAAGATGTAATGAAACTCCTCAAAGTGGGATTCATCAAACCAGTCAATTACTCTCAATGGTTATCTAATATCGTTCCCGTTCTCAAAAAGAATGGGAAGATACACATTTACATAGATTTCTGAGATATTAACAAGGTGTGCCCTAAGGATGACTTCCTGTTACCATCCATAGATGTCATCGTTGACGCAACATCCATATTTGAGCTTTTGTCTCTCATGGATGGATTCTCAGGATACAATCAAATCAGAATATCTGAACATGACCAAACCAAAACCACATTTATAACTCCTTGGGGAACTTATTGCTACATTGTTATGCCATTCAGTCTCAAGAATGTTGATGCTACATACTAGTGGGAAATGACATATATATTTCATGATATTATTCACAAAATCATGGAATCCTACGTAGATGACTTGTTGGCCAAAGCCAGGAAGCACTATGATCACCCAGAAGTGCTCTGCATCATTCTTTCACGTTTAATAGAATACAAAGTCACACTAAACCTAGAAAAATGCATCCTTGGTGTGACAGGAGGGAAGCTCCTAGGTTACATTATATTGTCACGAGGGATCGATGTAGACCCAATAAAAATTTGGGCTATCCTTGAAATGATCCCACCGTTAGATGAATTTAGAATCAGGTCGTTTCTTGGGAAACTTGGTGCAATCCGAAAATTCATCCTAGATTTAAGCTTTGCCGTTCACCCAGTCAACAATCTACTAAAGAAATATTATGGTATCAATTAGACCAAAGACTGCAACAACGCTTTCGAACTGGTTAAGCATTTCTTGTTGTCACCACCTACGCTAGTGCCTCCTAATCCAAACCACTCTTTAATCTTATATTCATGAGCTACCAATGTCTCGCTAGCTTGCATGCTCCCTCAAGAAGATGATGACAAATGAGAACGTGCGATCTATTTTATTAGCCAAACATTACTTGACTATGAGACATGTTATATGCAAGCAAAACAAGAATGCCTCACCATAGTCTTCATAACCAAACACTTAAAACATTACATGCTAAATCAAGAAACAAGGGTCATTATAAAAAAAGACCATTTATGAACTTTCCTCATGCAAGGGTCCTTGTCTAAAAAGGTTGGATGTTTTATAACCTTAAAGGGTGAATTTGAAGTAACATTTGTAAATCAAAAGTCTGTTAAGGGATAAATCATTGCAGATTGGTTAGCTGATAACCCATTATACGGAGGTGATCTAGTAGATCTCAACTTTCCCGACGAATGCATATACAACATCAAAGCTAAACCTCCCATCTCGGAATGTCCTTGGTATACGGATATTATTAATTATATCATGGACCATACATATCTAGAAGGTGCTACACCGTAACAAAGAAGTCAGTTACGCATTATCGTAGCTAAATACATTATTATAGAACAAGTTCTCTATCGTAAGGATTTCAATGGAATGATCCTAAGGTGTGTTGACACAGAAGAATCCAAGAAGATTCTCTATGAATCTCATAATGGAATATGTGGAGGAAACTTCAGTGGTCACACTACCACTCACAAAATACACCGAATGGGCTATTTCTGGCCTACTCTAGAACACAATGTAGTAGAGTTTGTACGCAGATGTCATAAATGATAAGAATTTTCCCACGAGATTCACATGCCAACACAAGCTCTACAACCAATCACTACTCCATGGCCCTTTTCTATGTGGGGCCTAGATTTGATAGGGAAATTCTCTCCCTCATCTATAGATGGCCATAACTTCATAATCACAGACACCGAGTATTTTCCCAAATGGGTAGAGGCTATGCCTCTCACCACTGTACCAGGTTTCGTGATTGCCAAGTTCATTTTGAAACAGATCATTTGCAGGTGTGGTGTCCCACAAATCATTATCACAAATAATGGGAATTATTTTAAGAATGAAAGGGTTCATGAATTATGCAATAAATTTAAAATAAGCCATCATACAGCCTCCCTATGTTACCCCCAAGCTAATGGATAGGCTGAAGCAACAAACAAAACATTAAAAGCTATTCTCCTTAAAACGGTGAAAGAAAACAAACAAGATTGGCATTTAAATTTATACCTAGCCTTGTGGGCCCACCGAACCTTAATAAAAACACCAATAGGAGAAACTCCTTTCTCTTTGGTATTTGGAGAAAAAGCAGTTCTCCCACTTGAGGTTGAAATACCCAGTCTCTACATCTCATTACAAGGGATTCTGGATGAAGATGCTTATAGAGAAGCACGTCTCTCCCAACTAGAAATCCTAGATGAGGCCAGGTTAGATGTTGAATAGCGGCATAGAGTCTATGGTGACTGGATATGCCGGTAGTATAACAAAAAGGTCTATGAATGAGATATATATGAAGGAGATCTAGTTCTAAGACTAGACAACCAGATCGATAAAAAGACCGGCAAAGGAATAAAATTCTGGCCCAAATGGTTGTGCCTATACTGAGTCACAAAAGACTATGGAAATGGTGCATATCTCTAATGTACATTGGAAGGTGAGGAATTTTGTGAAACTACCAAATCCCTACACCTTAAATGATTCTATGCATAAACAACCAGCACGATTTGTATAATTATATCTACATTGCATCTTCATGTACTTGGGTTCATTTTTTCCCCTTGTTTCATACAATTTCATGATCAAGGAACTTAATCTCAAAGCAATTCATTACAAAATTTTTATGGTATTGACATAATCATTCAAATTATACTTCTTCACTTTCATAGTCACATCACCTCTTTCTGAATCTTTTCATCAAATAAAGCTAGATATGACAAAGTCTTAATGGTAACCATACCCAGATCTGCATGCTTGTTCTCACTTTTGGTTTCTTCCTAAGATAGGTGTCTTGCCTATGGTCTATTCTAGAAGCTTCATAGTGTCACATCTATCCCGTACGTACATCTCTTTGGAAATAAGAACATACTGACATTTTTCTCAAATAAATAAGTCAAATGTAGATCAAATAGAAAATTTTATTTTACACATTTCCTTTCCCTACCAACCTTTTTTGATGAGCTTGCATCTCTTACTAGTGACGTAGGGTTGGGAAAGGATGGGAATGCCCTTACTCACCTGTACCTTGTCCATGGTGATAAGCCCACGCTTCTTACTAGTAGAATGGGGCAAGGTGTGGGGGGTCTTCTTAACAATAAATGGTGAAGGTCATAAACAAACAGTTCAAGTAAACCTTTGCAAACTCAAGTCAAAAGTGAATGAATCAGATGTCTAGAGTTCCAAGAGATCTCAAAACCCCAAAAACCAAATTTTGTCTACAATGTGGCCATCTATGGATCTAAGTATAGATGAACCGCAAAGTGAGTAGCATTCTAAACTACGGAGTCACTTGAGTAGAGTGGGTTTGTAGTATCCTAATTTGGTTTCACCAAATCTTTTTCTATCTCTCATCACCACCATTCAACAATTTCATAGCTTGTTCCCTTTGTAGCTCTCAATGATGAGCCCTCGCATCTTATTAGTTGTGTGGAGTTAGGAGTGGGGCAAGTTCATCTTTACATCATACCAGTTTATCATCTCATTTTGTCACAACAAGTGTGAAGTACCAAAAAATTGCTTATAGAAACCAAATTTCAAGATCACATTTTTTCTACATTGTCATGTATCAGCATCACGAAATACAAAAAGAAATAAAGAATTTGTATCATTTGTTCTCCATTGCATACATTCTGAAAATCCTATAAAAACAACATTATAATTTACATGTAGAAATGAATCACAAAAACATAGATACCAAGATTCTGATCCAAAAATAATATATATATATATATATATATATCAATGTTTCCTGTATAATGTCATCATCCACTAAGCATGGTCACAATTCTCAAAGAGCCCAGGAAATACAAAATACATCATACAAACAATCTACGAGAGCTAGGTGGCCTCTCAACCCCTATGAGATCCGTCTAAAGGTGCACACCCACGTCTAGGACTTCGAATACGCCGGTGCTCTAAGTGCATGGAAGGATCACAATCCTTAGGAGCAACTACAGCCTCACCATGAGAGTGACTCCTCATTAGGTGCTCTGCTGTCCTGTATCCTACCAAATCGGTGCAGAGGGTAGTCACCATCCTAGCCACATGCCAGATAGGAGTAAAAACGTCAGTATGCCTACCATCTACTGAAGGCTCCCCTGCATCCATGGATAGCTCCACATGAGTCTTCTCCATGGGGATCATCAGGGTATTAGTACATACCTAATGAATTAGGTCTCGCCACTCATCATCAGTCTCTTCCAACAAAGGAGAAAAACAAATTAGAAGTACTCAAAAGATAGAAACAAAAGTAAACAAAAGCAGAGATAACAACTAAGACAATCATAGTTAATAACAAACATTAAAGAGATGGATGATAACTCACTCAGAGCTCTGGGCCTCCAAGATGGATCCCTAGGGTCAGCATGTGCCACAGATGTCACTACTGATTGGTGCACTCCTCTTATCCATGGGGCCACATAACGTCCTACTACAGACTCATCCTCTCTGCCCAAGCCCTAAGAAAGTGGGTCCTCTAAAGCTAGGGTCACCCTCTCTATACTCTACTCCGCCCTCTCTGCCTGTAATATATCCTGAGCGTCATGCCACTTAGGATCACTATCCTCCTCTCCACCTAACTCACTAACCTCAGCCTCAGTCTCCTCCTCCATCTCCCCCCCTATGAACTCCTCAGACTCTGAGTCTATATCAATAGGGTCATCACTACTGTGGGTGGCACCGATGGAAATCTGAAGTAAGGGTGCTTGAGGAGCAACTACTCTCCCTCAAGCACATACCACCCATCCAGCTGCAATAGAAATTCCAGGAGTAACAATTGTCCAACACTGGCCTCTAGGACCTCCTCTAGCCTCCTGAACTAATCTGTATACTGGTACCATTAGGAGAAGCATACGTACGTAAGGAAGGCAAAACTGCTGACGAACTTGACCAAAAGGATGTATCTCCACCCTCCCTGCCCTATCCACAAGCTACCTTGTGGTGGAGCAAGAGATCAAAGTAAGAGCCTCCTCACCCCATAACCCTATCATGGCCTGATAGGGTGTGGCCTCCATGTCATCAGTGGTCAAGGAGGTGACTGGCTGGTGAGGTGATCTGAGCACCGACATGTTTGTCCATTTGGTTGCCCTCACAGCTCTGGGATCTACCACCTCTACACCTCTCCCATAAGGGATGAAATGCTCGTAGACCTAGCTCATAACTAGGGTTAGATGGCTCAATGACTGCCCCTATAAATGAACCACCCAGTACAAATCATGATATGTTGTCCTAAGAATGTCAGCCCCCCAAGTGTAAATCCAGCCATGTCCCTCAATCTGTGCAATAATGGGGGACCAAAAATATAGTAAAGTGTCTCATCCCTTGTCCCTGATCAATCTCGAGGCAAGGATCCCCATAATGGCTTGACGAATCAAGGGGATATGCAGGCTAGGAATAGATCAGACCCTCACCCCCTTCTTTGAACCAGTGGAGATAACTGCGTCTCCCATATATGAGGCCCACTGTGTTATCTGAGCCCGTGACCCTAGTGTCTCAAGTGTGAGCAATCTCCCGATGATTGGGACCCCCAAGATGCGGTAAACATCCTCTAAAGTGATGGTCCACTCACCCCTGACTCCTGGTAATTGGAAAGTGTTCCGATCAACATCCCAATATGAAAACAAGTCACAAAGTATGTGACTAGAAGGTGCAACATGTGGGACCTATGATATGTGCAATATACCAGCCCTCTAAAGAGTGTCCTGCTCATCTTGAGAAAGTGCATCCAATAGTGCTGGAAGCCAGTCACACTCTCTCTATTGGCTCCACATAATATACCCCTCCTTCTCCTGCATACACCCAAAAACACACAAAAAGGAGTAAGTTAGTATTCAAATCACATTGGAAAAATCACTAAAACATATAAGAATGCTAAAAATGCAAAAATGAATTCAAATAAGTACTATTTATGCATTTTGTGAAGGACCACTACCTTGAGTAGGGCAACGGTTCTGTAATCACCGCCTTAAAGGTGGTGGTCTTGTAACTGCAACCCTGATCAGGGTACTGGTGGTGTAATTTCCACCCTACTCAGGGTGGCGGTTGTGTCCTGAAATTCCATGTGGGTCATGTGCCCTAAAAACACCTAAAAACACAAAAGCATGACCATTTTGACCAAAACAATGCCTACCCATTAGGCGTCCCCCCTAAGTGACCCTATTAAAACTGACTTTTTCATACAGAAGCCCCCCATGACAAAGATTTCACCACTTTAACATTTTTTGGGACAAAAATGGTAAATCAAGAAAAACTAACCTGTGATCTCGTGGGTCAGTGTTCCACTCATGGAGGCATGATCACGATCTCATCCTGAACATTTTTACTATACTCTCGTCGAAAACTGTCACCGTGGGTCCCAGAGCTCAAAATCAATCAAATCGACACACACAAATGAATAGGAAAATGGGCCCACTTTTACATATATAACATCCTGACTTGTTTTAAATGCCCCTTTTGGTAGGTTTGGAGCACTGATGGAGGTAAGTTCTTATCCCCGCGTAAATGGTACATCCTCATTTCGTATTCTTTTAGTATTTATTTTTTGATTTATTTTCTCTATCTACGCTTGAGTCCTCTTTTCATTTTACAGGTAGCGGGCATTTTGGATGGCATCATTTTAACACACAAGCATGTCAAGTATAATTTCTTACTTCCCATTTCGGGACTGCCATACTTGGACCCACCATTTTATGCCTCTTCATGGCTAAAATACTTCTCTGAGGGGGCAATATGTATGTACTCAAAATTGTAGCAAATTACACCACTGGAACAATGTTACACATGCCCCAATGATGATACAGGTCTCCTTGCAAGGTTTTTGGGATCTGGAAAAACTCTCAAAGTATGCATTAACATCCTACATGTCCCACTTAGCCCCTGTGTGCTTTGTTTTTCTCTTCTCCCCTCTTTTTCTTTACGTTTTGGTCTTTAGTTATGAAACCACTGCCCTGCCTGGGCGGCGGTCTCGTGACCGCCACCCAGGTAGGGCGGCGATCCTGTAACCGCCACCCTGCTCAGGGTGGCAGTCCTTCACGCGTTTTCCAGAATGTTCTTTTTTACACAACTCATGTAAAATTTCAACGTTTACCAACTTTTCTCACCGCCTTTGCTTTGTATTTATGATTATGGTTCCCTGGAATAGTGTTTTTACATTGTTTATCATTAAAGAGATCAAATTGGTTTTCACCTTTGGGTAGATTAGATTCTATAAATAGCTAGCTTCTGCTCAAGCAAATGTCCCCCTCTCAAATTTTCCTCTCAATTTCTCATTGCAATAGCTTAGTCTTTCAATTTTTATTAGGATTCATGGTTTTCATTTTTTGCATGCATAGTTAGTGTTGTCTTGCTGTTAGGAAGCCACATAATCTTCTTGTGATAGCGTTGTTACTATTTCATGCAATTCATTGTAGTAGGATAGTTTAAATTTCAGTAGGAAGCCATTAAAGTTACAAGTTTTGTTCATCAAAAATAATAGTTTGAAGTTCTGGATGTTTTGTGTTGCATGAATCACAATAAATCCCACTAGGAATTACATAAGCCAAGCTCTGTTCTCTTACGCTATCCCTCTCCTACTCACATTGTATTCAATCTACATCCTAATCTGCCATTATTTCAATACCAACTTCTGTTGATGCTAACATCACACACTTTTCTGGATTCACGTGGGCATGAAGGAATGAGGAGATCACACTAAGGGGAAAAATCCATACACAACCAGATTTGCCAATGTTCTGTAAAGTCCACATTTGTTTTTCAAAGTTCTAGTTAAAACATATCAAATAGAGTATTGTTGTTGCAGACTCACAACACCCCTGGATGCAGATCAGGCTTCTAGGTTGATCACTCTAGCATCCAATGTGATTGCACAACATGGAAACCTCTCTCCAAGTGTGGGGACTTGTGAAACTGAGAGAGGAATCTCCAGATTAGAGATTGGTTCCTCAAACTCCTTTGATTTAGATCTATATTTTACAAAACTACAGAGGTTCAGATCCTAATCCTACTCTAAACTGCAAGGAGACAGGGTAAGAAGATGCATAAAAATAAATCTAAGCTAAAGGTGGTGATGCACCAAAAGGAGTGGTGAAACATTTTTGTCAATAAAATAGACACAAACCAGAGATTTGCAACATGAAACATACACAGACTGATAAGATATAACTTAGGATCTGAAATGAAGTAAATAATACAAACAAAGGACTAAAATCCATTCACAAAGCTTGCATTATCATTTCCAGTACCCAAATCACTACATTACAATCTCAGAGAGATAAAAACTGTTACAATCTTTTGGAGAGGTTTGATTCTTGCATCAACCACCTGCTGGAGGTGAAAGAAGAAGTTGCTATGTCAAAAATTGTTCCCCCTTCAGAAATGAGGCAAATCTGGCTTTTACATTGCATGGGTTGAGCCCAAGGGACAGAAAACATACAAAAACATGAGAGCCCATCCCTTCTTGAATACAGGTGCATTAAAACGTCATGGGGGACCTTACAAACCCATTCCCTATCATTTTGACCAGATTACAAGAGAATGCGACCCATTTTGCATTAAATCTGGTTGTTGGAATGTCACTTCTAGCCATGAACATGCGTCAGAGCCATTTCTCAATTTTCTCTCTTCAGACTGCACCTAAACTCAAGATTAACCCCGAAATCATGTAGATAATTTCACAAATTTTTGTTGATATAAAGAACCTGCAAATCCGAGCTCTGGATCGAAAGATATGTCGGTCTAAAGATTTAGGGCGTAAAACAGGTGAAAATGCATTTTCAAAATTTTCCCGCGCTCTGCCACCTGGATGACACATGGCATGCGCTGATTGGATATGTAATTCTCTCTCCTCTCTGTCCCGTGGGTTTTCCTGCTTCATTAGACACGTGTCCTCTTTTGATTGGCTCGGGTCAGCTCATGAAACCTCACCCTTTGACTTTTGGACTTTCTCCCTTGTGACACGTGTCTCGATTTGATTAGTCCGCGGGTCTGCTGGCTTTTCACACCCTTCACGTCATTTTGTCCCAGATGTCCCAGTGCTTTTTGGGACAGAATCCTCCGATCTACCTGAAAAATGGGCTTCCTTATCCCTTATCTACCGATGACACATGGCGCAATCTAATTGGCTCTCGACTTTTTCAGCTATCCTTGTCCCACGTGTCCCTTTGTCCCAACTGTCCCAATGTAGAAGCTCCCTATTTTGGCTGAACCGAATGGTTCACGTCCTTCATGTACATTTGTTCCAACTGTCCTGGACTGTCTGGGACAAATTCTTCTGATTCGCCTGATTCAGCCAGTTCGCGTTCCTTTGTCCCACATGTCCCAAAGCAGTTAGTTGATTTTCTTCTCCTTTAGTCGAATCGGCTTTCTGCGTCCACCGCGTACTTCTGGCCTGACTGTCTCGGTGCTAAAGTTTTGTGTTTCAGCTGATCCGGGTGGTTCACGTCCTCATGGCCCGAATGTCCCAAACTGTTTTGCTCAGCAGTTAGTCAATTTTGCTTCCTCCTTCGGCCAGATCGGCTTCTCGTAGCCACCGTGTACTTCTGTCCCACATGTCCCTTTGCTTTGCGGGCCACCTGGAGGCTTTTCGGCCGATCCGTGTCTCGATGTCCCAAACATCCCGACTGTTGCGAGGACTAGGACTTAGCCAATTTTCACAATTCTTTCTAGCCCAAGCTTGTTTTTGCAGCTTTTTCACCTTTTCTCATAACTTTCTCTTTTCAACCTGGACAGGAGAGTTAGGAAAAATATGAGGGGATCCTGGAAACATGATTTTTTACCCTAGATCAATCAATTTTCCTGGGGCTTGAGAATTCAATGCATGTTACCAAAATTTACTCTGGGGGTGAATTTTGGATAACAATTGGTGACTCAGCTGGGTTACGTGCTTGCTAGGTAAAAGATACCAGTTGCCTGAAGCAGTCCATTGGGCTTGGAGTCATCAGATATTCTGTTTAGAACCCTAACTGACTTATAATGTGCAAGGAGGAAGATGGAATGTCACCTGATGAAAGTAAGGACTGCTAAACATCTCCATGGACAGCAAGCTGTGCCAAAGCACTTAGGGAAAACAAAAATAACCTACAGCAAAACAATGTGCACAAGCACTTGGAGGAAAGAAAATCTAATCTAATATTTACAGAGGTAGTGAACTTCCTTCTAGAAGCAATGCTTGAGATAGATTCCATTGACTGGAATCTGCAGTTCTTCACCATCCAATGAGGCCAATTGGAAAGCATTGTTGTTCTTGCACTTTTTGACCACGTATGGGCCACTCCAAATGGCATCAAATTTTGAATGCCTTCTTGGTTTTGCTCTGTCCATATCCCATTTCAACACTAGATCTCCAACTTGAAAATATCTATCCTTGGCCTTTCTATCAAAGGTCTTCTTGATCAACACTTGATCCTTTTCCATTACTTGGGATGCCTGGTTTCTGATCTCTTGCAACTCCATCAACTCTGCATACCTCACCTCCATGGGCTCAAACTCTAGCAACTCCAGCTGCTTCATGAGTTCCAACATTGGAAACTCAAGTGACATGGGCAAGATTGCCTCTCTTCCATAGACAAGCCTAAATGGAGAGTTACCTGTGGATCTTTTGGGAGTTATCCTATCAGCCCATAAAACTGATTTTAGTTTGCCCATAAGGCTGATTTCAGTTTGGTATGCCAAGACGTCTAATTCTCATCAAGAGTCCTCCTAATGATCCTCAACAAGTTCTTGTTTGTAGACTCGGCCTGGCCATTACCCTGAGGGTAATAGTTTGATGAAGTGCTTAAGTAAATACCATTCTTGACAGCCCACTCAGTCACCTTAGATCTAATGAATGCCAACACATTATCATATATTATTGTGGCAGGTACACCAAATCTGGTTGTTATCCCCTCATAAAAGTCTAAGATGCTAGACTCATTCACCTCTTTGAGTGCTACTGCTTCTTTCCATTTGGTGAAGTAGTCTGCGGCTGTCAAAATCCATTTGTGCCCTTGGCTTGAATTGGGATTAATGACTCCAATGAAATCCAAACCCCATTGCATGAATGGCTGGTCAACTGATATTGGATGCAATGGGGGGGCTGCAAGTCTCTCTTTTCCTGTGAAGAATGCACAATTCTTACACCTCTTGATCCATGCATAGAAATCACTAAAGATTTTAGGCCAATAATAACCAGCCTTCATGATTTTTAGAGCTGTCACTCTTGGTGCAAAATGGCCACCAGCTGGTCCATCATGAAACTCTTCCAACACCCTTTGAATCTGACCTATGGTAATGCATCTCAGCAGCACTCCATTTACATCTTTCTTGAACAATACTCCATCAACAATGGCATATGGGACAGCCTGCAATCTGAAGTGTCTGCTTTGCGTCTTGCTCATCTCCGGAGGGCATAGGCCTATGCCTAGGAAGTGCATAATACCTTGGGTCTAGCAAGGAGTCGGGGCAGCATTATCTTCTTCTTGTTTGCCACTTGGCTCATGATTGTCCTGGACTGTCAAAATAGCCTCCTCTTCATTGCCTACTTCTTTTTGTTTCCCCAAAACCATCTGCTCACACAATCCTTTCCCTCTTACCAGCTTGGTGATCTTGATCTCAATGTCATACTCCATAACACAGGTGATCCAACCTACCCTTTTCTCATTCAAATCCTTGTTGAGGAGGAAGTCCTTAACCCCAACATGTGAGACCAGTAGTTGAATCTTATTGTTTGAGACCAAATGTCTGAACTTCTTCAAGCTCCTGATGACATCAAGCACATGCTTCTCAATGAAAGAATACTTTATTTCGTAATCTTCCAAGGTTTGGCTGAAGAATGCTATGGGCTGTTCTGAACCTTCTCTATTCAGCTGTGTTAAGATAGTTGAGATTGTGTCTGTTCCTCCAAACATATACAACATGAAGTCCTTTGAAAAGTCTGGGTTGATAAGAGTTGGAGCTTGTGATATTGTATGCTTGATGTTTTTAAAACTCTCTTTGCCTTCTACTATCCACTTGAATGCCAGACTCTTCTTCAACATCATTGTTAGAGGCTTCAAAAGAGTGCCAAAATTAGGCACAAATCTGTGGACAAATTTTATCCTTCCTAAGAAGCTTTGAAGAGATTTCTTGTGGTGTGGCAATGGGAGCGTTCGGATGGCTTCAACCCTTTTAGGATCAATTGTTAGCCCTTCCCTAGAGACAATGTGGCCTAAAAATTTTCCCTCGTGTGCCAAGAATATACACTTCTTTGGATTCAACAACACTCCAAACCTTCTACACCTCTAAAACACTTGTTTGAGGTGAAAGAGATGGTCTGCTGCATTCTTTGAGAAGACAGTGATATCATCTAGGTATACCAGCACTATATTGTTGATTAAGCCTTTGAATGCCATATCCATAGCTCACTGGAATGTTGCTCCGGCATTCGACAGCACAAATGGCATTTTCCTATAAGCATATGTGCCCCATTTAGTTGTGAAGGCTATCTTGAATTGGTCTTCTCCCTTCACCATAATCTGATTATAGCCTGAGTAGCCATCAAGTAGTGAAAACCTTTCTGAACTAGCTACCACCTGCAATATTTGCTCCATGGAAGGGAGTGGATAATGATCCTTGAGGGAGGCTCTGTTCAAGTCTCTGAAGACAACACACAGTCTGATTTGTCCATTTCTTTTTCTCACTGGCACCAAGTTTGCAACCCAACTTGAGTGTTTGATGGGAAAGATTATACTAGCCTCAATAAGCTTGCTTAACTCTTTTCTCATGAGAGGTTCAATATGGGGATTCACTGGCCTTTGCTTTTGCCTAACAGGCTTGGATTCTAGATCCAGCTCAATAGTATGTTGTGCCAGCTTTGGGTTGAAACCTCTTAGATCTTTGTAAGTCCAAGCAAAGATATCTGGGAACTCTTGACAAAGCTGAACAAAATTAGATTTCTCTTGTGAGGTACTTACTTTTCCAATCTGCAATGTTTTGCCTTCTTCCACTAAAATAGGCTCTAAATCTTAACCATTCACTTGAATGTTCGCTTTCTCCTTTCGGAACTGATCATTCAGGTTGAAGATTGAATCCAAGGTTATGAGGCCTTTTGGTAATTTGTTAGTTCTCAGCTATACTACCTAATCACCATATTGCTGCTCCAGCTTGTCTTGATTTCTGGCGGAGAACTCAGCTTCTTCTTGTAGGAAATTAACAATCTGCTGATCATTCTCGAAGACTTTCCAACTTGTGTTGTTATCTGGAACAGCTGGTCTCACAACCAATTTGATATGAGGCTGAGATTTCTCACTTTTGATACTCTCTACAACATCAAACGCAGCCCCAATTGCTGCAAGTCTGTCAGCGGCTTCATTCTTTTTTCTTGGGATGGAATTGATGCTAAAAGCTTCAAAATATTCAATAAGATCCCATACCTGATTTTTGTAGCACTTAAGCAGATCATTTTTGGCAGCATTTTTTCCTTTGTCTTGGTTTACGACTAGCTCACTATCACCAAATACTTGTAAATTCCTGACGCCTCTCTTCATTTCCCAGTGTAGTCCATGAATTAAGGCTTCATACTAGGCTGTGTTGTTTGAGCAAGAAAACTGAAAATGGAAGCCTGAGTAATACTTTATACCTTGCAGTGAAATGAGAATAGCTCCTCCTCTTGCACCTTGTCTACTCCTTGATCCATCAAAGAACAATTGCCATACTTCATTCTTGTCCTTATGGTCTGGCTTGGTGATGCTAGGAATAGGTTGATTTTCTTCGTGTATACAATAGACTCCTAGCCCAAATTCTTCTACTTCTTGATAGGGATCAAAAGCATGTATCTTGTTTGCCCATTCATCAAGAGTTAGATCCGGGATGCTTCCAACCTTAGTGTCAGCTTCATCAGTGCTAGGGTGATCTTCTTGATCAAATGCTAAGTAATTGGCATTAATCTGACTTGGAGTGTAAGGCTCAATATGGAAGTTTGCAATAGGTTCGGATCTGATTGTAGCCTTAGTTTCATATCTTGTTCTAAATAGCATGTGTGACCAATCAGCAGACAAATACCCCCCAATCTTGGCTGTGAAGTCCCTTGACAAGCAAAGGGCAAAGAGTGGTGGAAGGTCTATGACTGATATATCTTGTAAGACAACAACATTTGGACATGCATGCAAGGTAAGGCTCAAATTTCTAATCACTCCAACTGTTGCTCTTGCTGTCCCATCTAGCTGCACTACTCCTTTAGATGTTATTTCATACTGGAGCCCTAGCTGATCAGCTATTTGTTTGGGCATGACAGAACTACTTGCCCCGGAATCAATCATGCAATTGTGTACTAGCTGATTTCCAATTATCAACAAAACATAGAAAGAGGGGGGGGGCTTCAACATCTTACCTTGCTGTCCTCCATGATTTCCCCCAGGCTGGGCAACATTTGTAAGCACTTTGTCTTACATTTGAACCCGCTGATTTGAAATTGGCCAGTCCTTCATGGCCACTTGTAGAAGATCTCTTTGTCCTGGGATGGATAGGGATTCCCAAATTTATATATTGACATTAGTCTTATTCATCTGTTCAATGATACTGAACGGGGATGAATTATCCTTTTGTTGTCCCTTGGTTTGCACATTCACCCCTTGCACATGTGGGCAACAACAGCTGGCATTTGAGTTGTCCTAGGGGCTATTCTTGGCTGCCCTTGTGCATTTGAAATGGGAATTTGCTTGCCAATCATTTCTGGAGTCATAGAGGGTTGTGGATTGGCTGGGGGTAATAGCTGTTCTTCACCCAAATTCCTCCTTTTTGACCCTGTGTTGGCTGCAACACCTTGAGAAAGTACCTGATTCATGCCACAGAATCCTCTGCTTGCCAGTTTACCAATGTGGTGTCATTTGGGGCTGATTGTTGTTGGAATGTTTCTTGTTGTTGGCTGTTTCCTTGACTACCCTCACCCTCCACACTAGTAGTTGTCACCATCAATTATTGATTAAGAGCACCATTGAAACACATGGATTGGTTATGAGGCTCGTTGAATGGAAAGCACCAATCATATTCTTAGGCCATGTTATTTTGGACTGGAACTAATGCTTTAGAAGCAGATACAACATTGGGGTTATAGGGATGAAATGGCCTATTAGCGGGAGGCCTTACATGGCTTTGATTTTGATTTGCAGCCTAATTTGGTGACGTATTTTGTTGGTATGGGGGCCTAGCCTGGTACTGTGCTTGAGGCTGATATGGTCTAGCACTTTGAGCTTGCTGTCTTTTGATAGTAACCAGCTCATTTCCCAAATTTTGCAACTGTTTCATGACCTCTTGGAGTTCATTTGAAGCACTAGAGGATGAAGTAGAAGTTTCACTTGAACTTTGATTTCTAGGGGTGGGAACAGGAGCCAAAGTGGGTGCTTGACTAGTGCTTAGATTTTCTAAGTTTGGATACAAGGGCATGGGAGGCCTAGGAGCCAGTTTACCAGCTTGAATAAGACAATTTTCGGCTCTAATGGCAATACTATAAGCAACAGGTAAGGTTGTGCCTCCCATAGATTGAATTAACATAGAAATATCAGAATTCAAAGCTTTAAGGTAATATAGAAAAGCACCTTCTGCTGTTGGCTTGACTGCCACTGGAATCATATCCCAAGACCTTTGAAATCTGAAGTTGAAGTTAGTCAGCTGTTTGTTGGGGCCTCTCTTGATAGTTGTCAGATGCTCCAAAAGAGACAAGTTGTCTCCCTTCTCCCCAAATTGCTCATGAAGTGCAATACACAGCTGATTCCAATTTGTGATAGAACCAACTCCAAGGCTTCTAAACCATTGCAATGCTTTACCCTTGAAGGAAGATACCAGTAACTTGACGGCCACTTGCATTTCATTGATTTCATGGATTACAAAAAGGTTAGCAATATCTTTAACATGATTGTTTGGAGTAGTCTGATTTTCTCTAGTGAAGTAGGGAATGTTCTTCAAGGCTGCAATAGGAACTAGATGTTGTGCTTTGAGAGCAAGTGGGCTGCTGCCTGTGAAGTTGACGTAGGGATTGTTCTAAGCCATTCTAATTGGTCTTAAAACCCTTGTTGACTGAATGAAAGGCCTACCAAGTGGAGGAGTTGAGAGAGTTCTGTTTGGTGGAGATGGATACCTTTGAATCCTTCTTTCTCTTTGCCTTCTTCTTGGAGATAACTGCAGGTATTCAAAAAACACTTCTTCTTCTCCAACTCTTGACCTTGTGGTGATTCTTCTCATGAGTTTTCAGGCCTGTACTACTAAAACCAGTTGATTCTTCCCCTTGGAGTCGCCAGATATGCAAATAATAGCTCTTATAAGCAGGAAAACTACACAAGATGCATATCAACCCTACTACAATAAAAATGAGACCTCTATTCTCCCACCGGGCGTGCCAAAACTGTTGTTGCAGACTCACAGCACCCCTGGATGTAGATCAGGCTTCTAGGTTGATCACTCTAGCATCCAGTGTGATTGCACAACATGGAAACCTCTCTCCAAGTGTGGGGACTTGTGAAACTGAGAGAGGAATCTCCAGATTAGAGGCTGGTTCCTCAAACTCCTCTGATTTAGATCTATATTTTGTAAAACTACAGAGGTTTAGATCCTAATCCTACTCTAAACTATAAGGATATAGGGTAAGAAGATGCATAAAAATAAATCTAAGCTAAAGGTGGTGATGCACCAAAAGGAGTGGTGAAACATTTTTGTCAATAAAATAGACACAAACCAGAGATTTGCAACATGAAACATACACAGACTAATAAGATATAACTTAGGATCTGAAATGAAGTAAATA
Source organism: Taxus chinensis (assembly GCA_019776745.2). Lineage (NCBI taxonomy): Eukaryota > Viridiplantae > Streptophyta > Pinopsida > Cupressales > Taxaceae > Taxus > Taxus chinensis. The sequence goes on along the minus strand of CM034149.1, from coordinate 93,251,159 downwards.
ATGCAATCAAAGGACCGAAAGCCATTCACAAAGCTCGCATTATCATTTCCAGTACCCAAATCACTGCATTACAACCTCATAAAGATAAAAACTATTACAATATTTTGGAGAGGTCTGATTCTTGCATCAACCACCTGCTGGAGGTGAAAGAAGAAGTTTCTATGTCAAAAATTGTTCCCCCCCTTCAGAAATGAGCCAAATCTAGCTTTTACATTGCATGGGTTGAGCCCAGGGGACATAAAACGTACAAAAACATGAGATCCCATCCCTTATTGACTACAAGTGCATTAAAATAGCATGGGGGACCTTACTAACCCATACCCTGTCATTTTGACCAGATTACAGGAGAATGTGACCCATTTTGCATTAAATCTGGTCGCTAGAATGTCACTTCTGGCCATGAACATGCGTCAGATTCATTTCACAATTTTCTCTCTTCAGACTACACCAAAACTCAAGATTAACCCTGAAATAATGTAGATAATTTCACAAGCTTTCCGATGATATAAAGAACGTGCAAATCTGAGCTCTGGATCGAAAGATATGTCAATCTGAAGATTTAGGGCACAAAACAGGCGAAAATGCGTTTTGAAATTTTTCCCGTGCTCTGCCACTTGGATGACACGTGGCACGCACTGATTGGATATGTAATTCTCTATCCTCTCTGTCTCGTGGGTTTTCCTACTTCATTAGACACGTGTCCTCTTTTGATTGGCTTGGGTCAGCGCTTGAAACCTCGCCCTTTGACTTTTGGACTTTCTCCCTTGTGACACATGTCGTGATTTGATTTATCCGCCGGTCTGCTGGCTTTTCGTGCCCTTCGCATCATTTTGTCTCAGATGTCCCAGTGCTGTTTGGGACAAAATCCTCCAATCCACCCGAAATGGACTTCCTTGTCCCTTATCTACAGATGACACGTGGCACAATCTGATTGGCTCTCAGCTTTTTCGGCTATCCGCGTCCCACGCGTCCCTTTGTCCCAACTGTCCCAGTGCAGAAGCTCCCTGTTTTAGCCAAACCGGTCGGTTCACGTCCTTCACGTACATTTGTTCCAACTGTCCCGGACTGTCTGGGACAAATTCTTCTGGTTCACCCGATTCGGCCGGTTCGCGTTCCTTTGTCCCACATGTCCCAAAGCAGTTAGTCGATTTTCTTCTCCTTCGGCCGAACCGGCTTTCCACGTCCACCGCGTACTTCTAGCCCAACTGTCCCGGTGCTAAAGTTCTGTGTTTTAGCCGATCCGGGTGGTTCGCATCCTCATGGCCCGAATGTCCCAAACTGTTTTGCTCAGCAGTTAGTCAATTTTTCTTCCTCCTTCGGCTCGATCGGCTTCTCGCGCCTGCCGCGTACTTCTGTCCCACATGTCCCTTTGCTTCGCGGGCCGCCTGGAGGATTTTCGGCCGATCCGCGTCTCGATGTCCCAAACATCCCGACTGTTGCGAGGACTAGGACTTAGCTAATTTTCACAATTCTTTCTGGCCCAAGCTTTTTTTTGCAGCTTTTTCACCTTTTCTCAGAACTTGCTCTTTTCAACCTGGACAGGAGAGTTAGGAAAAATATGAGGGGATCTTGGAAACATTATTTTTTACCCTGGATCAATCAATTTTCCTGGGGCTTGAGAATTCAATGCATGTTACCAAAATTTACTCTAGGGGTGAATTTTGGATAACAAGTATTCAATCATTTCATTTAAGTTAATCTCACTTTCAATATTACTGGGGAAGATGTGGGGATTGATAGTTTCTGAGAAACTATGATTCACTCCCCACTTCTGAGGTAGGATCAAGAGTCTTTCAAATAGATTATCTCAGTTATCTGGGTACTTAGAATATATTTACAATTGCACAGGCAAGTAGCCATACTCGGACGCTTTGTTTGTTTTAAATTTTGTCATTAGTTTAGTTGTCAATTTCTAGATATATTAGATAATTTCTCTTTTAAAATTATGTTCAGTAGTTTATCAATAAAATCAGATTCAAGAATATACATAGATATATCTTGCATAGTTAATTTATTTTGTCATTAGTTAGACTTATATCATTTCCTTTTTGCATGATAATCACGGGACCTAGAGATCCCAGAGAATATGTATTCGAGCCAATCGTGCCTCAACCCAATCTTATTACGGAAATAACTGATATAGATCAGAATCTTAGAATCCAAGTCTTCCAAACAACAACAGACTTACAACATATCAGTTCACAATTAAGAAGGTTAAACATTGAAGACGACTAAGCACACACGTTTTGGTCAAATCAGCCAAACTACATATTACCCTAGATAAATGTCTGCATGACTGTAGAAGGGCTTGAAAAAGAGAAAATGTTTAGTTGTGACCCTTTGGTCCCATAGCCAAATGTAGGAGACATTCTCATTGACATAGACACTAGCTTAAAAATTCAGGTTGCCAGAACGCCTATAAGGTACTCTGAGAAGATTACACAACGTGTAGTTCTAAATATAGAGGCCAAAAAGGCATATGACTACTGGATACTAGGGATTAGAGATTGATTCATCGTATGACCATAAAAGGTCCATAACAACCAAGAATCTATGGTTGTGATCCACAAATCCCACAACTTGATGAGTGCACAAGTCAATCCGACATTGATGTTGGCTTACACACATTAGTATTTAGATCCACTCCACTTCCACCAATCATTATCACATAGTTATCTTTGTTAAATGGAGTAGCTGACGAAGCTAAGGAGTTCTGGACTAGACTAGAGAATAACCCGTAGAGTCCACTATATCCATCATCTACATTATGACCCTATCTGGAGATATACACAAAACAATTCCAGGTCATTTTCCCTGTATCCCATAACCTATAGAATGGATTACACCAGAGCTCAATCTTGATTGGAGCCTTCGAGCAGTCATCCTCACCAACCGATCTATCACACCATTTTAGGTTAGGAGGGATTTCTTTTCCTTAGATTCATAGATTCCATTAGTGTGTATCGAAGACATAAGATTACCTAATTAGTTTGTTCGTATCCCACATATATTCCATCCCCACCGGCTATCTCGACACGACCTCGGGAGGTCAGGTGCGAGGAAGAGTTACTTGTAGATTCATATGCTCACTTGTCATTTTTCCATCATACAGTCACATCCTCGTAGCCTTTCTTCTTATATTCTTGGGCCACATCCTAGTAGCCCTTCATCTTCTATCTATGGCTCACCTCCTAGTAGCCCATCTTCTTCAATCCTTGGATTGTATCCTTTTCATCAATCACATCATCCTTCTACCAAAGACCGAGGCAAGCCCACCATCATTTCTCTTGTTCCTATCATCAATCGTAAATGTTCACTTTCTTCTCCTTCTCAAGGTCATAAAAGTCACAAGTCTACTTATAAGAAACCCAAACAGGTTCATTATCAAGCTCAGGTCAAAACTTCCAAGAGCTCAAAATCCCCCAATAACTTGAACAATCTCAAAGTTGTAAATCAAGCGTGATTCAAGAACTCACATCAACATAACAATCACGTATGGCACAAAGTGCATAAACCTCTTGATAGGGAACTCAAGCTCCTGCATTCAAAATCCTTGTTTTAGGATAAATCACAGTTCTTTTTTGAGTGTGAACTCACCATGATCATTGAGATCGGGGAAAACATGACTCTTGATAAATAAACATGTTTATTCTCCCTTATCAAGGAATTCACAAAAAATTGTTATTGGATCTTACCACACATAGTGACTTTGTTATTCCCAACCTCTTAAAACTGTCAATAATCTAAAAATAAAAAACAATTCAAAAATATAAAAAATTTTGAGAAAACACAACAAAAATCAAAGGTACAAAGATCAAACATTGCAATAAGGTATTGCGTACACATGGATATTTCTTTCTTCCCTTCCTTGCTATTCTTCTACAAGTCTTCCTTCCATTTTCATCCCTTTAGTGATATTTTTGTTAGCTTATTCACACGCATTTTGCAACATTTATCTCTATGGTATCTGTTTGACCCTGGTTTTTTATCACCTTGGTAAATTAAAGAATGAATGACCTCTTAGAGAGCCTATCACTATCAACATATAATAACATTGTTGCGAAGAAATTTTGAACATATTTTTTGACACTAGCCAATGTCATCATCACAATCACTTCCACCTCCTTCCATTAAGCCATATGTGGTTCTTAAACCCTTTTCAAAAAAGAGAACTGAAATAATTTTTCAGAAAGTAAAAAAATCAAAATCAATCAAAAATCATAAGCTAAAAGCTAAAAGAAAAAACAAATTGATATATAACTCTCTCTTGGGGTATTTCCAATAATCTCTATCGGGGCTATGGATGCCTGACTGGAAGTAGAGAAATGTTGTGATTAGAATCAAATACATCTCTGTCGGGGCTATGGACACCTAGCTAGAAGCGGAGTAATGTACAACTATCCTTTCACCATCCATTCACAAAATCACCTTTCACAATAAATCATTCCTACACATTGGCTAGAGTCTCTTCACTTGTTGTCTATTAAATCTTCACTTCAAGAGGTAATAAAATCCATGTGCACACATTGGATCTCTATGAGTAGGAAGGATTAGTATGTTACCAAGAGTCTCATTTTGGATCTTGTTTAGAATCTTACTCTAGTCCATATCTCATCTTACTATTTTTTCCTTTGGCTAATCACTTCTTCGTCATGAGGCTTCTAAGCTACATTCATATCATTCACATTTTTCTTCTACTTTATTTAGAACATCCATGTGTATAAGATTACTTTTGTTCCATGTTTTTGGGAATCTTTGTCCCATTCTACAAAAATAATCTTGCCCTTCCTTTCTATCACGTGCTTTTAGGCCAACTTACGTTGGGGGCATCCTTGCTTCTTCCTAGCACTTCATTAGTTTACCTTCACCATCATGTTGAACCTATCCATAATGGCCTTGGGTCTCACTTCTACCTATGAAGAGTTTTCCTTTGAGTTCTCCCACCTAATTGCTGGGGCATTTTTGCATCTTCATCTTTCTAGTATGCATATGGCCTTATGCCCTTATACATCCCATCTATCACTAGGGGCATCCACGCTTCCTTGTCTTCCTGTACATAGTTTCATAAAACCTTAAAAATCAACCAAAACATTCAAATATGTTATAAAAATCATCAAAAACATTCAAATATGTTTCAAAAACTTTTAAAAATTGAAAATCATCCTACAAAATGTCACTCTTTGGTTCTCACTTGTTCATGTGTGTGACTTGCGGATCATCTTGATCTACCTCCATCAACAAAAGCTAGGCTGCTTAGTTTGTCTATAATCTAGGGCACAATGAGTTGCCTGGTACTATTTTGTAGTGAACATTGTTTTTCCATCGGACCCAAGTGTCCTCCGTTATTACCCTTTCATGTATCCTTACTTTGGGCACCATCATCAACCCTTGTCATTAATTTACACAGGTCGTAGCTGAAGCTTGATAATAAAAACTTTACATTATGTTTCTCTGTTAGTTTAGCTTGTTTACTTTCTCGTATTTCATTGCATTTTGTATTTTACATGGAGTTAATCATCTTTCACTTTCTTGTATTGCATTGCATTTTGTATGTTGCATGGAGTTGGTGTTTTTAGCAATGGACAATTATTCATAGTATGGCTTTTTATGTCATTCTACCTTTGTCGTATGCTTATATTTTTCATAAGGAGCAATGATGTAGCTTTTATGGTAATATGATGACATCAAAATTGTTCCAATAAATAGTGGCTAGAGGCTAAGCTCTTCTCTCCCCTCCTCCATATTTCTTTCGCATCACTTTCTACTCATCCCTCATTTTTTGTCTCACCAGGGAATCTTTCCCCTTCCCATTTTTCTATCTCTCACCTTTTTCGATTGTCGATCATATTCCTTCATCACCCTATCGACACTCGAGGGGGCATCTCTCCCTCCTACTAATTTTTTCTTCTATCCCTTCAACATTTTATTCCGTCTACTATCTTTGAAGTGGCGTCACTTATGCCACCCCAAAGAGGGGAAAATGTGGACACCTATAATTACACGCAAGCAATTTCAATACTTAAATTGCGCTAATTATCCCTTTTCTCACAAATCAACGACATATCATCAAAAGTGCTCATATTCCCTTTTATTATCATTAATTAATTACAATACACTAACTAATTAAGTCACCTATCCAACTAACAACCTAATTAATGACCTTCCGTTAATTAATCACCCCTTTTACCTAAACTAATTAATTATTATTAATTAATTAGCTTTCCCTTCCATTTAACCAATAAATCAATATTTAATTGATTAAATCCCCTTCTAGTAGCCTAAATCATACTAATATTCCTCTAATTAGCTTCTATAAGCTTACATCTACCTATTAGTTAATCACCTTTGATTAATTAAAACACCCCCCAACTCCCATGACTTGTTAAGCATAAATTAAGCCCTTGTAAAGTAAGGTTACCTTTTATAAAGCAATCTTATCCATTCCTAGTCATGTTTTACCTTTATCCCACATGTAAAGGGATGAAGTGTTTCCTTTATCCATTGGGCTATATAAGGATCCCTCCTTCTACCTTTATACCTACACCTAAAATACTTGAGAGAGAAAATGCAAAGCATATAACAAAGAGACTAAGATCTTGCCTTTTGTTTTCTTGTGATGTCACCATTGTTAAGAGCTAAGATTCCTATTCTTGCATTCTTTAAGGATCAAAAAAGTAATTTTTGATTTCCATAGGAGCTAAATAGGTCCATTCATTTTGTTGGTAATCTAGGAGAGTATATATTTTGAATTGCATGCTAGTTTTGATCTTATGTTTTCAAAGTTATGATGTTTAGTATAGATCTTGTTTAGCTCTGTATCTTGATGGTGCTTAGGGTTTGTCTTAGCTAGATTATAGAACTATTTTTAGGTGGTAGTTCTTGCTTCATTAAATTTAGCTTAAGAAAAGCACACATGCACACAGTAAGGAAGAAAAAGCCCAACTCCCCTTCATCATCTCTTGTACCTAAGAAAGGAACATGGAAGAAATTTGGAATGAAAAGTAAGTTTTCATCTGATACTAATAAGAAAGAAGAAACAAAAAGGTTTGGTGGTAATGCATGGAACAACTTTGCTAAGAATAATAATAATGGACAGAAGTCCTATAGGGGTCAGAATGATAACTCTAAGGCTAGAAATAAACCAAAGCCTAGGAAGGGACCTGTAGAAGGTTGTTATAATTGTGGAAAAGATCATTATGCAAATCAATGTCCTCTAAAGAAGGATGATCATAATCAGTAGAAAAAGATGCACGCTGCAGTAGCTGACAAGCAGGCTAAGAAACAGGCCACACCCATAGAAGTTTTGGGTAAGTTATCTGGCTTACCTATAACTATTCTTTTTGATACTGGAGCTACTAAAGGTTTTATTTCTAGTAAATTAACATCAAAACTAAAAAGAAAATATGGAAACATGGACTTTACAGTATGGGAACAATGTTGTTCATATGGCTAGTATGTGTCTTTTTGGAGCAGTCCTTGATTTACCTAACTTTTTCATTGAGTTTGATCTTTATGTTACACCTTTGGGGTCGATGATGTAATCATAGGTGTTAATTGGTTAGCAGAACATAAGGCTAAAGTGGACTATTTTTAAAACACATTAGTTGTTTAGATGAATTACAGAAAATAACAAAGATTCATGGTGTGAAACGAGAGATTTCTATTAGAAAAATGTCAGCCATGCAACTTAAAAAGGCCAAAAATAAAGGATGTACCTTATATGCACTAAAAATTACTGAATCAACAGAAGAGAGCAATGATATTATCGAATGATATCCACTGTTATGAGACTTCAGTGATGTATTTCTAGAAGAATTGCCAAGTCTTCCACCCAAAAGGGAATTTGATTTCACGATTGAGATCAAGCGTGGAACTGAACCTTTTTCTAAAGCACCGTATCAAATGACTACTACAGAACTAGTAGAGCTTAAGGCTCAGTTGCATGAATTTTTTTCTCAAGTTTTGATTTGACTAAGTGTTCCACCTTGGGGAGCACCTCTAATTTTTGTGAAAAATAAATATAGAACACTTGATTTTGCATTGATTACAAAATGTTAAATAAGGCAACAATCAAGAATAGATACCCACTCCCTAGGATTGATGATTTATTTGATCAGATGCGTGGAGCATCAATATATTCTAAGATAGATCTTCAATCTGGATATCATCAATTATGAATTAAGGATGGGGATATTCATAAAACAACTTTCAGAACAAGGTATGGATATTATGAGTTCACAGTTTTACCTTTTGGATTAACTAATGCACCTACATGATTTATGAATTAAATGAATAATATCTTTCAAGAATACTTGGAAAAATTTGTACTCGTATTCTTGGACGACATTCTCATATATTCAAAAAGTATTGAGGAACATCATGAGCATTTGAAGATAGTTTTGGGAATATTAAGAAAGAGACGGTTATCTGGTAAGCTGTCTAAATGTTCTTTCTATGACACAAAAATACACTATTTGGGTCATGTAATAAGTAAATATGGAATTTTTATAGATCCTTCAAAAATTATAGCTATAACAGAGTGGCATGCACCTAAGAATGTACATGAAGTTAGAAGCTTCATGGGACTTGCTGGCTACTATAGGAAATTTGTAAAAGATTTTTCTAAGATAGCTACACCAATAACTTCCTTATAGAAGAAAGATAAAAAGTTTGTTTGGAGTGAGAAATGTGAAATTGCATTTAAAACCTTGAAGGAACAGTTAACTTCAGCACTTATTCTTATAGTACCAGATCCTAATGGAGATTTTATGGTGGTAACTAATGCATCAGGTGAAGGTCTAGGAGGTATTTTGTTACAAAATGGTCATGACATACCTTATGAAAGTAGAACACTGAAGTTACATGAGTTGAATTATGGTCCACATGATTTAGAGTTTTCTGCCATTTTTCATGCACTACAAGTTTAGAGACATTACCTACTTGGTAAACCTTTTGAATTGAAAACTGAACACCTTGGACTGAAGTATATCTTCACTCAGCCAAATCTTAATGAAAGAAAATGAAGGTGGTTAGAGTTTTTGTCCCAATATGATTTTGACATCAATTATATTAAGTATAAATAAAATAGAGTGGTGGATGCTCTAAGTCGTAATAAGCACATTTATGCTCTTATAACGTTAAGAACTTAGTTTAAGGATGAAGTAAAAAGTGTAATGGAATCTAAATCTTATTTTCAGCAAGTTAAAAAAACACTTGCTGTAGATTTGAATGATTTGAGGTATAAAGGTTTTCGATTTGATAAAGAAGGAATCTTATGATTTGAAAACAGAGTCTATGTACCTTCACAACATGATTTGAGAAAAAAATTGTTGGCAGAATTTCATAATTCACCTTTTTTTGGACACCCTCACATTACAAATGTGCTTGCTGATATAAACAACAATATTTATGGAAAGGAATGAAAAACGATGTTTTATAATTTGTGACACATTGCCTTGAATGTCAGCATGTTAAGGAAGAACATATGCACCCAACTGGTTTGTTGTATCCTCATAGCATACCGTAGTATAAATGGCAAGTAATAAGCATGGATTTTGTACAAGGGTTACCTATGTCGAGAAATAAGCATGATGTTATTTTAGTATTTGTGGATAAAATAACAAAAGTAGCACATTTTATTGTTGGGAATCCGAAGGATGATTCTCCTATTTTGGCAAGAATATTTGTACACGAAATTTTCATATCACATGGAGTACCTGAGTTAATCATTTCGGATAGAGATCCTAGAATGACATCAAGATTTTGGAAAATGCTTAATGTAGATTTAGGGACTAAGCTGAATTTCATTTTTGTGTATCATCCAGAAATGGATGAACAAACTGAAAGAGTAAATCAAGTTTTAGAATATATGTTACGGATGTATTGCATGAATCAACAGTATATGTGGGAAGAGTAACTTCCATTAGTTGAATTCAAATACAATAATACATATCATGCTTCTCTTAAGATGGCACCTTTCAAGGCATTATACAAAAGAAAATGCAGAACCCCTGTTAGTTGGGACAACATAGAGGATAGAGAGGTAATTGGACCTGAAATTCTTATTGAAATCGAACCCGAAGTTAAATTGATTCATGAATGCTTGAAAGAAGCAGCAGATAGGTAAAAGAGTTATGCTAACTTAAAGAGGGTTGATAGGAAATTTGAACTTGGTGAGAAAGTCTTTTTTCTGGTTAAACTGAAAAAGAGTTCTATAACTTTTGGCAAGGCTGCCAAGTTATCACCTCGTTATGTGGGACCTTTTGAGATAGTTGAAGTAATCAACCCTATAGCTTATCGTTTAGCATTACCTTCTATTTTGTCATGAATGCATGATGTTTTCCATATTTATTTTCTTAATAAATACGTTTCAGATTTATCACACTTGTTAAATTGGAATTCCTTACAGGTCCAAGACCCAGGAATAATCGTGGTTAAACCCATACGAGTACTTGAAACTTGCCAGTTGCATTTGAGAAATCGTGAGATAAGTCAATGCAAGGTCCAATGGGACCAGTTTAATGAAGAAAGTGAAACTTGGGAAAACCTTGAGGATATGAAAACTACTTTCCCATATCTATTTGAACAGGATTGAATTTGTTGACTGATAAAAATGTGTGATTTTATCTTTGTAATATAGTAAGTCTGCCAGTTTTGGGAAGATATTTATTTATTTCGAATAAGCAACTATTTAATGCTGATTTCTGGAACTAAATTAGTGTTGTTATGTGTTAACATATGGTAAGAAAAGTGAATAGGATGATTTTTCCTTGATGCAATATGTTAAAAAATGAGATAATCATCGGGACGATGATTCTTGTAGGAGGGAAGCATGTAACACTCTCGACAACTGATATATTAATCTTTTGCATTCAAGTGTTGACATGTGATTTTATAGATAAAGATGTGTTTTTTTTACTATTGAAGATCATGCTTGATAAGGATAAATCTTTTCTGTTCTTAAAATCATTATACTGAAATTATATGGTTGTCAAGAATTCATTTTCACTTTGGAAAGCTGAGCTAGAATATGGTTTTAAGAGTTGTAGACTTATTTCTTCTTCTGACTCATCCTTGGATATATTTTAGTGATCCAAGGAGTGTTTCAAGTCTTCTTCATAGACTGAATGGTAAAATTGACAATGAGTAGTTTAAGGAACATAGAAGACTGAATTTTGCATGATACTAATTCTTGGTCTTGTTGTAACATGTTTTTGTTTAGTTGTATGTTTGTGCTTGGGTCTTTGGTGATTGATCTTGGCGGGACATTAAGGACTTAACAAAAATTCAATTCTCTCTGGAGAAGTTTGGATTCCTAAAAATCTAAGGACTATCCTAATGTTAACCTAAGCTAGGTAAGAACAACTATGTTCTAGTTATGTTTATTTATTGGAATTCTATTATAACCTAAGCCTCTTATTCTATTATGGAGTTGGCATCCTAACCTAAGCATTATGATAAGAGAATAAGGGAAGAGTTACTAAGGGGATACTAAGCTATTTTAGCTACTACCTAATACTAAAGGGTTGTGATTTGAACCTAACCTAAGGTGGGAATTCTAATGGCTAATGTTCTAAGGCCTATGTTGGTAATTATTAAATTAACCTAAGTTCTATTTGAATCTAACCTAAACTAAAGGGAACCTAAAGGGTCGCATGACATATGGGTGATGGTTTCAATGGATTTTAAATGATTTAAAAGGGGTTTACATGAAGAAGTAATGCCAGCTTTGATAGAGGGCCAATGGATTTAGTGGAGGCCTACGTGGAAGCTCCACTAACAAATGGAATTGTATTTTTCTATTGATTTGACATTCACCAGATTTAGGAGGCGGTGGAAAGGAAATCTAAGCAAGAATTTAGGATTGAATTGAATTTATGGAATTTAAGATCCTTAGTCTTTGCGTGTAAACTATCTTGGAAACATAGGAGGTGGGTTTGTAGGAGGTCATTTGGTTTTTCTTGCATGGCATATTTTTCTCTGCATGGAGCTAACTGGTTCTTTGAACTAGCAGTTTGAATTTCACTTCAAAGGTATTTTTTGTTTCTTCGGCCTAATTTTGATCGAAGGAAAGTATTTTAAGTGAAGGAGGAAGAGATGTTTTATTTTTGAATGATTTGGAGGAGAAAAAGAGTTGGAAGCTTGGCTGGAAGTCTCCTTCAATTTGGTGGAAGCACTATCAGGCATAATAGGCTCTAACTATTAAAATTCTTTATGTTATTATAAATGAATCATTAGAACAACTCTTCTCTCATGAGATTCTTGTTTTCTTGCCTATCTAGATATTTTTCTTGCTAGGTTTTATGGATCCTTGTGCGTTTGATTTGAATCCATGGAAAAATGGCATTGTTTGGAAACTAGCTTTCTGTGCTACGTTTTACGACCTGCATGTAAGTAAAAATAGTATTAGAAATTGTTCTGTATCTTTGTTTTACTCTCTAGATCTTGAATTTGATGTTTATGTGCATTGAACTGACTTTCATGACAATAAATGCATATGAGCTTAAGGAAACTTGGGTTCTATTTTTATTGCTTCTGGGTTGCGATCTTTAGATGCAAACTCGAGTTGAAATTTTGTGTTTTGTTTAAGTTTGTGTTGGAGATTTGATTTTCTTAGAACCAGTGGTTAGAAAACTCATGCTTGTTGAACTGTTGCTTGGAGTTCATTTTTAGCACTATACACTTATTATCTTGTTAGTATAGTTTTGAATGTTTGTGTTCGAAGCTCAGGTTCATCTTTGTACTTATGTTTAACACTTAAGTGTTATGGACTTGTATTTGGGTCGATTCATTTGAACCTATCCTGGTATTTTGTATTGGGTTATTCTTTAGTAATGACTGAGATATAGCTCTTTACTTGAGTGAATACTCACCAGGGAACTTTGTGGGAACTTTTTTGAGTCATTTAAATCTCTCTTTTGAGATTTGGAACTGGAAACGTCTTAAGGAATGTTGAACTTCTGTTATGTTTTTTATTGTATCGACTTCTTAAGATATTATGAGAATAGGAATTGGTGGAAATGGTCTCTCCCTGCTGTTTGGAAGAAACCCTCATTTGGGGTTGATTGTATAAATTTGTAATAAGGAACTACTTTTGTAATTTCATGGCTGTGAAGTTTTGTTTTGATATTCCGTTCTTGTTGCTTTGGAATTTAAGACCGAGATAACTTTTATATTGGACGTTTTGGGTTCTATCTCTCCCACTATTCTGTCTCTTTCAATAAATCAAGTTTTAGTGCAAAATTTAGGATATTACCATGGACATTGGAATAATCAGAAAGGATCCCTTCTCTATTCAGTTGTATTGAGTTTGATTCCTTTGAATCACGAATGGTTTACTTTTTGTATTATTTGGTGAAGAATTTATGAGACTTCAATCTTGGGTTCATGGCTAACTTTGAACCTTATCATTATTGTTTTGAGATGCTATTCTCGACTGAAATAGTGAACAAACCTTGGCTTCTCTTTGAGAAAGAATATATATGTGTGTGTGTGTGTGTACTCTTTTGTGAATGGTATATTGATTCAGGTCTACAGTGTGCTTTCATCCTAAATTATTTTGAAACTAGAACTTCATGTTCAATTGAAATGATACAATTTATCATTGGTTCTCTTTTATTTGAGTTACTATCCTTCTGTCCCTAGATATACTTGTAGTTTTAACTATTCTGTACTCGAATCTCTTTCAAGATGGATATTTCTTTTGATTTGTTGGTATACCTTGTCAAACCATTGATAAAATAATGTTGAGAATTAGTAACCAAGAGGATTCTGCTGTGAAGTAAACTTATACTTATGGGGTTGACTATTGTTTACTAGTCTTTCCTAGATTTATGGAAAAGAGTAGGTTTGTCTCTTGTACTCTTTATCTTTTGTGAAAATCACGAGTAGAGATTAACTCCTCTTCGTGGCTGCTAGGTTTGTGAACATTGTTGTTTGATATATGATTGATAAATTATAACATGAAGAGTTTGAACTGGAGTTGTAGATGGACTATTCTAATTCTATATACCTTCTTATATGGTTATGGAATTCTATTGATGTATATTCTAGTGATGAATGTGCAATATTGTCATCTTGGAAAGGAACATGTAACTCATGTTATAATCTGGTCTGTTTTTCTGATGTTATAAGTTTGAGCATGGTATATAATGGTTCTTTCTTAGGATATAGAGGGATCATCCTTGAAGGAACCATGTTGTATACATTTTTTTGTCTCTTAGAAAAGATAAATGTGGTATTCTATTAGGATATAATTATGAAATAATAGGATGGAAGGATTGATTGTTTGTTTACAAGCCATTGTTAGGATTAATAGAACGGTAAGTTCTTAGGAATATATTGTTTATTACATCATGCTTTTCTATTTAAAGTTGATCTTGAATTACAAAGTGTTTCCTTTCTTCTCGTTATCACTTATGCTGATTTTATGATGTTTTAATTGTCTCATTAAAGGAGTGTTGCTTTAATGAAACAATTAGTGGAATGCACTTCGTTTTAATGATTAGTGCTTAGCATGCTCAGTTCATTGAACTAACATGTGCTAGCTATTTTTGTAGATGGACGAGTTAAGTGGTAAAGGAAAAAAATTATATGATGCATTGGCTGATATATGTCTAATTCTTAGTAAATAATTCTGATTCATTCTTTTGTTGAAATGTAAAATAAAGTTGTATACTTTATAGAATGAAGGTTGTTTTTATGCAGTATGCCTAAATAACATAGTCTTGTAAATTTTATAAGTTGTAATGATGAATTGTGAGTTGTGATTTATTTGCATTGGTTGTGAGTATTGTCTTGTACTTTTATAAAGAAGATGAAAGTTCCATCTTGCTTATATTATTTATATTATGTTATGTTTATCTCGTTATATTTGATAAATGGTTAATGGGAATTAGTTCAATTTCCCCTATAATGAATCAACTTGTTGAGCTACATAATATAATGTGTTTATCTAAATAGTCTAACATAATAATGTGTTGCATGATGAACATGGAGTATGAACTAAGGATATTGGGAATGAAATAGCCTAATACTTAATCATGTAGAGAAAGATTCTTTCTCTCTCTCAATTGAATATAAAGCTAAAAGGTTTGGAGGTATGATTACCATTTATTATACTTCATTTAGTATGAATTCTAATTTAATTAGTTATATGTGGTTGTTAAACCTTCCTGAAAGTTAAGGAACATTTAAAAATAAACTTATGATATCACTGTTATGTTTTGGTTAATTGCTAGTTTAATTGAGAAAATGAACATTAAAAGCAACCATAAGTTTAAAAAATTTCTTTAATAATCGATTGATACAAGTATACAATAAGAACTTATGGAGTGTTGGATTAGGGTTTAGCAGGGTTGTTGTAGTCATCACATAATCCAAATTAACAACATATTAACAATCTCATTGCAGTATGTACATCTCGATGAGGTAGTTTCTATAGGATTTTGGCACATGCCAATTGCAGGGCTATACATTTGAGAAGACTTAGGTCTTATCGAGAATATAATGTTGTAGTTGATATATGACATCACCCTTCTGCATTGATCATCCAGATCTACACATAATAGGAAATTGAAATTGAACTTAGTTTCTCTCTAGGTCAGGATAGGAGCATATTTAGGATAGGAATTAGCTCCCAATGGCTCAGGGTACCTTGGCACATATAGTTGACTTAGGTCAACTGAGTATGCCCATCTACCCTAGGCTATTATGAGTGTCTTCCTATAATAAGTTATTTTTCTATCTAGGGATAGGGTTAAACCTGGGATAAGTGGACTGACGATAGTTAGCAAAGACCAATCATGATAATATAGAAGTGAGGTGAAGGACATATTCCAATATGACGAGTATGCCATATAGGAATAGTGACATACACTGTATGTTGTAAATCTTTGGCCAAAGTATCGCAAGCTACTGGTTGCGTTGTCCTATGTCACCAAGTTTAAAACAACATGGTATTAGATGAATATTAGTAACAAATATTTAGATATGTTATTTAAATAGCTCACTCAGTACCTGGTGTAGGGTAGGAAGACCAAGTATACGACATGTATTCAATACATAAGATAACATTAATAGATTGATAGCTTACTGAGTTATGGAATGAAAAGATCGGTGGATCACCGAGACATTACAACTACATATGGTTATCTATTTGAATTCAATTGGCATGGAATGTTTGTTCTGAATAGTGCTGTATTTAAAATAGTGGACATTATATATATAAAAAAATTCCCTTGTTTCTAAAGTCTTAAAATGGGAATGTTACAAGAAAGGGTGGTTGGTTTTCAAGGGCTACAGGTGCAGCAAAGGGTATTGGGGAGATTTGGGTGACATTTTTGGGTAGGTTTGAGAGGTTGTGGGTGAGATTATAAGCTTACTATTCTGGGGAATAATATCAGGCACAGAGACCGATAGCGGTTGGGTAACTAAAGACAGTAATTGGGTATAGCCTATATCAGTTGGAAAACTAATCATGGTAGGGGAAATTAGGTTCCAAGGTGAAAATAGGGTTGTTTGGGGTTCTCTTTAACCACAAAGAGTGTCGACAAGGCTTAGGAAGGGTGTTTTGATTTGTGTGTAGGTATAACAGGGGTGAAGTGGGTGGTAGGAAGGACAGAGAGGTTCAAATGGGAAGGTTGTTGGGTAGATGGTTGTAGGATGTATACGAGAGAGAAGCAATCTCTAAAATAAAATATTTAGTACCAAAAGCAAATGAAACTTAATAACCAAATTAAAATACTTATATGGAGATTGAAGGTGGATATAAGATGGTTGGTCATAGGTTCTTGGAGGAGAAACATGTGTTGATCTAATGCAGTAGTGATGAAGGCACAATGCTTCTATGTGTGAATAATCTGGGGCTCTAGTGCAATAGGTTGATTGTAGGTGAAGAGTGTGGGTATGAAGGTATTTTGTTAGTCATCAAAATCTTGTTTGAATGCCTATGTGTGAGAGCCAAGAATGCCAAAAATCAAAATCCAAGATGAAAGAAACTGGGTAAATAGTTAGAAATCCTTATTTAAAAGATCTGACTGTAGTTCCTTTACCAGCACCAGGTGAGGAATAAATGGTGTCAGTTAGGGAGAAAAGGTCATATTTTGTAAAAAAACACCCTTTTCTCTCCCTTTTAGCATGGGCCAAAAATTTTTATGGACTAGGACTACGGTTTGTCACTAAATGAAGTGGGAAAGAGGTGGGAGAAGTGTAGAAGAATTCATATTTAGGTTAAGCAAAAGTCATAGTTAGTTAAGGAAAGAAATGACTTAGTCTAGGCTAATAAATGGGCTTGGAATGGGTGCATGGTGAGATGAGGTGGAGGGGTGAGGGAATTCTTAACTTAATATGGGTAACTAAAATAATATTAATGTGAGGATGGGGTCATGGTAAGGGTGTATTGTTAGGAAATAAGGGATGAAATATGCGGAATAATCCCTCACAGAATCGCAATAGTAGAAACTAATATGCAGAAATTATTACAAATCTCAAATAAAATTACAAAATAAAATAACACAACACAAAGAGATAGTATTTAACATGGTTCACCCAATTTGGGCTATGTCCACCAAGAATCACTTGCTCAAATTTTATTACAAGCCATCGGTCTCTCAATACAATACCCAAATCCGTTTGGAGCTATGCTTAACAAACTCTACAAAATTCACAGCCAAATTCAAAGCACATATGCAATTTTTTTTCATATCTCTATCATATGCATAAAACCATATAAATACACAACTTCTTAAGAAGTTTTACAAAACTGTGGGTATTAAAACAATGGGTAAAAAATAAAACCATCCCATAAACCTATGGGTATCCGAAGAGGCAATTTTACAAAACAATGGGTACCGAAAAACCATGGGCCCAAAAACAGCCCATAACAGTTACCCATTACCCATGGGTTGATAAACGACCCATGAAAATTTGCTTTGGGGGCTTCACCCCCGAACCCCCTTGACCCAGTAACCAGCAAACGAGATCTTCGTAAAAATACCCGAGTGTAACACATAAAAGGTGTACCACACTCTAACATGAAAAATAGGTTCTACAAACATAACAATCTCCCACTTGGAGAGCAATTTCCACTGAGCAAGCTTCTCAACCCTTCATTGTCATCTAAAAAGGCCAACCAAAGCTAAACATAGCTTTATTTTATCCCTTGTGACCACCTTGGTCATCATGTCTACAGGATTCTGACTGGTATGAATCTTCTCCAACTTCAACTTATCTTCCTCCAAAGATGTCCTAATGAAGTGATATCTCAACTATATATGCTTCATCATGGAGTGGAAAGTAGAGTTCTTAGCTAGGTGTATAGCACTTTGAATATCACTATATAGCTTACATTCTTCCTTCTTATGCCCCAACTCCTCAAGCAATTTTTGTAACCAAATCATCTCTTTTCTTGCATCTGTGGCAGCAACATACTCAACCTTTGTGGTTGACAAAGCCACTAGCTTTTGTAGTCATGAAATCCATCTTACTGCTGTCCCACCTAAAGTGTAAATATAACCTGTCATGCTCCTCCTACTGTCTACATCTCTAGCCATGTCTGAATCTACTTAACCACATAAAGTGGTGTGTGATCCACTGTAGCATAAAACTATCCCCACGGTCCCTCTCAAATACCGAAGGATCCACTTTACTACTTGTCAATGATCTTTACTTGGATCACTCATAAATCTACTCACAGCTCCTACTACATGGGCAATATCAGGCCTAGTGCATACCATAGCATACATCAAACTGCCAACCGTTGATGAGTAAGGTACCATGCACATATGGTTTCTTTCCTGCTCTGTCTTAGGACATTGCTCCTATGATAACTTAAAATGTCCTGCCAAAGGAGTCCCAACCGGTTTAACATCCTACGTGTTAAACCTATCCAATACCTTATTAATGTACTCTTCCTGAGATAAAGTCAACTTCTGTTCCTTCCTATCCCGAGTTATCCTCATACCAAGGATTTGTCTGGAAACCCCCAAATCCTTCATATCAAAGGATTAACTTAGTTGTTTCTTGAGTACTTTTATTTCCTGCATGTTTTTACCTACAACCAGCATGTCATCAACATATAAACATGGGATAATATAACTTCCATCCTCAAATTTCTTTGTATACACGCAATGGTCATAATGACATTTGATATAACCTTGCTCCATCATGAAGCTATCAAACTTCTTATACCATTGACGTGGAGCTTGTTTCAGGACATACAAGCTCTTCTTTAGTTTTCACACCATCTCCTCTTTACCTTTGACTTCATATCCTTCTGGCTACTACATATATAGCTCCTCATCCAAATCACCATGGAGAAATGTAGTCTTTGCATCTAACTGTTCTAAGTGTAAGTCTTCTACTACCACTATTCCAAGAACAGTTCTAATAGAAGTCAATTTTACTACAGGAGAAAAGATCTCATCAAAATTTATACCTTGTTTCTATACAAACCCCTTGACCACCAACCGGGCCTTATATCTTTTCTTTCCTCCTTCTTCATCTTTAACTCTGTACACCCACTTGTTTTGCAATGATTTTTTTCCTTCTGGTAGCTTCACCAAATCCCAAGTCTGGTTCTCCACGAGAGACTTATGCTCCTCATCCATGGCTTGCTCCTACTTCTTACTGGCATCTACCTACATTTCTTCATCAAAGTTATTTGGCTCTCCACTATCAGTGAGTAATAAATAATAAAGAGAAGGAGAAAAACGTTCAGGTTCTCTTCTTACCCTAGAAGACCTCCTCAATATAGGATTTTGGGGTTCCTATTGAGGGGGTTCCTGAACTGATTCATGTGTCACTTTTCCATCCGGAAGATCCTCTACCACTGCATATTCTTTCTTGGATTCTTCCCTGTTTTCCTGCAACTACTTCTTATACATGACTTTCTCATTAAAGACCACATCCCTAGATCGAATGATTTTCTTGTCCTTAATACTCCAACATTTATATCCAAAGTCATCACCACCATAACTAGTGAAAGTACATTTTTCTGATTTAACCTCTAGCTTGGTCATATCATAATTTTCTATATGAACAAACACCTCACATCCAAAGACTCTAAAAAATTAATAATCAACTTTCTTACCATACCAAGCCTTCTCAAGTATGCCTCCTTCGAAGGCACTTGAGGGTCCTCTATTTATCAAGTACATAGTTGTGCTCACCACTTCTGCCCAGAAAGAAAGAGGCAGTCCTGCATGTATCCTCATGCTCCCAACACATTCCATTATTGTTCTGTTCATCCTTTTTGATACCCCATTCTGCTGCGGAGTTCTTGGAACCATATTTTGCCTGTAGATTCCATTCTTAAAACAATAATCATCAAATTCATTGTTGCAATACTCCCCTCCATTATCTGACCTGGGACATTTTAACTTAAGACCTATTTCATTCTCTATCAAGGCTTTCCATTTAACAAAAGTATCAAATACATTAGATTTGTTTCTAATACAATAAACCCAAACTTTCCTTATTACATCATCACTAAAAGTAACATAATAACTTGAACCCCTAAGAGATGATACCTGAGCTGGTCCCTACACATCAGAATGTACCAACTCTAACTTACTTTCTTTATTCGTAGGTCTAACCTTGAGAAACCTACTCACTTTTGTTTCCCATATATACAGTTCTCAGAGAAATCCAAACCTATTTTTGTATATCCAGGAAAATTCTTCTTTATGATGTCCATGCCCTTATGGCTCATATGACCAAGCCTATAGTGTCATAATGTTGTATTTGCATCTGAAGCCACAAGATTACAATCATTAGTACTACCAGTAGATAAATACAAGGTTCCAATCTTCTTACCTCTTGCCACCACAAGAGCACCCATGGTAACCTTCGAAGATTCAACTATAAATATCACAGTACAACCATCACTTCCTAATTATCCCGTTGATATCAAATTTCTCCTTAATGTAGGCACATGTCTGACATCCTTCAATAGCTAGTATTCTCATTCTACATCTTAACCTGAACAGAACCTTTTCCAACTATACTGCAAATCTCACCATCACCAAGAAAAACATGCCCAAAATCCCCTTGAACATAATCAACAAAATAATGCCTATGTGGAGTAGCATGAAAAGAAGCCCCTGAATCTAAAAACCAAGATTTAGTAATATTATACAAAGAAATAATCAAAGCATCCTGACATACATTACCCAATGCCACATTTTCCTCCTTGTTTTCTTCTTTTTGTTTCTTATTATCCCGAAGTTCCCAACAGTCCTTCTTTGCATGCCCAGACTTTCCATAGTTCCAACATACAATCTTGTTCTTGGATTTTTACCTTGCCCGATCTTTCGATTTTCCACGGTTTCCTCTATTCTTCTGTCTCCCTCTAGTTTCCACTATCAAAGAATTCCCTAAGTATAAGATTCCCCAGAGCTTTTTCTTTGCATTTCCTCACTTAGAATCACCCCTACAACATCCTCAAACTTCAAATTCAAGTTAGCTAGAACCGATTTGCTTACCGCCATTACTAGGCTATTCCAACTTTCAGGTAAAGAGCACAGAATTAATAAATCCCTAAATTCTTCATCAAATTCTATTGTAACTAAAGCTAGCATATTCACAACCATATTGAAATCATTTAAATGATATGCTACTAAACTATTCTCAGACATCTTCATATTAAACAACTTTTTCATTAAAAATATCTTGTTAGAGGTAGAGGGTTTTTCATACAACTTCCCTAATGCATCCATCAGTTCTTTTGTAGTCTTTTCCTTTGAAACATTAAATAATACGAAAGATGCAAGACACAGCTTGATTGTCCCAAGTGCCTTCCTATCCATTAAATCTCATTCTGCATATGTCATGCTTGAGGGTTTGTTCACCTTCTTAGATAGCGGAGAATAAAGATCCTTTTGATAAAGGTAATCTTCCATCTGCATCTTCCAAAGACTAAAATTCTACCCATTGAATTTATCAACCCTAGATCTTCCATCATCTGCTATAGCTCCCACTCAAGATAAAAATTTCCCTACAATTCAACACTTCAGTAAACCAAACTAGGCTCTGATACCAATTGTTAGGAAATAAGGGATAAAATATGTGGAATAATCCCTCACATAATTGCAACAGTAGAAACTAGTATGCAAAAATTATTACAGATCTCAAATAAAATTACAAAATAAAATAACACAACACAAAGAGATAGTATTTAACATGGTTCACCCCATTTGAGCTACGTCCACCAAGAATCACTTCCTCATATTTTATTACAAGCCATTGGTCTCTCAATACAATACCCAAATTTGTTTGGAGATATGCTCAACAAAATCTATAGAATTCACAGCCGAATTCAAAGCACATCTATAATGTTTTTTCATATCTCTATCATATGCATAAAACCATATAAATAGACAATTGCTTAAGTAGTTTTACAAAACCGTGGGTTTCAAAACAATGGGCAAAAAACAAAACCGTCCCATAAACCTATAGGTAGCCAAAGAGGTGGTTTTACAAAACAATGGGTACTGAAACACCATGGGCCCAAAAACAGCCCATAATGGTTACCCATTACCCATGGGTTAATAAACCACCCGTAAAAATACCTGAGTGTAACACATAGAAGGTGTACCACACTCTAACATGAAAAATAGGCTCCACAAACATAACAGGTATGTTTATCGAAGGGGTCCTAGAGATTTGTGACCTAATTTTGGGGGCCTGCATATAGGTCCATTTTAAGTAGTAATTCACACTAAGTAGACATGCTTTAACTAAAATTGATTGATATCATGTTAGTTTTCATAAGTATTCCAATAAGCTAAGATCTTGATGTTACTATTGTTAATTCCTAGATTTATTAATATACTATGTGGTGTTAGTCTAGTTATTTAGTTTATCAAGATTTTTGGTAGTGTACATTTGGCACACCCAGTGGGAGATTACCCCATTGCATTCATTTTTAAGCTCTCTAGATTACTTTCAAAGTTTTCATTTACTAACTATCTTTTGCATTAGTTTTGATAACTATGAAGTTTCTTAACTAGATTAGTTGTATTTGCTTTGGTTTTTATGTTCTTTGTAGGATCAAAGGAGGTGAGGTGCTATAAAATTTGAATCATATTACCAAATTTTGGAGATTTTTGAGAATTTTACCAGAAAAACCCGTGTTTTGATGAGCTATGGGAAAGTATCTTGCAAACGCTAAAAAATTTTCACATACACTTAAAGGGTCATGCATATTCTCTTCGAGTCAGGCATACGGATCTCAGGTTACACATATGCAACACTATTTTTAGACTAGGTCACCAGCTCCCACATCCACTCCTCCGGTCGTGTATTTGCAAATAATGATTTTTGGCTTTTTGTCACTTACTCTGTCACGGGCTTGCACATGCTCAAATCATCACACATACACCTTTCGGGTCGTGTGTATGCAACACTTAATTTTTTTTTAACATATAGTCATGCATATTATAAATTCATTGTGTTTATTCTCTCAGGGTCACGTATACATACTATTCTATGCACATTTGTATTATGTGTTTTTTTTACACTTATTTCAAACTTGGAGTTTCTAATTTTTGATTTTTTTTTGGTTGGAGGTTTCTGTAACTGTTGTCTGTAGGTTTTCAACATTTAAATTATATTTTATAATGATTTTACTTAAGTTATTGGTGAATGCTTTGCTTTCCATACTTTGTATGAGTTTGGGATAAAATTTTTGTATGTTCTTCTCTTGCACCTTGTGTGATCTTGCAAATCAAAAGTAGATTTGAACCTTCTTTTGCTACCATTAGAGTAAGAGGAAAATTTCTTTATTCATTTTTATGCTTAAGGGAATGAATTTTTCATTTGAAATTTGTAGGATATATTTATTTAAGATATTTTCATTTGATAAACAACTAAGGGTAAATATTGTGTATGCTCTTCTCTTACACCATTGTGTGATCTTGAGAATAAAAAACAACTTTAGTTTTCACTAAAAAGAATGTGGATTAATTAGGAATGAACCTTGATTTCTAAAGCATTATGATGGTTATTTGATTTATAAGTTTTTCATTTTTATCTAGTTAGGTTTCTTGTTGTGTATGCTCTTCTCTCGTGTCCTTCGATGCTCTTAAGAATCAAAAACAAGATTTAATCCGCTATTTACGTTATTGTAGATCTTTTTGGATAACTACTAACTATTTTTGTGTAGGACCTAATGATTTCCAAAGAAATGAGAATCTAAAAAAAATCTAATTACACATGTGTTGTAGGTTTCCAATGGTGGTTTAAACCAAATTTCTTAATCCAAAAGATTAGAAAAAACACACCACCTCTATTCATCACAATGTATGTGCATGTTTAAGTTAAGAGCTACAGCTCATCCACTTTGAACTAGGAGAAGTGACCTTGGCATAAGCCTTAAAATAACAAAAGGGATGCTCCTAGGAACCCCAAAGTGGTTCATGCAAGAGGGAACCTTGTGAACAAAAAGGGAAATTTCCCCACTACCTAATTGATTAGTACACCTTGGAGAGATAAGAGTCAAAATTATCTTCATGGGACCCCAATGAGATACAACTGAATGATATTTATTCCTCATTTTATTAAAGGGGGTAAAGTAAAGTCAGGATTCTCTAAAATTTAGTCAGTGTGACTTTCTTGGAAAACCGCACTCATAGAGATAGTTTGTGACACCTAGAGAGAGAACCAAATAGGAATCTTGTGGCTTAGAGCCAAATTGAACTTAGATATCATGTTTCCAAGAGCTCTCAAAATGTGAAAAATTTGTTGGATTCAAAACCTTGTTATTCAAACAAGGGGAGATTCCATTAAAGTTAAAAAAACATGTTATTTCATCACAAAATTTATGAAGTGTTACTTTGTCCTAGTTTTTCTCTTGTTCTAAGACAAGGTGAAACTTTGTCAAAGTCACACTAGGTATTGTTCATCACCACTTGGTCTACTCATTTTTTTAATTTTTTCTCATTTGGGACAAAAGTAAACATATATATATATATAGTACTATCAAATATTATTTTGACCAATTTTACACCTTTTTACATCCTTCCTTATTACGAGTGTGATAGTGAGTGTTAAAATCCTATTAGTATGTGTTTGTATCCTGGTAACCATCATCTTGATACCCATAATCGATATTTCATATTGTATCTAGGTTGTCTAATCACTTTACTTCATTTGAGTTGGTACCCATCTTGCATTATAGACATACAATTGTGATACTTACGTATTGTTTCCATTGTGAAACTATGTCTAGGTCTTTAAATTGTATTGTTATGTTGCTTACACACATAACAACTTCTTGATATACTTAGGCTTAGTATTTGATCCTAAACATTGGCTTGAGTTTCTGAGAGTGTTGACATTACATTTTTCACATAGCAATAACATCATTTATAAACTAAAAATATTACTTTCATCACAAATCTTGATTCATGTGTCCAAATAGTGTTGTTGCTACTTGCATCTGTAACTTTCATTTTCAAAGACTTGGAATATTTTAATATCCAAAAATAGTCTTAGTATACCTTTTTGGGGGATCACATCAACAATTTCCTAGAATTTATGCCTTGTTTATTTTAAACTTGGCCTAAGTTGTGATATTGTGTTGTCACTATTTGATTTGAACCTATCTTGGAAAAATGCAGGGGGTAAAACTATTTCTTTTATTGGATTATAGTCTTGTGCTTTAATTTCTTGTCATACAATCTTCCTATTATATATTATATTATTTGTTTATCATTATTTATTCTTTGATATCCTTGGGTTCATATTGACCTTTAGATTCATGACCATTTTATATTCAACATTATTTATGATTACTTGACATCGTTACATTGCATAAATCTACCTATGGTCAATTTTAGTCAACCTTAGTGGGATATTTCGTGTTATGCCCCCTATTGCGAGAATGGGGTACTAAAAATTAGGAACAAGTCCCTTTGGAAGTGATAACCCACTTTTTGAGGACAACTTCATGGTTGATCATAGTGGTGGTGAGAAGTCTCCTTATGCAGATGTGGAGCTTCACCCCAGCCACTTCGATGATTATTTTTTCCAAAATAAAGATGAAGTTCTTATGCGGGTCGTAGAGCTAGGAGCTAAGTTACCCTCCATGATTGAACCTTATCTCATTGTTGGTATGGTTCATGGAGAAGAAGAAACATAACTTCCTTCTTAGAATATTAATGAAATCTTAAACCTAGGTCATCCCTCTACTTCTAGACAAAATAATAATGAGGAAACACCTTTCATAAATGATGGAGACTATCATATACCTATAGTCAAAGTTCATTGTGAGGACCATCAAGAACATTCTCATCATGAGCAACCTCCTACTCATGAAAATTGTAAATAAGTGCCGACTTGAGAGGTAAATTTAGAGAAACAAGTGAAATCTCTTACTTTCTAATTGGTAAGTTTGGATACACATGTAAAAAAGGAAAAAATGAAACCTTTAAAACAAGCTATGTAAAAAACTTCTTACCATGAATTCCATACCAGCACTCTTTGTCAGGAGTCATGTAAATAATATTATGAGGAATTTTATGCATACAATCAATGTGGTAATACTATTAGACCTAACCATTTGTATATGTCAATGCCACCCACACAAGACCAACTCTTTAACCAAGATTAGTCAACCATGAAAAATGCCCATATAGCTTTACTAGAAGGCAATACATGCAATTAGAAAACGTACTAATTTGAGGAGTTATGCCCATATCGCTTTCATAGGGATATGTTGTAGGTACCTTTCCCACATCATTTAGATTGTCTAAAGTTTGAAAAATACAAGGGAAAGGTGACCCCAAAGACAAAACTAAAGACTTTTATATAGCATGTCAAGAAGTCGTGTATAGCGATAGCTATACTCATTCACCTCTTCCCACAAATTTTTGGAGGTCAAGTGTTGAAATGGTTTTAACACATCCCTAAGGGATCTATCTCTACATGGAAAGAACTAACCAAACACTTTGTATGTCACTTCTCATTTAATATAAAAAGTGATGTCACCATGTTAGATTTATATAATGTAAAACAACAGAATAATGATAACTTCACTAGTTTCTTACAATGATAATGAGGGTTAGCTAGTAGCTTCCCTTTCTCTATATGAGAGAAATATATAATCAGTATATGTGTACCTAACCTATACCCTGGATATACATTCCACATGAAAATGCATTTTCGTAACACGTTTTAGAGTTGATAGAAAAGGGTATTCAAATAGAGAAGGTGTTCTTAGCTAGAGGTACTCTATAAACCTCATCACATGATCATAATCATAATGATTCAAAACCTAGTGAAAAGACAAAGTTTATTCCCAATAAGAACAAAAAATTTGTAGGTGATGGAATAAAAGACTCTAAAAGAGTGCAAGAAGTTAAAAACCATGCTCCCTTGAAAATTGTGGAAGGAATTTGCCTACAAAGTAAAAATGTCATGTCCTCACCCCTCTATCAAACTTTATGTCATAGATATTAAAACACTTAGAGGTGGTTGACATGGTTAGGTATCCTAGAACTACACCTTATGGGGATGATGCACCTAAGCCAACATGGTTTAGGGAAAAAAAATATTGTGGATTTCACCACATCAAATGTCATAAAACAAATAAGTGTTTAAAATCAAAACACTATATTCAGGACTTAATCGATATTGGTGATATGGAAATGGATTCCTACTCCCCTATCCAATCTCCTAACATAAACATGGGGATATTTAAAGAAGCTTTCTCTAATCACAACAAATTAATGGAAAATTTAGATCAAGGATAGTCGTCTCAAGCCAATAATTCTAATTACATCTAAAAAATAGACCATTTGGATGCCCTAATAGGTTGTGTCAATCCAATTATTGAGCATATAAACATAATCAAGATTAAATCAAGGGATTTCAACATGGAAACATGATGAGATTTCCTTGTTATTTCAGAACCTCCTCCCCCTACTCCTCAAGAAAATCATTACGATGTGTTAGAAAAATTAGAGAAAACTATGGCTAAGATTTTGATCTTGGACCTTAATTTCTAATGTTTATAAAGACATCCTTTATAACACATTACATGGATTAGGAGCATCCATTGATATCGAACCAACATACTTATAAGAAATGGTGGTGAAGATTGATCCTATAGAGCATATAATCTTTAGTCCAACATATATCCCAAAATTAAATCCCTCTCATAATTTACCCTTACATATTGAAGTCATAATCAAATGTAAGAAGGTAAAAAGAGTGCTTGTGGATGGAGGATTAGTTTTAAACAATTTTAATCTAAATTTGATTTGGAAACTAGGGTGTACTTAAGCTGATGTGGAGACAAAGCTCATCACCATAAAGGCATGTGACAATGAAGAATGATAGTCATCTGGTATGACCACTTTCTCACTGTAAGTAGGTCCTATCAATCTTGATATGAAGTTCCATGTCTTAGACTTGCAGTACTACTAAAAAATATTGCTCGACTACCCATGGATTCATGCCATGCAAGTCGTACCTTTAACATATCATCAATGCTTAAAGTTACAACATGAAGGGAAGACCCTCACTATTCAAGGAGATGCCCAACCTTTTTCTCATTGTCGAGATATTTTCCTATCATTTATGAATGTAATTATATAGAGATAGTTTTCCAGTTTAATGAAAGGCACTCACTTCATGAGTGTATCTAGATTCCTTATCTCCTAATGAAAATTGTGCGTCTACATTATAATCTCTCTTTTCTACATGGGAGGTTAAGGTTATTACGAATGGTTATGGAGAATATGATCTCCATCATCCCCTCTTAGTTTCTGACCTCCCCATTCATCCAAACTACAATGATATGACATGTTACAAGTTCCAATGCTCTAGGGAAAATTACCGTTTTGATGCTTTCACTCCTGGTGGATTGCTATTAGATGAAAATTTTATCAACAATATTATATCTTTTCCTTTGGATTATGAAATAGATCCATGTTACCAATCATCCAAGTATGTTATCCCCAACAAAATTATGTACGCTATGGGATACAAAGGATGTGGTTGTGGCATCAACAAAGAAGGTACACTTACATATCTTCCAATACCTCATCAGAAGGTGTGTAAATATGGTATTTGTGTCTGGCCTTATGGTTCTCATCCCCCAGAGGTCAAGGCTACCTCTTATGAGACCGAATATAGTTCTTCTAAATGTGAAATCAAAACATATTTCCTTTGTATTCTTTGCAAAGTCCTTGCCTTCACGAACCTATTTTCTAATATAACTATCCTAACTATAACCCTTGCCATATCCCTTACCATTTAGACACTAAAACTTATTTTCCCATCACTCGTGAATTGGGATCAAAAACAACATGTACCAATCAATGTCTTTCAGAATGACGAAGCTATTGGTGAATTTTTTGGTATTCATGACAACATTCCAGTAGGTGATCACAAGAAAGGTTTCTCCATCAAGCTAAACACATGCCCCTATTTTGGGTAAGAGATTGAGTTATGTGGTCATATAAGCAAAAAAATCAAGGGAAAAATTTGAACATAAAATCCTTGTAGTAAGAACAATTCCAAGTCCTATAGTGAAAACATCTTTGCGGTGCTTCTAGAAAAACAATAAGAACAATCAATGGACAAAATAGTTAACCCACATGAAGGTGAATATATCTTTGAGCCACATTTGGAAGAAGAGGATATTATTCTACCCCTGATCCTACATGTATGGAGTATGATTCCAAGGTACTAGTTAAGGAGACAATAGATGTCTATATTGGCATGGATTAATTTCCTAGAATAGTCAAGTTGAGAGATCCACTCTCAACACAAGAATAGAAAAAAATTGTGTTGAATTTGAGAGAAGTAGATATTTGTGCTTGGTCCTACACAGACATGTTAAGACTTGATCTTGAATTAGTGGTGCACAATATAGTTGTATACCCAGAGACAAAGCTCGTTAAATAAAATATCCAAAATATGCATCCTTACATCACCTTGTTAGTCAAATCAAAGCTAGAAAGTTTATTGACAGTAGGATTCATCAGACCTATTGAGTATTTAGAGTGGATTTCAAATCTAATTCTAGAGAGTAAGAAACTTGTTGGTATTACATTTTTTACTTATTTATGAGACATTGATAAAGATTTTCCTAAGGAAGACTTCCCTCTTCCTAACATCGACATGATTTTAGATTCGATAGCTAGTTACAAGATGGTATCAGTCATGGATTGATTTTTAGGATAAAACAAGATAAACATTTTTGAGGAATACCAACATAAGACAGGTTTTACTACCCCATGGGGAACATTCTGTTATCAATTAATATTATTGTCATCTAAATGTGAAACAGGAAAATTTACAATTTCCAAGCATGACAAAGATACCCTTATGCCAAAATTTTCATGTTTTAACCTTCTGAGGAACCCCGAGTCAAAACAGTCATTCCGATGACCTCCCATATGATGTAAAATAATTTCCCTAGGTGATTTAGGAAATTCAATTCAACCCCCCTAGGTGATTTTAAGAGTTATTCAAGGATTGAATGAAGAAAGTAATTGGTTTCTCCATCAGGTTGTCATTTATTTGGGTAAGGATCCTTAAAATGATTTATTGACCTGCAAAATCATAAAGGATAAAGTATTTATCAAACTTGGGATTCACCAGCATGGGAGCTTGAAAAATGGCCATTTTGATGGCTTCGAATCTCTCCTTGTCCTTCCTTTGTCCATGAGAATGGCATTTTTTTCTTTAGCATGGTTTTTAGTGGTTTAGCCAATGTCAAAAATTGAGGGATGCATCTCCGCATGTAGTTTATGGTTCCCAGAAAACTCTAAAGGCCCTTCTTATGACTTGGGAGGGATAAGGACATAATCCAAAAAATCCTAGCTGAATCTATTAATAGTCCTTCTATTGAAACAACATGCCCCAATAACCTTCCCTTGTGCACTACAAACATACACTTCTTGGGATTAAGTGAAACCCCACATTACCTACACCTTAAAACAACCTTCCTTAGATGCTTGATGTGATTTTTTGCATGCTTAGAATATACAGTTATGTCATATAGGTAAACCAAGATGATATTGTTGATTATTCCTTTAAACGCCATGTCCATGGCTCTTTGGAAAGTAGCCTTGGCATTGGACAATCCAAATGGAATTTTGTGTTAGGCATACGTGCCCCACTTGGTAGTGAAAGCCATTTCAAATTGGTTGGATTCCTAGACTAGAATTTGATTGTAACCTGAATATCCATCGAGCAAAGAAAATATTTTGGCTCTTTCCACTCTTTGAAGAATTTTCTCCATTGACAGGATAGGATAATGTTCTTTCAATGAGGTAGGGTTAAAATCCCTTAAATCTATGCACAACTGAATCTCCTAGTTCTTCTTTCTTACAGGTACCAGATTGGCTACCCAAGAGGAGTGCTTAATGGAAAAAATAATAAAAGCATCGATGAGTTTTGTTAGCTCCTTTCTCATTAGTGGCTTAATTTTGGGATTAATTTCCCTCTGCTTTTGGTGAACTAGCTTGGCATTAGGATCTAGTTCGATGGTATGTTGTGCTATATCTAGATCAAAACCACATAGGTCTTTATATCTCAATGCAAAAATGTCTCTTGACAAAGTTTGATGAAAGCCTATTTCTCTTCAAAAGTACACACTTTACAAATCTTTAGAAACTCCTCATGCACTACCTCGACTTCCTCAAAATATTCTTCTTTGACCACCATGTTAGAGCTTTGTCTTTTGGCTTGATTATCTGAATTGAAAATGGATTCAAGAGTGACTAAGCCTTTTACTAGTTTGTTTATTTTCAATTGTATAATTTGATCACCATATGATTCTTGTAATTTATCCTAATTTCTTGCAGAAAACTCCACCTCTTCTTATAGGAAAAGGAAAAAAAAATCACTATCAAACAATTTCCAGCTACTCACATTATCAGGGACTACATTTTGAGCCACTATATTGAAAAATTCTTTCCCTTCCTTCATGATATCAATAGGTATGTTGTATTGTGAGCCAATTGTAGCAAACCTATCAACATCTTGATTTTGATTTCAAAGAACTACACCAATCCCAAAATATTTAAAATCTTCAATCAGGTCCCAGAATCGGTTCTTGTATGATCTTAAAAATTCATTCTAGGATGCACTTTGCACCATCACTTAATGAACAACTAACTCACTGTCTCCAAAAATAGTCAGGGCTTTGATTCCCTACTTTTGGGCTAGCTAAATACCTTGCACAAGGGCCTCGTATTCAGCCACATTATTAGTGCAACTAAATTACAACCAGAAATAAGAGAAGTAATTATCTCCCTATGGAGAAATTAACATAACACCAGCACCAGATCCATTCTTACTTCTTGAGCCATCAAAGAACAATTTCCACAGTCCTTCAAAATTGCTTGGTGTTTTGACTAGTTGTATGATTGTATCTTCTTCATGAATGTAGGTACTTAATCCTGTTTCTTGTAATTATAGAAAACCAACTTCTTCTTCTGCCAACACATTAGTGTAGGGATCATAATGATGATAACCACTTACTTCACCTAGCACAGTATCAGGGACTTCTTCAATGAGAGTGGTCAGTTCATGATCAGCATCTTCTTCTTCCATATCTCTGATGGTGTAATTCCCATTTATAGGACTAATAGTATAGGTTTCTACATGATTATGGAAGATTGGTTCCACCCTTATAGTCACTTTGGTTTTGTATCTATTCCTATGAATCATATGTGACAAATTAGATGATAGATAACTGTCCATCTTGGTAGTGAAATATCATGATAGGAAAATGATGCAAAGAGGAGGAAGATCAATGACTGATATGTCTTGGGTGAATGAAAAACTTGGGCATGCATGGATGGTAAGTTGAATTCATTTGATAACTCCAACATTCTTAATAGATGCTCCACCTAGCTAAACAACTTCTCTTATAACCGGTGCATATTGTATGCCTAGTACATCTATAACTTGTTTTGGCATGACTAAGCTACTAATGCCAGAATCGATCATGCAATTATGCACAGGTGGTTTCCAATGATCAGGGAAATATAGAATGGTGGTGGTTTATTAGCTTTAGGAATAATTCTCCCTTCTGGTTGACACAAACTCATAGCAGTTTCCACTCCATGACCTGATGATCCGTTGGTTGTACCAAAACTATTTAAACATTCTCACAACAAATTTCTTTGAGAAGGAATTGAGAGTGTGCCCCACATAATAACACTAAGATTGGTTTTATTAATTTGTTCTACTATGATAAAGTTAATTTTTTGACATTTATTGACACCTCTTTGAGTGTTAGGATCCTATCTTAAAAATTTCTTATTAGGTACCGTGACACCTGAAGAACCTTCTCTCCTCACAACTTGGCTAACGGGTGTTTATGGCAGTTTCTTTCCTACATCTTTATCAACCTTTGTTTTTTTTTTAGGATATGAAATGGATGCTTGATCAGATTTGGAAGTTTGAGGTTCCATTGCTCTCTTAATGGAATGATTTTTTTCTGCAACTGATGAGAAATCTTTATTCAACCCATAAAAATCTTCTCCTTGCCAATTTAGAAAAGTGGTTTCTTTAGGTGCCTGTGATTGATCTGTTGTTTCTTACATAGATTTTTTTCTGTTAACTTAGAAGGGTCAGATACTCTTTGAACCATAAGGTCCTGGAAAATAAATCCATTTGGATAAATATTTTTATTTTGGGGTTGAGAAGAAGGATAACACCATTCGTAGTATTAAACTTGATTATTCTGGGCATGTACTATGGCTCTAGATGAGCTAGTAGCAAGAGGGTTTCGAAATTTCAAAGGATTGACATTTGTAGCTTTATTTTAGCTTGATTCTATGGCTGATTCTTCCCTTGAAAAGGACAGTTAGCCTAATACTACTCATTTTGTGGTTGATAGGAAGATTGTATTGAAACAATTACCTCTTGAGTGAAATGAGCTCATTTCCAAAAGTTTGCAGTAGTGACTTAAATTCAAATAGATCATTTGAAGAGCAAGGGTAGATTGAGTTGGTTGACTAGAGGCTATTGGAATAGAAGTGATGATAGGCTGATTATTTGTAAGATCTAGATAAAATGACATTAGCGGTCGTGGAGCTATCTTTCCATCTCGAATCAAGGAATTTTCCTCTCTTATGGCTACGTCATAGGAATTGGGTAATGTAGCCCCTCCCATGGACTGGATCATAAATTCTACATATCTATTCAAGGATCATAAATAGTATGAGAATGAATTATGTGGAAAAGGCTTTATAAGTTCCGAAATCCTATTCTAAGTTCTGTGGAATCAGAAAATGAAATATCTCATGTATTAGTGGGTAACCTCCTCATGGTAGTGAGTTGTTCCAAAATTGATAGGTGATCTCTCTTGTCTTCAAACTGTTTACAGATATGTTCTCCTAACTTGTCCCAAGTGGTTATAGTGCCAACAATTAACCCTCGAAACCATTGAAGTGCTTTTCCCTTGAAAGAGGTAGCAAGAATTCTAACTGTAATGTTGTCTTCTGTGTTATTATGTACTGCACAAATGTTGGCTACATCAAGAAAATTTTCCACTGGAGTAATGTGAGTTTCCCATGTGTGAAAGGGTAAACTTTTGAGTGCCACAAGAGGTATAAGGTCATGTTGAGACAACAGAAGAGGACTTCTTACATTAAAATGGGGAAAATCTTTGTTTCGTGTAATAGTACCATGAGGTTGATTATTCCTTGGTGGAGGAAACCTTCCATACGAAGGAGTTGAATGACCCCTATGAGGTAGAGTTGTAAGTGGTGATGTGAAAAGTTTTTTTCTTCTTATCTTTAGAGGAGACAAGTAAAAGTTTATATGTTGATAATTTCATTGCTTTGAAGAATCTCTTATCTGAATTCTTTATATAAGTTAACTCACTGAGATTTGTAATCTAGAGATATAGAGTCACTAAGTACTTTTACTTGTGTAAGTGAGAAGAGAAGTAACAACTCGGTCCCACTGGGTGTGCCAAAAACTATTGTTGCCAAATCACTACACCCTCTGAGTTGGATCTTAAATGTGAATAGGATGTTCGGTGTGATTGGGACACATGGGATCACCTCTCAAATTGTGGGACTTGGGCTTGAGGTGACCTCTAGAGAAGGCTGGCTTCCTCTTCCTAAACTAAGTATTGTACTACTCCTAGTGCAATAAAATAGTTATCTAGACCTATGCTAACATTTTCATTGGTTTTAGGGAAATAGATTTGTAGAAATGAAACTTTACTAGGGATGGTGATGCACTAAATAAAGGGTTTTATAAGACTTGGGAAGGGTTAATTTTAAAAGGGTGTGTGTACCACAAGTCAAATTCACCTACTACAACTTAGAGAGGATACATAATACCACATACTTGGAAGTACATGTTCCCTTTGATAAATTCGATTAGAAAAACAAGTTATAAGTTTTCCAATAAAGAAGGATGAACTTGAGAAGGGTGAACAAGCACCGTAACTCAGTTGAATACAACGTTCCACCACTTGATAAGCACAGAGCTCCAAGAACATGCAATAGAAATGTGAACTTGCACAGTGTACCTGCAAGCATGAGAAAAGGCATAAAGAAGTATAGAAGGATGAAAGGATAGAGATTAGTAAAAAAGACACACTTTTATTAATTCAAAAATGTGCATAGTACATCATACATTCAGAAGAGGCAATGGCTTCCATTACAGTCTTATAAAGGAGGATTGAAAGTTCCCTCAACAAACAAGGACAACTTGAAGAAGAGAGAGGACTCTTGAAAAATTTGCACTTGTCTAAGATATCTAACTGTCCAAACTATCTGACATGTTGGAACCTTTTGGAATGAGCTTCCAACTTACATTTATAGAAGAAGTTGGGAGAGAGGAGAGAAAGAGTCATAAATTCCCTCCTAAAATGACAGCATGTGATGTATTAATTATAGTTGTTTGAACCACTTTAGAAGCTTCCATCATGTGCCATTAATACCCAATTTGACTTAATCCTCTCAATTAATTAAAGGAATATTTAAATAAAATAATTTAATATTATTATTATTATTAATAAAATATTAATTTAATTACTATTTTTTGGTGGGCCCCCCTATTGAACGGTTTGTGCTGAATGGGGGGGTCATGAGAAAAAGGCCAAAATAGCCCAACTCGGTGGTTGACTCACTGAGCCAGCTCACTAAGTTGGTGTCGAGCTCCTCCAGCCTTAACTACAAATGAGTTGAGATCTTATTCATGAGATCCCACAACATGAGTGCTTCATTGAATAACTCTACATTCTTACCACAACTGAGCTTATTTGCATCAAGATCCTTCAATTCATCTTATTGACCGAGTCACCTTTGCATATTTCATCGAGCACCGGGATCTTTTATGTTCGAGTGAGCCTTGGTGAACTCATCTTGTTTTTATCCCATGAGTTACATTCCAATTCCCACAACCAAGCTATCTTCCTTGTGTATTGACCAAAAAATTCACCTAATGTAACATGGCCCACATAGCTCAGCTCTCTTCAAATTTTTTTTATCAACCTTGAGTTTCTCTGAAATCATTAAACTCGGCCCTACGAACCCAAAATTCTTCCACCACTGAGCTCTCAAAATGAGCTTTCCACCGAAGAGCTCCCAAACTGAGACCCTAATGAATTCATCGAGCTTCCTTTAGACTTATATCCCGATGTCGAGCCTACCTCCACGATGTCCCCATATTTGACTTAGCTCAATTGGGTGAATTATGAGCCCAAGATTTACTCATGAAGCTTTTCTATCTACTTGGTTCCAACTCAGCTTTATAAGCCTGAAATGATCCCTAGAGAACTCTCTTGAATTTCAACTTGGCTTAACTGAATCTTTTTGCATAAAATTCTATGCATGAGCTCACTGTCGATATGAGATTTTCTTCTTTGCGTTCACGGATCTGGTAAATAGATAACTTCTATGAGTTACATTATAATTCTCATGATCAAGCTACATTCATGGATCTGATCTCTTTGGCACAACTCACTTCCAACTCATCTTTGTAAGTTGTCGACCTGATTTACTCCTGGTCCACTCACTGGGCTTGTCAACACTGCTCAGCCTTCCCATGAACCATTCATGTAATCATATTGATTTCATAAAAATTCCCTTTACTCCCTTAGCTTGGGTAGACACAACCTTTATGGTTATGCTGACTTGTGCATAATGCCTACAACTCAATCTAAAATGATCTCATCGTGTATCCCCTGATCTGTGACTTTCCTCCAACACATGCCTTGGTGAGTGCAATGCCAACATCTCACCATCTCCCCTGAGTGAATGATTTCATGAGTCACACCATCATCTGAACCAACTCTGATCCCTTCATGAGTTCAAACCATCGAGCTCAACGTGGGTTTCCATTAATGAATCCTCAATGAGAAACTCACCTAGCTCATTAGCCTAGGTCTTTAGCTCCTTTAGACTCATCTTAGCTTAGGTGAACGAGATCTTAACCTATGTCTTGGAATCAAGAAACTCACTTAGTCCTACCTATACTTTCTTACCTCGGAAGACTGAGGCTGATATCTATATCAAATCCTATTGCACAATGAGCTCGTTCTCGGTGTGTTTGACTATTTTCTTTATGGATTTGACTAAACAAATAAGGTGATGGGCCAAGGGGGAATATCTATTGTGATGGTCAGTTTAAAGGTCTTTGTATGCATTATGAATTCTTGATCTAATGTTGACTGTGAGAGCTTCCTTTTCGCTAGGAGGAACTACCTAAAATGTAAAACAAGACACATACCAGTGGGGTCCTTAGTGTGTGCTAGATCTAGGAAGTGTGGTACTTCTTTGGTGGTAGTCAACAAACTTTTTAATATAACTTAATATAATAATTGAATTAAATAAATAAAATCCTACTATAGTTGATATGATTTAGTTATCTCATTAAAGTACAATAAGAAAATCTAGTCTAACAGGCTAGGTTATGATCAGATTTGGAAGTTGGGTAGGTAGTCAAGGTGCTAGGACAGGTCATGGTTATATTTTGGTAGTTGGGATTACTTCAATGTAGGTTATTAGGTTTCTGTTATTGGAAGGATTACCAAATACATTGACCGATGTCAGTCAAGTATAACTGACAAGGGTTAAGAGTGAACCGATAAAGGTTAAGGTGAGATGGTAGAAATTTAAAAAATTGGGTTTTGGGGGTTTGTCTGAGATTGAACAGATATGGTGAGGGAAATAGTTAGGTCTATGGAGGTGTTGGGATTACTCAAAGGTATTTGGGAATAAAAAATGGTTTATTACATGATTTTGGGTGATGGAATGGTTGGGTTCACAGGAAGGTAACAAGGGTAGGATTAAAAATGTAAATAGATATCGATAAACACAGATGAAAAAAATTTGTAATCTAGACAAGTATGAAATAATATAGGTTAGAGACAGAATTAATGGTATTTGTAGATTTAATGACTGGATGATGATGATGGTTTATCTATGGAATGGTGTTTAGTGCTTCCTGGAATGCTACCATAAATGCAAATACCTTTGAATCTATCTTAGTGCTGGTTATGGTTATCTAGATGTGCGAAAAGGGCTCTAGTTATTGCTTGCATGTATGTCTCCTTCAATCCAAAAACTCAAGAATGTGGCCAAATTCCTATACAAGGTTACCGAAATGAATATATGCTAACCGCGTAAGGTTCATGGTGACCGGCATCAGCTAAGGTGGGAAATCCTAGGTTTACTAAAAAATGCTAGATCTTGGAAATCTTTTGGGCCGACTCTGTTTATTCTCACGGATCGAAATAGAATGTTACGTTTTAATGAGAACGAATGTGGTAGATGCAGAATAGGCATGTTATTTTAGGGTTGCAGTAAGTATTAGTTAATTAAGGTAGGTATGGCCAAGTCTTAGTTAGTTATGGTGAGTGAATATTGAGTTCTAAGTAAAAGGGAAAGATGCTAAGAATAGGTGCATGATGAGGTTTCTAGGTGACGTGGCAGGGTGAGGTGTCTAGGTGAGGTGGAATTTAGTTTTAATTAAGGTAATTAAATAATGAATATTGTGAGCATGGGTATTAATTTAATTATAAATAATCAAACTAATATTAATGCGGGGTAAAATGGTCATGGTTAGGTGAATATGTTTAAGTTGGTAATTTAAAAAGGAACCAAGGGGTGTGTGACCCAATTTTGGTGTCTACACAGTGATCCCTACAACTGGGTCACCAAGCACAACTTCAACATATATCCCTAGCTTCTATGTAGCCCAAACTCAATAATGAGTTTATCTTGCAACCAAATCCACCCTACGCTCTCCGTAATCCCCTTTTTATGGATCAACTCTAGAAAATTTGCTTGTAAGCTCACCACCGAGTCATTTGTCCCCCATGTAAAATTTCCATCTTCAAACTTCATGTTGATTGACTCATGCATGTTTGGAATTCCTCAATGGAAATGCGTTCAAGATCCATGCACAGACCTCTATTTCCGCACCACTCATCTTTTGACTCGGTCCTCTACCTTTAACATTGTAACCTAATCCTCCTACTTACATGTTGATTCACTCGTCATGACTTGGTCATCAATCATCTCCTTTAATTTTTCCAACGTGCTTTGAATCTCCTATTTACATGGCAATCAAATTAACTATTTCCCACATGGATTTTTTGGCTTGTATTTTCAAGGCATTGTCTCTACCATGGCTTGAAGCTCCCCACCAATGTATTCACTATCTCTATGAAACATTGTCATCGATTCACTAAATTGAGATGAATCGTTAGGAGAGTTCCTCCACAGCACCCATTTTTTTCCGCATATCCTCAGTGGACCAGACATGTCGGCTTGATCAACTCAAAGATCAACTTGTTGTTTTCCCATGTGTGACATGGCCTCCACACCATGGAAGTCTAAAAGATGATCCACCTCACACCAAGAATTGATGATGTGTAATACAAAATCGGTGAGTGGTTTGATAAATGTGTAGGTTGTGAAGATAGGTGGGAAATGGTTTGACTATAATGGGAAAGGGTAATGGTCAAGTCGGGTCATAGGTCATAGGTCGGGGTCAAAATTAGGTCATGGGTAATGACAATCAAACACACGCACATGTACATATTGCAATACAATACTAGGTTGAAGAGCTTGTAAAGTCTGCATCGTCCAAGGTCGATGGGTTTATCCAAACAAGGGTGAAGTGATCTAGGTATCCAATGTATAGAATATGGTCTGGAAACAAAATGTAGGTCAAGTGTAGGAATGTTTAGGTATGTTCTAGTACACCAAAGGTTTGGGTCGGGATAAACAACACAAAAATAAGCAAGGTATGGTTTTTAGGATAAAAGAATGTAGGTAACAACATCGCAAGTAATAATGAGTACATAAGGTCAATGGTCACACCAAGTAGGTTGGGTTCAAGAAAATAGTTCATGGTATGTGTAAGGCCAAGGTACAGGTAAAATAATAGATCCTAAGACATAACTAAGGAAATGTAGGGGTAGTTTGGGCTCTTATGTATGGTTCCATAGTTTTTTGGGCTGAGGAAAGGGATATGGGAACCAAAGGTTACAAGTAAAATGGGTCTTAGCAAGGATAAATATTTGTAAGGGTAATTAATTCCTGTTATAGGGTGACTGACGCTAGTTTGTTAGGGTAGAAATATGACCAATTTCAGTCAGGTCAGGTTGGGTTTATATAACAAAAATTCCATATTTTACAAAATCATTGATGTGTTTTGACTTTTGATAAAGTGACAAAACCATTTGACCTTTTTTACCTTTTCTGAGAGAGAAGGACATGACATTGTACCTGGCTGAGGTGGAGAGTAGGAGTTGGTGAGAGGAACTACAGAGATGGGTCCACAAGCTTGGGGGAATTGATTTGATTGGTTGGATTAGAGGAGTGGATTTGGTGATTTGGGCATGACAAAGGCAAGAGAGGGTTTGGGTGGGCCACAAGTGCAATGGCCAGATGTACCACCATGCTAGTGACACCGCGATGAGGTAGGATTTGATACCGAATTGTCTTCTGTTTGAAAATAGGATTATAAAAGTGGTGTTGGATATAATAGTTTTGGGTGCGGGGTATAATTTTGAATTTTTG
Organism: Taxus chinensis; assembly: GCA_019776745.2. Taxonomy (NCBI): domain Eukaryota; kingdom Viridiplantae; phylum Streptophyta; class Pinopsida; order Cupressales; family Taxaceae; genus Taxus; species Taxus chinensis. Next base: position 93,210,141 of record CM034149.1, on the reverse strand, counting down.
ATTAAAAATTAGGCAATGAGGGAGGGGGGAGATTATAAATAGGGTAAAATATGGGTGGGGGATTTTAAGTTATGTTTGGGTAAGGTAGGATATGGTTCTAGGTTAGAATTGAGAAGTTTGGGAGAAATAGAAGGGGTTTTGTGGATTCGGTCGCCGCAACAGTGACTGACGATGGTCCATAGTTGGCTAATGTTGATGTGCATTAGCCGACATTGGTCAAGTATCAAGTGACTAATACAAGTCATTATGGACTAATGCTGGTTAGAAGTGACCAACGTCAGTTGGATTTGGGGAAAATATATCTCAAGAAATAAGGTGGGGAGGGAGAAAAGATAGGTAATTAGGTGGAAAGGTAAGTTTATAGAGAATGAGTAGGGTAATGGTATGAGTGGATGGGTGTAAAATAGGTGATAATCTATAGGGTTAGGGTATAATAAGAAATAAGAGTTTGGGAATAGGTTTGTAGGGTCGAGAAATAGGTTTTTTGGGTAAGAGATGTGTTGGGTATGGTCAAGATTTAATAATGGCGTGGTTTGTTGGGTGCAGGATATGGACTAGTTACGGATTAGAGACAAACAAACACCTTTGTTACTTTTAGTACGAGGGAGCGTGATGGCAGAGGAGTGGCATCACATTATAGATGTCACCCTTATTGGGGTCAAATGATACAGGCACATAGTTCGGGGGCCGAGCATGAGGGTCACACTTATCAGTAGATGGGATTCAAGGACTAACACATTTCATCTACTAACATGTGAGATCAAAGTCACCATAGAGGAGGTGTATAGGATCATGTGGTTACCGATAGTGGGGATGGAAGAGATGAGGTTGCATAGTGTGAGCCTGAGCTATGGAGAGATGTACGTATCCCATCCTTAGGAGATGAGTCTAGTGGTCCTGATTATGGAAGCAATATATTGTTTTGCACTGCCAGATGTAGAGGTTAGGAGATTCCCACAGGCATTGATGGGGGTTATCCATAAAATTATGGAGGATAGGATCCAGTTTTCTTGGGCACCGGCATACTTGGTGTAGTTATAAAGGGAGTTATGGGCCTACGGGTGGTTGCAGAGGTTCAGCCTATGCTACACCTTTCTCTTACACTGCTACACATATGAGCATATCATATGTGTGCATCTAGTGTGTATGCCCTAAATTGATGCATTCAAGGTAGAATTTGTTCGAGTTGGCTACATGTGTTGGGTTCCTTTTGTTGGAGAGTGCAGGGCTACCAAGGCTACTCACGATGTGGCATATTATAGGTGGGCATTGGAGGGATTATCTAGTGTTGTGATCATTAGGAAGTTATATGCTAGCTTCCATTTATACATGAAGATGGTAGTGGAGTTGGACGAGTTACAACTACTCAGGTGGATATAGGGATTTCGTTCCAGTGAGCACGAGATGATACGTATAGATAAGGTCAAACTACAATTTGGGCTACCCCAGGATGTGCCAAAATCATTTCCTCAGTACACAAGGGATGACATGGAGAGGCCTATACCTCTACCACAACTAATAGTGATGAATGGGCAGAAGGAGTAGGTAGTGGACCAGGAGATTAATGATGTTGAGGTTATAATTAGGTATAGGTAGTGGTGGATAGTCTAGCTACGAGCAACTTCACCTAGGTCAGGGAAACCAGACTAGGCTACCCTTACAGTTCATAGGGATACTTGCATAGGTAGGTTGCCACCTTACAGGCCCAAAGTATAGGTTTACAAGGGAATTTAACAGTGTCTGAGGCACAGGTGGTGGCCTTACAAGCCTGAATTTCCCAAGGATAGGCACCCACATAGGGTGTAGATGGAGACGAGACATAGATGGACACCTTGCAGGCATAGGTAGTAGGATTATAGGGTCAATTGGCCATTACACAAGCACAGATTGTGACCTTATAGGCCCAGGTCATAGAACAAGCACCATCACATGCTCAGGGACAAGGTCCCATGGTATAAGTAGTATTGGGACAAGGTCCCATTATACATGAATTAGTGGGATAGGGTCCCATGGTACAGGCACAGGGTTTGAGACCGATGGTGTCGACGCAGATATTACCAATGACTAGGTTTAGGGATACCCTAAATGAGGCATGGTATTATCATGACCATATGACTACCTTAGGGATACATGTCCCCTCATATTCAGATTACTAAACACAGTAGGCCTCAATTCAAAGGACCCAATCTCACACACATATTGCAAATATTACAAGGGGCCAGCGAGCACAAAGACAAGGTTAAGGAACAACAATGAGGGCATGGTAGATAGGCCCAGATGTGGGCCAGGAAGAGGCTGTACCAAGACCCATACAAGTCAAAGAGTTGCCAATAGGGTGCTATAATGGGGTGGAGGAGGAGGAGACAAATTATATTGCCATAGACATTAGGTGGGGTGATGATTAGTCACCCTATATGTTCAGGATATAGATTTTTGTATATTTTTTATGTATACCAGCTTGCATGGCGAAGATAGTGAGGATGTACATGAGCAATTGTGAGATTTTTATTATTATACCATCCTACGTGCTGAAGATGTTGAGACTATATATGGGAGGAACACGCATTTATTTTGCTTCTGTGCACATATGTATGGACACATAGATTTTGATGATTTTTATAGAGATGGTGATATTTATGGTATGATTTTTTCCTTATGTTTGTAAAATGTTTATTGTTATATGTATATGGGTGAAAACTAGATGGATTAGACATGATGGAGTTAGGTTAGTTTAGGCATGATGGAGTTAGGTCGGTTTAGGAATGGTTGAGTTAGGATTGTTTAGGCATGGTGGAGTTAGGTCGGTTTAGGAATGATGGAGTGAGGTTGGTCTAGGCATGATTGAGTTAGGTTAGTCTAGGCATGATGGAGTTATGTTGGTTTAGGCATGGTTGAGTCATGTTTGTAATTTTGATTTAGTGTCCAAGTGATTGGAAATATGGGAAATAAATTATGAGTTATATGTATGCTATGGTGTAGATTTATGAAATATTTGATATTATAGAAATATGAAATGATTGATTATATGTTTTGATGGTGTGATAAAATGGTTGATATGTATGTGTGGTAAATTTCCAATATTTGTGAAAAATGGAGACTAATTATTGTTTAATGTTAATAGAAAATATGTGTGGCGAATGGGTTAGGGTAAAGAGTGGTAGAGATAACCTGCAAGGGCCCAATGCCCTAGGAGTGTTGCCTACATAGCCCCGATGAAAAGGGGATTTAGACCGATGTAGTTCTTTGATAAGCTAGGGAAGAATGTGATGAGGTAGAGGAATGGGTTTGTAGGATTTAGGTATGATTGAGTGTAGGTCATAGGCATGGTTGAGTCTTAGGTTATAGGCATGGTTGAGTTGTGTATATGTGGGTTTTGATGGTCTGGTTATGTATAGGATAATCAATAAGTGATGAGGAAGGTGAATGGTAAGAGCTGGTAAAAGAGATGCTTAATTGATAAGAACCCTAATGAGTCTACCATACCAAAGATTTTATTATGAATATAAGACGCTAAAGGCGTTGCATAATGGACTATTCTAAGGGTGAAGAAAGTCACATGATCACAAAATGTCACAATTACGTCAAGTCCCTTGAGTAGAAAGAAAATTAGGGGGAAAATAAAATGAGGTGAAAGTGGGTGGTTTAGCATAACTTAGTATACAATGACATGTTTACCTGGAAAGAAACACATGATCCAAAAATAGACAAGTCCATGAAAAAAAGTTATCATTTTCTTCATTTTCTTTTTTTCTTTTTTCTTTCTTTTCTTGATATACTGATCGATATGGGAAGTCTAAATGGGATGATTATCTTATCTCCTTGAGGTCTTCATGAAGTTGATAGATGTGGGAAGCTTCTGAAATTTTTATTGTATTTTTTCAATGACTTTACATAGTTGTCCTTCGAGGGAGAATTCTATTTATAATGGCGAGATAAGAGATGTCCTTTTTGAGGGAGTCATCTATTTGTTGGAAGTTTGACTGAAGGAGTTGAATCTAAAAAATTTTATGGGTGTTTAATTCATGGAAAATACTATAGAGGAATATTAGGTTATTGTTTAGAAGACAAAACCATAGTACATAGAGGTTAACTATGAAAGACATGGTTTCAAGTGATGAATGACCATGGGATTCCATCTTTGAAAAAGACAAAAAGTATCTATGAGAATCAAGCTATGAGTAGAGCCATGATACTCATATTGAAGATAAGGATGAAAGGTGATGGGTAATCACATGATTATTGTTTAGTCATTGATCCTCAAAATGGGTAACATGGAAGGTGAACAACACTCAAGGGATGAGCAGTCAATAGACAAAAGGTGATATAGGACTTGATTTCAACAATAAAATGGTTATAGATGCAAGGAATTGAGGTTATTAGGTTTTTGGTTTACCTTCTAGTGAATATAAATGATAAGCACCTGATCCATATGCATGAGTAAAGATATAGGGTCTAAGGTAATCAGGAGAAATTTTTGCCCATTTACTTTTCTATTCTTTGGTTACATTTTGATTTTTCTTCAAGATGAGGTCACCAACCTGGAAGGTTCATTCATGGACACATTTTTCATAGGCCCACTTGATGCATTTTCGGTAATTTTATAGATGGTCAAGGGCATTGAGATGACGTTCATATAATAACTCAAGTTGTGCATAATGGTCTTGGCAAAAGTCATCGTCGTTGAGCATGTCTTGTAGTTAGATGTAGAGAGATGGAATCTAGACTTTGAGAGGAAAGACAACCTCGGTAACGTAGACCAGAGGAAAAAGTGTAGAAACAGTCAAAGTGTGAATACTTGTGCCATAAGTCCACAAGGAAAAAGGAATGTGTGTATGTCAATCCTTCATAGTATTCTCAACTACTTTCATAAGAATTTTGTTCGAGTTTTTATTGGCTGGTTTTACTTTTCCATTGGTTTTTGGGTAATAAGATGATGAAAAATTTAGTTGGATGCCAAAAGCATCACAAATTTTTCATAGGGTTTTGTTTTTGAATTGGTTTCCATTATCAGTGATGAGGTGGTGAGGAACACCAATGTGACAAATGATGTGGTGGTTGATGAATTCAAATATTTTATCATCTTTTGTAGAAATGAGGGGAATGGATTCCACCCATTTAGTGTAGTATTCAATAGAAACTATAATCTATTGATGCCATTGTGAAGAATGAGGATTAGTCTCTCTGACAAGATCCAAACCCCATTGAGAGAAATGTAAAAGGTATCGTGTAACCTGTAAGGCATGACTAGGTGTGTGATGAATATTAGCATGTTGTTGGCATTTCACACAACATTTGAAATAGTCACAACAGTTGTGGTTTAGGGTTGGCCAATAATATATAAAGTGAAGAATGTGTTTAGTGACAAATAAACCCCTAAAGTGGCCTCCAAATTTTTTTTCTTGAAATTCCTTAATGGTGTAAAGAATTTAAGAAATTATAAGACATCGTAAGAGAATACTATCAAAGTTGTGCATATAAAGGTGACCACCCATGATGACATAACGAGAGACACTTTTAAGAAAGGAACATTGTCCATTACAAGTGATATCGGGAGGTAGAGTGGAAAGGGAAAGATAGACTACAAACTTCTTATACCAAAGGTCACGTGGGTTAGGTGCAAAAATTTCGACAGAGTGGACCTCAAAAGGTAAATAAGAGGGTGATTCCAACCTTTGTATTGTGACAAAAATTTTAGAGTAGGCAAGTGAAGCTGGTATCTGAGAAGCCAAACAGGCCATGGTATCTATAAATTTATTGGTAGAATGAGGGGTAGTTTGAAGTTCATAATGGTCAAAGGTAGTAAAAATTGTGTCAACATGATTCTTATACTTTTGCAGTATTTCATTACGACACTAGTATATACCATTAACTTGATTTACAACTAGTTGGGAATCACCAAAGATATTAATTGTCTTGACATATAAGGCATAAGTAGCCTAGAGACCCAACATGAGTGCTTTGTATTCGGTGATATTGTTTATATAATCAAAATCCAATTTTAAATATAAAGGCATGGGTTTACCACCAAGAGGAATGAGGATAACACCTACACCACCCCCATGTTGACATTTGGAACCATCAAAGAAGAGGGTCATTTGGTAATTTTTATCATCCAAGGAGAGCGTAGCAATGGATTCATTAGGGAAATCGATGTTAGAGGTTTATTTATGGAAATAGGTGTGTATTCATGTTGGTTAGTGATGGCTTGGCCTTTGATAGAATTTTAATGGATGAATTTGAGGTCAAGGTCAACAAGAAGCATGAGCCAACATGTAGCACATTGATGCTGGTAGGTTTTGGCATACATGTAAAGTAAGGGGTTAGTATTGGTGACGACAAAGAATTTTTGGTTGAGAAGGTAATGACGAAGCTTGGTGGTGACAAAAACTAAGGATAATCAAAGTTTTTCAACATGAGTGTATCTAGTTTCATAGTCCAAAGCTATATGACTTATGGAATAAACTGCTTGCTCTCTGTGGTACTCATCATGATGTGTGAGCATAAAACCTAAGGAATGGTCAGTAGAGGAAATATATAGGTAAAAGGGTTATTCATCCATAAGAGGAATGAGCACTGGTGGTTTAAGAAGGTATTGTTTTAAGATGTCAAAGGTGTTGTGGCATTCATCATCCCATTTGAATGAGATGTCCTTTTTGAGGAGATGATGAAAGGGTTCACAATGGTCTGAAAGTTGTGAGATGAAATGACAAATAGATTGTAACTTTCCTTTCAAACTTCAAAGTTGGAAACTATTAGTAGGTGGGGGAATTTTGAGAATAGCCCTCACTTTAGCAAGACCAAATTCTATACCATGCAAAGAAATGATGAAACCAAGGATTTTTCCTGAAGTTCTGCAAAGACACACTTCTTAGGTTGAAGGAAAACACAATACTTGATGAGTCAAAGATGACCTTAAGGACTCTCAGGTGTTTGGCCTGATGTTTGGATTTGGAAATAAGGTCATCCATGTAATATTACAATATGTAATGCATGATTTCATGGAAGATATAAGTCATGGATTGTTGATATGTAGCATAAACATTTAAAGTCTAAAAGGCATGACCTAAAAGAAAAAGGTCCCCTAAGGAGTGATGAAGGTAGTTTTGTGTTGATCTTCTGGAGTGAGTATTATTTGATTATAAACTAAGAAACTATCCATGAGTGATAACACCTCATGGCCGACGATGAGATCAACTAGATTGTCAATACCTGGTAGAGGAAAATCATCTTTAGGTCAAGCAAGGTTGAGGTCATGGAAATCTATGAAAATTCAGAGTTCCCTTGTTGCTTTTGTGACATAGATAATGTTATAAATCTACTGGGCATAGTCAATGGGTAGGATGAAGGAAGCTGAGAAAACGTGTTGAAGTTATTCTTTGACCAAAAGAGAAATATGTGGATGCATTTTCCATAGCTTTTATTTATGGATTTAGAATCATGAATGGTTACAATATTTTGGACCATGATATTTGGTTCAATACCATGCATATCAACATAGGACCAAGAAAAATCATTCATATGGTTCCAGAGGAAAGAGGTAAAATCTTCAGGTTCAACAAAATCTAAAGATTGACCTATCTTGAGAATGCGTGGGTCACCCTGAGTGTTAATGTTGATTTCTATAGTCAATTCATTAAACATGGTTTACATCTCAGAGGGTAAAGACTAGTGAATATAAGAATCTTCCGCACCTAGATGGTGAAGGAAAGTGTGGGTGAAGCAGCGGTTAGTAAGGGATTAGAGATTAGATGAAAACGATCATGTATGGGATGGAGGTTTGGGTGAATAAGTGGGAATATCAAGTCCCCCATATGTTAGGTTAGTGTGAAGGTGGGGAGGACCATAAGGGAAAACCTCACCTATGTGGTAGTCATAACTTAGGTGTTGGCGTAGGTTCCCATACTCTTGTGGAGTGAGGAACGTGTCGATATTGTATAGGAGGTACTCCCCCAGATGGAGGCATTGAAAAAAACCTTCTAAGGGATCAGTAGTGGATATATGGGTAGTAGGAATAAGTAACTCATTAGATGATTGGACACAAGGGGTAGTGGTTGGTTGGGAACCAGATTAGTTAGTTGTAGAGGTTGCGGCGGTAGTAGGAATAAAAGAGTTAGATGTGGGAGAGCTAGCGAAAACATTGGTGGATGGGGTTGTTGATGAAGGAGAAGTGGGTGTAGTGGCAATTCCTTGACTGGTAAAAGTACATCATTAGTTTGATACAAACATGTTACAAGTTATGAATGACAATGAGTTGGTGGGGATGGTATAGTTATGTCATTCATGTTCAAATTTTACACATTGGTGTAAAGTTCAAGGGACACAACCTATGACATGAGTACAATGTCTGCCGAGCAATAGGTTATATTGGAACTCCCCCTCTAAGACATAGAATAGTTTTAGAATAGTGTGAGGGCCTACAAAAATGTGAAGAATAATGGTGCCAAGGGTGGAGGTGATGGCGATGTTTAAGGAGTGTAGTATAACTAGTTTATCATGCATATAATTAGAAGTGATGAGAATTTTATTGTATTTGTGGGAGGAAATTATGTTAATCCTAGCACCAACATCTATCATGATGTGTCGTACATGCATGTTATTGATATAGACAGAAATGAAAAGGATGGGATCAGGGTCATCTGACTGGAGATATAAATTCTCCTCATCAGAGAAGCTGAGTGTGATGACGTGAGGAGTGGGTATGGGGGTAGAAGAAGGAGATGATTTGGTAAGCAAGGCCACATGGTGAGGGGTAATAATGAAGGCCACTGGTGTGGGGTCATTGGGTATAACTTTAATGGAATACAAAACCTCAATAAAGGCTTATCTATAAGATTTAGAAGTTTGGAAAAGATCATAAAAAGAAATCTTTAGAGGGAGATGATGTAATTGTTTTATCATTGTGTGATTGATGACCTCATTAGAGATAGGGTTTGTAGGTCCATTGATGGTGATATTTGGCATGGGTATAGATGGTATATTAGGCACAGGATTGGTTGGCGGGCTAGTTTCTTTTTCTTTTTCTTTTTCTTTTTGAGCGCATGTGGCAACTTGAACCATGTTCATATGATAGGAACCGATAAATGGAGAAGGTTTAGGATAAGTAGTGTAATGATATGATGGGATAAAACTTGATGGTGGGGAAAATCCTTGTGAAGTGATTTGGGCACATCGACATTTGGGTGGTGATTTGGCCAACTCTCTAATACGAATCATGTTGATCTAAAATTCTAGAGGTGGATAAGGTGGTTGTGGGGGTGGAGATACCGATTGATGAATTGGTAAAGGACAATGACGTATGACAACAGGTGAAGGTGGAACATGGTCCTCATCAAGAAGATCATCATCGTAAAAAAAAAATTCAAGATGACAAAGCTGGAGAAGAACGGTCTTTAGAGCCTTAAAATTTTCTACATCATGTCTTGACACATGATGATAGGCACAAATCTTGGTTTCATCAAAAAAATTTGGTTTGGATTTGAGAGGATCATAAGGTTGAAGTGGAGGTAATGTGATGTTGGAAGTCTCTAATAGATTGGTGAAAATGTTGGCATAAAACCCCACTAACAGATCACAATGGGAAGTGAGTGTGGGTTTGAGTAAAAGTGTAGATGATCATGAGGGAAGAGGCTTTATAGGAGGAATGGGTTGGTCCACTGGTTTGATAAGTGGTATGGTCTTATGTTTTTTTGGCATCTTCTTGGGTAAAGGTGGGTTAGAAGATCTAGAGATGGAAGGCTTTGTTGGTTTGACTACCTTATTAGAGGGTATTTGAATCTTATGTTTGGGTTGCACCTTCTTGGGTAAAGGTGACATGGTGGTATTGTTGGTGACGAATCAAAACACCCCTAAATGTCTGAAACTTGATGGGTTGAGACTCTCAGTGTGATTGCATAACATGGACCTTTTCCCAAGTGTGGGACCTTGCGAAATCAGAAAAGATCTTTGGATGAAGGCCAGTTCCTATTCCTTTGTTAGATGCACACATAAAAATGCAGAGGGTTTACTCCAAAACCTAATCTAACTTGCCAAGGAGATAGGGTAAGAAGATGCATAAAAATAAACCTAAACTAACAAAGGTGATGCATCGAGGAATGAAGAAACATCTGTCTTTCCAATAAACAAAAACCATTAAAATGTAATGCAAGATCATACACAGATAACATATTTGCAGTGAAAGATCAGGAAGATGAAAATGAACACAGAGAGGGTTGAAAATCATCCATAGACATGCATTATTTTCTCCAAAGATTGATAAAATACACCACAAAATTCCAAGAGGCAAAGTTGCATTACAGTTTTAGATAGGAGGTTTGAACTCCACAGATTCACCTGCCAAAGAGAAGAAGGGAGGGGTAAAACAAGAATGTCCAACCTTTAGAAAGAAGCCCCTCCTTAAAATTTATAGGAAGAATGAGAGAGGGAGGAGAGAGAGGAATTCAAAACCTACCCCAATCACCTCCAGGTTGCATTTAATTCATCTCATTATGGTGGTAGGTGAGAACCCTAGCAAACCCAAAAAGTCCAACCTTGCATGAATCTGAGCTCCCTGTCAAAAGTTATGGCCATCTGAATATCTGCACCAGGGTCTGCTTCCTGTCAGCGCTCATAATGTTGCGCCCCCTGAAGGTTCACCTTGGCGGATCCATCTTTATGTCAACATACTCTTACATGTGCCATGGGTGCATCCACCTTCATGTCTACACCTCTTATGGTGTGCCTCTGACCTGCACCTTGGCGCATCCATTTTCGTGTCGACACTCTTTGTTGTGCGCCCTTTACCTACGCCTTGGCACATCCATTTTCATGGCGACACTCTTTGTTGTGCACCGTTTACCTACACCTTGGGTGAAAATTTTGCCTTGTTGAAATCTTATTACCTGTGCCATGGGAGCATCCATTTACATGTCGACACCTCTTGATGTGTGGCTTTGACCTGCGCCTTGGCGCATCCATTTTCGTGTCGACACTCTTTATTGTGCGCCCTTTACCTGCACCTTGGTGCATCCATTTCCATGTCGGCACTCTTTGTTGTGCACCCTTTACCTGTGCCTTGGTGCATCCATTTTTGTGTTGACACTCTTTTTTGTGTGCCCTTTACCTGCGCCTTGGCACATCCATTTCCATCGGGATTTGAGTTTCTTTGATTTCCATATTCTTCTGCTTGCCTATATCTACCTGGGGGGAAAGATATATACAACAGGTATATGATATAGAAGGTAAAGTAGATGGTGGAAGAGGATGGTCTACCCACAGGGAAAACCAAGTTGCGTTGGAAGTGGTTTGTAAAGGTTGGGTAGATGGCATGGGTTGAATTCATATAGGTAAGGTTGATGGGATAGTAATTGGTGGAGGTATATGTGGTAAAGAGTGCATAGGTGAGTGTGAGGGTGTTTGGTTTATGGGTGAATGAGGTGTAACAAGGGCTCATGAGGTAGTTGTAGGTTGTTTTGCTTTATATTGGCCTTGGGTAAGAGATTGTTTGATCAGGGTAGATTGACGGGGGCCTAGGATATACAGAAAGGGGGAAGGTGAAAACGTTGTGGTAGGTGAGACTAGTGTATGTGGCCTAGAAGGTTGGGTTTTCTTTTTTGGTGGATGGAAAATGTTGGTGCATATTCAAGATGATGTTGCTAAGTCCAATTTGATAGGTGGGTGAGTAAGGCTTGATGTCGGCATGACACCCAAGGTAGTGATGGGTCTAGATATAGATGAAGATATAGGCATGGGTAGGATTTCAGGTTTTGAAATGGTTTTTGTTATGGGTAAAGGCTTCGATGTGGGTAGAGATGATGAAGAATAAGTTGTTTAAATGGGCATGGTCAATGTTTATTTGGTTTTTAAAAATACCTATGGGTATATTGTGTAAGTATCTTCAGGAAACACTTGCATTTGAGTTGAAAAGGGGAGCTAAAGATGTCCCTAGAGCATGGAATTATCAACATAATCTAAACAATCGGCCAGTCATGAAAATGAGATTTTTGAAGAAGAAGATGGAGTTAGTTTCGTGGAAATCCCTATAAAATATGTCTATGAGATGGGGAATTGGATAGCCTCTAATTTTGTAGGTAAAAAAGTCTATATCATGTCAATGGGGTTTTGGGGTGTTGAGGGGGAACTACCCCAAACATGTAGAGGCATGTCTAAAGATTCTCCCATGGGTAGGAGAGATAATTATCAGGGTGATGTACACTTCTCTCTTAGTGGAGATGAAGGAAATGATGATTCTCCTATGGATGGGAGAATTAAAAGTGTTGATTGTTTGGTAGGTATTGAGGTAGATGATGAAATGGTATTAGTAGAAGGTGTGCGTTCCTCCATGAGAGAAGGGGAAGCTGAAGGGGACTCCTTTAAGGGTAAAGGAGTAAAAGGGGTATGTTCCTCTATGGGTAGAGGCATTCATGCCATAATTTCCTCTATAGACAAAATAGGTTTGATTTGAGGAACGGTTGGTATGATATCAAAAATTGAGTGGACTTCACAGAAATTACTACTACTTGATGAAGGTTCGCTATTTTTACTAGAAAATGGTTTATGATTAGGGAACAAATATTTAAAGATGTGAAAATTTTGATTTGCTACTGCATTCATGTTTTCCATTATGATGTCTCCATTATCTATCATCTCTTAGAAAATGTTGTTAAAAGTTATGTAGTTACCGTCACTATGGCCTTTAACACGATGGTATTTACATTATTCATGTTCTTTATACCATGTAGGCATAGGACGGGCATGATGAAAATATGTATGATATTTTATGGGAGGAAGTGTAATGGCTCTGGCTTTAAGAAGCTTTTCCAAGACTAAAGAATAGGGATCTCTAATTGAAGTGTATTTCTGCTATTCCTGCCGGAGCTGAAAGGCTTGGACATGGGAAATATTGGAAGAAGATTGGGCTTGATTGAGATGGACCCACCTTGAGGACTACCACATTGGCAGATCCTTTGGCCTTTGAATACTTACTTTGGGGTTTTAAAGATGAATAAGAGGCATTTGATTTGAACCGGGTGTTCCTATTTCATAATTGGATTTTCTTTTTGTCAATGGCATGAATTTCCAGTTTTCGTGCCATGGTGGATGCTTCATCAAAGGTTCAGAAGGTTTGTACTTACAGAGTTAGTGAAATGTGTCTAGCACAAGCCCTAGTGAACAACTCAATAAGTTCAATCTGAGGAAGATGGGACATCAACTGGTTGATAAGATTCCACCAACGGGAAATGATATCTGTGATATATTCATCTTCATAATGTCATGGTGAATACATGTTGGTCATGGTGACCATCTTGACTACATTGATCGAGAAGTGGTCTAGGAATGCCTGTGCCACTTGGTTGAAGGAATAGATGGAATGTCTAGGTAAATTTTTGTACCAATCTAAGGTGGATACTGTTAGGGACATGGGAAATGTTTGTAAGAGAAAATCATCTTCATGTGCAATTAGGTAGCACCCATGCTTGAATGACCACAAGTGTTGTTACAGGTCTTCTTTATTGTTGAAGTGATTGAATTTAGGAATTTCACAATGTGCAGGATAGGGACAAATGAGAATAGATGGATGGATAGGATCATTACAAATTTCATCATAAGTAAAAGAATTATGGGAGCCAAAAATAAATGCTTTTAAGGTCTACATTTTTTCCATCATTATCTTAATGAGGTCATCGGTAGGTAGTGATGAATAGGTGCCACCTGCAGAAAAAGGGGGTTGATGTTGAACGTATGAGGTTAGTGGTATGCTACTGTATGATTGTGTTGAGTATGAGAAATGTGTCAAAGGGATAGATGTAGGTAACACATAGCCAAAATAAGTGATAGATGAGGTCGAGGTTATTGGTAGTATGTGTAAGTGGGTGGGGTATTTGTAACAACTCTAGTGGTGATTTGGGGTAAGGTCTATGGAATAGAAAGGACAAGGTTTTGATAAGGGATGTAGGATACCGACACCGTAGGTGGTTGTGATGCAATAGGTATATGTGAGGTGGCTGGTGTAGATGGGGATATAATCAAAGAAACTGTTTGAGGGAAACTTTATGTTTTTTGTGCAAAAGATGACGTAGACATTGCAGTTATAGCAATTGTGGGATCTAGCTAAGACACCACGGGTGGTAAAGTGGATAACGGTAGCACAGAGCTGGTACTAGCTAACGTAGAGGTGGAGGTGATAGTAGGAGTGATAGATACAGGAATTTCATATATTAACCATCCCAAGGAGTCTTGGGTGAAAGAATGAGCAAGGTAGTACTATACGGCAATGGGATTCTGGTTAAGGAGTCTTACAACTCCTTGTTGCTGGTAGCAATGGGGATAAGCTGAGTCAGATCCATAGGTGATAGGATGGATGTTAGTGATGGAATAGGTGGGAGTGGGTAGAGGCTAGCATGAAATAAAAGGGTGTTAGTTTGACTATGAGTCAATGCCATGTGAATTAGTGTTGACATGGTAAGACTGTGTTTTGTAAATAACATATAAAACAACAGGGGTGGAAAAGATTTTTATTATGAGAGGTGAATTTGTAGGTGTTTTGATTAAAAATCAAAACAACAAGATTGGATTCAGTTAGACCAACCAATGCCAGTTAATAAGTGACTATTGATGGTCACTGTAACCGATGCCAGTTACTATGGGAAATTAACAGTTTGAGAATGTGAGATAGAAATTGGGGAAAGTCAATTGTTAAGGCTATAATTAGTCAATAACATAAGAATACAGTGGATATGGTGACACCTAGAGATTTTAAACACAGAAGAAGATGAGATGAGTTTTCTTTGAGTAAGTTGACTAATAGCACAGAGAAATGACACCAGTAAGATAAACCAATGATGGTTAGATGTAAATTGATGCCGGTTACTGTGAAATCTGTAAAATGAAGAAAATTTACCTTTTTTGGAATTAAGGTTGAAAGAGATACCAACCTAGAAGTCTGAGTATGGTAAAATAAATGAGTCTTGACACAGAAACATTTGGAATATACCAACTATGATTATGGAGTGTGAAAGGAAAGAAAAATGGAGAATACAACCTCACACCTCAAAACACAAGTTAAGAATAAAGCTAAGAAAAACATGCAATCCTACAAGTGAATTTAGTGTGTTTAGCTTATGTTATTTAAGGACTGAATCATGAATTCATAACATATTTTTTGGTTAGGAAGGATTCCTACGAAGAAGGAAATTATAGGGGTGAGGTTTCAGGTTATATTTTGGCGGGGCCGGACCTTTCTCTGATTGGTGTCTAGATAGAGATAATCAGCTGGGTGTCCACTGTCAATCCTTTGATTGTGTGATCATTGACATCTTCTTTCGGGTGGAATGTTGTGTTAGAAGATGTATGTATTCCAATTTGTGTAGTTTGGCAAAGAAAGATAAAAAATAATGTGCTATCTATGATTCAGTTGTATGAACCATCAGTTGGTCATGACTTCCAGCGTATAGGTTGCCCTCAATTTTAAGGTGAGATATAATGCAATAAATCAAAATTCCATGCAAGTTTTTTAAACCCAAAGCAAAATGTGATATTTGATGTAGCAAGTGATGAAAAGGAAAAGGTACGCTCTTTCATTAATGCAATACTAATGAAAAAAGGAAGTATTCTTTTTAAAGCACCAAAACATGATTGCTTTTAGAAAATAGAAAGAGGTGAAGATTAAATAGAAGAAAATTAATGTGGATGCTTTTCAAAAGGGAAAAAAACACACAAATTTCATCAAGGAATGAATAAAATGCAAAAGAATCCCTAATGGGTGCCACTGGGAGTGCCAATTTTTTTTACCATTTTCTTTATGGATTTGACAAAACAGATAAGGTGATTAGAGAAGGATGAATACCTATTGTGATGGTCAATTTAAAGGTATTTGTGCGCATTCTGACTTCTTGATCCAATGCTGACTGTGAGACTTTCCTTTTTGCTAGGAGGAACTACCTGAAATGTAAAACAAGACCACAAAAGAGAGTTAAATAATATATGCCATTGCGCTGCCTAGCGTGTCCTAGATCCAGGAAGTGTGGTACTTCCTTAGTGGTAGTCAACCAACTGTTTAATATAACTTAATGTAAGAAATGATGTAAATAAATAAAATCCTACTGTATTTGATATGATTTAGGTATCTCATTCAAGTACAATGCACAAATTTAATCTAAGAGGATAGGTTATGATCAGATCTAGAAGCTAGGTAGGTATTCAAGGTGCTGGGATGGGTACATGATATATTATGGGTAGCTGGGATTACTTGAATGTAGGTTATTAGGTTTCTGTTATTGGCGTGATTACCAAATACAAAGACTGATGTCGGTGAGGTGTGACCAATGATGGTTAAGAGGGAACTGATGACGGTTAAGGCGAGATGCTAAAAATTCAATAAAATAGGTTTTGGGGGTTTTTCTGAGATTGAATAGAGATTGTGAGGGCAATAGTTAGGTTTGTGGAGGTGTTGGGAGTACTCAGAGGTATTCAGGAATCAAGTATAGGTGATTAAATTATTATGGGTGATGGAATGGTTGGGTTAATATGAAGGTAACAAGGGTGGGATGAAAAATGCAAATAGATACTGATAAATAGAGATGAAGACACTTTGTAATCTAGAAAAGTATGAAATTATGTAGGTTAGAGATACACTTACTGGTATTTGTAGATTCAATGGCTGGATGATGATGATGGTTGGTTTTTGGAATGGTGCTTAGTATTATGGCAATGCTTCTTGAAATTCTACCATGAATGTAAATACCTTCGGATCCGTCTTGGTGTTGGCTATGGCTATCTGGATGTGCAAAAAGGCTCCAGTTATTGCTTTCATGTAGGTCTCGTTTGTTCCAAAAACTTGATAATGTGGCCAAATTTTCAAGCAAGGTTACCAAAATTAATATATGGTAACCGATGATGGTTCATGGTGACCGATGTCGGTTTAGGGTTGACTAGCATTAGTTAAGGTGGGAAATACTAGGTTTATTAAAAAATACCAGATCTTGGCAATCTTTTAGGCCAGCACTGTCTATTCTCGTGGATCAAAAAGGAATGTTACACTTTAATAAGTGGGAATGTGGTTAGAGGGAGAATAGGCATGTGATCTTAGGGTTGCATTAAGTCTTAGTTAATTAAGGCAGGTAGGGTTAAGTCTTAGTTAGCTATGGTGAGTGAATATTGAGTCCTAAGTAAAAGGGAAACATGTTAAAAATAGGTTCATGATGAGGTGTCTAGGTGAGGTGGAAATTATTTTTAATTAAGGTAATTAAATAATGAATATTGTGTGCATGGGTATTAATTTTATTATAAATAATTAAATTAATATTAATATGGGGTAAAAGGGTCATGGTTAGGTGAATATTTTTAAGTTGGTAATTTGAAAAGGGACCAAGGGGAGTGTGACCTAAGTTTGGTGTCTACACGGTGAGCCCTAAAACCAGCTCACTGAGCACGAATTCAACATGTCTCCTTGGCTTCTGTGTAGCTCGATCTCAACTATGATTTTATCTTCCAACTGAATCTACCCTACACTCTCTATAATCCCCTTCATATGGATCGACTCCATGAACTCTACGTACAATATTTCCAAAAATTTATTCATTCCCCATGCAAAATTTCCATCTTTAAACTTGATGCCGATTGACTCATGCATGGTTGGCATTCCTCCTTGGAAATACATTTAAGCTCCATTAACTGACTTCTATTTCCACACCGCTTGGCATTTGACTCAGTCCTCCACCTTTGACATCATAACCTAATCCTCCTACTTACACAGTGATTCACTCATCATGACTTGGTCATCAATCATCTCCTTTAATTTTTCCAACATGCTTTGAATATCCTGTTTATAAGGTGATTATGATGACCATTTCCCATGGGGAGTTATTAGCTTTTCTTTCCAAGGCATTATCTCCACCATGGCTACAAAGGCTTGAATCTACCCACTAATTTATTTGCTATCTCCATGACACATCGTCACTGATTCAAGTAACTGAGATGACTCTCCGAGTGAGTTCCTCCACATCCCCCACTTTTTGCCACATCTCCTCGGTGGACCTGACATGCTGGCTCTACCAACTCAGATATCAACTCATTTTTTTCCCATGCTTGACATGGCCTTCACACCGTGGAAGTCTAAAATGGGTTACGTGGGTTTTCACTACCATTTGTCCTATGTATCATTTGGTGACTTGGATCTTGATGTCCACTTCTCCACCTAGCTTGAAACTACTCATGCTCCGCAACCTATCTTAGCTCGGACCTACCTCAACATTCTACCCCAGTGGGCCTAACCTCCTTATATTCCCACGAGCTCTGAGGTCTTCCACTGATCTATCCATAACTTTATCTTAACTCTTTTGACTGAGTTACCTCCTTTCCTGACTCATTTTAGCTTTTCACTTCATAGATGAATATGCATGAGCCTAGCTCGGTCGAACAAGTTAACTCTCACTAAGTCCTCATTTATATTTGGCCTTAACCTAGGATGACGATCTTCCATTATATAGGAATGGACCGTGTCATTTTCATGAACCGAGATTACTTGTATATCTTCGAGAATAAACAAATTTCTAACATTGAAGCACTTTAAACCCAACTAACTCAGAAAAGACTAAGAGAATCACTCTACAACCTGCTTGAACATGGGTCAAGCTACCCATATCATGGCTTGACCAATCAAGCCATCAAGCTTCAAAGTCTTCCTTCGCTCAACCCATCCAATCTATGAGCTAGTTTAGCTCCTCTCCAGTTCCTTGCATGAATTTTGACGTAGAAATCACGTGTGACTCTACACCAATCCAACTCACACTTCGCCGCCCACTATGGATACTTTGTCATCTAAGCATGCATATTTTAGATGACTAAGGCTTTGATGACCCAAAAAAATAGCTGTAAACTCCATAGTTATTTTCTTGATCAACCAACCTTTTCTCCATTGCGAGGTTCACCTCTATTCTCTATTGTGACTCACTTGAGGTAATCAACTTTCCAAACCCATTCTCCATGTACCAAGATCCCTCCAATTTATTGATTTTCTTCCTATTAGAACCATGCCCGTGAGTTGATGACTCCCTACTCAAATGACCGAGCCACCCGCTTGTTAATCGTTGAACTAGATCACCTGAGTTAACTATAAATCTATGCCAAATCGTCGAGTTATTTTGGATTTTAAAGTCATTTACTCCCCTTCAAAGTGGATTTTTTCTTGAAATAGACTTTATATGGGCTTTTATCGAAATGAGGGGTATGAAAACTTAACAAGACCCCCTAACATGGCTTACGAATTTTTATTATATTTTTCTTATTTTGACTAGGAGTGGGACCACTTAGGCCAATTTCCAGGTTAGGCAAAATTGAAACCTTCAAACAAAATTAACTTGAAATGTCCCAAAATGTCTCATGAATGCCTTGCCGATGTTAGAGCACAACATGCGCTTTGTTGTCCAATTTTCCCCAAGGGGAAAATTTGGATAACAATGATCTTCGTACCGACTATGGAGTTCCCACACCTTATGTTTTTGTTCTTCTGAACACCCTCTTGAAACGATGCACTCCTTGGACTTATTCTGAGTCATCTTCTTCTTCTTGTTCCTATGCTAGGGTACTTGCACACTCTATCTCCATTTTTTCTATAAGCTACTTCTGACCTCTATGTACCAAGCCGCCATTGTCTTATCTCACTTCTTCCTTGTCATCTACCTCTATAGGTTTTTTGGGATTTGGAGTTGGTAGGTTTTCCATTATATGATTACCCTTAGGTGGCCCTAGGAGTGCGAACACATTCTCTACATATTTTTTACCCTCCAACTTAGGCTTAAGCTAAAGGCATACAAGCATGGGTTCACTATCCCCAAAAACCAATCTTACATGCTTCATGTTTATAACATCTGAGATAAGTATTTCAATATAGGTAGCCTTGCCTGGGTATACATATGTCTTCCTTAACATGAGGTAGTCACAATCTACCTTTTCTGCAACAACATTCGGGTGGCACGCATCAGTAAAATGATGGATTGACACCTAGAAGTAGTGTGTTGTGAAAGCATACAGAAGTTTGCACCATGGGCTCTAAGTCATGTTATCCAAAATTCACCCCCCAGGGTAAATTTGGAAACATGCAAAAAAAATATTGGGGCCAAAGAAATTGCAAAAATTGGCTAAGTCCTAGTCTAGGTGGTTCTTGGGACAGTTGGGACATCAGGGCGCGAACCGGCCGAAGATCCTCCAGGCGTTCCACACAGCAATTAGGACATCTGGGCCGTCGGGACGTATGGGGTGTGAAAAGGTGAATCAGCTGAAAGAGGGAAGAAAATTTCCTAAGTCTTGTTTCACGCATTGTGGGACATCTGGGACAAAAGTATGCGAAGGGTGTGGATCGGCTGGTTTGGCACAAGTTAGCCCAATTTGGGCGGTTCGGAGAAATTTGTCCTAGGAAGTCCAAGACAGTTGGGACAAAAGTACGCAAAGGACACAAACCAGCTGGTTTGGCCAAAATAGAGGACTTTTGTTTGGGACATCCAGGCTAAAGGGACACGTGGAACGTGAAAATCTGAAGGATCCGAGAGCTAATCAAATCTTGCCACGTGTCTTCAACGCAAAGAGGGACAGGGAATCCCAAATCGGGCGGATCAGAGAAATTTGTCCCAAACGGTTTGGGACATCTGGGCCAAAAATATGTGAGGGACGCGAAGACCCAGAAAAGCCGCCAACAAATCAGAATGTGACGCGTGTCATAAGGGGAGGTGCAATAAAAATTTTGACTAAGTGTTTTTGGGCCCAAAAGTTCAAAGGGCAAGGTTTGAAGGGTCAGCCCGAGCCAATAGACACAGGACACGTGTCCTATGGAGCAGGGAGTGTGGAGCTCAGGGAGGACTTAGAAAATTTAGCAAAATTTTTGGCCAAAAAAACTAAAAGGTAAAGGTTCTCCCCGCGCCCCTGTCAATGAACCAATGCATGCCACGTGTCCCAAGTGGTGGGGCGCGGGGGGAAAATGAGAATTTTTCCGAAGTATGAAAAAGGTTGAAATTTCAAAGGAAATCCCATGAAAATGTGTAGGAGAGAGAATTGCTCAGCCAATCAGCACCTGACATGTGTCATCCAAGTGGCAGAGCGCGGGAAAAATTTCAAATATCCGTTTTTGGGCTGTTTTTTACCCTAAATCTTCAAACGATCATATCTTTTGATCCAGAGCTCGGATTTTCACGTTCTTTATATCAATGGAAAGCTAGAAAAATTCTCTACATGATTATGGGGTCAATATTGAATTTTGGTTCAGTTTGGAAAGAAAAATTTGAGAAACTCCTCTGGCACGTAATAATAGACAAAATTGACATTTCAACAACCATCTTTAATACAACAGACAATCCGCCATTCTACCAGGATTCACTGCTTCTGCCATAATGAGATGAGTTACATGCAACCTAGAAGTGGTTGGGATAGATCTGGATTTCCTCTCTCTTCCCTCTCTCATTCTTCCTATATATTGTAAGGAGGGGCTTCTTTCTAAAGGTCGAACATTCCTATTTTTGCTCCTCCCTCCTTCTCTTTATCAGGAAAATTTGTGGAGTTCGAACCTCCCATTTGAAACTATAATGTGACTCTACCTCTTGGAATTTTGTAGTGTATTGTATCAATCTTTGGAACAAGTAATGCATGTCTGTGGATGATTCTCCACCCTCTCTATGTTCATTTGCATCCTCCTGGTCTTTCACTGCAAATTTTGTTATCTATGCATGATCTTGCATCACATTTGAATGGTCTATGTTTACTGGTAAGATAGGTGTTCTTCATTCCTTGGTGCATCACCTCTGTTATCTTAGGTTTATTTTTATGCATCTTCTTACCCTATCTCCTTGGCAAGTTAGATTAGGTTTTGAGTAAACCCTCTGTGTTTTTGTGTGCATCTGAATAGAGGAATAGGAACCAGCCTTCTCTGGAGATTCCTTTCTCATTCTTACAAGTCCCACACTTGGAGAAAGGATTCAATGTTATGCAATCACACTAGATGCTAGTGTGATCAACCTAGAAATCTGATCAACATCCAGGGGTGCTGTGATTTTGCACTAATAGTTTTGGCACACCCAGTGGGACAAGAGGTCTCATTTTTATTATAGCAAAGTTGATGTGCATCTGCTGCAATTTTCTTTCTTGAAAAGAGCTATTATTTGCATATATTACGACTCCAAGGGGAAGAATCAACTAGTTTCAGTAGTGCAGACCTGAAAAATCATGAGAAGAGTCACCACAAGGTCAAGAGTTAGAGAAGAAGAAGTGCTATTTGAATACCTGCAATTATCTCCAAGAAGAAGCCAAAGAGGAAGAAGGATTCAACAGTCTCCATCTCCACCAAACAAAACTATCTCAACTCCTCCACCTGATAGGCCTTTCATTTAGTCAACAAGGGTTTTAAGACCAATTAGAATGGCACAAAACAACCCCTATGTCAACTTTAGAGGTAGCAGCCCACTTTCCCTCAATGCACAACATCCAATTCCTATTGCATCCTTAAAGAACATTCCGTACTTCACTGGAGAAAATCAGACTACTCTAGGTGATCATGTTAAAGATATTGCTAACCTTTGTGCAATCCATGAAATCAATGAGATGCAAGTGGCTGTTAAGTTAATGGCATCTTCATTCAAGGGCAAAGCATTGCAATGGTTTAGGAGCCTTGGAGCTGGTTCTATCACAAATTGGAATCAGCTGTGTATAGCACTTCATGAGTAATTTGGAGAAAAGGGAGACAACTTGTCTCTTTTGGAGCAGTTGACAACCATCAAGAGAGCTCCCAATGAGTAGCTGACCGATTTCAAATTCAGATTTCAAAAGACTTGGGAGAGAATTCCAGTGGAAGTCAGGCCAACAACAGAAGGTGCTTTTCTCTACTATCTCAAAGCTCTAAATTCTGATATTTCTATGTTGATTTAGTCCATGGGAGGCATAACTATCCCTATGGCTTATAGCATTGCCATTTGGGCTGAAAATTGTTTGATCCAAGCTGACAAACTCGCCCCTAGACCTCCCATGCCACTGTTTCCAAGTTTAGAGAGTCCAAACACCAATCAAGCACCCAATTTGGCTCCTTCTCCCACTCCTAGAAATCAGAGTTCAAATGAAGCTTCCACTTCATCTCCAAGTGCCCCAAATGAGCTTCAATAAGTCATGAAGCAATTGCGAAACCTAGGCAATGAGCTGGTTACTCTCAAAAGGCAGCAGGCCCAAGGTTTTAGACCTTCTTATCAACCCCAAGCTCAGCCTAAAAGGCAGCCATACAAACCACAAAGGCCACCTAATCCAGCTGCAAATATGAATCAAACAAGGCCTCCTACCCATAGACCATTTCAGCCCTATAATCCAAATGTCATATCTGCCTCTAAGGCATTGGTGCCAACACAAAACAACATTACCCAGGAGTATGATTGGTGTTTTCCATGCAATGAGCCTCATAATCAATCCATGTGCTTCAATGGTGCTTTGAATTAAGAATTAATGGTGACAACTACTGGTGTGGAGGGTGAGAGCAGTCAAGAGAACAGCCAACAACAAGAAACATTCCAACAGCAATCAGCCCCAAATGACACCACATTGGTAAATTGGCAAGCAGAGGATTTTTGTGGCATAAAATAGGTAGTTTATCAAGGTGTTGCAGCCAACACAAGGTCAAAAAGGAGGAATTTGGGTGAAGAACAGCCATTAGTCCCAACCAATCCACAACCTTCCATGGCTCCACAAATGATTGGCAAGCAAAATCCAATTTCAAATGCACAAGGGCAGCCAAGAACAGCTCCTAGACCAACTCAAATACCAGTTATTGCTGCCCATGTGCAAGGAGTGAATGTACAAGAAAAGGGAAAGCAAAAGGATACTTCATCCCTATTTAACATAATTGATCAGATGAAGAAGACAAATGTTAATATATCAATGTGGGAATCCCTATCTATCCCAGGCCAAAGAGATCTGCTACAAGCTGCCATGAAGGACTGGTCAACTTCAAATCAACAGGTCCAAAGGCAAGAGAAGGTACTTACAAATGCTGCCCATCCTGAGGGAAATCATGGAGGACAGCAAGGTAAAATGTTGAAAGCCCCTCCTTTCTATGTTTCATTGATCATTGGAAATCAGCTAGTGCACAATTGCATGATAGACTCCGGGGCAAGTAGGTCAGTAATGCCTAAAAAAATAGCTGATTAGCTAGGGCTCTAGTATGAAACAATATCCAAAGGGGTAGTGCAGCTAGATGGGACAGCAGTAGCAACAGTTGGAGTGATTAAAAAACTTGAGTCTTACCTTGCATGCATGTCCAAACGTTGTTGTTTTACAAGATGTATCAGTCATAGACCTTCCACCACTCTTTTCCCTTTGCTTGTCAAGGGACTTCATAGCCAAGATTGGAGGATATTTGTCTGCTGATTGGTCACACATGTTGTTGAGAATGAGGTATGGAACCAAAGCCACAATCAGGTCAGAACCTATTGCAAACTTCCATATTGAGCCTTACACTCCAAGTCAGATCAACGCCAATTGTTCAACATTTGATCAAGAAGACCACCCAAGCACTAATGAGGCTGACACCAAGGTTGGAAGCATCCCATATCTAACTCTTGATGAATGGGCAGACAAGATACATGGATTTGATTCTTATCAAGAAGTGGAAGAATCTTAGCTAGGGGTCTATTGTATACACAAATAAAATCAACCTATTCCTAGCATCACTAAGCCAAACCACAAGGATGATAATGAGGTATGACAGCTGTTTTTTAATGGATCAAGGAGTAGACAAGGTGCAAGAGGTGGAGCCATGCTTGTTTCACCTCAAGGAGTAAAGTTCTATTCAGCTTTTAGATTTCAGTTTGCATGCTCCAATAACACTGCTGAATATGAAGCCTTGGTGCAAGGGATGCATTGGGCAGTCAAGAAGAAAATAAAGAACTTGAAAGTCTTTGGGGACAGTGAATTGATTGTAAATTAGGTCAAGGGATAGCATGTTGCCAAGAATGATCTACTCAAATGCTACAAGAACAGGGTGTGGGACCTCATGGAAGATTTTGAAGGTTTTGGCATCAAATCCATTCCTAGGAAAGAGAATCAAGCTGTTGACAGGCTTGCAGCAGATGGGGCAGCCTTTGACATTATGGAAAGTATTCAACAAGACAAGGTACAACCAAACATCCATGTGATTGTGAGGCCTTCAGTGTCCAATAACAATGTCAGTTGGCAAGTGTTTGAAAATGACCAGCAAATCATCCATTTCTTGCAAGAAGAAGCTGAGTTCTCAGCCAAGAATCAAGAAAAATTGGAACAGCAGTATGGTGACCAAGTGGTTCATCTAAGAACTAACAAGCTGCCCAAGGGACTTATCACTTTGGAGTCCATTTTTAATCCCAATGATCAGTTTAGAAAGGAGAAAGCAAACATTCAGGTCAAGAGGGAGGATTCAGTATCCATCTTGGTAGAAGAGAACAAACCATTGCAAATTGGAAGGATGAGAACTGAACAAGAAAGATATGAGTTCATACAGCTGTGTCAAGAGTTCCCTTACGTGTTTACTTAGAGCTATGAAGACTTGAAAGGTTTCAATCCCAACTTAGCTCAGCATACCATTGAATTGGATCCAAATACTAAGCCTATCAGGTAGAAAAAAAGACCAATCAATCCACACATGGAGCCTCTCATGAGGAAAGAATTGGACAAGCTGATTGAGTCACGAATCATATTACCAATCAATCATTCTAGTTGGGTTGCCAACTTAGTTCCAGTCAGAAAGAAGAGTGGGGAGATCAGATTGTGTGTTGAATTCAGAGACTTGAATAGAGTCTCTCTCAAGGACCATTACCCACTCCCTTCCATGGAGCAAATATTGCAGGTTGTAGCTGGTTCAGAAAGGTTCTCATTGCTAGATGGATATTCAGGCTATAATCAGATAATAGTGAAGGAAGAAGACCAGTTCAAGACAGCCTTCACCACCAAATGGGGCACATATGCCTACAAGAAGATGCCATTTGGCCTATCAAATGCTTGAGCCACTTTCCAAAGGGCAATGGATATGGCATTCAAGGGGTTGATCAATAAAATAGTTCTGATATATCTTGATGACATCACTGTATTCTCCAAAAATGCAGTAGATCACCTCTTTCATCTGAGGTAGGTATTTCAGAGGTGTAGAAGATTTGGGGTATCATTGAATCCCAAAAAATGCATATTCCTGGATCATGAGGGAAAAATTCTAGGCCATATTGTTTCAAAAGAGGGATTGATGATTGACCTAGAAAGAGTTGAAGCAATTCGAGCGTTGCCATTACCAAGTCACAAGAAGGCTCTTCAAAGCTTCTTGGGAAGGATCAATTTTGTCCACAGGTTTGTTCCAAACTTTGCAGCTCTCGTAAAGCCAATAACGCTAATGTTAAAAAAGAGCATGGCATTTAAGTGGACATCTGAAGGCAAGGCAAGTTTTGAGGCAATAAAAGAGGCCATATCTCAAGCCCCCATTCTCGTCAATCCAGACTTCTCCAAGGGTTTCATGATATACACCTTTGGTGGTGGAGACACAATTTCTGCAATCCTGGCACAACAAAACAAAGAAGGATTAGAACAACCAGTTGCTTTCTTCAGTCAAGGCTTGGAGGAATACGAAACTAGGTACTCTTTCATTGAAAAGCATGTACTTGTAGCGATCAGGAGTTTAAAGAAATTCAAGCACCTAATCTCAAACAACAAGATCCAATTATTGGTCTCTCATGCGGGAGTCAAGGACTTCCTTCTAAACAAGGATCTGAATGAGAAACATGTAGGATGGATAACCCCTGTCATGGAATATGACATCGAGATTAAGGTCACCAAACTAGTACGTGGGAAGGGACTATACGAACAACTAGCCTTGAGTCAGCAAGTTAAAGCAGGTAATGGAAAAGAGGCTGTCTTAGTACTACAGGATGGTCAAGAATAGGAAAATGATGATGTGCCCACTCCCTGTTGGAATCAGAATATGATACACTTCCTACAGATAGGCCTATGCCCTCTAGAAATGAGCATAGCAAAGAGGAGGTACTTTAGATTACAAGCCATTCCATATGTGCTTGTTGATGGTGTTTTGTTTAAGAAAGAAATCAATGGAGTTCTACTGAGGTGCATTGGGACAGGTCAAATTGAGAGGGTGTTACGAGATTTTCACGATGGAGATTCTGGAGGACATTTCACCCCACGAGTAACAACTCTAAAGATAATGAAGGAAGGGTATTATTGGCCCACAGTGTTCAGTGACTATTATACATGGATAAGAAAGTGCAAGAAATGTGCACTCTTCACGGGAAAAGAAAGACTAGTAGTGCTTCCATTGCACCCAATTTTGGTTGACCAACCATTTATGCAATGGGGACTGGACTTCGTCGGGGTCATCAACCCAAACTCAAGCCAAGGCCACAAGTGGATTCTCATGGCGACAGACTATTTCACCAAGTGGACCGAAGCAGTAGTGCTCAAAGACGCAAGTGAGTCTAACATACTAGACTTTTATGAAGGAATAGTGACCAGGTTCGGTGTGCCGGCCACTATCATATCAGATAATGCATTAGCATTCATAGGTTCCAAGATTACAAAATGGACTGTCAAGAATAGAATCTCTTTGAGCACCTCTTCAAATTATTACCCGCAGGGTAATGGACAGGCAGAGTCCACGAACAAAAATTTGCTAAGAATCATCAGGAGAACTCTAAATGAAAATCAAAGAACATGGCATACAAGCTAAAATCAGCATTATGGGCTGAGAGAATAACACCAAAGAGGTCTATAGGTAATTCCCCTTACAAGTTGGTCTATGGAAAAGAGGCAGTATTTCCTATATCATTAGAACTGCCTGCATTGGAGTTCATGAAGTAGTTAGAGTTGGCTGAGTTTGAACCAATGGAGGCTAGGTATGCAGAGTCGATGGAGCTGCAAGAGATCAGAAATCAGGTATCCCAAGCAATGGAAAAGGATCAAGCTTTGATCAAGAAGACCTTTGATAGGAAGGCCAAGGATAGATCCTTCCGAGTTAGAGATCTAGTGTTGAAATGGGATGTGGATAGAGCAAAGTCAGGAAGGTATTCAAAATTTGATGCCATTTGGAGTGGCCCATACATGGTCATGGGATGTAAGGATAGTAATGCCTTCCAATTTTCTACATTGGATGGAGAAGAACTCCCAATTCTGGTTAACGGAATCTATCTTAAACATTACTACTGAAAATAAAAGGTTTACCCTTGTAAATATTAGCCTAGATTTCAATTCCTCTAAGTGCGTATGCACATTGTCTTGTTGTAGTTAGGTTTCTATTTCCCTAAGTGCTTTGGCATAGGTTTTTTTGCTCCTAGGTTGGATTTCTACAGTTCAGCATGCTCTCGGAGAAGGAGTTGCATTATCAAGCTCGGGATCAGATATCAAGTTGGTTTCAGGTTATTGCTTATGACTCCATGCCCAATGGATTGCTTCAGGCCACTGATCTTCTACCTAGCAGGAAGGTGACCCCACTGAGTTGCCAAATTATTATCCAAAATTCACCTCCAGGGTAAATTTGGCAACATGCAAAACAAAGCTTGGGGCTGAAGAAATTGAAAAAATTGGCTAAGTCCTAGTCCAGGAAGTCCTTGGGATAGTTGGGACGTCGGGACGCGAACCGGCCGAAAAGCCTCCAGGCGGTCCATGTAGTAATTAGGACATCTGGGCCATCGGGATGCGTGGGGCTTGAAAAGGTGAATCAGCTGAAAGAGGGAAGAAAATTTCCTGAGTCTTGTTTCGCGCAGTGTGGGACATCCGAGACAAAAGTATGCGAAGGGCGCGGATCGGCCGGTTTGGCACAAGTCAGCCCAATTTGGGCGGTTCGGAGAAATTTGTCCCAGGAAGTCTGGGACAGTTGGGACAAAAGTACATGAAGGACGCAAATCGGACGGTTTGGCCAAAACAGAGGACTTTCATTTGGGACATCCGAGCCAAAGGGACACGTGGGATGCGAAAAGCCGAAGGAGCCGAGAGCCAATCAAATCTTGCCACGTGTCTTCAATACAAAGAGGGACAGGGAAGCCCGAATCGAGCGGATCAGAGAAATTTGTCCCAGATAGTTTGGGACATCCGGGCCAAAAATATGTGAGGGACGCAAAGACCCAGAAAAGCTGCCAACAAAACAGAATGTGACGCGTGTCACAAGGGGAGGCACAATAAAATTTTTGACTAAGTGTTTTTGGGCCCAAAAGTTCAAAGGGAAAGGTTTGAAGGGTCGGCCCGTGCCAATAGACACAGGACACGTGTCCTATGGAGCAGGGAGTGAGGAGCTCAGGGAGGACTTAGAAAATTTAGCAAAAGTTTTGGCCAAAAAAACTAAAAAGTAAATGTTCTCCCCGCGCCCCTGTCAACGAACCAATGCATGCCACGTGTCCCAAGTGGCGGGGCGTGGGGGGAAAATGAGATTTTTTCCGAAGTATGAAAAAGGTAAAAATTTCAAAGGAAATCCCGCGGAAAGGTGGAGGAGAGAGAATTTCTTTGCCAATCAGCACCTGACACATGTCATCCAAGTGGCAGAGCGCGGGAAAAATTTCAAATATCCGTTTTTGGGCCTTTTTTTCCCTAAATCTTCAAACGATCATATCTTTTGATCCAGAGCTCGGATTTTCACGTTCTTTATATCAATGGAAATCTAGAGAAATTATCTACATGATTATGGGGTCAATCTTGAATTTTGGTTCAGTTTGGAGAGAGAGAATTGAGAAATGCCTCTGGCACGTAATAATAGACAAAACTGACGTTTCAACAACCAGCTTTAATACAACAGACAGTCCGCCATTTTGCCAGGATTCACTGCTTCTGCCATAATGAGATGAGTTACACGCAACCTTGAAGTGGTTGGGGTAGATCTGATTTCTTCTCTCTTCCCTCTCTCATTCTTCCTATATATTGTAAGGATGGGCTTCTTTCTAAAGGTTGAACATTCCTATTTTTGCTCCTCCCTCCTTCTCTTTATCAGGAGAATTTGTGGAGTTCAAACCTCCCATTTGAAACTGTAATGTGACTCTACCTCTTGGCATTTTGTAGTGTATTGTATCAATCTTTGGAGAAAGTAATGCATGTCTATGGATGATTCTCAACCCTCTTTGTGTTCATTTGCATCCTCCTGGTCTTTCACTACAAATTTTGTTATCTGTGCATGATCTTGCATCACATTTGAATGGACTGTGTTTACTGGAAAGATAGGTGTTCTTCATTCCTTGGTGCATCACCTCTATTAGCTTAGGTTTATTTTTATGCATCTTCTTACCCTATCTCCTTGGTAAGTTAGATTAGGTTTTGAGTAAACCCTCTGTATTTTTGTGTGCATCTAAATAGAGGAATAGGAACCAGCCTTCTCTGGAGATTCCTTTCTCATTCTTGCAAGTCCCACACTTGGAGAAAGGATTCAATGTTATGTAATCACACTGGATGCTAGTATGATTAACCTAGAAATATGATCAACATCCAGGGTGCTGTGCTTTTGCACTAACAAGTCCCATCCTTCATAGAAAATCGTGCAATGTAGAAGTACTAATACACTATGAATTTTACTTCCTTTCACACCAATGATGGTAACTCCTTAGGAATGTCGTGTCGATCCTATCATATAACATTTCTAACCTCTATTTAAATGGCCCACTCATCAACCCCTCACATAAATCTTTTTCAAACCTTTGTGCAAGGGATATTTTCTTCATGGGATACTCCTAAATCTTCTCCTTTGGCCCATCGAGCACTCCAATCTCCACAAATACTAGTGACATCAATATAGCACCAAAACTGATGCTTTCATAGTTGTTCACTTCCTTCATGATGGTATCTATAATGTAGCTTGCTATGTTATAGACTATCTCATGTGATATCTTTGTTGTGACATGGAGCCACATTGGTATTCACCTGCTACCATCTCTCTTAATCATTCAACTTGGTCACCAGATGTTCAGCTTCTTATATAACTGGGTACTTCTTCAGTTTATCAATGTCCATTCAGTGGGGATATTTTGTATACCCCAGTTCCTTTTATGTTTCCACGATCATTTCCTTATCAATTAGGTCACTATCAAGGTTCATCCTTTTTCTGTTTAACTTTGTTAGCATCGAGATCAAAGTTATTGTAATCCTTTTCCTTCCTCCAAAAAAATAAAAGAAATCCTCATGGACTCTACTCATAAGACACTGTAAAAAGGTTTCTATTTGCCAAATTATGGGATCTCATAAAACTGGTACACTCAAAACTATTTTAAAATTTTCTCCCTGATGTCATCATAGACCGGCATATCCTCCACCATGTTCTTGTTAGTATTTATACTCAAAATGCACCTAATTCTTTCTTAGTATCAAAGGTGTGGTGGTTGTAATTACTTACCTTATAGTAGCCTATGTGAGAATCCCATCTTTCCAAACTATCACAGCTTTTGGATACTGCATCTCATAGATACTACTCTTAGGAGCAATTTCAACTTTTTCCTCCACTTTCTTCTTTCCTATGGATCCTACATCAAGTTCTTTCTTTGGTGTCATCTTAAAATCCCACCTTTCTATCCTCTGTGGTGCATAGATGCATCTCCTTCTATCCTCTATAGCAAGAAATTCCAAACCCTAGCTCGAATCCATGTGCCCTAATTAAAATCATGTGCCCTAGCTCTTTCCCAATGCTCTACTTTTCTCAAACCTTTCACAAATGGGGAAGCAAGATTATTTTGCACAAAAAAATTCTCTCCATGTCTAGTTTCACACTCTCTACACCTCAATACTCTTCACATAGCTCAGCCTCCCTTATCTCATTCAAATTCTTATGATCACAAAGGTAAAAATGAACTTGCATCACATCCTTATATATATTTTCAAAAATTTGGTGCATTTATTACTCCTTCACCTACCAAAAATCCTCTCATTAATTTACCATTTTCAAAATTTTCGTGTGGTACATCTTCATGCCTAAGCTATAGCCTTTTAGCATGCCTTTCTACCTTTTGGCTATAGACTTCTCTTCAACGCACTTCTATGCACCTAAGTACCTCAACATTGTGTCTTCTCCTAGTAGTCTCCATGCCCATTGCTTACCTCATGTTATACCGTTCCTTTGTTTATGTCCATATATGGTCCTTATTTGGAAGCAATCTTATTTCCACCAACTCTGTAATGTCTTTGGCATGACTCTTACTATGATGAATTCCACTTTTGATATTGCAAAGATTGACATGTGATTTTTCTTAGGAAGGTGTATTTTTTTGACTTTGGAAATCATGTTTAGAATGGATAAGTTATTATTATACAAAGATCCATACTTATAATTTTGTCTACTTGGAAATAAAGTAACTCTGCTTTGTGATCTGTAAGTTGTGAATATGTACTATTGTTTTCATACTTATCTTATGATAACATCAACTCCTTGAATCAATTCCATTGATCCAAGGTATGCTTCAGTTCTTCTTTATTAATCATCTTGATAAAATGACATTATGAAATGAAGAGGTAATGAGGAACTGAGTCTTGTTTTGGCTATGATTATGGGGAAACCAGTTTCAGGTGTCCTTACTTTGCATCATGCTAAAAATGGCAAACTTGGACCTCCTTGATAAATAAATTATAATGATGAATAGCATGAAAGGATTAGAGGCCTATTAATGGGTGATTAATGCAAGTACCTTAGGCTTAATCAGAATGTTTCATACTATATGATTTTAACCCAAGGAAATAAGACCTACCTAGGACCTATTACTAAACTACTAAGGTTTATACCCTAACTTATGTTGTGATGTCCTATCCAATATGGATTCTAATCTAAGGGTTATAACCTAACCTAAGATGGTATGTTGAATGGTTGTGGGGTTTTAGAAATAACCTAAGGCAAATACTAATTACCTAAGAACCAAGGTAGAAACCTAGCTAATATTAATCTAACCTAAACTATTACTAAGTGAAGAAAGGGGAACCTAAGGGTTATATAGAAAGTGGGAAGTCGATGGTGATGGTTTCTAAGGTATTTATGGGAAATGATTTCTGTTGTCACATCTTGAATCTGCCAAGTTTAGTGGAGGCTTGGTGGGATAGTGGGATGCCTAGTGGGCATCATTACCAAATATAAAATGCATGCAAATTTTTGAAATGGAACCTCGCCAAATATGAAATGGCGGTGGTGTAGAGAAAGAGGAGGGAAAGTGGAATTCAATGAATTTAATTACCTCAATCACGATGAATAAATCACCTAGGAAAGTGAAGGAATGGATTTTGTGGGAAGTTATTTGGTCATTTTCTCTTTTTAGTTTTTTACTCTGCATGAGGGTTCTAGTTCTTCAAACTAGAAATTCTATTTTCAATCCTTTATTATCTTTGGTATCTTTTGATCTATTTTTGAACCTATTTAAGTATAAGGGAAGCATGAATATTTGGTTGTTGACGTTGTTTTGGAAAGAAGAGAGTTTAGAGGTTCAGATGGAAGTCTTCTACAAATCAACAGGAAAATCTATCAAGCATGATGGGATCTTCTCATTAAGTTGTTCTACTTTTTACTAAACATCTTCATTAAAAGAACTCTGCTCTTGGAAACAAATGGGTTTTGTTGGAATGTTTATTTTCTATTTATGATTGTATAAATGTTGTGTACTTCTGCTTGAAATTGTTTTTGATAAAAATAAGTTTTGGATTTGCACCTTGTTGGAAAAATAAACGGGTTTGGCTTAAACTCTTGTGTGAACTGAAATTCACCAATTCTTGTACACTTTTGTTGATGGTACAATAGAGTTAGAGGAATGCACTGTTGATAAATATTCAAGATAAGTTGTTCCCTTGCATTTATTGAAGTTTTTTTCGATTCATGTTACTCTTGTTTGATCCTTTGCTAATACGATTGTTAGGAATCTCTATTTTGTGGAATCAATTTTGTTGGAAATAACAGTAAATAAGTTTACCTTTTTATTATGCTTGAGAAGGATAAAATAAGAGAACTCCTATGTATCTATTTGAAACATTTGGTAGGAGTTATTTCTAGGAAGGATTTTGTTTTGAATTTGTTCTCCCTTGCTAAAAATTTGATAAATTACAATTTAGCTTGTCTGGAATTGTTTGATGGAATTTTGGGTTTCCCTACCTATATGTTGTGATATAGTTGGTTACTAAAGGAATGGATTATCTTAAATGAACTAGGATGAAATTCAATTTCAATTATCTTAAAGAATTGAGATGCATTGTTTTTCGGTTTACTCTTCTCTTTTCAACATGAATTTGAATACCTATTTTTAGGGTTATATCTCTTGCTATTCCTCATTGCATTCGAACCTAGTTAGATTCTTCCCTTTCTTACCAAAATGGTTCCTTTTATCAGTCAAGAATGGTGTGGATTTCACTGTAAATCTTGTATTCAATTTCTGTAAGGGATGAATAAGCTTTAATAGTAGTGTCTGAAGCTAATAATGTTGGATGAACTTGAATATTCAGTTGTTGATGATACTTCATGAGTAGTCACTAACTGAATTCACTGGAATATCTCATTTTAAGCTTAGCTAATGCGCTACTATGGTTGTTCTTGCTAATATGTTGGGAAAAATTAGTCTTCGTTATTTGAATTACATGTGGCAGTCATATATTTCGATCCTGTAACAAATAGTTTTTATGTTTTAAATATTTGATAAGAGTTAGGGATCTCTTCATCAGATCTGTATCAATTCTTTCATTCTGATATGTATTCATTTTCTTGGGAAAGGATATTGGGGTTTTCTCTGACCCTTGTTGATTAACTCTCTTCTCTCTCCTTTCTGAGTTAAGGTATTCATTGTTGTTTTCTTAGAAATCTAAGGGGGGTTATATTTTTTTCCTTCTCTTATTAGGGTTATTGAATACAATGTCATTTTTGTGGAACTCTGAAGGAAGAGTTAAGTTGTTTCCTTCTACATCTATTTCTTTTCTGTCATCGGTAATAATCTAGTTTGAAGCTAAGTGGGTAATTAGGGGGAAAACTTACACTCTTCTCCTTAAACCGATAATTGAAATTAGATTTGAAATTGGGATAATACTAGCAAGAAGGGAAATCTTGCTTTAGAATATTATTGGTTTGTCCTAAATTCTATCCTTAAGATTAAAAGAAGTTGGTCTTTAGGATTATATGAAGAATTATGTTAAATTTGAATATTGTGATTCATTTCTTCTTTAAATTAATTCTATTTTTGAACTATTAGAGTTAGCATCTTCTTTGATCTAACTAAATGAATCAAGAATGAACTATAGGTAACTATAGTAAGAATGAGATAACTAATTTAGGTGAAATATTACTTATCTACCTTGATTTTCTTATGAAATCATTGGTTGAAGAGTGTTGATTTGATCATGATCTTTAATTAATGTAATGTGGTTTCTCAATCTATTCTTCCTTTTATGATCCTTATTTCTTTATGAGGCATCTATATAAATTGTCTTACTATTTCATAAAAGAAAAGTTATTTTTATGAAATAGTTAGTTGAAAGCACATTGTTTTAATGCTTAGTGCTTATCATGCTCAGTTTGACAAACTAACCCTTGCTAGCAATTGTTGTAGATGGATTTTGTAAGTGAGAAAGGAATAAAAGTTCTTTTATGATGCTTCTTACATTTACCTAAGGGTTGGATATTTTATGAAGAAACTTTATTCTTATTGAAATGAAATTGAAAAGGAGAAAAGTTTTAATTATTTTTTGAGTTTATTAATGTTGATTTGCATGAAAGAAGTCTAGAAGGAATCGATTTGTAAAAGGTATATTTCACTTTGATGAATGTAAATAGGATAGAGTTTTATTTGTACTTGATTTTTCATTCTCTTGGGGCATCTTGTAAGGTTAATTTGTAAACTTACCCTTATTGTCCCTTGATCATGTCTATTTTGAACTTTCTCAGTTGAACTTAAAATGACTAGGTGAATTGAGGATTTATATTCTATTCCTAACTAAATGCAACTTATTAAGTTGGAACTTGTTGTTAATAATTTAACTAAGTCATTATAGAAATTAAATGATGATTGTGAAAGTGCAAAATCATTATGCTATCTTGTAAAATGTAGTAGCTTGCAATGAATCCCTACCTAATATAGTTATAATAAAATTCAATAATCTACAATGTTAAGGAATCCGTTAAGGCCTTTTTGGGAATCCTACCCAAATGATATTCAGAAGGAGGGAAGTATGCTTCCTCTTGTTAAATCAAAATCAGAACAAGGTAATTGAAGAAGAATAAATACAAATACAATAAATAAATGTCATCTTAATGAAGTCTATTATAAAGGAATCTGAATTTGAATTCGATCATGTTTAAACTTTGTTAAACTAATTAAGTTAATCTTACTGTTAGTATGCTGATTTTGTTTGTAAGTCGGACTTTTAAAATAAGATACTAAGGAATGAAACACAAACCTTCAAGAAAAAGGTTTGGATGTATATTTATCTACATGGTAATTGCTAATCATTTATGTTTAGCAACCTTAATGATTAAGGAGATCAAAGATTCAGCAGTGTTACTGAAATTAAATCTTAATTGAGAAAGATAAGTAAGTACTTAACTTCTTATCTACATATGTACATCTAGATGAGATTATTCCCTAGGATGTTGATACATGCCAATTGTAGTAATATGCCATCATGAAGACTTAGATCTTCATGAGGGCATAGTGTTGCAGCTAACATGTCACAACACCCTGCCAAATTGGATAATCTAGATCTATGTAAACTTGGAACTTACCTTAGTTCTACTCTAGGTCATTTTAGGAACATGCTTTTGCATAGGGGTAACTCATGATGACGAAAGGTAACTAGACACATGTAATCTACCTAGGTCCATTAAGTATGTCTATGTACCCTTAGTCACCGTGAGTGGTTCTATATACCAATCCATGTTGCTAACCTAGGTTAAGGTTAAACC
Organism: Taxus chinensis; assembly: GCA_019776745.2. Classification (NCBI taxonomy): domain Eukaryota; kingdom Viridiplantae; phylum Streptophyta; class Pinopsida; order Cupressales; family Taxaceae; genus Taxus; species Taxus chinensis. Next base: position 93,173,294 of record CM034149.1, on the reverse strand, counting down.
TTGGACTAAGTGGACTGACAGAAGTCAGTGAAGACCATTATAGATAATATATGAAATGGGGTGAAGGATGTATTTTGTTTGATGAGTATGCCGTCTAGGAATATGAACATACATAACATGTGAAAATATTTGGCCAAATTATCACAAGTTGTTGGTTGCATTGTCCTATGTCACCTAGTTTTAGATGTAGGATTTTAGATGAATATTGGTAACAAATATTTAGATAGGCCTCTTAAACATAACACTTCAATACCCCAATAAGGGAAATAGAACCAAGTATACTCAGTATACAAGACATTGAGGTAACATGAGATATCAACGGTTCATCAAGTCATGAAATGAGAGATCAGTAGTTCACTGAGTCATTGCAGTTGCATATGGTTATCTGTTACGAGATTGAATGGCATGGAATGTGGGTTCTATATTATGAGTATTTAGAATAGAGAACATTATTCAAAAAATGGAATGTGTGTTCTAAATTATGATTATTTAGAACAAAGAACATTATTCAAAATAAAACAAAAAAAATCCTTGTTCTAAATTTTTAAAATAGGAATGTTACAAAATCTCCAAACTTAAATAACACTTGTAGTAATTTGTTCCTTTATGTGTACCAATTTTTAAATAACCACCCCACACAAATGGTATGTGCAATCCTCTGCACATAAAAATACTGCAAATAGTAATTATCTTTTGGCGCAGAAATGTACTTATTTCACAAAAAACCAACTAAATTGACAAAAAATACCGACAAAGAAGGAAATAAATTAAAGGAATACATAATTGAAAACTTAATTTAAATGGAAAGTCTTCCTTATTACAAACACAAAGAAGACTTATTTATAGTGTGGCTTTAGCCTACAACTGTTGAAGTAACTAGGTAACCATATTCCATCAAGCACTTCTAACTAACAAGATCTGATTTTAAGTATGTAATTGATAACATATGGTCCTAACCAATGTAATTTAAGTTTTCCTAGATGGCATAGAAAATTTGATTCATAAAGAAGCACCATTTGTCCTATCTCAAAAAATTTGTCCCTAATGTGCCTGTCATGCCATGCTTTCTAACTTGATTTTTCTTGCTTCTAACTCCAGGGTGTTATTTCTCATCGCACATCTAGCTTAATCAATGTTTCAATTCATTCTTCTAATGATTTTCCATCAGCTAGACCTCGAGTGTGTGAAATACATAAAGAAGGTAACATGAATTCCATAGGAAGAACTACTTCTGTACCAAACACCAACTGAAAGGGTCAGGCCTTTTTTAACTGCTTGAATGTTGTTGTATATGCCCAAAGAACAATATAAACTTTATCATCCCAATCTTTTCTTTGAAAATCACAAATTTTTATCAATGTCTGGCTCAAAATCTTGTTGAAAGCCTCAGTAGTCCTATTTTCCTGAGGATGATATGGTGTAGTCTTCTGGTCTGTAATCATGAACTCATCCAATAATATCCTGATTGTCTCATTCAAAAAATGTATTCCCCTATGACTTGTTAAATCCAACGAGTATCCATACCTTGTAATAATATTTTCCCATAGAGACTTGGATTTTGTAGTTATTGTATAATCCTTTATAGGTGTTGCTTCTACCCAATGCGTCATATAATCTATGAAATTTATGATATAGCGTGATCCAATCCTATGTGTGGTTGGTGAAATAGCATCCACAAAATCTATAGCCCATTTCTCAAATAGTTCTACACTAGGAATATGTCTTAAAGGAATTTCATCTCTTTGTCGTAGTTTTCCAAGGCACTGAAAGTGATCACAAGACCTACACTATGCCTTACAATATTTATATAGGGTCTCCCACCATAACCCAAAAAGTATAATCTTGCACGCAGTGGCATCACCTGGATAGTACCCACCTGCAATACCACCATGAGCCTCTTCCATGATATCTATAAAATAAAATTCTTGGATTGAGAGTACCAATCAACATATGTGCCCCTATAAAATGAGATTTTTTACTGAATAATTCAATGCCATGTGACCAGTATAGAATAAAAATTGTGTTGCTAGCAAGTACTATTTGAACTTATGCAACACATAAATCATTGACAAAGCTTTGCACTCTGTAGTTTTATAATTCTTTTCTACATGATTCAAATTTCTACTAGTAAAAAAAATAGGATGATCTATATTACCTTCTCTAGGATGATCCAAAACCATGTGAATGGCCATGCTAGAAGCATCCACATGTACATGAAATGGTTGGTAGCACGAGGGAAATCGTAGAATATGAAATGTAGTAATTTTCTCCTTCAATGTCTCGAATGCGCGCTATTGTGGTTACCCCTGGTAGAATGTCCCTTTTCCTTTTAGTAACTCCTCTAAGGGTGTAAAAATGTTATCATACCCTTTAATACCTTTTTTATAATACCCAGTGTGACCCAAGAATCCGTGTACCTCACTTTGACTAGTAGGCTCTTCCAATCTGATAATAAATACAGCCTTATTTGGATCAACAAGCAAAACTTCCTTGCAGATGATGTGCCATAACAATGTTCCAAATGGTGTAGTAAATATACGTTTCTTGATATTCAAAGAGATTCTTAACTAGTTACATATTTCAAACATTAAGCATAAATTGTCACAATGATCCTTAATAAGTCCATACACCGTCCATTCATCTAAATAAACCTGCAAGAAGTTGTGAATAAAATCCTTTAAAACTTGGACAACTATGCACGAAAATATAGCAGGTGCATTTTTTAGATCAAAATGCATCATAGTATAGGAAAAACTTCCCCATTTAGTGGTAAAAGTAGTCTTTTCCTGATCATCCTATGTAATCCTAACCTGATGATACCTAGAGAATCCATCTATAAAGTAATAGATCTTGCACCCAACAATGCCTTCTAATATTTCCTCTATGAATAGCGTAGGGAAGGGATCAGTCACACATGTAGCATTCAACTCCTTGTAGTCCACATAGATCCTAATATGACCATATTTCTTAATACTGATCATTATTGGGCTAAACCATTCTGACTTGTCCCGGGGCTTGATGATTTTAGACTTCAACATTTTGTCAATTTATTCCTTAACCTTTTCACACAAGTTAGGGTTTATCCTATAGGTTCTCTTCTTGACTAGGTGTGCACCTTACTTAAGTTCTATCTTCATTTCTCCTAATGATTCATGCACGCCTTTTAGTTCATGGTATCCCCTAGAAAATAAGTCTTGATAATCTTGTAGTAACTCAATGATTTTTTCCACTTTAGAGTTAGACCAATAATTCCCAATTATGGCCTACTTAGGCTCAGCATCTGATCCAATATTCACTCTATTTTTTTCCATAGGTTCATGATAGACGAGCGTGGTCTTATCTACACTGTCCAAAACCTCATGCCGACCTGTTAAATGATCTAGATCCATATTTTCTACTTCTTCATCATCCACTAAGCAAACAATCTATCCTTGTTCTTTCTCAAGGAAATCGTGCTGAAGTTGTGTGTCATCTGTCTCTGTTTCTTTAGAAAAATGTGTTCCTGAGTTGTTTCCATCAAATAAATCTTGAATGAGTTCTTTCACCTTTGCATTTTGTCCCATAGTTAACTGCTTTATAATGCTTAATGCCTTTTGTACTATAGGTTTGGTAGAGAATTAGTCAAAAGTTTGGATCATTCCTGTAATCAAATCCTACCAATTTACAGTCTCTCTATGGAGTTCCGCATATACATACCAAACACGGGTGTAACCTTATAGAGTGGAATAAATTTTGTGCACCCAAAGTGAAGGTGGTAATGCTTCCTTCCCCTTTTTCCAAAGTCTCTCACACCGTTGAACATGGTGTTGATCAATGTTATTACCATGATAGGTGTAGTTGTGAGTAGGTGCATTACTCCTAGAAAACTGAGTGGAAAGAGCAATCTTGATTTCATTCCATCCTACAATATTATACCTATAAACCACCTACCAGTGCGCTACAATCCCACACAGGGTATATGCTAGCATATACTATCTCTCCAACTGGTCTGTCCACTATTCCTCTAAAGTGCACAAAAATATCATAGGATCTCCTTCTCCAGTGTATCAAGGTACCGAGTTGTTACCTATTCTCCTAATATAATGAGGTCTACTATATGCAAATTTGCTTCTTACTTCAGGCCATAACAAATCATAAGTACTATGAGCCTAATTATCATAAGAAATACTTGTAGTATCGCTAATAGACTGTGTATCTTCCCACTGAAGGATTCCTTCTTTAGATGGCTTGAGCACTTCTTGGTCCTAGATGGTGTGTACATAAATCCTATTCAAATCTTCTTCACTCAAAGGATCAACATAGGGTGTAGATTTTCCATCTGTTAAAGGGATAATAACCCTTTCCTCCTTGTTCTCAAAGCTGATATATCCCTTATTGAATTGAAGATTGAAATTATTTTCATAACACAAAGGGTGCCCAAGTAGAGCTAGGAAGTTGTTTGCTTCTGAAAGTGCCAAAACCTCAAAAATCCCTTGTGAACCTAGCCCCTTGTATAGTAATGGATACATCTTTTAAAACTCCAATAGGGGTGGCCTTAGTTTGATTAGCCATAAAAAAAACACATTATAATATAGCTATAATAGGGGTCTTTCCATATGTACTCATGCATTTATAGTAAGAACATTGACTTCTGCACCTGTATCAATCAATATATTACTCAAAATCCATCCATTTACAACAACATTCAAATTGATTTCCTTGTCATTGTCTAAGCTATGAGGGGAAATATTTACATGCAAGATCTACTTTCTAGACTCAATACTTGCACATGGAGTGTTTCCCTTTAGACAATTCCCTAACAATGGATGATATTCTCCTAGCACAAAATTTAACACACCTCTTTCAAATCATCAATACTAGATTAGACCGTCTTTACTAATTTCTTTAACTCCATCCTCTGTTATTACTCCTTTAAACATTGTATTCCACCCTGAATATTTCTGAGTACCTTCATGGTTTCTTCATAAACCTCCTTCTAATGGACAGGATCTGGGTACCATGTATGTAGAACCTCCTCCTTAGTGATGGTAGGATTCTGCTACAACTCTTCTTTAGCACACGCCACTTTAACGTGGGTAGTGATCTTTACAGGAAATACCTCAGGTTCCAGTTATAACTTGGGCATCCACTAATTTTCCACAACGCAATGTATCCTAACCATCCATGTTCCTTTGTTTTCTTGTTTATTTTTGTTACTAAGATTCTTATATAGGTCCGGTCTTTCCTCATAAATATGATTCTTTCCACAAAAAGAAAATGTAATATTCTAAGGAAATTCACACCTATAGTGGTTAGGAGATCTGCATGTATAACATGTTCCACACAGAAACTCACCTCATCCACCAAAAAAACTTTGGCCTCCAAATCCACCATGGTATCCTTGACCTCAACCACAAACTCCTTTAAAACACCCTTCATTTTGATCATAGTGCAATTGATTGTGATCTCGATCATGATGCTTATTCTTTCCTTTAGAGTTATCTCAGAATCCTGTCTATCACACACCAATATCTATAACATCATGGATCTAACCAATAAATCTATAGTCCTCTGTATCATGATTTGTGGACTGATAAATCTTACAATAGCATGATACGTTCTTCCTCATTGTGCATTGCAATAATGGGCAGTGGATAGCATCATGGTTGAAATGAAAAAACTCACAGTGTAGTAATATTGAACATAATGATCTGTGGGGACAACTATCTTTGGTGTTCCCTTCCACTTCACAAAATATACACCAAATCCCCATGCACGTTTCATGTGCTTAATTTGTTGATAGTTTCTCTAACTATTTCGTCATAGCTGTAATCTTTTCTTCCAAAAATGGGCTCACCCCAGTGTCTATGCTCCCGAATTTCGTAGCATGAAAATATGCTACAAGTACTTGATGTAGCTCAATGTATGTCTTATGTGACAAAACCCTTCTAAAAGGTGTGATCATACCTCTGAAAAACCATTTTTCATGATAGCTTGTGTGAATATCATAAGAGATCTTAGATAAAATCATTTGAAAAGGGGCATCATACTCCTTAACACTCTCAGTAGTGCCTTGATTAATATCCTTGAGTGCACTTATACTCTTCTGCTCGAACTCAGGGATTTGAAACTCTTTAAGGAGAGCATATTTTAATGTTTCATAGTCTACGCAATTCTGATCAGGGTAAAACTTTCTATACCATTTGTGTGTGTGCCCTTATAACGTAGTGGAAAATTGACTTTTCCTGTGCTAAGAAGTCATGATTCCTTTTGTGCACCATATTATTTCACACATGTGCACATGTTCAACAACATCTGCTATGCCTCTATACTCTAGAAGAGAAAGATGCATCTCCATGTAAATATTCTGGGGTTAGTACGGACCTTGCCCACCTAATCTACAACTTCATGTGTTTTTTCTACCTCTAGATACACCAGATCCAATGGAACTAGAACAAACTATACCTCCTGATCCTCCACCTATAGCCAGAATCAGACAAGTGGGTGTACTTACCTGTTTCCCAATAGTAGTACTGAACTGAATCCCTATAGTCTGCGAAGTGTTACCACTCCCAGATGTGAGTCCAAAATTCTACGAGCTAGTATTTTGTGTAGATGATGCACCTCAAAAGTTACCTCCAAACAACAATGAATGCATTTTCCCTACCATCAATGTACTTTCTATACAACTTAATCTTACTCTCCCACTACCTAAATTACTTGTTGAATAATTATCAAACTAGATATTTTAAAACCAAGTACAAGGGCTAAGTTGCCAGGTAGATTGAGATGTGCACCCACAACCTAGGTCATCTCTACTAGCATGCTTCCATGTGAGACCATGGGGGATTCACTATCATGCTTTCCCAAATGGCGGGGGGGGGGGGGGGGGGGGGTGGGGTTCTTGATGATTTGGCTCCATGCCTTCTGTGTGATCTCCAAATCCTTCACAATCCATCTCTCTCATCAATGGCATTCTCTCTATAACATCCCGCTGCTTCTATATCTACCTCTCACGCTCCTCATTATACTTAAGATTCCTTTCTTCTCTCTTCCTTTCTACCATTAGGTCTGCCATATTTCACCAAACTTTCTCCCACCCCCACGTGTGGTGGGGTTTAGTTAGCCATCACTTTGCTTTCCAATTTTAGGGTCACCATCAATATTTTGATCACCCGTGGAATGCCTTGTAAGTAAGTTCCTTGAGGATACCAAAAAATTTGAATTACACTACATCTGGAAAATAATAAGTGGAAATTAAGTACTCCAGAATATAGTTGTTCAGAACACCATGAAATCAAGTATCCACAACACGTGTCCAAATCAAATCAGCATCAAAAAGGGCCTAAAATTCTTCCTACATCCAGATAATGGTGTGACACCTCCAATCCCTTTTAGATGCATAAAAAAATGGCCACCCATATAGTTCTATAAAAAAATAGCAAAGAAGATCTCATACAAACTATCATACATATTATGTTCCACCCATGCACATGCATTAAACTTTGATCTAGTGTTGAACCTCCATGAATATTATTCTTATAGATCTTGTATCCACTCCTCAACACTTGTTAGGGTTAACCAATATGTCTTCATCACGAACCATCCTAAAAAGAATTGAAAAAGAGGTCCCATAAACAGAACCAATGGTGTAGCTTATAGTTTACCAGAAATAACCTAGGCACATTGGCACATTACCCAACCTAGACTAAGAACTGACACAAAGAACACAAAGGTATTAGGCCCCTCTTTAAGGTTACTTTTGCTTGATGTTAGAAAGATGAAGAGTTGATGCATTCAGATTCATAAATAGTATAACATTCTACAGATCATATTCCAGATCTAAATATAAAGAGTAATGGATTCAAATAATATCCATAATGAATTCAACCATGAAAGATCTAGTTATAATCATGTTTAACACCTTGAATCCATCAATACACTCCATTATATTAAACACAGTAATTACACAGAATATCCTTATAATAAGTAGTACCATAAGTTCATGGATATGTCAGCATAACTTCACAATAGCTCATATTCATACCTCTGTATATTATGCAAATCACTACATATTTATAAGGGTGGGGAATTTCCATTCACCGCTTACATAATTCCCAAAATAGGTCACATGCTTAAAATAGTTATGTGCCTTTACAATAATAGACACATATGCAAGTGCGCTAATAATAGATATCTTCTATTTAATTGGTAGTAATAATTCTATTATTAACTCAAACCCATGCAAAGCGCTTAGTATCCGTTCCTCCAGAAATAGCCTATGCATGTTGCGTAAGTCTTTATCTAGTTTTTGTGCTCTGCACACTATCTCCAAAAATACCTTGTACTCCTAAAAATGGATAAGTCCTGAATCTGTCCTTGTCTTTTGCATGGGTGTCCTTCCCTATCCTTCTACACCTTCTAATGTGCCCTACTCTTACGCGTAAACCTTTTGTGTTCCTTCTACTAAGTATCATACTTTGTCTGCTCAACAAGTTGTTTTCTCTTCATATAAATTGTAAATCCATTCCCATTTCAAAGGGATGGTGATTGATTTTGTAAACTCAAGAGTGCATTATACTTAGAGATAACAAACGAGATAGCCATTTTCTTCCATTTCCCCCCACTCTTAAATTTCTTCCATTTCCATACTATGTACAACATTTTTTTTGAGCATCAATACAAGAAGAATGATTTTCATTCCTTTTTTGATGAGGAGATTTTACAAAATTTGAGTTCTCAATCTTAACTCATCTCGTTGCCATTTGTAGGGTTTTTTCTTCCTAATTTTAATGTATGGGATGAAATTTCTAACTATTGTATACAAGTCTCTGATTTTCTACTTGCAACATTAGTTCTCTTATCTAACATTCTCACTCCCTTTCCTACTCTCCTATCAAATTCCTCCCTTGTAGATATCAAAAACCTTTTGCTGCAGGGTCAGTGGAGTGCCCCTATTGGATCCCCGACCATAAGGCCAACCCTAATAAAAATCACCTTATTCATGCATGCATATACGGAAGCTACACCATTTATGTAGAGGGACTTAGATTCCTAGAGTGTTGGAAAAAAACCCACAAATTTATCCCCCGACAAATTTTCTCACCAACACTTAGTTTGAGTGTTACTTTAATCTAGTGTTCATTGCATTGAGTTCTTTTTATCTTGCATACTTGTAGATAATTATGTTACTTTGATTAGACTTGATTAATTTGTGATTGTTGTTTACTCATACATTTTTTTTTCATTTCATCATCATATCATCTATCATCACATCTATACATCATATATCAATAAAGGCTAAACTACATCATCATAAACATGAAAATTAAACATGTATGCTAAGCTAACATCATATAATATCACCATAAGGGGCAATAGGGACCACCTTCTTTCCCCCCTAAAACATAGATCATAATAAAAACATGAATTACACATTCTATCTCATACACAAAATGTGATAAGTAAACACAATCCATAATCATCATGATATATCATCATAGATATAAATGTCCATGTACAAAACAATGTGTCTCGATATACATACGATACAATGAGCCATCATGGGAATCTATAAAAAATGATGTACCTTCATCATAAGGCATAATAAAAAAGTATACATAGGAACATCCATACAAAAATGTGCCTACATATCGAGTAATACATCAAAAGATAGATAAATTTGATAAAATACAAAGAGTCAACCATGACTCTCGCCTACCTTTGGACTTCCTAGCCTATGCGCCTTAGGTGAGATCTGTTTTGCTCCCCTAGGTGGTGGTATCTACTATGAACCCTATGACGGGGTAGTTAGCTATGGACCCAATGCTAGCAGCACCTGTTGTGCTAAAGGAATATATATTTATCTCATCGATCAAGATTACCTCTATGATATGGATCTAGGTCTACTATAAGTAAGATGACTATACTTTGGAGCCCTATGACCTACCAAAACAGCCACATGATATAACATCCTATAATAGTTGGCCTCACTTACAATATCAACACTCTTAAGGACTAAGTCATGTACCCCATATCTTGATCCTTCTTGTTGGAGAATTTCATGCTCTACTCTCGCACTAGCTAACTCAACCTGTACGTAGGCCATATGTGTAATTAGTTGACCCCTCTTCATTATCATCTAATCTCTCTCTACAATAATTTTGGTTCTCTCTGCAGCTAGCTAATCTCTTTCCCCATGTATTTGTGTCCTCCTTGCAACTAACTGATCTCTTTAAAGCAATCTGGTCTCTCTCTACAGTTACCTATAGTTGTATTACTACCGATTGCAATTGGTACTGTAAGGTGGCTAGATCCCATGCATATTGTACATTCCTATCTCCACACCCCACCTCCAAGAATCTGTGGTGGAGACCCACATCCATCCTCCTCATCATGGGGTAGATTACCTACATGAGGTAGTGATTGTGGTGGTTAGACCACTACTTGATGTTATACTAAAATTTGTTGTTATACCAATACCTACTGACCCTGTGGAATAGGAACATATCCTTGTCCATGTGGCTACAGAATGTGTCCCTATTCTTATGGCATCTATATATCCTAACCCCGTAATGCAACTTTAGCCTTTGGCTGACCTAATATCACTCTATCTCTAAGATCCTGACTATGAATAGCCTGCGTGGTCATGGCAATCCCTTATCTATCATAGCTTCTGGAATGGTGATGTGTAGGGTAAAAATGTTAGCATACCATGCTACATAATCTGTTGTCTTCCCAGGATCTACCTTTTGGGTCAATGGAACCCATGGGTATGGCAAAATCTTAAGGAAGCTATCTGAATATTGTTATGGCCTAATCTTTGGTACCATATCAAAAATCCCATACGTCTTGCACGTGTACCACATCTCAACATGTAAGATTCCCTAAATATGTTTAAATTGTCTCTGAACCTAGTCTACTTTTTACCACTATCTAATGTAGTCTCAACTCCCAATGATGAAGTGGTCTATCTTGGCAATGCAAAAATTATCACCATTATCTTGCCACTTTTATAGCCTATAAGGCCACCATGTGACCATGCACAATTGTAAATCATCAAATGCACACCTTTAATAGAAGGTATCTCCCAAGTATAAGCATACATCATCGCCTACTAGTTTTCATCCATAAATAGAGGGCTCACCTACATCTCTATCTCATAGTAATCCATATGGGTGACCTATAACAATATGGTCTCATGCCCATATCTCTAATAAATTCCTGGATGTCAGTTTCTTCTGACCTTGGTATACTATGAAGTACAAATCTGAATATAAGTCATCTAATATACACTATCCCTAGCAAATTTGTTTGTCATCCATCATCCTATATATAACCCCAGTCAAGCCTAACATAAAGTGTGCAATCATCTTTTTAGGCACCAAAAGGCCGCTGACAATAGCCATCAAGTATACTGGTATCTATGTGTACTGCTGATCATTGAACATAGAATAGAGATCCACTGACATACTTGCTCGTGAAATGTCTCAGCATAAAAACATAGCATAGAGGAAAGAGTAGATTCAACCACAATGTCCATCATACTTTACCAAATCACCTTGGATAGGTACTAAAAGTATCCTCTAAACATCATCTAATGTAACATTCATCTCAGTTGTGGGTAATCAGAAACACTGAGACTCACTCTGCCATCTCCCTATTAAGGCAGTAATTAGGGCGTGATCTAGTAGGATCTTGGGCATATGTGTAACATAATCAAAACAAGTAGCTTAAGAAATGACAATCAACCTGTGCTACTCTCATCAATAAAATTTCATATTGAAGGGTTTGAGATGCCCAAACCACTCCCATGTATCCAACTTGCGTAATCTCACCTGCAAGATTACACAAACACTTCATTAGAGTCATTTCTTCTAAAAGCATCTTCCTAAGGTGTTATGTTTTCTTCTATTTCCTTCCTATATTGTCTACTAAGGTTAAATATTTAGGACTCTTCTTCAAAAGCTAGCCTATGGTCAAAATTTGGTACATGCACACCCCATTTTGAACCCACACACCCTTTTTCGTAATCATGTGCCCCCTATTGTGCTTGTATGCCCTATTTTTCACATGTGCGTGCCCTAGAAAACCCATTTCCCTTTATTGCGCATGTGCGCCCCTACTCGCATATGCGTGTTAGTTTTCATGCATGCATGCATTCAAGTGGCTAAGCTCTAGTTTTGCATCCACACATCCCCTTTTGCATACACTTGCCTATTTTTGCACTTGTAAGGACCCCCTCCTAGACCCATTTCCCTTTATTAAACATGCATGCCCCTTGTCTCATATGTGTGTTGGTTTTAATGTATGCATGCATTCTAGTAGCTAAGCCTTATTTTTGTGCCTGCACATCCCCTTTTGTGTACCCTTGCCTATTTTTACGCTTGTACCCCCCTCCTAGACAAATTTCCCTTTGTTCCACCCACATGTCTATTTTTGAGTATGTAAAAACCCTCACATATGTGTGCCCAAGGGCTTGCACATGTATGGTTTCAAAATTTTATCCTACCTCTAAAGTGCATTAAATCAGCTTAAATGACAAACGTTTAACTCTACATACTAGTGTAGAATCATGGGTAGGCCTCCAAAACTCTTGAAATATTTTTACATGATGTACAGGTCTCTGAATCCATGCCATAACTCTCAATTTCATAGCTCTCTCTAAAAATTTCAATAAAGGAGGAGTGAAAAATGAATTGACGGTGATGATTATTCCCCCCAAGCTAGGTATTTATAGCTTTTCTCCCCCGCTGTGATGTTTTCACTCACTGCGATGGTCATATACGGTGATGTGATTGTTGCGGTTCTTCTAGAGTCTTTTAGTGATCTTCGCGAAGGTTATTTTTAATAAATAATGATTTATGGCCTATTTTTGCTAAATTGGGGCATATTTTTGCTTCCTGGCAACCCTTTCTACTACCTGGGGCATTTTTTGCCTTGCGGTGATTTTTGATGATATTTTATGACTTCGTTAATTTTTCTACATCATTTTCTTCTAAAAAATTAAAAATACCAAAAAAAATTTCAAAAATTTAAAAAAATTAATTTTTTTAGTAAAATCATTAGAAATCCCAAAAAAAACATTAAATTCATTTTTTTTCAAAAATTGGTAAATGACATGCACGCATTTAAAGCCTGTATCAAATTTATTGTCCTCAAACATCGAAATTTTTCCTACAAAAAAATATTTCTTAGTTTCTTGCTTGTTCTTGTCTCAAATGACTCACGGATCATTCTGATCTACCTTCATTAACAAAGATGGTTTACATACTAAGTGAGTACTCTCAAGTAACAATGAGTTGTCAGAGAATGTGTCATAGTGCATGAATTCTTTTTCATGGGACTACTCATGTTCTCTGTTATTCCCCTCACATGTATCCTTGCTTTGGGCACCATTTTTAACCCTTGTCATTAAAACGTGAACATTCGGGAACTAAGTCTTGATAAAAAAAATATTGGTACAAATATATTAAACATTATTTGTTTATGTGTGATTGTATTTGTTTCTCTGTTAGGTTATCTGGTTTAATTTCTCGTTTTGTATTGCATTATGTATGTTTCATGGAGTTACACATTTTTAACAATGAATTTTTTTTAGTATTATAGATTTTCAGGTTATTTTATAATTTTTTTGTGTTGGTACCCAAATCTATCCTGCATTTTATATTCAAGCAACATCAAAAAGCTAGGCAGGATGCCTAGAGAATGATAGATCAAGATTTAATTCATTTTTATGTCACGGAAGGATCCCATCATCTCTTTGTCACTCAATCTTGGAGGAGTTGGATAACACCATGTTGAGGGTATGACCTACCCTCCTACTTTATGCTCTTCCTTCAGCCAGGGTGAGAGGGCCCATTTTGTTGTCTATATTTGTAAAGGGAATGCATATATCGAAAGTATTTGACACTCCTTTATAACACAATTGAGAAATAACCTTGGGAAGACATGGTCAATTCACCAGAGTCTAACTCTCATGAGTTGTCAATTTAGGCAATGTAGATGTCTCCTAAAACAAGGCTCAAAATAATAAATACAACAATGGAGCCAACTTACTTATGCATATTTTGGGTTTAACAAGGAAAGCATGGGTAGTTCTGGTGGGATTTGTTGGTTATAGATGTATTTGGTTGGGGAATTAAGTAGGATAAAGTTGATTATACCAAATTTCAGAGACCTTATAGCAAATGTTGGAAAATTTTCTGAATGAAAGACAAAAAACACCTCAAATAGCTCACAATGCACCTTCAAATAGAAGATGTACCATAGAGGGCCAAAAATGCATGGTTTCACACAATCTTTGAGAAATTAAACACAAAATATCATGCTAAAAACTTAATAAAATGTCAAGGATCTACAATTTGTCACGCCTAAGATGCACTCAAAGAATTACAAATGACATTTAACAAAATTGATACATAATGATTTTAAAATTGTTTACTGCACATATGAACTGAAATATTTTCTCACAGTACAATTGCAATTCCCATGATGCTACCAGAAGGATAAAGTTTTGTGTGATTTAGAGAGATCCCTAATATAATAAGGAAACAAGAACATGAATAACTATTTTGAAATATTTCATCTTAAGAGATAACATAAATTCTCTTGATCAAAATAAAATTAACTAAAAGATCAATCTAATTTATCAGCAAAGAAAATTTTGTTTTACCGTATCAATGTTTATCAATGGTTGTACACTTGTAACCATCTTAACATGATTTAATCTAAAATCTTATAGAAATTAATAGGTTTCTCAGATGAGTTCTTGGGGAAAATGGTTTTCTCTCAAGTTTCCTTTCTCTTCTAAAATTTTAGAAAATTTGAGCCCCCTTTATGTGAGAGTATTCTCATCTCATTTATACAGTTCTATTTTCTCACTTACTCCCCAATTTTCCCCCTAAAAACGTGGATCTTCAAAAGAATATCCTTCTTTACAATATATAATTCAATTTCTGTTATTCTCATGGACATGAATCATCAAATTTTCCTAGGTCTGAGAAATATGAGCTTTTCACATATTTTCTTTGTTTACTTATGACTAGGATGTTGTGTCATCACTTTTACACATTTATTTATTATTTTTTTTCAGTTGTGACTGGATATCTGCTTTTTCTGATTTTAAAGTGCCTCAAGATGATTTTATTTTGGATTCTCTTACTTTATTTTCTAGAATACATTTTTGATGTTGAACTCTTCTTTTCATGCCTTTCTAGGTTAGTTACAATATATCAATTCACCATTTTTTCTCAATTCCAATTCATTTCAACTTTTAATTTCCTCATCCAAATATCTTATTTGGATCTCATAGGTAATTTTACCATAATTATATCCAACTCAACTCATGTTTCTTGGGCATTCTATAAAAGCACACCATCTACTTCACCAATTCATACTTTCTTTTCTAAGTATACAAATTGTGAGGAAATTCATCTGCATTATGGAATAAAGACAAGTAGCATCCATCTTGAAGGAGATATCCTTTGAATATTTTCATTCTATTTTTGATTTTTTGGGTCTAGATGAAACATTTGTGAGAATGTTATTTGAGATTGATGACATTGAGGACTATATTGGGCCTTGAGAGCTGCATTTGTTTGATTTTCACTGGTTAGAAGGCTTGTCAAGATACGTCCTGTGTTTTCTTCCTTTCAAATGATGTATTCTCATCTATTTTAGCTTGTCTATCAAAAACTTCCTGATGATTTAAGGTAATTTTTTATGATGAGTAGGCCTAGTGTGGATGGTATAGGCAATTGTGTATGCCCATTTATTTATAATGAAGCATTTGTTTTAAAATAGATCCCCCTAGGATCACATGTGCTAAATGGAGAGATCTAACTAAATACAATTCCTTCCCTTTACCACAAGATGAATGGAATGGAACAACATGTTTTAGTTTTGGAGCAAAAAAACCAATGACTACACCCCCTCCAGCTCCTGAACCATCATTTCCTTTTGTGAAAAGGCATAAGGGTGAGTCTAGTTCCAAGCCTTCTACTCCAGTTACTACCTCCATGCCTTCTGCTCCAGTTTTTTCCAGGGTCAGTTGTGGTTTCCCTTCTAGTTCAAGCTTCTCATCCAACTTCTTCTACCAAAACTAGAGGAAAAAGGGCATTTTCTAAAGGTGGTTTTCATATGGGTGAATGGGTCTCTTCTTACAAGAGGTGGTCAGAATTTCTTAGTCTTGTTAGATGGTCCCTTGTCTAGTATGGATGACCTTTTATCAATGGGCATGTCTCACACACTGGTAGGAGACATTATTTTTGTTCAAATGGCACTAGGGATGGATGAACATGGGCTTAGGAAAAACAAATTAGTGAAAAAACTTCCTCTTTGTAGAGAGGATTTTGTGGTAAAGGATTTTTTGGTATTGGATGCCTAAAGTTTCTTGTTATTGTCCCTTCTTTTTTGATACAACTCTTGAGGATATATGTAATCTTTATTTTCATGGGTTTGGGCCCCTATAGATCCCCATTTTGGATTTTTTGAAATACATAGAGTCCAAACATCTCATTAGTTTATATGATTTTATAATGGACATAAAATTTCATCCAAGAAATATAAAAATCTAATGCATTGTATCAAATTACAATTTATATCATAGAATAACAAGTTTTAAAAGTAATGTTCATCCTTCATGAAGTAATAGTATCAAATGAAACATCAATTACAAATGAAATATGAAAAGAAGATAAATTTTTAAGAATGGACAAGCCTAAGACTTGTTTTATCATCTTTTCATGTCTACATCCTTTTTCTTCTTCATATTATTCTCTTGCTTCTTCTTCTTCTGGTAGCCTTGCCACATATGCATCATACCTTTTGAAAAAGCTCATTGATTTCTTCTTCATCTGGCCCTATATGGTGTTGGAAAATCAAAATGTTTGTCTTTATTGCATCCACAACAGTGACCCATTTTCTGCTTAAACTCCAATGTTTAGCCCTCAACTCTGTAATTTTAGTTCTCAATTTTCCTCATTGCTTTAATAACTTCATAAGAAAATTCATCTTTTTGAATGATTTTCTCAAAAAAACTAAAAAAAAATTCAGCCTTTAGATCACCATAACTTTTCTTGAATTTGTCAAAAACTATATCTTCAAGTTTTTCAAATCAATAACATCTAAGGTATCATCAACCCATTTCCTTTTGGCTTCTATATTTTCTTTGATTCCATTCAAAACTTCCACCCTAATCCTTGTTAACTCCTCCATAGCATGTTGAGTTCCCCTAAATTCCTATGGCACAATCCCTTATTTTTTCAACCTAATTCATCACTGAATTGAGTTATACGGTTTAACTTGGGAAAAATTCCTTCAAAGTAGAATATTTCATTATCACACTGGCTCAATTAGTTCATCAATTTCATTAAGTTTATTCTTGAGCTCTTCATACTTTGTCCTGGCTTCTTCAATTATTTTTCCCTTTTTTGTCAACCTCTCAACCCATGTGTCCATAGCTTGAAATTTCTTAATAGCCTTATCAATCTTTTCCCTTCCTTCAAGAGTGTTGGCAAGAGGTACTTGTTTGAGTTTGACTAGACTGCCCAATTAATTGTTGTAGACTAGAACCCAAAGATTTGACTTGTTCTTTTAATTGTTTCTTATTTATTCTATCCTCATCAACCTTCTTCAACAAGTCACTTACTACCTCTGATACTCCCTATTTCAATTGGTCTCTTGAAGGTTTTCCTAAGGGAATAAGTTGGACACTATAATCATTGGTTGTTATATTTTCTCTTGTCTTTCCCTCATGAGGGATTACCACTTCTAAAGTTTTAGATCCAAGTGGATCAGTATGAGTTTTGGTGAGAACTCTAGCCCTTTTGGAGGCTCTTACTAGTTTTGGAAAAGATAGAGTTGTGAGATCTATAGCCTTCACAGGGAAAATTTCCTCTTATTCCTTTGAGATCAGCTCTCCTATCCATCCTTTTGTAAGAGTGGTCCAACTTTTGTTTCCTGTAGTTCTTGTTGGGTTTGTTTGGGACAACCACCAACTGCTTGGACACCTCTTGTACCTTTTGGACCGATGATTCTTCATGTTTTTCATGTTCATCTCCCATAGTTATTTCTTTATTCTCATCCTATGTTGGAACTTCCCCTGACTATTTTCCTTCTTTATCTTGAGTTTGGGGCTGGCCAGTCTCCTTCTAAGTTACATCAGTGATTACAATTTGTTATTTCTTTATTTCTTCAGTTGATGTAATCTTAACCCCAACCTTTCTTTAGGGATTTTCTTGAGTTGATATCTCTCTTGCAGGAATTCCCTTTCCTTCCATGATTTCCAACTCTTTTGGAGGCTGTTGAGACTGACACATTATCATCTTTTTAATTTTTTGATACCTTATGTTGTAACATGGTAGGTTGGATTTCCATTACTAGCTCCTCAACTTTACCCAAATCTTGTACATCCAAATTATCAACAACCTTATCCTTAATATTTGCATCTTGTGCAACCTCTACTATCTTTTCATTTCCAGATTTCCTTGTTTGAGATGTTTCACTATCCTTAGTGACCTTGACTTCATGGGAAGGATTTTTATCAATTAACACCTCTGTGTCTACATTCTTTCCACTAGGTACTTCTAGTTTGTTTAATTTTGGAACTCTTTTGTTTATAGAAAACATTTATGATGAATTGAACTTAACTTTAGTAGTTAGCACATGAGTATTTTTTATAATTATTCAATCATTTGAATGTCACTTACATTATTTATTATTTTTCATCAATAGACATGTCAAATGCATATAATGTGGGAAACTCCTCACTAGTATCAACATCCACTATCTCTAAGTGACTCTTTGTTAAATCTTGCAATTGTTCAAATAAAGGTACATTAACACTTTAAACTGACATGGATTCATACTTTTTCACACATTAATTCAAGACATCACTATCTATTTGATCAGATAATACATTACCTTGAATTGTTTGTTCCTGAGTGCCCCTAAGTGTCACTCCCTTTGAAGACAAATATGAAAATGAAGGCACTAGTTTCCTACCCTGCTACATGTTGTACTTACATGGTGTGACTTAGGAAACATCAATTCTTTCATGTTCTGGGGGATCAATCACTACATCCCAGTGCTTATGTTTTTTGTGTCTATGAGCACCTTCTCTTACCAGAATTGGATCATACACAACTTTGTGTATCTTTTGTACCCTTTCAAATTTCTTGATATCTGGTGCCACCTTTCTTTCAACACTATGTGATTTAGATTGGATGTTGTCACTAGTTATGGCCTCACTCATTAACTTATCAGTATTATGAGATTTTGATAAACACTTTAGAGGGGTCCTTTGAGTAGATACCCTTTCCTTTTGATTGTAGTGGAACTGCAAAAGTGATAGTAGCATTTTGCATTGATTTTAGGAGCATTTCTTTAGTTTCCTACTTTAGAGAAGATATGGAAGTACCAGTCCCACTGGTAGTAGAAATCCATTCATCCACTATCTTGAAGTAGGAATTTTTGAAGGAAATTGAGGAATTTTTCCTCCCAAGGGATCCATTTTTTCAGCCTCCTTATTTCAAGGGAAGAAGGTCATCTTTTATTTTTCCCAAATCTCTAAATTTATTAAGAACTCTTGTACATTTGAATTGATAAAATCAATGTTTTTATAGGCTAGCCAATTTAATTGTTCTTCTCATTACATCATTTATTTAGGGCATATGAGTCATTTGACTCCTCTTCATTCCAATTGGGCAAGGGGCCATTGGTTGTCCCTTTCACCTTTTGATCAAGATAGTATTGACTCATAATATGTAGATCATTCATGAACTCCCTAGGGATAACAACAATATTGAAGTCTATAATTTGGGTAAAGGTCATTCTTGAGAAGTATCTTAGCCTAACCTCCTCCTCATCTCTGAAATTCATCTAATAATCCTCAAATTGAGGCTCATGTTAAAAATTTTGCAAGATTATTGAATACCCACTTGATGTCATAATTGGCCCTTGCCTCAAACTTTCCATATTAAAACCTTTTCATCTCATCTTCCATCAATCTGGCCTTTATAATTTTAGTGGTAGGAATACCTTCCAATATTGAAAATATTCCATTTTTGTAAAATTTGAAAAGGATGAATTTTCCAACGCAGGGTCAATTCACCTTTGTACAGTTTAATTTTTTTAACTGGCTTCGCCACCCTTGAAACTATCCCCTATATAAGGCCTATTTATTCACCAGGTAAATACTACTAGGCTAACTCATACATGGTTGGGGGCATATGTATTATCAAGTAATCCACATGTGATAGGTAGAGAGGGGAGTATGTAAAGAGTTTTTTGATTCGAATGAAAGGGAGATTTTGTTGATTCGTTGACAGATAGTTTTTTGATGCATGACAGGAGTGTGGATGAAGTATCTGTGAGACTTTTATGCGTGACAAAAAGATTTTTTTGTTGTAACTAGATGGAATGAGGCTAGACGCATTCAGAGATTCTTAGCATTTCCGCATCAACAAGGTGGTTGATGCATGATAGAAAATCTCTATCAATTGGCCTTCTGTCCCACCACTTATAAACTAGGAAAAAAATTTGTTGTCAGACCCCCAAAATTTTTGCCTCCTCGTAAATTGTTTTGGAATATTGCCAAATCTTCCACCTCTACATTTCTAAGAGGTCTCTTAAAATGAACCCCCATCAATCTAAACTTTATAATTGAAGGGAAAGAGTACCTTCTAATCTTGATGGGGAACTTTATGTTTGTCTTGTGTTTTCCAAAAATTAATTTGTGAACTGGTGTCAAATTTTTCGCCAATTCACACAAGGCCATTTTTTCATCTAAATATTTGGGTAGATTACATGGTTGGCCTTCAAGTCCACTAACCCTGATGTATGTAAAGTTCGTTGCATTGAATGAAATAACATCCATACTCCATGATTACTTGCAGCCTCCTCAAAAATCCTGTACTCTTCCCATTCTGAGCCTGAATAAGCATATTATTG
Source organism: Taxus chinensis (assembly GCA_019776745.2). Taxonomy (NCBI): domain Eukaryota; kingdom Viridiplantae; phylum Streptophyta; class Pinopsida; order Cupressales; family Taxaceae; genus Taxus; species Taxus chinensis. The sequence continues at coordinate 93,152,363 of CM034149.1, read as the reverse complement.
GTTCAAACAAAGCATCATTAACCAATCTAAATTCTCTTTCCAATTACCCAATTGTAATTGAGGGAATATTTTATGCATTTGGCATTTTTTAAAGTCAACATCTAGCACAAGGCTAGGGAATTTCCTATGTGCCTACAATATTATAATATCAAGTAGGTCATCATGTAAAATTCCAACTCTCTAGTATCACCCATCTATATTTTTGTTTTAGTGTTATCATGTGGTCATGAAGTGCTTCTCCAATGAGGTTTCCACAAAATATGTTCCCCTACTTCTCCAAAACTATCTGCATAGAGGTGCACATCCACTCCATAAATTCATTTGTTTTCTGTAATACAACCATTCGACTCAATAATACATTTACATCTTTTACTTCCTCAATGAATTGTGCCCTAACAAGTCTTTTAGGGATTCAAGTGGTTGATTTCTTCTCTGTTAAAATCCATTTGGTATTTATAAGTTGGGCATATTCCTTTTTCTTACATTCATAATTTTTTAGGGCTAAGTTCGATACCAAGAGTTATTGGATTTCTAATCACAGGAAATTTTAGCATTATCCTGATGTTTGTGGGTGTCAAAGTTAATACCACTTCACCACTTCCATCTAGTACTTCCCTCTTCTCTAGATCATAATTCATGGCACAGAGTCTTACTAGTTCTAGGCAGTGTACTGAGGGTGAAATAGCACCAACTAAAGCAATATTACTAGCTTGAATCACTTCCATTAATTCACTCTTGTTTGGGCTATTGAATCTTTGCAAGAATTCATCTAGGTTGGCATTCATCAAATTTTTATCTATGATTTTGTCTATATTACTAGTGATTCCAAAAGTAACAAGAAAACCTGACAGACATGGTATTCATATATAATGCCCTAGTTTTACTTCAAATTTACTTACAAATGAATAAGAGTACGTGAGTATCTTAGTTCTTACTAATTTTCAAGTGAATATCCATGTAAATTAGATCTGGTTCAAATATTTTCAATCTTTGTAGTTCTCTAAGTCATCTATTCAATCAATCTTGTTGTTCTCTATTCGTACTCCACGATCGATTTTATTTTGTCCTAAAAAATTTATGCTAACAATGGCATCCAGATCTCAGCAAAAATGATGGCAAAAATCTCAATGCATTTGAATATTTTAAAATTCCTCCTTGATTTATGTGCAAAAAATGCATTAATGGTGGAAGTTATTAATGTGTTGCATCATGGCCCTCTATTTCAATTTTCCCAATTTTGAATATGATCCATCCACATGGAATATCCCTATGTAATTGTGGGCTCGGGGAAACTTTTTACACTTTTGCATCGTGTTTTAAATGCATACATGTTTAGTTATTTGACATCAATTTAGCTGACCATTGAATTTCATACCTGATTTTGACATGTCAGTTACATCCTAATGGTGGCAGAGGTGTGGGCCATATTTCTGAACTATTTTTTCTCTTTTTCAATTGATCTTAAAGTTACCAATTTTCTCCGATGAACAGCTTCCCCGCTCTTTGCATGAGAAAGTGCCACGTGTCCCTAATGGGTCTTGAAGAGATTATTTAAAATTTTATAGTTTATCACCTCAGTGTCAAGAAATGTAATCATGGGCCCAATATCCCCCACATTTAACCAACTTATGACACATGTATCTCCTTCGGAGGCAGGAGTCAATTTCTATTTTTGCATTTTTTGACTGTGAATATTCAAAGGAATATTCATGTTGGGCCTTAGGGCCAAGTTATCAATTTGTTGATATCAAACGATCGTTGTAAATTTTCAACTTAAAATCCATCCATACTATGCAACCAACTTGAGAATGCCACGTATCATCAGGAGATGAAGCCAAACATGATATTTGTAACATGACCCAAGAATGGTATATAGAGGAATTTTTCATGATTTAAAACCGATTCATGATAATTTTTTTATAGGGATCTTTGAGAACAATACATATAACATGATCCTCGACTAAAAAAGAGGAAAAATAACCTAAACATGGGATTTTAATATGGATTCAATATGAATGTAACATTTTAACTCACATTTTCACATGGTTAAACTAGACAATGTAAATTTTTTTTAAAGGAAAGTTCAAGCCAAAAGGGTGAGATCATTTCAAGCACCAACATGTTGTATGTGTTTATTTTAATAAGGGTCATTGATGTAGATCACGAGAAACATGATGAAGCAAATTTATTTATTTCTTGATTTGATGCAAAATCTATTCCTATATTCTTCACTATCATGTCTTATCACTATTCATCTTTCTCCTAAACACCTGGGGAAATAAAAATCTTTTTTATCCCTATCCTATTTCTTCTATCCATTTCAATCATATTTCCAATCGTCAATTAAATTCTTATATCACCCCATCAACACTCGAAGGGGGAATCCTTCATTATACAAAGTTTTCTTTAAAAAATTACTTGTTTATGCTTTCCTATTATGTTTGAAGTGATGTCACTGACTTCACCTCAAATAGGCTAAAAGCACACTCATTACCCTCATTCTTACCATTAACATTATAATTAATGATTTCCACTAATTAACTAACATTTCCCTCTATTTTGGTTAATTAACTACACTCGGTTGATTAACTAGACTCTACCACATTCTGAATGCCAATTGATGACACGTCGTTAGTTTTTATCCTCTTTCGAGCAAGTAATTAGTGATTATTAGATAATTAGGCCTATTTAACCTTGTTTTGATCAATAAACCATATTATTGGTTAAAAACGCTTCTTCTAACCATTCAAAATCACCCCTTTTCCCTCCAATGCACCTCAAAAATCTTCAAGATCTTATCCTAACCTCTTAATTGACCCTAATTGGTTAATTAAGGATTCTCACATGTTAATCACTTATTAATTTTACTAATCATGATTAACAAGCCTTAATCTACTTTATACTTTTTAGTCCCATATGCACCAAGATGTAAGTATTCTCGAAATAGAAAACTATAAAAAGGACTAAGCACATACCTTCATACTTTACACCATGTTTTGAATATCATTAATCATATAAGACATATGATCTAAGAGCCTTACTTCCATTGACGGACTAGCTTGCTCAATATTTACATCCAATCTTCATGCTTGGTTAGTAGAAGAATATCTAATGTGGTCTTGTAGCCATTTTTAGAGAGATACGTTTCACCATTGTGAAGTATCAACAACCCAATTTGACTTTCTAGTGGTCTTCATCGGTACATTTTAAGAAGAAATTCACACTAATTAGGCATGCTTTAACTTAGATTTATTGATATCATGTTATTTTTCATAAGTATTCCAATAAGCTAAGATCTTGACGTTACTATTTGTATTTCCTAGCTTTTTTAATAGACTATGTGGTGCTAGTCTAGTTATTTAGCCTAACAAGAGTTTTGTTAGTGCACAGGAACAACGAAACGAGTTGTGCGAAAGAGAAGAGGGAATATTATGGGATGTTGATGTACCAGTCAAGGATATGCCCTACTAAGGACATGGAAAATGTCCTCAACATGATAACTTGGTCATGGGCAGTAAGATAACATGCATGGTGGAAAGCTCGGATGTGTTATTGCGGTGTAACACCCAATTTTATTCAACTTCCAAATTAATATATATATTTTAAATAAACTCATTAACTCCATTACATTCCTTCAATTATTTAATAATGCAATAATAATAATTCAGTAAGTAATCTAGTTTACAATCCATCTGATAACATTCTAAATCCATCTGCAGCTGTAAAGGTCATTTAGATCTGCCTAATCCCCTTTATCTTACTCTTTCAACTATGCATAACTTAAATACAATTGGTCAACCTACTTAGTTAGGTTTTTGAAATGATGTAATTCTTGAGTTTCTACCTAAAAATCAGCTTACAAATATTCAACTAGCATCATATATTATTATTAAGGAACTAGGTGATGGTGTATTTAGTTTTTACACTACTTAGACTAAATTTTTCAAGTTATTCTTTGCATTCTTAGTTTCATGATAGAACACAAGTCAAATTAAAATTATACCATCACTGATCAGTTATCCCACACAATTATTTGGATTCATCTTAATAATTAATTTTATTAAGATTATGTTTTAAGTGGGCTTAAAGTATAGGTCTAACCTCTCCATATATGTGTATGATGATTGCATTATCTTATGACCCCTATGGGAAAGATAATGATTAATCTTTGACTCTTGTCAAATATTAATCTTTACCCTTCCCTTATCTCTCCTAAGATAACATAGTCAAAGTACAAGAAAATTGAGAAGCAAGACTTAGATTCCATGTCAACTTAACACCTAAGACATTATAAGTTAAGTATAACAACAAGTGTTTAAATCATACTATAAGATTGATTACAACCATTAATAACACATCCATTAACGTCATTTCATATTTTGAAGATCTTATCGACAGTTTATGAATTGTATCGTTATATATCATTTCAATTTGATCATTTTATTAAGTTTAGGTAGTTATATTAAGCCTCACTAGATAATGTCATGAGATTTATGACAAGGTCTAACCAAGTAATAAATTACTTGTGAATAATTACAGTGTTTATCGATCATTCTCTATTCAATTAATTAAACAATATTGACTACTTTTCTGCACTTACACTAATGTACTTCATCATCATTATGTCACTTATCTAGTTTCATATAATGTACTATTTAATAAAGTAGTAATTAAATTTATCTTATTAAAATTGAGTCTTAGAAATATTAATGTATTTCATGACTCTTGTACCGTTGTCCCAAACAATCTTATTTGTTTACTTCTTTAATTAATAATTAATTAATTATATCATGGTTATCATTACTATCATTTAATAAAGTAGATTAAATTATGTCGTAAGTACAATTAATTAATAAAGTCCAATTTATTTCTCAATCTCTTTAAGTACAATAGTTGAAAATAAAAAAACATCGTTTTTTCATCTCATAAGAGTAAGAAATTTAAAAATTATCTAAAGTACAATAAATTTATGTCCAAAAAGTAAAACAATTATTTTCGAGATGATATAAATGACCAACAGTCATTTACAATATCGCGAAATAACTTTTGCTCAACAAAGATTACATGATTCAATTTTAACTTATATGTTAAATCAATGTTTAAAAATTAGATATAAATATATATATATAGCATGTCGAACACACATGAAACAATCTAATCTATCTACTTGAAATACTTAATCCTTCTTGAAATATGAAAGATAAAAATGATAGATTTACATGGTCAACTCAACGAACTGGCATATATATATATATATATATATATATATATATATATATATATATATATATATATATATATATATATATATATATATATATATATATATATATATATATCCCTGTCAAGTATGTTTAATTATAAAACAACTAAATATATACTAACCATCTTAATGCCATCAAACAAGTATCAACCATATAAGAAACAAAACTTCATGTGCAATTTCTAAGAAAATAACCAATTATCATAACTTCCTTGTATGATTACGTTGTAAGTTATTTTCTCATAATACTGGAATTTTAGACCTAAATTTCATTTCGTAAGCCTCTCCTTTTTATTTACAGACATTACTAATATATTTGATCATAAAGATACCACAACTAGTTAACTTAATAAGGTATTGTAAGGGAACTTTATAATAATAATGTTAACAATCATTCATCCAAGATTAATAATTCATTTATAGAATATATCAAAATCAAGTGCTCCTAATCCTTAACCAATCTAGGATTATCTTACAATTTTGTCTTTAAGGCTTTATCCTAGTTATTTCCCCATAATGAATAATCAATGACAAAGAAACTAATATACTTTCCTTATTTTACTTAATGAAATATATTATTCATCAATTCAAAAATGATTGACCCTACTATGACCAATTAACTTTCATACCATCTATTATAGTTGTTATAATTCATTCAACAATACTAAACAAATTGCATACCATATCATAGAGGACTTATTTAGACTATGTTGGTGTCCATTTTGATCCTCTGTTATTTTCCCATCTTTCCCCTTTGTTCTACATGCTCTAAAAATGTTTTTCTTCAAACTTTGTTGTTTGAAAACTTTGTTCTCCAGATTGAATGCTTTCAAAGGCTCACAGACTTTTTATGTTGCCCCATTTTGAAAGAAAAATACTTGTGTGCCTTACATTATGACCTAAATTTCCAAATCCACAGGCCTTTGTCATTTTTTTCATTTTTCCCAACCCATGGAGCTCGTAGTTGCTCATTATTTTCTCTTTTCCCTCAAAAATCCTTCCCCATGGTCGAAAATTTCTTGAAACCACTTCCCATATGTTTTTTGACCAAAAAATCCCTTACCCATGAGAAAAAATTGAATTCGGGTGTCCTTAGCAAATTTTGTGTTTTTTTACGATCGTACATGTGTCATTTCCCCATTAAAATTGATCTTAGGCCTCCCCTCATATGTGGTCACTTTTAGTTGGTCAAGATTCAACAGGTTTTCTATAAAAAATTAACATTTTTTGAATTTTGGAAAATTTCACAACTTTCCCCGCAAGCCCACAAGTCCCAGAGGAAGGACATGTGTCACGCTCTCATGCAAAGGTGTGATGGAAGGCGGGCAGAAAACTTAGGCATTTTTTACCTTTTTTGGATAAGGGAAAAAATGGTAAAGAAAGGCCCTCGCATCCACCAAGCCAATCAGGGGTGGACACATGGTAGGGTGGGGTCTAAAGGAAGTGTGGACTGGTGGAAGACTTGGGCATTTTTTTCCTTTTTTGACAAAAAGGGAGAAACATTGTGGAAAAGCCTGCGGGTCTGCAATGGAGCAAGGGGTGGACACATGGCATCACGGGGAAAGAGCGGGCTAGTGGAGGTAAAAGGGATTTTTATCCATTTTTCACAAAAGGAGTCAGGGTGAAAGTTTAATGCACTGGCCTGTGAATGAATCATTGACTGACACATGGCAAGGACAGAATTGGAGGCACAGGCCCGCGGGGAGAAATGAGAAAATTTTCCCTCAACGAAAAAAGAGGTTAAAACATGAAATAAGCCCACAAATCCTCTGTGATAGAGAGGCCGACACATGTCAAGGGAAAAGGCAAAGGTGTGGACCCATGGGGAAAAAAGTAAAAACATTTCAAAATTCAAAAAAGGTCAAAATGCACAGAATGGAGCCGCAATTTTAATGGGACCCACCATATGCCACGTGTCATCACCAAATTACAAGGGTGGAGGGGCGGAGAAAAAGGTCAACTTTTTCCATTTTTTCAAAAATGTTAAAATGTCAAAAAGTGATCCCGAATTCATTCCCAATCATAGTTTGACACGTGAAGGGCCCTTATTGAAGGAGAAAGAGCAAATCAAGGGTAACTGTACATTTTCATTTTTTACTGCCATTTTTTCTCCAGGAAGTGTGGAAATGTGAATTTTGCATCATTTTTCATCAATTTTTTGGTGAATTTGTGTCCTTTGTGCCTACAAATATCAATGCAAGTGGTTTTAGGGATTAATTTATAGATTTGAGGTGTTTTTAAAATAAATTTTGACTCGGGCTAGTGTAAAATGAGAAATATCAAATTATAAAGTTCCAAAATCTAATTTTGGAATGATAAGGATGAAATGATGAAATGAAAGGGGTTTGCATGCTTTGAGAATGAAAAATGTTCCTCCACAATGGATAAAGATGAAGGATTTGTAATAATTCACCATTTTAGAAACACTTGACAACTCTTGTTGCAAATTTGTTAAATGTCCCTATCTGTGAATCATGTTGGAATTTTGTAACAAAATTTATGTTGGGCATATTCTTTTCTTCGGAAAGAAGGATCCAATCTAACTGAAATTTATATAATGCATGTTTTGAGACATGCAAAAGGTCAGACAAACTTAGAATTTCATGAGAAAAATCTGGGAAGAAACCCATTCTCTGAGAAACTGCATGAGAACCATTTCTAAATTCTGTTACATCATATTTGTATCATGTTGAGTTGGTTTCAGTTGTAAAGCCATCAAAAAGCTCTAAGATTGTTCTTATAACATTCCCATGCTGATAAATTTGGTCATTCTTGATTATTTTTTGTTTTCTCTTAGAAAAATTTGCATGCACTTATGTTTCATAATGTTTTCAATTTGTGTTTCTTTCTCTTGTTGCAGTCTTGTGTTTAAAATCTCTCTTGATCATACATGGTCTCATTTCTTGTTGATATTTTAGTGGTATCCGTAGTCTCACATTCAGAATATCTTTCATCTGATAAAGAGATAAACAAATTTAAAATCACTTTACCTTCCTTGAATTCTGAGATTGTTTATAAACCTTTAGGTGCACCTTAGGTCATGATAAAATAGAGATTTCTGGATATTTTGTTGGTTCATCTACTTCAAGATTTTGTGTCAGGTTGTCAAATATTGTGTGGAAGAGTGTAGATCTTGGCCTCCATTCAGTGCACCTATCCTAGTTGAAGGAGTACCTTAAACCCTTTAAATCATTTCTGTTTTTTAGGTGTTACAAATTTCTTGCAAAGGTCCTCAAAGAATCTAGCAAATTCTTGTTAGTCTTGTCTAAAATCTCCCAACAAAAAATCATTCAAAATAACTAATCCTACCCTATACAACCCCTGCATTGCATTGTGTGTCAACAAAAGAACACAATCCATTTACAAAAATGCACAAAGTAAATCAGGATCATACCATGTCTCTAGCAGCCTCAGCCTTGGCTTAAAAACATTTCCATCATTTAGTAGTAACAACTCTTTTGAGTTTGAATAATGGAAAATTGATCATGTTTTCCCAAGGCCATCTCCATACAATATGCATAGTATAATGATATCTCCACCTCCTTCACAAAATAGAGGCTGCAATATAGGTTCTCTTACCTTGATTGAAAGGCACAACCTAAAATAGTGAGGATTAGATCAAAATCCTTTCAAGGTGCTACCCACTTCTTCAAAGCTTGAGTGCTAACAAGTCAGATAAATTACTTCCCCGACTACAAAATGAAATATAAATCATTTATCTTCCTTTGAATGTCTTGTAAAATCCATGATGTTGCTCATGTTGTGAAGGAGATTAAGTCTGGGTACCAATGCTTTAATGGCATTGTTTTCAGGGACTGTTTTGAATTCCTAGAAATAATTTGCATTGCTGAGATTGATTTTCTGATTCATTGCAAGTCCATATTTACTTATCCCATCAACAACACCTTTCTGGCACCATTTCTAGGGACATTATTCAATATTTCAATATTTCAGATCCCCGGTAATACTTCTTGTGTGATTTATGTGTAATTACAACTCTGAGTATCATATTCTGATCAAATTTATAAGATTGGAATGAAGAGTAGAGTTCTGAGTTTGATATTCTCTTATTTCAATCTGATCCATGTGCATACATATTTGAGATATTTGAATGCATATCAAACCCTGGTAAATTCCCTTACAAATTTTGCATGCAAATACATTGTTCAAGCATCATTTAATAATTAGACTTGTAAGGATTAAGTGAAGATATAAGTTATTCCTATAATTTTACCAGTTTCCAGCAGTTTTTGCACTTCATTAGCATTTGTGGTTGATAGAATCCAGAAAAAGAAGGTCTGATCTATAAAGTTTGGCAAGATTTTCAGTGCTGATAGGTATTTGACAGATTATTTTAGTGCATTTTCACAACTAGGGTGAAATTCCTTAGTGACAACTCCTTGCTATTTTGATCTTTATAAGTACCAGTGTCTTAACCTTTCTGTCATTTACTTTGGTGTTACTAATCTCTGTAAAACTGGAAGGAAGAATATCTCTCTTCATTAGAGACTCTACTAAGAAGTTGTTTATAAATTCAAGAAACTCAAAGTTGGAAGGGAGAAGAGTTTGGAAGGTTGTTAAAGGTTAGACATCAAGAAAAGATATATCCATTAGTGAGATAGATCAACCTTTGGTAGTGGATTATCACTCTTCTTCAAGTGATTTTGATTCAAGAAATCCTCTCATAAACTTGTTTTCCTTAGCTAGTGAAAGTCCTTCTACTATATTAGGTAAGTTCCTTCTCTAATATGCACTTCTATGTTTCAATTCAAATAGAACTTTCTAGGAAAATCAACACTTAGAGAATACCAGTCTTGTGAATCACATTCTTGAGCCCCAAAGACCTTACACTCCTCATCAACTTTTGTCACCCCCAAGATCACCTCCACCAAACAATATGGCTCAACCTAGACCTCCATTTGTTGTTAACACCTTTGGTCCTATAGACTTTAGAGGAATGGATGGTTACCTAAATGCTATCCCACAAGATGTCAGAAATAGATTGCCAAAACTCCAAGGTAATAATGCAATAACTGGTGATCAACATCTCAAACATTTTGTTAACATGATGGAATATTTTGAGATAGAGTTTGAAGATGTGTATATTTAATTGTTCATTCATACACTAAAAGAGGATTCTAGGGATTGGTAGAAGGATCTTCCTGATAATTAAATTGATTCTTGGACTGAGATGAAGAATGCATTTAGGTTGCAATATGGTGACAAGACTGATCCTAGATTTCTCTTGTCTGAGTTTGAGAATATTAATAAGAACCCCAATGAATCATTCCATGAATTTAACACAAGGTTTAACAAAACTTTGAGAAGGTTTTATGTTAGTCTGAGGTGCCTTGTGATGAGTCTTTTTTAATCAAATATGCAAATTCATTTGATAAAAAGGTAGCCTATAAAATAAGAGACAAGAACCCTACTATCTAAGACAAGATTTCACCATGGCACTTCAAATTGAAAACAATATCAAAGTAATTAGGAAACCTCTCAAGAGAGATGGTATAAATTTGATAAACCCTCAAAAACCTCAAGCTAGCAAGGGTGCTAATTTAGAGGAGGTTGTCAAAACTTTGGTAGGGGCTATCAAAGAAATCTCATATAAGTTGGAAAGAGCTGAGAAAGGAATTGGGAAAACTTCACAAGGTCATCCAAGAGCACAAAACCATGAAATATTTTCCAATCATCCTAGAGGTGATCAAATGGCAGATGATAGAGGAAAAGGACCCATGGGGTCTATAACTAAACATCCTCAAGCATGTGAAGGAAGAGTGTTACCTGATTACCTAACTACTAGGGTTGCTGCTGTTAAAGAAGTTGCTGATATTGATTGGTGTGATAAGTGTTTTCTACCCCATCCTCCATGTGAAGTGGACTAGAAAGAAGGTGAAGTTATTAATTATGATGCTACTGATGATTATATTTTCATGGTGGGTTGTTCTTCAAGCTCACAAGGAAGACCAAAATCTACTAAATTGATAAGTGCAAGGATAGCTGCAACCTTTTAGGATTGCATCAAATGGGTACAAGTTTTCCTTTCTCCTCATACTCTTGAAGTTGATGTAGTGAAATATTTTTAAATTCCTAACAATGGATTTGAATAATTAAGAGCTTTGATGATTAAAAACTATGATGGCGGTATTCCTTTGGATGAAGATAGACAATTGTTGATGAATGTTGTTGTAGCTCAAGAGAAATATTATAATACTAGAAGAAAAGTTGTTAAAGGAGGTGGGCCTCAAGATAAACCTAAAACACCCTTCCTCACAAGAATTCCAAAAGAATATCCTAGAAGAGAAAAACTTGCCAAAAACTTTGTTGTTCCAAGAAAAAATTATAGTCTTCCTAATGCCCAAGCTGCCAAGAATCTTATGCAATCTGATGAATCTTCTTGTCTCCCTTCCAATGTTGTTTTTCCAAAGAGTGTTTCCTATGACATATCCCAAGTATTGAGCCAAATCAAAGTGAGTGTTCCAATCATTGAGTTGCTTAGGATCCCTGAGCATAAGAAGAGAGCATTTGAGTACTTGGGATTAAATGATGAGAAGACTACTCCAAGAAGAAATATAAATATGATTGAAAATCCTCCTTAGATCATTGCAGACCTTGAAACACCACCAGTAGTAGAGGATCTTGGAGAGACACCTAAGGTATATTTTTGGACATCCTTGGTTGATTCCCAATTTAATGTTGATCCATTCTTCACAACTTTGATCATAAAGGATAGGCTACTTCACAATTGTATGTTTGATTCTGATGCATCATGTAATGTCATGCCTCTAGAAGTCATGAATGTGTTGGATATCAAAGTGATAGAATCCTATGGAAAATGTACTACGATAAACTCAAGAGAAGTTCTGGTTGTTGGTTGTGTGAAGGGTTTGGTAGTGTAGCTTGCATCTTATCCCGGTAGCAATTTAAAATTGGATGTTGTGATTGTTGATTGCCATGCCAAATGGGGTATGTTCTTGTCAAGAAAGTAGGCTATAAGTGTTGGAGGGAGTTTCCAAATGGATATCTATTTTGCAATGATTCCCATTGAAGGTAGCCTTTTCAAGATCTATGGAGAAAAGAAAATGTTGCATCTAATTGAGGACCCTAACAATGCTTCTTATGAAGTATTATTTGTTGATGTTGATGTTGATAATTTTATTGGTTTTTCTGATAGTAAATAACACAAAATGGATTAGTTAAAGTGCCTTTAACAGGTATGTTCTCCCTGGACCTTGCTATTTTATGGAGCTTGCTCCAAATTTGAAAATGGTGCTGGTGTAATTCTGATTTCTCCTAGTTTGGAACAATTTGTTTTTTCCTTCAAGCTTAATTTTTAATTTACTAATAACATTGTTGAGTATGAGGCCTTATTATTGGGTCTAAGAATTTTATGGAAGTATGGTGTCAAGGACATCATTGCAAAGGGAGATTTAAAGCTAGTTTTCAAAAAAATAAGAAAACTGTATGCTACAAAAAATTAGTGGATGAAATAGTATAAGCATGCAGTTTGGGATCTAATTGAGATGTTTGATTCCTTCAATATTGTGCACCATGATAGAAGTTTCAATGTTTCTACTGACAAGTTGGTAGTGTTGGGGGCAATATTTTGGGTATGCACCTTTTCACCTTATTGTGAGTATAATGTTGAAGTGTTAACTAGGCCAGTTGTCCCTGACAACATCAAACATTGACAAGTGTTTAATGATGATGCTCAAGTGCAAAGGTTCTTACAAAATCAAGGTGAATTTGTTAATCAGAATATTGATTGGGAATCAATGGTATGTATGACTAAAGGAAGAGAGAATTTTTTTGGAAAATATATTATCCAATTGAAAACTAACACCATTCATAGAGGTCTTATTGCTCTTGAATCTAATTCTAGCAATGTTGATTACATCATCAATAGAAACATGTATACCTCAAGGGACATGGAAGGGCATGACTTGGGAACAAAGGAAAAACTGAGAAAATTTTGGTTGGGCAGAAATTTAAACAAGGAATAAAAATAGTCCTATCTTTAATTGTTGAAATAATATCAAGACTACCTTGCCTAGTCATATTCAGAGCTAAAATCATATAGAGAAGACTTATTTCAGCATGAGATCCCTCTTGAAACAAATGAAAAACCATTCAGATAGGAGAAAAGGAAAATTAATCCACTCCTCTCCATGAAAATGAAAGATGAATTGAAGAAACTGAAGGAGGGAGGGATCATTAAGCCCACGAGGCATTCCTCTTGGGTTGCAGACCTTATGCCAGTCAGAAAGAGGAATGGAGATATTAGACTTTGTGTAGACTTCATAAATCTGAATATAGATTCATTGAAAGGAAATTATCCTTTACCAAACTTGGAGAACATGTTGTAGTTAGTAACTGGATCTAAATTGTTTTCTACCTTAGATGGTTTCTCTGGCTACAATTAGGTATTTGTCAAAGAGTCAGAAAGATTTAAAATTGCCTTTACCACTCCTTGGGGAACATATGTTTATGTGAGAATGCCTTTTGGTCTCATGAATGCTGGAGCTACCTTCCAAAGAGCAATAGATGTTGCTTTTTCTGGTTATATAAATGACTTCATTGTAGTTTATCAAGATGATGTGACTGTATTTTCAAGGAGTAGAAAAGATCACTTGCAGCACTTGAAAAGAATGTTGATCAGATGTAGAGAATTTGGAATGTCTCTCACTCCAAAGAAGTGTCACTTTGGAAAGAAAAATGACAAGCTTCTTGGTCATATTGTTTCAAAGGTTGGTGTCATGATTGACCCTGAGAGAGTAGAAGCAATCAGCAAGGTGCCAATTCTAAGAACGAAGAAGGGCATCCAATATTTCTTTAGGAAAATCAATTTCATTAGAAGGTTTGTGTCCAATTTTGTTGAGTTGGATTTTCCTATCACATGCATGTTAAAGAAGGATCAAGTTGTCAAATGGGAGGAGGCTACTATTTAGGATTTTGAAGGAATCAAGGTAACATTTAAACATGCACATGTCTTGGCAGCTTCAAATTACAAGAAGCCTTTCCAAATCTTCTCCTTAGCTTCTGAAAATACTATTACATCTGTTTTGCTCCAAAAGGATGAAGATGGGGCTGAGAGGCCAATTTCCTTCTTTAGCAAGGATTTACAAGTTGGTGAGTTAAAATATACAATCATGGAAAAACAAGCATTTGCCTTGGTGAAAGCAACAAAGGTTTTCAGGCCTTATATCTTAAGTTCAAAAGTTGTTTCTTATGTTCCCCACACCATGGTAAAAGACATCTTATCAGAGATGGAGGTCTCAAGTAAAAGATGTAGATGGGTGAAAAAACTACAGGAGTATGATATGGACATCCAAACCACAAAGTTGGTAAGAGGTTTGGGTCTAGCTAAGCTCATGGCTGAGAGTAACTTGTAGACTGTGGAAGTGAATGTAGTAGAAGAAGAAAAGGCCGATGTTCTTGGGAAATTGGTAAGTTCTGAGTGGTACAAGGATATAATATTTTACCTCAGACACCTATGCTGTCTTGATCATTTAAATAAAAATGAGAAAAGAGCCCTCAAGTTGGATTCTCAAAAATACATCATCACTGACTTTGGGTTGACTTGGAAGAACCTTGAAGGTTTCCTCTTGAAGTGTGTAACTGAAGATGACACTCCCAAAGTAGTTGTTGATTTCCATGGGGGAGTTTGTGGAGGACACTTTGTTTGAAGGGTTACAACACACAAAGTTTTGAGAGCTAGTTATTGGTGGCCTAATCTCTTCAAAGATGCAACCATGTTGATCAGAAAATGTGAAAGTTGTCAGCATTTCTTTGGAAAAATGAAAGCTTCAGGCTCCCTTCCTTTACATCCTGTATCAATTGAAGCTGCTTTCAAATAATGGGGGATGGACTTCATTGGTGAGATTTCAGACCCTTCTAGTGCTGGACATAAATGGATCCTTGTAACTATAGATTACTTCACCAAGTGGTTAGACATAATCCCCACCAAGAAAGCAACACAACAAGTTATTATGGACTTCTTGTTGAACAATATCATATGCAAATTCAGTGTGCTAGTCAAAATTGTGGCTAATAATTCTGTGTTTTAGAGCTAAACCTTTGATGGCAATATGCAAGGAGTATGGAACCAACCTGACTTATGCTTCAAACTATAACCCCCAAGGGAATGGAAAAGCTAAATCCAACAATAAGAACTTATTAAAGATCATTAGGAGGACCTTGGATTTGAACAAGAGAAAATGGGGTGAACAACTAAAATTTATAGTTTGGACTGATAGAATCACTGCCAAGAGAGATATTGGTAAGAGCCCATTTGAGTTGGTATATGGAACTCAAGCCCTGCTGCCCTCACATCTGTAATTATCTTCATTTCAGTTTGTTCCACAACTTGAGTATCAAGAGATCAGTCCATATAAAGCAAGGATTAATCATATTGTGGAGCTAGATGAAGAGAGAAGAGAATCCCACCAGAGGCATGCCAGTTTTAGAGAGAAGTTGAAAAGATTGTTTGATAGGAAGGTCAATCCTAGGGCCTTCAATATTGGAGATCTGGTTTTATTGTGGGATAGCAGAAATGAGCATAAGGGAAAACATGGAAAATTTGATGCATAATGGATGGGACCTGTTATGTTTGTGGAGCCTATTTTCATGTTAGAGTGTGGTACACCTTCTATGTGTTACACTCGGGTATTTTTACAACGGTCTCACTCGTCGGTGAGCGGGTCAGGGGGTTCAGGGGTGAAGCCCCTGAAGTAAATTTTCATGGGTGGTTTATTAACCCATGGGTAATGGGTAACTATTATGGGATGTTTTTGGGCCCATGGTTTTTCGGTACCCATTGTTTTGATACCCACGGTTTTTTGCCCATGGTTTTGATACCCACAGTTTTTACCCATGGTTTTTGATACCCACGGTTTTGTATCAAACTACTTAAGCAATTGTCTATTTATATGGTCTTATGCATATGATACAAAGACAAACAAATGTATTGTAGATGTGTTTTGAATTCGGGTGTGAATTCTATAGAGTTTTTTTAGCATAGCTCCAAATGGATCTGGGTATTGTATTGAGAGAGTGGAGGCTTATAATAAAATTTGAGCAAGTGATTCTTGGTGGACGTAGCCCAAATTGGGTGAACCACATTAAATATTGTCTCTCTATGTTGTGTTATTTATTTTGCACTTTTATTTGAGATCTCTAATATTTAATGCATATTAGTTTCTACTGTTGCAATTCTGTAAGGGATTATTCCACATATTTTATCTCTTATTTCCTAAAAATTGGTATCAGAGCCTGGTTTGGTTTGCTGAAGTGTTGAATCATAGGGAAAGTTTTATCTTGAGTGGGAGCTATGGCAGATGATCAAAGATCTAGGGTTGATAAATTCAATGGGAAGAATTTCAGTCTTCTGACGATGTAGATGGAAGATTACCTTTATCAGAAGGATATTTATACTCTAATGTCTAAGAAGGTGAACAAACCCTCAAGTATGATAGATGTGGAATGGTATTTGTTAGATCAAAAGGCACTTGGAATGATCCAGCTATGTCTTGTATCTTCGGTATTATGTAATGTTTCTAAGGAAAAGACTATAAAATAATCGATGGATGCATTAGGGAAGTTGTATCAAAAACCCTTTCCCTCTAATAAGATATTTTTAATGAAAAAATTGTTTAATAAGAAGATGTCTAAGAATACTTTAGTAGCAAATCATTTAAATGATATCAATACAGTTGTGAATATGCTAGCTTCAGTTACAATAGAATTTGATGAAGAAGCTAGGGCTTTATTAATTCTATGCTCTTTACCTGAAAGTTGGAATAGCCTGGTAATAGTAGTAAGCAGCTCAGTTCCAGCTAACTCAAAGTTGAAGTTTGAAGATGTTGTAGGGGTGATTCTAAGTGAGGAAATGTGAAGAAAAAGCTCTGGGGAATCTTCTACTTCAGGGAATCCTTTGATAGTGGAAACTAGAGGGAGATAGAAGAATAGAGGAAACTGTGGAAAATCAAAAGATCAGGCAAGGTCAAAATCCAAGAGAAATATTGTATGTTGGAACTGCGGAAAGTCTGGGCATGCAAAGAAGGGCCATTGGGAGCTTCGAGACAAGAAGAAACAACATGAAGAAAACAAGGAGGAAAATGTGGCATCAGGTAATGTATGCCAGGATGCTTTGATTCTTTCTTTACATAATATTATTGAATCTTGGGTTTTAGATTCAGGGGCTTATTTTCATGCTACTCCACATAGGCATTATTTTGTTGATTATGTTCAAGGGGATTTTGGGCATGTTTTTCTTGGTGATGATGATCCTTGCAGTATAGTTGGAAAAGATTTTTTTCAGGTTAAGATGCAGAATGGGAATACATGGCTATTGAAGGATGTCAGACATGTGCCTACACTAAGGAAAAATTTGATATTGGTGGGGCAATTGGGAAGTGATGGTTGTACTATGATATTTACAGATGACTCTTGGAAGGTTACCAAGGGTGCTCTTATGGTGGCAAGAGGTAAGAAGGTTGGAACCTTGTATTTATCCATTGATAGTACTAATTATTGTAATCTTGTGGCGTCAGATACAGATACAACATTATGGCACTATAGGCTCGGTCATATGATCCATAAGGGCATGGGCATCATAAAGAAGAATTTTCCTAGATATACAGAAACAGGTTTGGAGTTCTGTGAGGACTACATATATGGGAAATAGAAGCGAGTAAGGTTTCTCAAGGTTGGACCTACAAAGAAAGAGAGTAAGTTATAGCTGGTGCATTCTGATGTGTGGGGGCCAGCTCAGGTATTATCTCTTGGGGGTTCAAGTTATTATGTTACTTTTATTGATGATGTAACAAGGAAAGTTTGGGTTTATTGTATTAGAAACAAATATGATGTATTTGACACTTTTGATAAATGGAAAGCCTAGATAGAGAATGAAACATGTCTTAAGCTAAAATGTCTCAGGTCAGATAATGGAGGGGAGTATTACAGTAATGAATTTACTGATTACTATTCTAAGAATGGAATCCATAGGAAAAATACAGTTCCAGGAACTCTGTAGTAGAATCGGGTATCAGAAAGAATGAATAGAACAATAATGGAACGTGCTAGGAGCATGAGGTTACATGCAAGACTTCCTCTTTCTTTTTGGGAAAAAGTGGTGAGAAACAACTATGTACTTGATAAACAGAGGACCCTCAAGTGCCTTGGATGGAGGCATGCCTGAGGAGGCTTGGTATGGTAAGAAAGTTGATTATTCATTTCTTAGAGTCTTTGGATGTGAGGTGTTTGTTCATATAGACAAGGATGATAGGACCAAGCTAGAGGCTAAATCATAAAAATATAGTTTCATTGGTTATGGTGATGATGAATTTGGATTTAAGTGTTGGAGTATTAAGCAAAAGAAAATCATTCGGTCTAGGGATGTGGTCTTTAATGAGAAATTCATGTATAAGCAACAGTTGTAGGAAAATAGGGAAGAATCCAAGAAAGAATATGTAGTGGTAGAGGATCTTCTGGATGAGACAGTGACCCATGAATCAGTTCAGGAACTGACTCAACAAGAACCCCAAACTCCTATAGCGAGGAGGTCTTCTAGGGTAAGAAAAGAACCCAAACATTTTTATCCTTCTCTTTATTATTTATTACTCACTGATAGTGGAGAGCTAGAGAGCTTTGATGAAGCAATGCATGTAGATGTCAGTAAGAAGTGGGAGTAAGCCATGGATGAGGAGCATAAGTCTCTCATGGAGAACCAGACTTGGGATTTGGTGAAGCTACCGAAAGGAAAAAGAGAATTGCAGAACAAGTGGGTGTACAAAGTTAAAAACGAAGGAGGAAAGAAAAGATATAAGGCCCGATTGGTGGTCAAGGGGTTTGCACAGAAACAAGGTATAGATTTTGATGAGATATTTTCTCCTGTAGTAAAAATGACTTCTATTAGAACTGTTCTTGGAATAGTGGCAACAAAAGACTTACACTTAGAACAGTTAGATGTAAAGGCTACGTTTTTCCATAGTGATTTGGCGGAGGAACTATATATGCAGCAACCAAAGGGCTATGAGGTCAAAGGTAAAGAGGAGATGGTGTGTAAACTGAAGAAGAGCTTGTATGGCTTGAAACAAGCTCCTTGTCAATGGTATAAGAAGTTTGATAGCTTCATGATGGAGTAAGGTTATATCAGATGTCATTATGACCATTGCATGTATACAAATAAATTTGAGGATGGAAGTTATATTATCCTGTGTTTGTATGTTGATGACATGTTGGTTGTAGGTAAAAATATACAGGAAATAAAAGTACTCAAGAAATAGCCAAGTGAATCCTTTGATATGAAGGATTTGGGGGTAGCCAGAAAAATCCTTAGCATGAGGATAACTCGGGATAGGAAGGAATGGAAGCTGACTTTATCTCAGGAAGAGTACATTAAGAAGGCATTGGATAGGTTTAACATACAGGATGCTAAACTAGTTGGGACTCCTTTGAAAAGCCATTTTAAGTTATCAAAGGAGCAGTGTCCCAAGATAGAGAAGGAAAGAAACAAGATGTCCAAGGTACCTTACTCATTAGTAGTTGGTAGTTTGATGTATGCTATGGTGTTCACTAGGCCTGATATTGCCCATGCAGTGGGAGCTATGAGTAGATTTATGAGTGATCTAGGTAAAGAGCATTGGCAAGTAGTAAAGTGGATCCTGCGGTATTTGAGAGGGACCATGGGGATAGTTTTGTGCTACAGTGGATTAGACACCACTGTACATGGTTATGTAGATTCAGACATGGTTGGAGATGTAGACAGTATGAGGAGCATGACAGGTTATATTTATACTATAGGTGGGACAACAGTGAGCTAGATTTCATGACTACAGAAGATGGTGGCTTTTTCAACCATGGAGGCTGAGTATGTTTCTACCATAAAGGCAAGCAAAAATATTATTTGGTTACAACAATTACTTGAGGATTTGGGGCATAAGTAGGAGAAATCTAAGCTACATAGTGATAGTAAAAGTGTTATACACCTAGCTAAGAACTCTGCTTTCCACTCTAGGATGAAGCATATATAGTTGAGATATCACTTCATCAGGATAGCTTTGGAGTAAGATAACTTGAAGTTCGAGAAGATTCATACCAGTCAGAATCTTGTAGACATAATGACCAAGGTGGTCACAAGGGATAAACAAAAGCTATGTTCAGCTTTGGTTGGCCTTTGCGGATGACAATGAAGGGTTGAGAAGCTTGCTCATTGGAAATCAGTCTCCAAGTGGGAGATTGTTATGTTTGTGGAGCCTATTTTCATGTTAGAGTGTGGTAAACCTTCTATGTGTTACACTCAGGTATTTTATTGTGGTCCCGCTTGCTAGTGAGTGGGTCAAGGGTGTTTGGCGGCATAGCCCCCAAAGAAAATTTTCATGGATGGTTTATTAACCCATGGGTAATGGGTAATCGTTATGGGATGTTTTTGGGCCTATGGTTTCTTGGTACCCATTGTTTTGATACCCACGGTTTTTTTCCCATGGTTTTGATACCCACAGTTTTTTCCCATGGTTTTTGATACCCACGGTTTTGTATCAAAATTCTTAAGCAATTGTCTATTTATATGGTCTTATGCATATGATACAGAGACAAGAAAATGTATTGCAAATGTGTTTTGAATTCGGGTATGAATTCTGTAGAGTTTGTTGAGCATAACTCCAAACGGATCTGGGTATTATATTGAGAGAGTGGAGGCTTGTAATAAAATCTGAGCAAGTGATTCTTTGTGGATGTAGCCCAAATTGGGTGAACCATGTTACATCTTGTCTCTCTATGTTGTGTTATTTATCCTGCACTTTTATTTGAGATCTGTAATATTTTATGCATATTAGTTTCTACTGTTGCAATTTTGTAAGGGATTATTCCACATATTTTATCTTTTATTTCCTAACAGGCCCTTACTCCATTGATATCAGAATTGGTGAGAATACCTTTTTCTCAAAGATTTAGTTTGGTAATTGCTTGAACTACCTATTAATGGCTGGCATCTAAAGCATTTCTTGGATTAATCCCCAAATTTGAGGAATTCACCATTTGTACAGTGTATAGTGTTTGGTTTTCTGCTCTATTTTTGGTGTTTTGTCGGTTTGTGGTTTGCCTTGGTGTGTGGAAGCCATTTTTGTCAGGTTCTCAGCTAGTTTTTGGTGGTTTTGGCTGATGACTCCTTTTCCCAATGGATTATTTTGGCACTTGGTCTACTTATTACTCTTGTGGCACTCACTGGGAGTGCCCATCCTTGAGCAGGAGCTGATGTTGGTTTCCATTTTGATCCTATGTTATTTTTCCATCTTTCCCCTTTGTTCTACATGTTCTAAAAATGATCTTCTTCAAACTTAGTGGTCTGCAAAAATTTTTCTCCAGATTGAATGCTTTCAAAGGCTCAAAAACTTATTATTTTTCCCCATTTTGAAAGAAAAATACATGTGTGCCTTACATTGTGCCCTAAATTTCCAAATCCACAGGCGTCTGTCATTTTTTCCATTTTTCTTGGCCTGTGAAGCTTGTGGTTGCCTTTTTTTCTCTTTTCCCTTAAAAATCCTTCCCCATGGTTGAAAATGTCTTGAAACTACTTCCCATATGTTTTTTGACTAAAAAATCCCTCACCCATGAGAAAAAATTGAATTCGGGCATCCTTAGAAAATTCTATGTTTTCTTACGATCGTACAGGTGTTATTTTCCCATCAAAATTTAGCCTAGGCCTCCCCTCATACATGGACACTTTTCATTGGTCAAGATTCAGTGGGTTTTCTATAAAAACTTAACGTTTTTTTAATTTTGGAAAATTTCACAACTTCCCCCCACAACCCCGTAGGTCCTAGAGGAAGGACACATGTCACGCTCACATGCAAAGGCGAGTGGAAAAATTAGGCATTTTTTTCCTTTTTTGGAGAAGGGAAAAAATGGTAAAGAAAGGCCCGCGCGTCCATGAAGCCAATCAAGGTTAGACACATGGCAAGGTGGGGTCTGAAGGAAGTGCAGATGAATGGAATTTCCTTTTTTGGAAAAAAGGGAGAAAGGTTGTGGAAAACCCCCTAGGTCTACAATGGAGTAGGGGGTGGACACATGGCATCAATGAGGAAAGAGCGAGGCAGTGGAGGTAAAAGGGAGTTTTATCCCTTTTTTGCAAAAGGAGTCAGGGTGAAATTTTGATGCACTGGCCCATGAATAAATCAATAACCGACACATGGTGAGGATAGAATTTAAGGTGCGGGCCCACTGGGAGAAATGAGAAAAATTTCTCTCGAAGAGGTTAAAACATGAAATAAGCCCACAAATCCTCGGCGATAGAGAGGTTGACATGTGTCAAGGGAAAAGGCAGAGGTGCGGTCCCGTGGGGTAAAAAGTAAAAAAATTCCAAAATTCAGAAAAGGTCAAAATGCGCATAATGGAGCCGTGATTATAACGGGACCCACCATATGCCATGTGTCATCACCAAACTGCATGGGCGGAGGGGCAGAGAAAAAGGTCAATTTTTTCCATTTTTTCAATAATGTTAAAAGGTCAAAAAGTGAGCCCAAATTCATTCGTAATCATAGTTTAACTTGTGGAGGGCCCAGATTGAAGGAGAAAGAGTAGATCAAGGGTAACTGTACATTTTCATTTTTGGCCGCCATTTTTGCTCCAAGAAGTGTGGAAATGTGAATTTTGGATCTTTTTTCATCTTTTTTTTGGTGAATTTGTGTCCTTTGTCCTACAAATATCAATGAAACTGGTTTTAGGGATTAATTTACAGATTTGAGGTGTTTTTAAAATGAATTTTGACTCAAGCCCATGTAAAATTTGAAATATCAAATTATAAAGTTGTAGAATCAAATTTTTGAATGATAAGGATGAAATGATGAAAAGAAAGGGGTCTGCATGCTTGGAGAATGAAAAATGTGCCTCTATAATAGATAATGATGAAGAATTTGTAATGATTCACCATTTTAGAAACACCTAGCAAATCTTGTTGCAAATTTTTTAAATGTCCCTATCTGCGAATCATGTTGGGCTTTTGTAAAAAAAATTGATGTTGGGTATATTCTTTTCTTGGGAAAGAAGGATCAAATGTAATTGAAAGTTATATAATGCATGTTTTGATACATGCAAAAGGTTGGAGAAACTTATAATTTCAAGGGAAAAATCTAGGAAGAAACCCGTTCTCTGAGAAACAACCTGAGAACCATTTCTAATTCCTTTTACATCGGATTTGTATCATGTTGAGTTGGTTTTAGTTGTAAACCCATCAACAAGCTCTGAGATTGTTATTATAACATTTCCTTGCTAATAACTTTCATCATTTTAGATTATTTTTTGTTGTCTCTTGGAAAAATGTGTGTGCACTTATGTTTTAAAATGTTTTCAATTTATGTTTCTTGCTCCTGTTGTAGTCTTGTGTTTAAAATATCTCTTGATCATACATTACCTCATTTCTTGTTGATAATTTAGTGGCATCTACAGTCTCACATTTAGAAGAGCTTTCATCTGATAAAGAGAAACATATTTAAAATCACTTTACCTTCCTTGAATTCTGAGATTGTTTGTAAACATTTGGGTGCACCTTAGGTCATGATAAAATAGAGATTTCTGGATACTTTGTTGGTTCATCTGCTTCAATTGTTTATGGTAGGTTGTAAAATATTGTGTAGAAGAGTGTAGATTTGGGCATTCATTTGGTGCACATATCCTAGTTGAAGGAGTACCTTAACCCCTTTAAAGCATTTCTATTGTTTAGGTTTTACAAATTTCTTGCAATGGTCCTCAAAGAATCTGGAAAATTCTGATTAGTCTTGTCTAAAATATCCCACAAAAAATTCATTCAGAATAACTAATCCTACTCCATACTACCCATGCATTACATTATGTGTCAACAAAAGAACACAATCCATTTACAAAAATGCACAAAGAAAATCAGGATCATACCATGTCTCTAGCAGCCTGAGCCTTTGTCTTAAAAGAATTTCCATCATTTAGTAGTGACAACTCTGTTGAGTTTGAATAATGGAAAATTGATCATGTGTTTCCCAAGGCCATCTCCATACAATATGCATAGTATAAGGATATCTCCACCTCCTTCACAAAATAGAGGCTGCAATATAGGTTCTCTTACCTTGGTTGAAAGGCACAACCTAAAATAGCAAGGATTAGATCAAAATACTTTCAAGGTGCTACCCACTTCTTCAAAGCATGAGTGCTAACAAGTAAGATAAATTTCTTCCCCGACTACAAAACAACATATAAATCATTTATCCACCTCTGAGTGTCTTGTAAAATCCATGATGCTGCTCAAGTTGTGAAGGAGATTAAGTCTGGGTACTAACAGACTATACCAAACCATTAGAAATGAACCTATCTTAATTGCTAACTCAATCCACATACGGTCTAATATACTTTTGTCAAAGTAAATATAGGGTAAGAACCTTTTTCAAAAACTAAGAGCACAACTCAAAACTAATATAAGATACTATACACATTCCCATACACAGCCATCTAATTTAGAATAGATAAAATATCCCTAGTAGACCAACCCTTCTTATAATATCATCAAATTTAAGGTAATAAAATCCAAAAAATATAAATAATAGTATTAAAAAAGGTATTAAATCCCAACATTCATGCTCAAGGTGAATGGGGTTGAAACTGAACCTTTCTCAATATATAATTACATTGACTCAGTGTCATTTTTTTCCACAAAAATGACTTGGTCAGCTCTTCCTTTTCTCATGGCAATGAACACATAGTCACTAGCAGATGGGATTAATTCAAACCTGACTATACATAACAATACTAGAGGTACCCTAATGGGTTAAATCTGAGAATTTTTCATTATAAAAAAAAATATTCAAACCAGGGTCTGGCTTTAGTTAATAGAGACGCAAAAAAGAGGAGTCGTATCAACTTGTTACAAGCTGATCTGTGTACCTCATTGAATTTTCCAAAGGAAAGCCTTAAATCTTGACCATCATCATTGTTATTTAAGCTTAGAAATCTCTATTATGTTTAATATTAAGAATCTACATATTTAGCTTAAACCCTAATTTATATAAGATTCAAAGCAACATATACCATCTAGGAGCTAGATATACAGGTAACCCATACCCATCAAAAATGATATAAATAGAACACGAAGATATCAACACTCAAACTAAATGGATACCACATATTTTTTTAAATAATTTTAATAAGTATAAAAATGAACACCCTAATCAATGCATCAACCTAGTTACAAGGAAAGAACCATAATTAACAAGTAACAATGCACACAAATAGAATGTCAAGTATTTTAGATTCAATATTCATTCTACTATTTCATAATGAAATATATAGTCAGGGGGGAATATAACCATTCATGTTAAACTCAGTGAGATAACCTTGAAGCTCTTAGCAAGATATTTCAATTATTTTCTCCAAAAACCCAAAAGAGTAAATGTAATGTACAGAAATAAATAACCCAAACTCATTCAAAAATTTAACTGATGAATCCTCCATTATCACCTTCAAATAATAGCTCAACCAACTTAAGAGAATGGAAATTTTCATGAAAAATCTTGAAGAGGAGAACCAAGAGCTCTACATAACAACAAGAAATGAATAAAAATGAAAAACAAGTTTTGCATAGTAGTTTCTGGAGGAAGCCTCCCCAATCCCCGAGATACATGGAGTATATTAAATACATTTATTATTTGTAGGTTCCATGTAGTGGCCTTCATATATACCTTCACTTCCCACTCTTAGTTTCCCTCTAATTACCAACTTAGTGGATACGAGCAGTCATAGTATTCGATTCAAACAATAACTTGCATGGGTCGTGATTCGACTGACTCCCTATTAAATTAAATTGTAGACATTAATTTTTGGTGTAACTCCTCTCATTCATCTTGCATTAATTTTCCTTCATGCAGCTTCCCCTCTCACGTTTATCTTTCCTAAAATTGAGTAAATTCCATCTATTTACTCAACTTATTCAAATAATTATCAAATGGGCTCCTTGTGGACCCATTTGATAATTAGAATTTGGCATTATCTCACTCAAAATTATTTAATTCATGGGAAATAACACACCCATCTGATACTCCACTCTTAATTTCAAGAATGGAATTTATTATCTCACCTATGCATTCAAAACATGCTTCTCACTCCACCTAATAAGTCAAACCATGGGCCTCACGTGATCCCATCATGTCTTTTAACCAAGTTTAATTTATCAAACCTTGGTTACTCATCAACCCCAATCTAACCTCACCTCTGAGTTATAAATATGGGTCTTCCCCTCTCTTTCAAGAGGAACTGGACCTAGACCAGAACTAGAAGAAGACCCAAAAAGGAGGAGAAGGAGTATGAAATCTCTGGTTACTGGAGTTTTTAGGAGAGGAGAAGAATGTGCTTGATTAAGTTTTGCAAGTTTGAGGTCAAGGAAAATATGTGCCATTACTAGAAGTTAGAGGTGGGGAGTTTGGGTGAAATATTTTCCATTGTTCATCATCTTGTTAACCTGATGCCCATTTCATCTCCATATCAGAGCATAAGCTAAGTCTCCTTGTAATTTCAGTTACTTGTCATTTTGTATTTCATTATTTCTGCATGATATCTATTGCTCATCATTTATTTCTATCCTTCTAGGCATGGGGGTTGACATCCTCTAAAGGAGTTAACACCCTCTTGGAACCAGTATTGTCTGAGAAACCATTGCATATTTTTATCTGATCACATCTGTTTCAGTTTTTCAGATCTATCTTCTTTGTATCACACATCTATCTTCTTTAAGCCCATCGATCCATATCTGCATCTGAGGTTTTAATCCCTCCATCATACAAAGTTTTTTTTGGCTTCCAGTATCATCTTTCACCCGTGTGAGAATGAGGTTTCCTGATTAACATTTTGGCATGCCCGGTGGGACTGGACTCTAGATTTGGTCATTTTTTTGTTACTTTACTTGTCTTGACTAACTTGATTGTTTGCAAAGTCTTAGTATTCATATATCTCAATTTAGTATGCTCAATCATTGAAGTCACCTTGAAGGTATGTGCTCTTCTTATTTTTTGTTGAGTTCTACCTGCATGGGAAATGAATCTAGAAATTAATCTTATTGTTCGATCATGTTTTCAAGTTTGGTTGTGTAATTTACCATTCTCTTAGTTATTGTCACATTATATATATTGTGTGAATATTTTGTTTGTAAGCTTACTTGTTTGTAGGTTTTTTGTGTTATCTTCATCCATATGGTGCGGTACGTAGATTTTGTTATTTTGTCATCGCCTTGAAGTAAGTGATAATTGGTGTAAAATTTTATTATTATTACTCTTAAAAATAAAAAAACTCAATAACCATAATAATGGTGATAAAATGAATGTTATCTATAATTAGATAAATAGGTTAAAAAAATGAAAATACAAACTTATTGGTATTACTCCATAAACTAACCATCTCCCCATCTCACTTTTTCCCTACCTGAGCTATTCCCACACAACCCATTCCAATTCATCTCCTAATACCCAGCCATCTCGATCACTTCCTCACTGACCTCAAAACCCATTCAAACAAATTCCCTACCCATAAAAACCTAGCTCCTACCCCCATAACACATCTCCTTCTACGATGCCAACAACCCACTATTCCCAACTAACATCTCTAATGCCTTCCCAATTTATCACACCACTCATATCCCTCTTGAGCTACCCTCTATCCCACATAGAACGAGATCCCTCCTACATTGATCACCTCTCCCATCCACTCCACCTTCCAATCCCTGTCTCCCATGTAGACCTTTCCCTCTACTTACACGTCCTCCCCACCTATTTGAGGTACCATAGAGCTCTGTTCACTCCCCAAGCTATCCCACTCTCTTCCCACTTCACCCAAATTGGAATTTTTTCCCATCCAACTTCTCCCCATGACTCCTTCACCACACAGCTCCCCATCTCCCAATAAGTGATCCTCACCTCACATACCCCTCTTCCCTACCCGAGCCGCTACACATCTCCATTTATGATCCATTTCTTGTCTCCCTCTCTCCAACATATACAGCCATCTCCCCAACCAAATTCTTCCACTTTCTACCTCTCTCCACTTTGTCCCCATGAATCCTTCACCACACCTCCTCCGCTCACTTCCCATAGTCCCGGCCTCGGCTACATCCATATTATCTAATCATTTCACCTCACCTTTCAATTTGTTCTCAAACTTTGATCCAATGCCCTCTCTCACGTCAACATCTCCCCATAGATACAACCATTTTCCATGTAGAGAAAGGAATAACCTCACAGATTCATAGGTCTCTAATGCTCGGTGCTTCCAACTATTTATAGATCAGTTTCAAATTCACTCACGCTTTGTGGGTAGTGACTATTATTTTTCTTAAGTGAATGTCCATACAGACTTACAATATTATGACATTTGATGCATCCAACTGTTTGCAGCTTAGTTTCAAAGTCACACAAGCTTTGTGGGTTGTATATATAAAAAGTTAATTTAAAAATTATATTGTTTCACCAATAATATATGGTTAAAATCAAATATCCCACAACCTATCATATTTAGGCCTGAAAGTGATAGAAACTACCGAGCCATTCCATCATTTTCCCAACTGGTCTCCTATCGACCACTTGGAATCTCTCTTTATGTCCCAGACTTACATGATTCTGATGAATGACGATTCTAATAATTTCCCACTCCATTTCTGATTCAGGCACAACTTTGTGGGTAAGGACTATAAAGTCTCTCCATAGTAATCGACCTATAATTCTTTACCAAAAATTCTCGCAACACCAACATAGCCAATCATATATTACTTGTTTAAATTCTCTGTGATTCTCAGTATATCATCATCCATGTGAAAATGCATGTCCATATACATTGTCAACTTGTCACATCAGATTTGGCATCATTGACTTTCACGTTTACTTTTCAGTCACTAGCCTATCTCTGCCCTCCTTAATTCAACTAAGTCCAAAACTTAGGTCCACTATTTTCTCTCATCTCCATTACAAATTGTGAATCAAATTGCTTTCATCCTCCCTAAATTCTTCATTATTAAAATCAAATTCCACTCTCCCCATCTACTTTTCGTCGTTACCTCTTAAATTTCACATTCAATCATATTATATGTTTATAGTTTTTATAGTTCACGTAAAGAAATGAAACAAACACAAAATGCACATGTGAATGTCTTATCATTTATAGGTTATCTCATCTCATATTTAGATGGAATTTTATCATAATTTTATCTCACAATCTATTTCATCACTATTTAATGGTTTATTTCATAGTTAAGTCTTCTTTACCGTAATTAAATGTGAGCATCAAATTCCATCTTTTATAATCCTTTAGATTAATTTCTTTTATTTTTTATTTTTATAAAAATACTTCTTGTACATAAAATATTTATGACAATTATATCAGTTTAATCACATCAACTAATTATATTTATTTTATTTTACAGGTGGACTCTACAAAATATGCGAGGTACACTCCACAAACTTGCAAACAAAATAACACTATTAAAGACCACTATTTAAATCAAACACACTACACAAAACACTTCCACCAACCTCATCCACAATTATAAATGGTGCAATTTTAGGGTAACCATATGTTCCTAGTCACTGACTATCACTTCCAAATACGCCGTCACCAATTGTAATAAAATATTCAAGAAAAGCGTTCTCTAGGTTTTACTCGATTTTCCCTATTTTCTCCTTTCTACATTGTAATTTCCCTTTCCCAAGTGATTGTATACCTCAAACAACACATTTCATTTTGGTTTAAAAAGAACCTTTCTTTTATGCACCCTTTGTGATCACATAACTTAAATAGGATTTTAACTCTCTTCATCACACACTACCTGAGACTTCACAAACAAAATCAACACATCAAAACGCTCCTCTCACTTGGTTAAATAATTGGGACTTGAATACCCAACAGGAACCATTTCAAATGTTTCCCAAGCCAAAGCTACCTAAAACTAGCCCTATACTATCATTCTCTAAGCACATTTGTTATCCACCTTTATTTCCTTTTCACATCTCTAAATTAATCATGAAGATAAATAATTTGTTGATTGATTTGTTTATCAATAAAATGCATTAAAAAATGTTTCTCTATTTCACACCTATTGTCACCCTCTCTCAAATCGAAACAAAACAAAATGACCTCTATCCAATAAAGTTACTTCCCCTAATGATTTCTCCCAATAATATTCTAAACTCACAACCACGTCATCAGTCACCCAACCTCTTATCTCCATGTCCTCTCTTCCTGAGAACCATTTCATTCAAGATTATCCCTATCTTAAAACTGATCCTCATATCTCTTAGTAAGCCAATCTCCCTAAACCAGCCTCATCACCATCTCCCACTCCTCTAAAGACACTCAGGTCTCCTCCTAACCCTATATATGATTTCGCATTTTGAAAATATCCCACAATCTCCTCAATTGGTGCATCGCATTCCGCCCACATCCTTTTTTGTAAAAACTATTTCATTCATTACTAATATGCCTGTATAGCCATCTCAACCTCTTCACACTTACATTTTTTCCCATTGTATGCTCCAATTGTCTCAACTTATTAACACCCATATCCCAACTTTTCATTTACCATAAAAACCTACCCAACTTCAACAAACACATCATGTCCCTATTGTTCAAATTCATCCTATGCAACAATATCAACCCATGAAACATGTTAATTCTTACCAAACAGTTCCCCACACACTTACACACCCACAAGTTTATCAAATGATTCACTCAACACTTATATATCCAAAACCTTATTCACATATTAGTGCTCATCAAATTACTTTTCAAACCAAACAACCAATCCAATCTCAACCTAACGTTGCCCCAAATGATTCTATTCATGCTTTGATGAATAGATTGGCCAATTTAGAAATTGTTACCTTGGAACCTAATGATACTTTATCCTATGAAAAAATCTGTATCAGACCAATTCATCCATCAGTTCTAATCAAACCCTACCCTCTTCATTGGAAACTTCTGGAGTTTATTAATTTAAACAACAAGGAAGATGTCCAACAACATCTTCTCACATTTAAACATGCATGTTGTCTTATTGTGCATGATCACAATCTACTTCTTCACACTTTCCCCATGTCTTTTTCTGGTCCTGCATTGGACTGGTACACCAATATCCCTCAATATTCCATATTCTCTTTTGCCTAGATTACAAAACTATTCCTAGAAGACTTTTCAATTAACATTTCTAGCAAAACTACTATTGCTGACCTATACACCATCTAACAGTTTGAAGACGAGACTATCGTCGAGTTTGTCGCATGATAGCATGGTGATATAAACCAACTATCCTTCACTCTTCTGCAAACTGAACTCATCGAATTATTCTCACATTTGTGTACAAATTATATATCATCTACTTTACAAATCCAATCATTCCAAACCTTTGACAAAGATTTCACAATGGCTCATAAACTCAAAACTTGTGTCATTGAGTAGGGTCATCTTCAAATTAGATTGGCCAAACCTAAAGTTGAATCTACTAAAACATTCACACATAATGAAAAATTTAAGGGTACGACCAACACTGTGGTCATTAAACCCTCATTTACATCTATATCCGACACATGGCCTGAACAATGAGTCCCTCAACCAAAAATCAACTATACTACCTTGGGAGAATCCTATAGTTTTGTATTTGACAAATTGATGATTACAAACTCCATCCAAATTCCACCCATATGACTCATGGATAGTTTGCAAGCCAAGCCTTCTTAGTATCACGAAGCCCACTATTGTAAATATCGTTCTTTCAAATATTGTATCCAACAACTCATAAATCAAGGGGATATCCAAGTGGACACCTCCACTAGTTCATTTAGCCAACCTTTCAACACAATTACAAAAACATTTCCCACTCAACCACCAAGAAATCACGTCACCCCCTTTACATCTCAACTATCAAACTCCTACACCATTAAAAATTTCTATAAAGATCCCATCTCGTTGACAACTCCACATGTTCTTACCTTGGACATTATTCCCACTCCTTATTCAGAACCTAACACACCTATGTCAACTTTTACTCCTTTTCCTGAACCTACACCTTCTTCTATCTTTACCACATATGCATCAAATTTGACTATACATCCACTTCATCCACTTCGATCATACCTCAATCTACCACATTATATTAATCCTTAGTACCTATTTCAGCCCTATTGATATCCACACATATGCCTAAATCTTTCACACCTATTCGTTCACCAAAATCTTCATCAAACACACCTACATTACTCACAACCATCCCAACTAAACTCAATTCTACTACATGTACCTTTATAGTCCCACCTTTGATATCAATCCCATTAGCAAACATATCATTCTTACCTCTCAAAGCATCTATGAAGCAACCAGTATCACCTACTTCTACACCCAAAATTACTCTTGCATTTTCTACATTACCCATAATTTCTACTCCATTGGTTACCACATCACCCACAACTCAAAATATGCCAACATCCCTATTTATCTCACCTAGCCCTATATCTATCATATCAATAAATCCACCTATCTCG
Organism: Taxus chinensis; assembly: GCA_019776745.2. Lineage (NCBI taxonomy): Eukaryota > Viridiplantae > Streptophyta > Pinopsida > Cupressales > Taxaceae > Taxus > Taxus chinensis. The sequence goes on along the minus strand of CM034149.1, from coordinate 93,119,570 downwards.
ACATTGAAATCTGTACATATATCCTTGCCCATGGCTACATCACCTGATCTACTCTAATACTCTTTACCCAATTTTTCTATCACAATAAATAAATCTTCTTGATCTGTAACCCTATCAAACATACTCTTTGAAAAATCTACTGAACAAACATCTCCACCTAAATCAAATAAATATGGTTTTCATTATCCATAATTAAATATATCCTTGTAAAAACCTAAACAATACATGTCTCACATAGACCTCATTAATCACATCATATAAACACCTATTTCTCCATTAACATCCTCATCTTGTTTTAGGAAATTTTATCCATTAATAACCACACCACCACTATTAGATCCTCTGGTTAAGATTATTATCATCCCTTCTAGGATTAAATATTCTCAGGTGAAGTCTAAGGCTCATGGAGAACATCCCCAAAATTCCCCTATGCATCTTAAAAAAATTCAGATTTTCCCTCTTTGCAACAATCCAATGCCACAACATCTATTTTAGGATCAATCCTTCCATCTATGACATATTGCAACAATCAATCCATAAATAAGAAATACAATCCTTCCACCAAATTTTATTTGTCTTCTAAAACACATAATTTACCCATTCAATCTACATCAAATTTTTCTCCTAACTCCAAGATGAGATATCCTATCAAAACCCACAAGAGTTACCTTCCCCATGACACTTCAATGGGGTCTTACGCAGATATCCTTTGACATTTAACTCAAATCTATGCCATCAAACTTCCTCCCATTAAATCCTTTAATCCCTATTGTCCAAATCCATCATGGTTCAATATTAACTGTAGTTGTGCTTACCATCGTACCCCAGGCCATGAAATTGAAAATTTTAATGCCTTTTGTACAATCATCCACAACCTTATTGAGAAAGAAAATTTTCTCATTCAGGATAAATATCCTTCTCCATCTAATTTAATCCAATTCATATCCCATCCGTCAAGTTTCCCATGATTCCTTCATCCACGTAATCTTTTAACATCCCCCTTGCACACGACATTCCTCCTATGTAAGGTACTCCATTATCCATCAATATCGCTTATCTTGTAAAGAACACTTGTGGTCTCCAACCATTTATCCCATCCAAATCTAAAACAATCTCATCTAAAATATTTCGACATCCTTTAACACCTTCACTTCTAATTTATTGGGGGAACGGCCTTCCCTGTCCCTTGAGTATATCATCTGTATAACTCCCTTGTCACAAGGGGACTTTTCTCCTTGACATTGATTTGTTTACCTCCTTCACATTCATCCAATCTAAACTATTTTTGTCCAAATCCTCATCTCATTCTGAGTCCACCATTTTGGCCATATTTGTGTCTCTTTTGGGGCACCATCTATTTCATCAAGTCCACATTTTTTACCATTTTCTTCCTATTCTATTTGTGTGTTTCTCAGAGAAACATTTATTTCCATACAAATCCACCGTCACGGTCATATTTTTTCTTCCTTAAGGATATAGTTTTATTTCTCACTTGTCTATCATCTCATCCTATTGCAACTTAATGCCTTCCCTCTCTTCATGGTAAACCAATAACATAATCTATTAATGCATTGCACTTGCGACCAATATAATGTTAGCATATCTATAAATAAGAAGTTAGTTATATCCTTAGATCACTCCTCCACCATTAATCCCTCCCATCTATCATGATATATGAATGATGTGGTCTTCCTCCACTACTTTGATATGACCCCATGACCATTACATTTATCATCTTCTCATTCTCTTGTTGCAACCATGCAAAGGGTCTAGGGGTGTTTCTTGTACATTCATTATCCCCTCCTAAGTGGTCTAGTTCACTATTACTAGATCTCCCCCATGTGAAGCTAAAACTCATGTATACAGAAGGAAAAATAAAATTTATCAAAAAATAGAATGATCCCTCAAAGGATAGTTGTTCATGTAAAAAAAAGAAACTAAAAGGAAAAGCATACAAATCAAAATCAAAGAAAAATCAAAAGAAATAGACTGATCCCTTGAAGGATGGCTATCATATATATTATTCTTGCCATCTATATTATGTATATAGTAGACCATACCCTTAAAGGATGGCTACTATGTTATGATGGAATTTGGAAGGTTTCCTGCATTGATTAACCTTCCTTTTATGAACATTTTTAGAAATCTTCTCACATTGATTAACTTTCTTCTATTGTTCATTCCCTTTCGAAGAGCTGGGACATAGAATTATGGAACAAAACCTTTAGAGAACCTTCATCCCACATACAAGTTACATCTTAAATCCTTTTTCATGGAAACATTATGTTTGTGAGACTCTTTCATCCATATTTCCCTCATGGTATTTTGGTATAACTAACTATCGTTGGTTATGTTTTAACACCTGTTATTGGCTGTAAGTGAAATGCCTTAAGTGGTAACCTTTCTTGTTTATCTCCAATCCAATTCGAAGCATAGTTTCCCTATACGTCCTTGCTACAACTATGTTTCATTCATCTCATCATGGTCATATTTTATCAAAATCACATCAAATTTTACACTATGCATTCTATATCTATCCATAATATCCATGAATGTGCTCACAAATACACTTTTTAGTTTACGATTTCTACTTGATCTTCATTCTAGTTTACGAATCCTACTTTAGGATCCTTCTCAAGGAAAGTTTGTTATCTTGTATCTTCATATCCCCCAACATGTTCAATAATGTATTTGATCCATTTCACTTCACTCCACCTTTCCACTCATCACCATTTATCTCCATGTCATCCTTCTCACCTTTTTGTCCCCTTGCACCACACTAGATATCCTACTTGTCTTTCCTGTTGAGTTTCACTTTCACTCTTCTGCTTTCAGTTCTATAATCTTACTTAACCATTCATATAGCCAGAGAATCATAGTGAAGGTATATATTCTTCCTTGGATCCTATCACTGTAGAAGCTTCTCCACCATTTCCTCTTTCAACGGACAAAAATCACCACCACAAATGTCTTTCCGCTCCTCTAATATTCCCTCTTAAGAGGGGTTTTCCATTTGAACCTTCCACATCCCATCATATCTTCCTCATATTCTATCTCCCACCTCTTATTGTACTCATCTACTCCAACCATTCATTCCACACCTGTATCCAATACAATATTATCTTTCTCCTTCCATATTACAATTTTTGGTTTGGTGATCTTACTTAACTCCTCCTACAACATGGCGATCTTACTTAAGATTCCTTATTAAGCATGATTTTTCATCATACACTTTCCCACCACTCCACATTCCACCATCTACATTTTCTCATCATTCCCCATCATCACATCCTCTCACCTCCTCATCCATTCTCACAAACACCACTTCCTACTTTCCTCCTTTTCATCTCCATCATCCATTGCTTGGTAATATTACTTAACCATTGCTTCCCAATTCATTTTGTGTCTTGTTTCTTCATCTTTATCTAATTCATTCTCATCCACTATGTCCTCTCCTTGCATTCATCTTTGCACACATTGTTATCCCTCCTTTCTTTACTCTTTCCACTCCATCCTCTAGAGTTCTCCCACATATCTAACTCCATATTTTCTCTTTATTGTTATTAATCACACCCTAACATTATTTCATCATCATATTTTATTTTTAAGCTAATAATTATTAGTGGACTTCTCCTAAAAATCACCCATCCCCATTCTGCTCAGCTTATATCCTTCTCTTTGACCTCCTCCATTCTATTTTCATTCCTTCCTTCCTTTGTGTCCTCTGATTAATATCAGGGGACTTCTCCTAATGTGTCTTCATTGGCATTCCCCCTTTCATTCCTCATTTACTTTCCCCCTCTTCTCACCTTTTTTCCCATCCTTCCCTATTGATCATTATCGATGGATTTCTCCTAACATCCATTCGCTAGCATTGGCTCTCCTATCCCTTCCTTTCTTTTTCTTCACCACCTCTCCATCTTTCATTATTCCTTGCCAATTTATTCATTGTCTTCATTAGACACCTCCTCTCTATTTTCTCATAATTAAATTATCCTTATCTTATGCATCTCCACATCTTTTTCAATCTGTGTCATTCCTCCCCTCAAGCTTTTGTTTATGTTCCTTATGCTTCTCACTCTCTATCAAATATCTCCATTCTTGGTTCCCTTCCTTCTGTATAATTTTATCTATTGTCCTCTCCTCCTTTCTGATCCTTGTTGTATTTCACTTCCTCTATATTGTCTTCTTCCCCGTTTTACCTTGCACTTCCTTTTTACTTCCCCATCGATAACCTGAATCTTCAACGTTGTTCCATCTTCTTTATCATCTCACAATCCACATGAATTTCCATGCAGTCAGTTCCATATTATTTTCCTTGGATTTCTTCACTATGATCTGGTTCCATCCATTTTATTTTCTCTATCATCTCTTTCATTTTCCATTACTTCTCTACCTTCCTCTGCTTTACCCTCCTTCACACATTTCATTTTAAATAACTCTCTCCCTTTTTCATAATTTAACCTTCTACTATGTCCTTTATCATTTCCCATTCCTCTATAATACTTCTTTGTTATCTTATTCCTCCCCTTTCATTCCTTCTTTTATCCTCCTTCGTCTCCATCCCTCTATTCCATACCATTGTAGCCTTCACCTTCGACCTTTCTTTCTCTTATCATAATCAATCACACTTCCTTTCCATTCCCTTTTCTCTTTCTCATTACATCCATCAACACATTTCTCACACCTGACATACATGATCAATGCCAATGTTTCTCCATTTATGTACCACTATTGATCCATTTCATTACCATTCTCATTCTTCTCTCTGTAGCATTGACCTCTTCTATTTTCGAGAACCCTATCACATCTTTTATCTTCATTAGTACTCTTATAGGGGCATCATAATTTCAAAGAATCTCTTCCCATCTTCCTTTGACATTTTTATCTTGGAAGATACCATAATGGACATCACTTATCTGATCTTGTTCTCTTCCACAGATGTTTGTCAATGAAGTAGGGCTGATTTCCTTTTTCTTCACCCCATTATTAATTTTCCTTCAACTACAAACCTTTCTAAATAAACATGTATTCAAAATCCTATTTAACACCCTCTTGTGGCATTTTATCCAATTTGTTCTTCATATCCACATTCATGGCCATACTCGTTCCCCATGGGATATTTTATTTCAACATCCATCTCCCATTATGTCATCTTCGTGTCCTATGTTGGGGCACCTTTTCATCCTTGTACTTGTTGATGCATACAACTCAATTTTTTTCCATCTCATTCACTGTGCTAGGGCATCATTATTTGCATCCACGTTCTTTTTATATACACATGATTTTTCACTCGATTCCTCATAGAAAAATGATTTTGCATAACTTTCACATTCAGTTGCACATATTTTTTTTTTCTATCGTGGTTTACATCCATACTACAGTGGTCTTCACCCACTCACCGATCTGTAGAACATTGTCACTGATCTTCAATGAGACCACAATTTTCCTCTACCGATGTGATATTGGAGTCACCACCATATTTTTTATTGTTATTGTGATCCTTTTTTTCCTGGGACATCTTACCTTTGGTCATGTCTTCATCCATCCTTGGAAACATATTTCATCCAACCCTTTTTTGTTTTGTCTCATGGCATGCTATCGCAAACCACTCAACAAAAAGGGGAAAATGTAGACTCCAATTTTTTTTGTAACTCCTCTCATTCATCCCGCATTCATTCTCCTACATGAAAATTCCCCTCTCACCTTTTTCTTTTTAAATTTGAGTAAATTACATCTATTTAATCACCTTATTTAATTCATTATAAAATGTGCTCCATGTGGAACCATTTGATAATTACAATTTGGAATTATCTCACTCAAAACTATTCAATTCATGGGAAATAATACATCCATCTGACACTCCACTCTTAATTTTGAGAATGGAATCTATTATCTCACCTACCCATTCAAATCATGCTCCCCACTCCACCTACTAAGTCAGACCATGGGCCCCGCGTGATCACATCATGCCTCTTAACCAGGGTTAATTTATGAAACCTTGGTTACTTGTTAACCCCAATCTAACCTCACCTCCAAGTTATAAATATGGGTCTTCCCCCATCTTTCAAGAGGACCTGGACCTAGAACAGAACAAGAGGAAGACCCAGAAAGGAGGAGGAAAATGAAATCTCTTCTTATTGAAGTTTTTAGGAGAGGAGAATAAATTTCTTAATTAATTTCTACAAGTTTGAGGTCAAGGAAAACCTGTGCCATTGTTAGAAGTTAGAGGTGAGGAGTGTGGGAGAAATATTTTCCGTTGTTCATCATCTTTCCATCTTGATGCCGATTTCATCTCCATATCAGAGCACAATCTAAGTATCCTCATCATTTCAATTACTTTTCATTTTTTATTTCATTATTTCTTCATGCTATTTTCTATTCATCATTTATTGGTATATTTCTAGGCATGAGGGTTGACATTATCCAAGGGAGTTAACACCCTCTTAGAACTGGTATTGTCTAGGAAACCCCCACATGTTGTTATCTAATCACATTTTTTTTAGTTTTGTGGATCTATCCTCTTTTCTTTTGTAGATTCATATCTACATCTGAGGTCCTAAGCCCTCCATCATTCAAATATGCTAGTGGTTTCCCATATCAACTTTCACTTGCATGAGAATTAGGTTTCCTGATTAAAAAAAACCTTGTCAAATACCATTCGAATACATTCAAATTAGTGTTCAATATTAACCAATCAAGGCCTTAAAAAAAATTAAATGATTTATTCCAAATAAATCCAACAATCGTAAGTATGATTAATGCCATATAACATAAAAATATTGCATTTGAATATGGTCAAATACTATAAACCAATCACAACTTCAATAACCAATCATACTCATGACTTCTCAACTAAGGGCATCTTAATAAACAATGAAAAAGCTATAAATGTTTTATGTAAAAAATGTTAATATAATTATTGCAATTAGAATGTTGATTGTCCAAGAATTTAACTGAATTAATATGTTAAATCCATGTAGTGATGATCAAAATAAACACTTTTTGACCATAATATACAATGGTTTAATGAGTAATCTTAATCAAAAAAATATTTTAACATTAATCTTATTATACCTATTGTTTCGCTCGGAATGTTTCGACTTCTGGGAATAGAGTTGCTTCTATCCTTTCATTCCTTTTAGAAACATATAAGGGTTAGGGCTAGGAGGAATACCTATGGAATGTCAAGATGGTGTGCGCGTACCATAGAGGAAGATCAGGCTGACTGCGAAGAACTCTTTTTTGTCTTGGAAGGACTACCTGCAAATAAGAACACAAGACCACAAGATTTTGATTAGACAATAAATGAGGAAACTGCCTTGGGCCCAGGAAATATAAAACTTCCTTTCGAAGGTGGTCAGTTTCCCTGCTAATATGAATTAACACAAAAGACTGTAAAATATCAATCAAATTACTTCATTTGGAACAGATAGGGGAAAGGCTGATTTCTGGTTTGTAGTCTGGGTAACCGATATCGGTTGCTGGTAACCAATGTCGGTAGGGTTTAGGATCTGTAGGTTGGTTGTTTTTGTGGGGTGTTTGTGTTGTTTGGTAGCTGTGTTATTTGTAAGGCTGTATATGGGTGATATTACGTAATAAGGTGATGAGAGGTAGATGAATGATAGTTAGATGTGATATATTGCTAGGTAGTAGGTCCAGAAATGGATTTATGAGGACTGTGATTCAAGAAGCATAAGAAATGTTATAACAGAGGACATGGAAGATGTGACTTACTAGTTTTGACGAAGATGCAAGCTGATCTCCTTTGCTGTAAACACTTCAGGTATCTCCACTCATCTCTGTTCAGTCAAGTGAAGATCTGGACTCTATTTTTCGCTCCCAAAGATCTCCGTTGATTCAAAAATCCTTTCCCCTTTGATCCAAAATGAAATTTCGATCCTTTGTTTTTTGTTTGGGGAGGCCATTTACAGGGAACCGATGGCAGTTACGTAACCGACGGCGGTCGAGTAGGAACCGGCATCGGTAAGGAAAAAGTAGGCTATTTTTAGTAAAATAGCCCACCTTCCCTGCTTTTCTCCCGAGAGATTAGTTGCGGGCTTGGTCAAGTGACTAGAAGGTCGGTTTTTGGGTGCGAGAAAGGGGTCATTAGTCATGGGTGTAGGTATAGACCAAGTTTTAGGTCTTAATTAGGTTAGTTTAGGATTAGGGCTAGGTCATGATGAGGTGGCAAAATGAGGTGGTAGGTGAGGTGATGGGGATTTATCAATTACAAGGTAATTAATAAATAATTGTGTAAGGTTTAGGTAATGAGGTTAGGTTGTGAAATGGGATGCGGGTCACAAGGGGTCGTAAGACACAAATTTGGTGTCTAGATTAGCCCCTTATTGTCATGTAGCTTGTGTTGTAAAGCTGTACGGACAATAATATGAAGTGGTTTCTCCTGTTAAGGATATAGGTAATCCCCCTCAAATCTATCACGGATTGAGTGAACTGGAAATCAAGGATAGGGTTGATAAAGGGTACATGTTGTAGAGAGGATGGTAAGGTGGTGGGGGAGGTCCAAGGCAGCAGACGCATGTTGAAATGCAATAGTGCGACTAGGGTACATGATTTGGCGAGCAAACCAGTAATGTATAGGCAAAGGTCGATAGTTTATCCAAACAAGGGTGATATAATCCTGGTATCCAAGGCATAGGAAGTAGCTCCAGGGTATATAACAGGTAAGGTACAGGAACGTTTAGGCATGTTCGGTAGTACCAAATGGTTGGTTTGGTTGAGATAAACGTCACGGTCTAGGTCTAGGCAAAGTTGGTCGACAGATCAAGTCAAGGACCCTAATTATGCTAAAACACGAACAGGTGAGCTCGATTGTACAAAAAACTATAGGATGGGTGGATAAGAGTGTATGTTGGTGACGTTGGGTAAGGTATGGAAGTGGTACGGCCTTGGGTCGGGCCAAATGGTTGGGGTGCGGCGTTGGGTTGGGCCAAATGGGTAAGGTTACGGCCTTGGGTCGGGCCGGATGGGTAAGGTTGCGGCCTTGGGTCAGGCCGGATAGGTAAGGTTGCAACCTTGGGTCAGGCCGGATAGGTAGGTTGAGGCCTTGGGTCAGGCCGGATGGTAAGGTGGCGGCCTTGGGTCGGGCCGGATTAGTTGGTTGAGGCCTTGGGTCAGGTCGGATGGGTAGGGTGAGGCCTTGGGTCGGGCCGGATGGGTAAGGTAGCGGCGTTGGGTCGGGTCGGATGGGTAGGGTGAGGCCTTGGGTCAGGCCTGATGGGTAAGGTGACGGCCTTGGGTCAGGCCGGATTAGTTGGTTGAGGCCTTGGGTCGGGCCGGATGAGTAGGGTGAGGCCTTGGATCGGGCCGGATAGGTGAACAAATGGTGTTCAGCAAAGGTGGATATAGGCGATATTGGGAGAAAGGGCGATTAATAAATAGGGGCAGAAAGTTGGGTGGATAAAGACAAAACCGATATCGGTTAGCTATGACTGGTACCGGTTAGATAACCGACCGCGGTTCCTTAGGGCACGATTTGACCGGTATCGGTTCTATGTTAAAAACCTATAAAAAGAAAAATACGGCCGATCATTGTCACTTTGTCAATTTGGAAACCAAATTAAGTTGTCTGAGGTGGAATATTGATATTGGTGTATTTTTTGGCTGAGGTGGCACTAGTTGAGTGGAGAAGTGAGTTGATTGGTGGGCTTGAGTGAGTAGCAGGCAACATTTGATTGGTAGAGGACCCAGCAAAGCAAAGTTGAACCCATGGCACAGGCAGGAGGAGCAGGAGAGGCTGGACCAGCTGGACCACCACCACCCATCCCACCACGATGACATGTCGTCGTACGGGTAGGTTCGAAACTCTTTAATTATGTTCATTTTATTGCATTATGCGAAATTTGGGGTTTTGGGTAGGAATCCAAGTTTTTGATAAAAGAAGGAGTAAATGGAAGTTGTTTGGAAAATAGAGAGGGTAGGTAGGTTAAGTAAGCCAAGGCGGCTGGGTGGGTAGATTTTTAGGGTATTTTAATGGGTAAAAGGGGAGTAATAGGCAAAAAATAGGTTTGGGGGGCCGCGTCGGGTTCGGCTCCGCATTTTTACAGCGACCAATGTCGGTTGCTAAGTGACCAACATCAGTCGCAAATTTCAGGGGCAGGTTGTTTTGTAGCCGACCGGCACCGGTCGTATATCGGCCGGCATTGGTGGGGGTTTGGGTGGGTTAATTTTGGTTTAGGTGGGTTGATTTGGGTTTTGTAGGTTTGGGTGGGTTTTGTGGGTTTGGGTGGGTTGATTTGGGTTGGGGTGGGTTATGGGTTGGGCTTGGGGTGGGTATGGTGTGGGTTTTGTGGGTTTGGGTGGGTTATGGGTTGGGCTTGGGTTAGGTTGGTTATGGTATGGGTTTGGGTTGGGTTTGGGTTGGGAAGAGGGAGGGGGATAGTGGAGAAGATAGGTGGCTAGAGGGAAGTGTTAGAGAGTTGGGGTGTGGTCGGGGGGATAAAAAAAAGGGGGTATAGAGGCTAAAGTAGATGATGTGATAAAGAGTAGGTCTAAGGTTGTGGGTTGGTTTTGCAGGCACGTCAGCAGTTGACGATGCGGGATAGGATGCCCCCGCTGTTGGTGTGGATGTGGTCACACGTATCCGCGGCACACTGGGCTATCATGCGCGAGGTGGGACTCGGTGGAGTCTAGCGATACAGAGCTATTGATAGAGATCACAGCCTGATGGTTGCCCTCATTGAGAGATGGGATCCGGCGACCAATGTGTTCCATCTCCCGACTGGGGAGATGACTATCACATTGGAGGATGTGTATCGCATCCTTCGACTGCCGATCGAGGGAGAGGCAGTGTTCAAGGTAGATTCAAAGATGGCGATGGATAGCATCCTGCAGGTTTTTGGAGATGCAGCCGCGCTACTTACCTATCACAGCACGAGTATCAGGTATGGTGACATGTACCGTGCGCACCGACATGAGACACGGCTAGCCGTGCTGATGATGATCGGGATCACCTGCTTCGCCCTCCCGGACTCAGAGGGAGGGCGCTTTCCACGGGCATTGATGGGGGTGCTGCTTGAGATGGTGGAGGAGCACACCTGTTACGCTTGGGCACCATTATACCTGGTGCAGTTATACAGGGAGCTATGGGGCTATCGCCGGATGAGGCGATTTGGGATTTTATCTACCTTTTTACTTCACTGTTGGGCATATGAGCACATCATATGCATCAGGCCAGTAGGTTTACCCCAGTAGCCAGGGCCACAGGTCATATACAGATATGGCTTTCAGAGATGGTTGGGGGTCGTGGGCCAGCCACGAGTAGTTCTTGCAGGTCGGGATGTGGCATATTATATACATTTGTTAGAGGGCCTGACAGCAGTAGACATTGTATGGAGACCTTACAGAGGTCATCACCCGCGCAGAGGAGCCCGCTTACAGTTACACTGGATCCAGTACACCTTCTGGATAGTAGGACAGAGGCCAGGAGAGTACGAGAGGATACCCTTAGAGAGGGTACGCAGGCAGATGGGGCTGCGACAGGACGAGCCACCTTCCTTACCTCAGTACAGGAGGAATGATGTAGAGGCCCCACTACCTGCACCACAGCCCGTGGATCCAGATTGGGCTGCTGAGAGGCCGACAGATGATGGTGTAGATGATGCTGGGTGTACGGGGGCATTCATGGTTTGGTGGGCTGGTCAGAGAGCATCTAGGATAGCACCGCCTGCACAGCCAGACTTGGCTGTAGTGATAGTAGAGCGAGATCAGCTCCGGGGCCAGGTGCAGTTATTATAGGGGCAGTTGGCTGCTGCACAAGCACAGATAGGTGTCCTACAGGGGCAGCTAGCCCAGGCGCAGGTACAGGTACAGGCACAGGCACAGGCACCACCACCAGTAGTGGTGCAGCCACATCCCCAAGCACAGGTACATATACCACCACCAGTAGCGGCACAGCCACAGGCACCACCAGCACAAGCACAGAGGGTATTGGCAGTAGGAGTCTGGGGACCATCCCCAGTACCCCACGGTGGCACAAGATAGATACATGGAGGCGAGAGCAGAGGACCGGTACTATCAGGATGTCCTTGATAGTACTGGAGCGGAGTATCAGCCATATGCAGCACACCGAGCGGAGACCTCACATAGTCAGAGATCGCAGGGAGGCGCAGCCACAACTGGCGTGTCCGTTACAGGTAGGAGGCGAGAGGCACCATAGGGACCAGCAGGGAGAGGTGCTGAGGGTGGTGGGGAGAGCTGAGGGATCCCCACATAGTTTTTGTATATGGACATGGGCACCGGTCTACGAACCGGTTGTGTTGATAGAGGCCTGCGTGCCTACATTTATTCATGTATTAATTCATTCATTTATTATATACCGGCCTGCGAGCCGAGTACGGGTTGTATAGTTGATACCGGCCTGCGAGCCGAGTATATTTTTGATATGAGGGTTTGGCCTGCGAGCTGAGTCGAGGTGATTGATATTTATTGCGGCCTGCATGCCGGCTTCGTTGTTGTATTATGCGATCACAGAGGCCCCGATGTAGGGCACATTGTACATTTGAAACTTGTATATATATATATATATAGATATATATATATATATATAGAGAGAGAGAGAGAGAGAGAGAGAGAGATGATGTTTTGATCCATATGCAGTGTTGAAAATGTTTTTAAGTATTTCGTCAATGGTTTGTGGTATAGAATGTAGGATGAGTTTAGTTGACATGTTGATATATGGATGATGTTGATGTTTTTGTTTTTGCACGTATATATGGATGACATGTTATATGATGAAATGGTGCATGTTGTGGGCTGGTTTTGTGACATTGTTATATATGTATCTGATGAGTTGGATTCAAATGATGTATAGATAGATAGTTTTTTGTTTTGTTTTGTTTTGGTTTGGTATCCTTAGCTGATGGCTGGTTTGTTTTTGTAAAATAGATGATGTTAATGAAATTGTAATGATATGTGTGGTGGATGGACAAATATGGATAATGGTGTTGTGATGCAGGAAAAGAGGCGGGCGCGACAAAAATTAGGTAAAAAATGAAGAAAAGACCATGTTTCAAAAGGGCAGGTGTGTAACCGATATCGGTTAGGGAACCGATGTCGGTAGCTGATAGACCGATATCGGTCATATAACCGATACCGGTTATTTAGGGATGAGCTTTTCTAAAAATAGAAAAGCTAGGGTGGCAACTTAAGTTCTAATTTTGAGAGCCATGCAAGAAGTTAAATACGCGAACACGACGCTTTTTGACAACTGGGACAGGTATTTACATGAGAGATTTGAGTGATAAGGAGAAAAGAGACAGGGTATTACATGAGAGATTTAGGTGATAAGAAAAGAGACATGGGGAGTGAATGCGATCTGAGATTCAGATGATAGAAAGGTGAATTTGAAAAAGAGTGGTGATCATGACAGAATGAGGAGAAGCATCCAGCAGGCAGGGATGAGAGGGAAGACAAGTGCCACCGCAAGCTGCTGCAACCCAAGAGGTAAACGTTTTGGTTGTGATTTGATTTTTACATGTTTTGTGAATAGGAGGATGGGAGATTAAGTGGGTAGATATGAGAAAGAAAACATGATAGCAAGGGTTATAGATGAGGTGAGTGTTACGGGGTAGGTAATCAGGGTTTTCAGGTATGTTTGTATGTACAGAAAGGAATAAACGCTCAAATTATTGTCGTAGGTGGTGTATTTAGGCAGGCTGTGTTAAGGTAACAGTGACCGATATCGGTTAGGGATAACCAGTATCAGTTACTCAACCCGGTACCGGTTAGCCGTAAATGATACCGGTTGTTGTAGGAATTTCCAGAATTTGAGAAAAAACCCGGGGGGATTTGAGGAATTGAATGGTTGTTTGTTATTTGGATGTATGCAGGCAGGGGGCAGGGTTGAGGATGAATGATAGTGTTCCAGCGCTGTTGTCACGAATCCGAGCGGATGTAACGCCAGCTGAATGGACATTGACAAATCGTTTGGGGTTAAGTGGAATCCGCTATTATTCACGAATCGCACGTAACCATGCTATGTTACAGGCATTGATTGAGAGATGGAATCCTGAGAAAAATACCTTCTATCTGCCAACAAGGGAGATGACAGTAACATTGGAAGATGTGTTCCGTATTTTGAGGCTCCCTATTACAGGAAAACCAGTATATCAGGCATTACCTAGCGTGGCGCGGGGAGCGATAACAACAGTGTTTGGTCCATACGCACGAGATCTGACACAGCGAGGTTTGACATTCACATATGGGGTAATGTATGCAGCACACCCTGAGGAGACAAGGTTAGTAGTGATATTAATGATAGCGGTAGGGTATTATGCATTACCGAGGGCAGAAGGGGGAAGATTTCCAAAGGTAATGATGTGTGTTATTTGGGAGATGATAGAAAGGAACGTGACGTTTGCATGGGCACCTGCATATTTGGCAGAGCTATACAGGGGTTTATGGGCTTGTAGGTGAAATCACAGAACGACACTGGATTGTTCATACTTATTACACTGTTGGGCCTATGAGCACATTGTTTGTGTGCGACCAATAGGCTGACCCATCCAGTCAGGAGAGACCGGAGTACAGAGGTTGGGATTTAGACGATGGGTCCAGACAGAACAAGAGGCAAGATCTCAGGTCGTGACGGGTGACATTGATTATTACAGGAAAGTATGGGAGAGGGTGACAGTTGTGGATATCTGTTGGAGGCCTTACGGGAACTATATGGTAACAAAGAACATAGCTGAGGAGTTGAGGGGTGTAGAGCGATTGAGGTGGATCGCGGGGCACAGGCCAGGTGAATATGAGAGGATTCCTATAGATCACGTGCGGCGAAAATTTGGATTTGTGCAGGACATACCGCAGGCTTATAGACCATATATGAGGATCGACGCAGAGGCAGCATTCTCACCTCCCCAGCCAACACCTCCAGAAGGTCCTGAAGAAGTAGCAGCCAATCACAGGGTAATGGACGCAGGAACGACAGAGGCCTATAGATTATGGTGGGTAGCAGAGCTGCAAGGTGTACGTGATCGTCCCTGACATAGTGGTGATTACAGCAGAGAGGGATCGTCTGTAGTGTTTGGTTCAGTAGCTCCAAACGCAGGTGAATGAGACAAGAGGATTGTTAGCAGTTGCGGAGTCACGGGCGGAGATACTAGAGGCTGGAGTCCTCCATGCGAGAGGGCGTATTCATATGTTACAGGAGAGGTTGGCAGATCAGTGGGCGGTACCAATAGATGTGGTACCTTTGAGGACAGATAGGCCTTGCGAGAGGGGTCGACGATCACTATCCTCACCTAGTTCGGGATGAGGCGTAAGGGTCTAAATAAATGTTAGCAAGGTATAAGAATTAATAAGGATGCCGACCTGCGTGTCGATGATAGAGAAGATGTATTTGTTTAACATCTAAATAAAACTGAATATGTATGTTGATTTGAGTTACGATAATAATAAGAATGTTTTCGTTTTGACTTTCGGTGTTTTGAAAAAGGATAAAGAGGAATGTGATTAAATAGAAATACACAAAAATATTTATATTTACCACACATGATAGGTTATGGTAGGGAATGGTCGAGCTAACCTTGGGAGACCCCATGTCTCCAAAGTGCTGCCTACATAGCCCATTGCACAAAGCAAGGAGGGGCCTCAGACCGATGTAGTTCTCCCTTAGGACCCAGGGAGAGGTGAATTCAGGCAATTTAGGTATGGTTAGGTGATTGGTTGGTTGGTAAAGGTATTGATAGTAATATTGGTAAGGTAAGGTTGAGGGTGTTGGTAATGAATTGGTGATGTTGTAAAAGGTATAAGGGAAGTGAAAGTTATCCTACCCAAGTGGTAGGGAATCATGCCCTGATTAAGATCAACACACAATCCTAGATGCGAGGCAAAGAGGAAAGATTGCTCCGTAGGTGAAAAGAGCAAAACGAACCACACAACATAGAATGAACGTGAAGCCCTAGGTACCCGGTGTATAGATGAGAAGTCAATAGGTGAAAAGAGTTGTATGATCACATCCTATCAGGTGTATGTCACGTCCCTTGTGTTGAAACAACTAGGTGAGGTGAGGTGAATGGTATAGTTGAGGTACGGAAAACTTATTACAAAGTGAGTGTTCGGACGAAAGAGAACCTACCCTAAATAGACAAGTCCATGACTCAAAAGTTATTTTGAATGAGGCTTTTATTTTATTGAATATAGACTGATCGATGCGGGAAGTCTACAAGGGATTTTGATTGTTTTATTCTTGAGGTCTTCACGAAGCTGATCAATGCGAGAAGCTTCTGATAAAGGCTGACTGTGTATAGCTGTCCTTCGAGGGAGTAGTCTATTTATAGTAGCAGATATGATTTTAATGCATAGCTGTCCTTCGGGGGAGCAGTCTATTTATAATAGCAGCAATAGTTTGGCACATAGCTGTCCTTCGAGGGAGCAGTCTATATTTAATTTAGATGACTAGATGTTCTTTTGGCGTGAAGCATCTAGTTTAGTAGGAAGTTTGACTCAAGAAAATCCCATAAGAATACGGCTTATTTTAATACTTTGAAGTCATGGACTAGACTAAAAAAGGGGAAGGCATCATTGAGGGGAGGTGAGAAGTGAGCTTGATTTTATTTTGAGATGTAGAAAACAAAGTGTATGTAGCGGTAAATGAGCTCAAGGGACGAGCAGTAGGTAGATAAGAAGTGATATAACACTAAATTCAACAGTAGAATGGTCGAAGATGCAAGGCATTAAGGGGCTCAGGCTCAGGTTTACCATTAAGCGAAGCTAAACGATAAGTGCCTGATCCATAAGTGTGAGTGATTATATAAGGCCCAATCCAATTGGGAGTAAATTTTCCACGTTTGCTCTTTTCTAGTTTGGTTACATGTTGATTCTCTTTGAGGACAAGATCACCAACCTTAAAGGTACACTCATGAAGTCACTTATCATAAGCACGCTTGATGCGTTTTTGATAGATTTGAAGGTGATCGAGAGCTGTAAGACGACGTTCGTCAAGAAGCTCCAATTGGGCTAACCGCTCTTGGCAGAAATCATCGTTGGTGAGAATATCCTGAAGGGATATTCTGAGGGAGGGTATTTGTATTTCGAGAGGCAAGACAGCCTCGGTACCATATACCAAAGAAAAAGGTGTAGCATTAGTAGAGGTACGAATGCTAGTACGATAAGCCCAAAGGGCAAAGGGGATGTGATCGTGCCAATTTCTTCCGGACTCATTGACAACTTTCATGAGGATTTTAGT
Organism: Taxus chinensis; assembly: GCA_019776745.2. Lineage (NCBI taxonomy): Eukaryota > Viridiplantae > Streptophyta > Pinopsida > Cupressales > Taxaceae > Taxus > Taxus chinensis. The sequence goes on along the minus strand of CM034149.1, from coordinate 93,102,361 downwards.
TAGGGTTTTATTAGAGGATTCGGCTTGTCCATTTGCTTGTGGATAGTACGGTGATGAGAAGCTGAGTTTGATACCAAAGTTGTCACAAAGGTCTTGCAACAACTTATTTTTGAAAGATTTTCCATTATCTGTAATCAGGCGATGAGGAACACCAAAACGACAGATAATGTGGTGGTTAATGAACTCTACAATTTTTTCTTTTTTAGTTGAAATAAGTGGAATAGCCTCCACCCATTTTGTGTAATATTCGGTTGCTGTGATAATCCATCGGTGACGTTGCGAAGAGGATGGATGAATCTCACCAATAAGGTCTAAACCCCATTGTGAGAAGGGCCAAAGATCTCGAGCGACCTGGAGCGGGTGGCTAGGAGTATGTTGAAGGTTGGCATGTTGTTGACACATAACACAACGCTTAACATATTCGTAGCAGTCGTTATTGAGAGTAGGCCAATAATAACCAAGGCAAAGGATTCGTTTGGCCACGGCAAGGCCGCTAAAATGTCCACCACAAATACCGTCATGGACCTGTTGGATGGTATGGGTGACCTCCGCGCCGGTGAGACATCGAAGGAGGATGCCATCAAAGCCACGTTTATAAAGGAGTCCCCCCATAACTACATAACGAGAAACGCGTTTAAGAAAAGTGCGTTTACCAGTACTAGTAAGGTCAGAAGGGAGAACAGAGGTTGTAAGGTAGTCATGGAATTGGTGATACCAAGTATCCTGCGAGTTAGCAGACACAGTATTTATCGTACAAACAACCGGGGCTGAATAAGATGGGGCAAAGAGTTGTTGGACCAAGACAAAAATGTCAGAGTCAGTTGATGAGGCTGGAATTTGCGAGGCTAAGCAAGCCATAGTATCCGCAAATTTGTTAGTGGAGCGGGGAATGGTTTGGATAGAATAGTGAGTAAATAAGGCTAGAAGTGAATCCACGTAGTGTTTGTATTTTTGAAGTTCCTCATTTTTACATTGGTAGATGCCCATAACTTGATTGACTACCAATTGAGAGTCGCCAAAAATATTGATAGATTTGATATCTAAGTGCAGCGCAACCTGGAGACCCAGAACAAGGGCCTCGTATTCCGCTGTATTATTAGTGCAAGGGAAATCGAGTCGGAATGAAAGAGGCATAGGCTCGGCGTCGAGAGGAATGAGAACAACGCCGGCTCCTCCACCACGTTGGCATTTGGATCCATCGAAGAAGAGAGTCATTGAATACGACTCCTCCTGGAGTGAAAGAGTGGCAATGAGTTCGTCAGGGAATGTAAAATTGGTAAATTGTTCCCCAGGTAAAGGGGCTTCCGCAAGTTGGTCTGCGATGGTTTGTCCTTTGATTGATTTCTGGTGGACAAACTCAAGGTCGAGGTCGGCGAGGAGCATGAGCCATCGGGCGATGCGTTGGTTTAGATGAGGTTTGGCATACATGTAATGGATGGGGTCCGTGTTGGTGATGACGAAAGTTTTGTGATTCAGAAGGTAGTGTCGGAGTTTGGTAGCCACGAATGATAGGGCTAGGCACAACCTTTCCACATGTGTATACCTAGTCTCATAGTCCACCAAAGTACGACTTATATAATAAACGGCTTGTTCTCTATTTTCAGAGTCGCGATGTGCAAGCATGGCCCCTATAGCGTGGTCAGTGGCGGAAAGGTAAAGGTAGAAAGGGCGGTCGTCTTGAGGTGGGATAAGCACAGGTGGCTGTAAGAGATAAGTTTTGAGAGCTTCAAAGGCTTGGTGGCACTCTTCGCTCCATTGAAAATCAATGTCTTTTTTAAGAAGGTGATGAAAAGGTTGACATCGATCCGAGAGTTGGGAGATGAAACGTCGGATAGATTGGAGCTTACCTTGTAAACTACGTAATTGTTTGAGATTGGTAGGTGGGGGCATTTCTAGAATAGCTTTGACTTTAGATGGGTCGACCTCAATGCCACGCAAAGAGATGATAAAGCCAAGAAGTTTTCCCGAAAGGACACCAAAGACACATTTTTTTGGTTGAAGACGGACAGAATATTGTAACAGGCGATCAAAAATAATGGTTAAAACATCGAGATGTTCACTGCGATGTTTAGACTTGCCAAGAAGATCGTCGACGTAATCTTCAAGGATAGTGTGCATAATGTCATGAAAAATGTAGGTCATAGCCCGCTGATAGGTCGCACCAGCATTCTTAAGGCCAAATGGCATTACACGGTAACAGAAGGTTCCCCAAGGAGTTATGAAGGCAGTTTTGTGTTGATCGGCAGGGGCAACCAAAATTTGGTTGTATCCTGAAAAGCCATCCATGAGAGAGAGCATCTCATGGCCTGCAGTGAGATCTACAAGTTGGTCAATACTAGGTAGGGGGAAGTCATCCTTAGGGCAAGCGAGGTTAAGATCCTGGAAATCCGTGCATATCTGAAGTCCCCCCGTCGCTTTAGTGACAGGTACGATGTTAGAAATCCATTGAGGATAGTCAATAGGCAGAATGAAGGAAACAGAAAGGAGTCGTTGGAGCTCCTCTTTGACCAAGAGGGCAATGCGCGGATGCATTTTTCTCAATTTCTGTTTAATTGGCTTGGAATCAGGTTTCAGGGTAATGTTATGGACAGCAATGTCAGGATCAATTCCTGGCATGTCAGCGTAGGACCAAGCGAAAGCTTGGTTGCGAGCACGGAGGAAAGTAGTAAAGGCAACTTGTTCTGATGCGTTAAGGGATTGTCCGATCTTCACAATGTGAGGATCCTCCTCCGTGTGGATGTTGATTTCTATAGTAGATTCATTCAGCATGGTTTGGGTTTCAGATGGTAAGGCTCGTTGAATATAAGAGTCATCCGCGCCAAGGTAAGTGAGGATGGAGTCATCATCCTAGCACTCAACAACGTTAATTGAAGGTGAGTCCTCTTCAATCATGTCTGGATATAGAAGGGGAATAGAAGAGGGGTCCTCATTATCGCGTTGATAAGTGAGAGGACCTAGGAAGATAGCATTTATGAAAAAAAAAAAGTTAGGAGGGATAGATTCAGGATCTATCGACTCGGTGGGAGACGAAGGCAAAATGGGTGATGATGGTTCGGTAGGGGTGACGTCATCGTCTTCTAGAAGACAACTGACATGAGGTTCCGTCGATGTAAGTGTTCCCAGAAATCCGAGACCACTACGATCATTATGTTTGCGTGTGGTGATGGGGATGAGCGTATGTCGGCCTTGTTCATAAAGACCAAAACCAAAGCCTTTCCAAGCACAGCGAGTCAAGAAGGTGAGGGCGAAGTGACGATTTGTCAGGTATTGAAAATCAGATTGGAAAGGAACCACACCAAGAGGAGGCTCAGGGGCAACGGAAGATGCGTCGACACCCCCATATGTTAGGTTAGTGCGGCAGTGCGGTGGTCCGTAGGAGATTACTTCTCCCACACGACGGTCATAAGTAGGATGTGCATGTACCTGTCCGTACTCCTGTGGGGTATGGAAAGAACTAACGTTATATAGGCGATACTCCCCCAGCGTAAGGCATTGAAAAACATCTACTAAGGGGTCTGCGGTTGGGATGTTAGCTGCGGGAAGGGAAGTGGGTTTTGCGACGGTGGTTTCATCAGTTGAAGGCATAGGTGTGGTTGAGGTGGATGTTTGAGGCACAGTTGAAGAAGATGGTTGGGTTGAGTGAATGGGTGTCTTGATTGGTACAAGCACATCGTTTGGGCGGTATAACATATTGCAGGTTTTAAAGGGGGGGGATCAGCTTTTACGGTGTAGGATTTCCCCTCGTACTCAAATTTTATGCATCTATGTAATGTTGAGGGAACGCATCCCATGGCCCGGATCCAAGGACGACCCAGCAATATATTATATTGGAACTCTCCCTCAAGGACATAGAAGAGTTCGGGTAAAGTACGTGGTCCTACCCGAATGTTGAGGATCACGGTGCCTAAGGTAGAGGTAATAGCGTCATTAAATGACCGCAACATGATGGGGTTGGCACACATGTAGCTAGAAGGGATATTCATTTGTTGGAAGGCTTTTGAAGAGATGATGTTTAGGCTAGCGCCCCCGTCAATCATAACACGACGTACCCGAATGTCCCAGACGTAAGCGGAGATGAAAAGGGCAGGGTCAGGGTCCTCTGTACCAAAGTCAACAATTTCATCTTCAGAGAAACTGACTGCAGCAGCTTGTGGTACAGAGACGGAAGTGGTTGGGGCGGTGGGTTGTTTGGTGAGAGAGGCAATGTGATTGGGTGTCAGAATGGAGGCAACGGGTAGGGTTTCATTAGGTAAGACCTCGATCCCCTGAAGAATTTCAACGAGAGCTTGTCGATGAGATTCAGAAGTCTGAATGAGATCATATAGTGTCATTTTTACAGGTGATTGGTGAAGCTGTTTGATCATGGCTCGATGGGCAGCTCCATTAGAGACGGGGTAAGTGGGTCCACGAATAACCACTTTGGGTGGTGGTGCAATCGGGATGCTGGACGGAGAAGGAGAGGACGCAGGTGTGCTTTCTTTCGCTTTCTCATTGTTTTTCTGCGTTCGAGTAGCAACACTAATCATATTAATCTCGTAAACCTGAGATGAGGAAGATGGTTGGGATAAATCATGGTCTTCGAGAGGTGGGGCTGTAATGATGATAGATCTTGGTGAGGCGGGGACAGATGGTAGAGGAGAGGGAATGGAAGCTAAAGGTCTCTCCCTTCGTAAGTTGTCTTTCTTAACCTTTCTATCTGGGAGAGGTGACTGACGAAGGATGGTTTTTAAAGCTTTGCATCCCTCCACATCATGTCCTGGTGTGCGGTGATAAGCGCAGATTTTAGACTCATCGTAACCTATAGGGCGAGGTTTAGAAGGGTCATAAGGTCTAAGTGGGGGTAGAGAAATGGTCGCATTCTCCACCAACATAGCAAGGATTTTGGCGTAAGATCCTTTGAGTGGGTCAAAATCGGAGGAGGATGAGGGCATTGGTTGTGCAGGTTTCGGTAATGTTTGGGCGTGGTTGGTTCGTACGGGTGGTGGTTTAGCCAAGGGGTGTTGACACGTGGTTTTCACCAAACGTGGTTTCTTTGGCGCAGGAGCTATGTTCGGCTGGTTAGATGATGAGGCTACAGATGACGTGGTAGCGGGAAACAACCACGGAGAAAGGGGAGTGACAGAAAATAAATCCTTTGATGATGGAGTTTGTTTAGGGTTGATGGGTGGACAGGATACGTGGGGTGATAATGTTGATATACCCTTAGATCTCTGTATAGGTGCAGAAGGCGTAGGTCGTTTTGAAGAAAACGCAGGAGGTATGATATATTGATGCAAGGTGGAAGGATGAGGTCCCAATATGGAAGGTAGGTGTGACGATGATGGTTTTGATTGTGATAGAGGCATAGATTGAGCTTGTCTTCTAGGTGGTGGGGCGGCTTTATTCTTGGATAAATCTAGTCGCTTAGGCGGGTGTGTTAGACTGGGTATGGGTGAGGTCCCAAGTGTAGGGGAAGGTTTGGTTAGGTTAATAGAGGTGGATGGGATACTTGATATAGATACGGGGGGTGAGAATGAGGACATAGGCATTTTGAGTTTCTGTAAACACTTAGGATATATGGTAGAGGTGTCGGGATCGGTCATCTGCATTTGAGTAGAATAAGGGGTACTCAAACGTTCCCATAGGATTCGTCTATCTTCTGGAGAATGACAGTCTTCAGGTTTGAATTGTAAATTTGGTACGGAAGAAAGGTGGGTTGTGATTCCAGTCCACTGTGGGTGTGATACAGGGGGTAGATGAGGTACTGTATCAATAGATATTAAGAGGTCGACCGGTTGTTGAAAAGATTTAGGCGATGAAGGACTAATAGGCAGGAGGGCATGTTTGAGAGGGTCTGTCATGGTTAAAGAATTTGGTGATGTCGGTGCAAGAGATTTCTCATCTAAGGATGTCAAAAGGAGTGGCGTACCCTCCTCTTGTGCAGCAAGAGTGGTAGAAGGAGAAGTTTGGGAAATAGATAGATTAGATAACATCTGTTCGCAGTCTTGTAGGGATGTGGTATAAGAAGACTCATCGATGGGAAGAGAAGTCTGGGCAGTTAACTCCTTTATGGGTAAAGGAATGATTTCGCTTTGGCTTGATGGTGGTAAAGGAGGTTCGGGCTCCCGTGTTAGTGAAGAGGCTTGATTCAAAATTTTCTCGATAGAGGCTTTTGGCTGGGTATCGAAGACTGCATGGATCTCATGAACACTCTCCTCGGCTAAGATATCCTGGTTTGTGTTACTGTTGGGAGAGTGATTCGGGAATGGTTTGTTGAAGATTTTCAAATTTCGGTTGGCAGGGGCATTAGGATTATCGAGGGTTATATCACCTGCGTCAACCATTTCCTGCACTATGTTTTTCAACATCTTGCAGTTTTCATGACTATGTCCTTTTACACGGTGAAAGTTACAGAAGTCATTTTCTTTGTACCAGGAAGGTATAGCGCGAGTGGAGTCAAACCCGGAGTGAGGTTTAACAGGAGGCAAGGTGATAGCTCTGGCTTTGAGCAATTTTTCCAAGATGACACCATAGGTTTCTCCCAAGGGAGTATAATTGATGGGCTCTACTTTATACTTATAGGTGGTTTTTGGTGGGGTATTAGACGGTGTTTGAGATTTAACCATCACCGCGTGGACAGCTCCTTTTGATTTAGAAGAAGTGGACGCATGAGGAGTGGTGGTATTTGGTTTATTGGTAGAATCAGGAGTTCGGAAATTGGGGTTTTTGTTGCGCAACCGCAATTTCTCTTCTTCTAAGGCTCGAATTTCTAGTTTCCGAGCCATGGTAAAGGCCTCATCAAATGTGCAGAAAGTTTGAATTTGAAGAGTAGGAGAAATGTGCTTAGCACATGCCCGCGTGAAAAGTTCGATAAGTTCAGCCTGAGGCAAGGCATATGTAAGTTGGTTGATAAGGCCGCGCCATCGTCCGACGAAATCTGCGATAGATTCGTCTTCGAATTGTCGAATGGCATAAAGGTCGGTGATGGATACTTTCTTAGCAATGTTAATGGAGAAGTGATCCAAGAAAGATTGGGCTAGTTGGTTAAAAGAGAAGATTGAGTGCTGGGTTAAAGCACTGTACCACTCCAAGGCGGGTCCTGATAAGGACATGGGAAATGTGCGGAGTAACAAGGCATCATCATGGGCAATCAAATAACAAGCATGTCTAAACGATCGCAAATGTTGTTGAGGATCCTCTTTACTATTAAAACGAGTAAATTTCGGCAATTCCCATTGAGGAGGATATGAGTGAAGGGGGACAGAAGGGTGAATAGGCTCCCGACAAACTTGCTCGTATGTCAAGGCACTACGACTTCCCGAAACAGAAGCCTCTAGATTTTGCATTTTGTCCATCATTTGTTTGATGAAATCTGTGGTTGGATGAGATGATGGTGCGGTTGTGGTAAACGGAGGCAAATTGGGCCAAGGGCCTCCGCTGGACAATGGTGGGGTTAAGTGTTGATAAGGTATGGAGGATGAATATGTTGAGGCGACCGAATAGGGATGTCCCATATAAGATGTTGAGGTTACTGGATACGTGTATGGGAATGAAAAGGTAGGGAGCTTGAGAAGGAAAGCTCGTGTGGATAGGTGGCAGAGAGCAAGTCATGAATGGAGTGGTCTGCAAGAGAGATGAGGTAGGGGCAGTCGGTGGTAATGATATGTGGGGTCCAAGATTAGCCAAAGGAAAGCCAATCTGAGTCGTATGAATCTCTGAAGCTGTCGGATTGGGAGATGGGGCTAAAGGTGCAGGAAGCAAGGCGGTGTTATCAGGCGGAGTGGGCGCTAAATGAGCAGCTATACTAATAGGCATGCCAACAAGGAGCTGACCATCAGGCGTACGGTCAGGGGCATGAGACAAATAGTATTGTACAGCACTAGGATTAGCATCTAGAAACTTGGCAAAGTCCTTATCTCCCACAGGAATTTTAGGAACCTCGCTGGTATCCGTAGGATTCCCCACAGAATGTGAAGGGGGTGATTCAGGTAAAGAAACAGAGCAAGCATGTGAAACCATAGCGGTGGCTTGCTTTCGAGTGATAACAACCATGGACAGGTGTTCACAGTAGGGTTTCAATCTGTCAGGAATAGAAACAAACTCAGACTGGTGAAATTGGTAGGTTGCTGGTTTGTCAGGAATTGGGAAAGACAGTAACCGATATCGGTCTAGTAACCGATGTCGGTTATACTATAGCCGACGTCGGTCAGGTAACCGATGTCAGTGCAAGAAGTCTGGGCTAACAAGGTATAAAAAGGCTGCTAATTTGATTTTTAACAACGTTTAGTATACTTGTCCAATTATTGATCACAGAAGACAGAGTATGAGAAAGAAAACAGAACTAAAAAACAAGCAAGATGTACACGCAAATCCAGAGATTAACCCTAGGGTTAATTTTAATTATTGTGGGCTTATGCCTTTAGACGTAGAATGATGTCAGAATCCTAAACAAAAGACTTAGGGGAAATGTCAAGTTTGTTTTGGCTTATAAGGTTACCTCAATCGGGCGGAGGAATACCGCGGAAAAAGGGGGGATGTTTGAGCTGTTGTGTTAATTGTGAAGTGATTCGGTATGTGTTGTGCAGTGAATGTAAGATTAATTTCTTGTCAATACCGTGGATATCACCCCCACGTGTACGACCTGTTACTTAATCTATGTTTACTAGAATTGAAAACAGCAAGCAAGGATGCCAATGCACGTGTTTTAAACCCAAATCGAAAATGATATTCGATGAAGCAAAAGAGATGACTTTCACTAATGCAAGATGCAAAAAACAAAGCAAGTTCTTTTACCAAAATAATAAAATACCTTGTGAATATCTTTAGAAGAAGAAAAAAGCAAGTATGCTCCCTATATGAAAGCAAGCAAGAAATAAAGAAACCCAAAATGGGTCCCACCGGGCGTGCCAAAATGTTTCGCTCGGAATGTTTCGACTTCTGGGAATAGAGTTGCTTCTATCCTTTCATTCCTTTTAGAAACAGATAAGGGTTAGGGCTAGGAGGAATACCTGTGGAATGTCGAGATGGTGTGCGCGTACCGTAGAGGAAGATCAGGCTGACTGCGAAGAACTCCTTTTTGTCTTGGAAGGACTACCTGCAAATAAGAACACAAGACCACAAGATTTTGATTAGACAATAAATGAGGAAACTGCCTTGGGCCCAGGAAATATAAAACTTCCTTTCGAAGGTGGTCAGTTTCCCTGCTAATATGAATTAACACAAAAGACTGTAAAATATCAATCAAATTACTTCATTTGGAACAGATAGGGGAAAGGCTGATTTCTGGTTTGTAGTCTGGGTAACCGATACCGGTTGCTGGTAACCGATGTCGGTAGGGTTTAGGATCTGTAGGTTGGTTGTTTTTGTGGGGTGTTTGTGTTGTTTGGTAGCTGTGTTATTTGTAAGGCTGTATATGGGTGATATTACGTAATAAGGTGATGAGAGGTAGATGAATGATAGTTAGATGTGATATATTGCTAGGTAGTGGGTCCAGAAATGGATTTATGAGGACTGTGATTCAAGAAGCATAAGAAATGTTATAACAGAGGACATGCAAGATGTGACTTACTGGTTTTGACGAAGATGCAAGCTGATCTCCTTTGCTGTAAACACTTCGGGTATCTCCACTCGTCTCTGCTCGGTCAAGTGAAGATCTGGACTCTGTTTTTCGCTCCCAAAGATCTCCGTTGATTCAAAAATCCTTTCCCCTTTGATCCAAAATGAAATTTCGATCCTTGTTTTTGGTTTGGGGAGGCCATTTACAGGGAACCGATGGCGGTTACGTAACCGACGGCGGTCGAGTAGGAACCGGCATCGGTAAGGAAAAAGTAGGCTATTTTTAGTAAAATAGCCCACCTTCCCTGCTTTTCTCCCGAGAGATTAGTTGCGGGCTTGGTCAAGTGACTAGAAGGTCGGTTTTGGGTGCGAGAAAGGGGTCATTAGTCATGGGTGTAGGTATAGACCAAGTTTTAGGTCTTAATTAGGTTAGTTTAGGATTAGGGCTAGGTCATGATGAGGTGGCAAAATGAGGTGGTAGGTGAGGTGATGGGGATTTATCAATTACAAGGTAATTAATAAATAATTGTGTAAGGTTTAGGTAATGAGGTTAGGTTGCGAAATGGGATGCGGGTCACAAGGGGTCGTAAGACATGAATTTGGTGTCATTATTTTTAGGGTAAACATACATACACCTAACTGTGATACTGGCCAGGTAACACTTCATTTTCCTCAAACCTTTGTGAATCACTTTACATTAATATATTGTCTTGATACAGACAAGAAATTAAATATGCGATGTGACATAATTCCCCCCTTAATGAATCATCATCCAAATTATTTTGTACTTACTAATAAAAATAAAATGAACCTAAATAGATTTATATCATACAACAATGGAAAATAGTTATGGATTTCCATTCAAAATTTTGATTTTTTTTTTCTAATTTTCAATTTATTTTCCATCTATTTATTGGCTATAATAGCCTTATGAATCATCCATTTTTTATTTAGTTTCTGAAGTATGACAAAATCTCATCATACCGAAACTTCAAAATTATGAAATTGTATCAAATTTAACTTATCCAATCCAAAAATATCAGTTTTTAGGACTGAAATAGATAAGGAAACGTTGTTTTCATATCTTCAATATCCTTCCAAATTGCACTTTCTTATAAATATTGGTCCCATTAGACCTTGCATTTTGCAACTTCTCTATTTATAAAGTACAATAAACAAGTTTCCATTATTCTGATTAGTTCAACTACCATTATTCCCTGATCCTGAACCTCCAAAACATTCTAATTAAGTACATGTGAGGCAATACCAAATGATATGCTACAATATAAATGATTAGTAGAACTTCAAAAGGTCCTACATATCTTGGTGATAAGTTAACAACCTCGTCAAATGTTATAGAACTCTTTTTGGGATTAACCCTAAAGAATACTTTGTCTCAAATTTCAAATTTCTTTTTTATTCACTTCATATTTGCATAGATCTTTTACCTATCAACAACTTATTTCAATCACTCATGGATGATATTCACTTTCCTTTCCATTTTCGTTAACAATTCAGGACCTACTAACACTCTATCCCCATTACCATCCCAACTGATAGGTATTCTACACCTCCTTCTATACAATGATTCAAAATGATTGATTTTTTAGTGATGGATGGTAGGTTTTATTGTACACAAACTAAACCAATGGAAGGTATTCTTCCCATTTGTACTTTTAATCGATGTAGTACATCCTAAACATATCCTCCATAACTTAGGTGACCCATTTAGTTTAACCATCTATTTTTGGATGGTACGATGAATTGAAATTAAGTTTCATCCCCAAGGTTGAATTCAAGTTTTAGAAAATCTAGATGTCATCCATGGGTCCCTATACAAAATTATTAACTCTAGAACTCCATGTAATCTAAAAATTTCATGCACAAACCTTCTTGTAAGTACAAGAGAATTGTCCTTCAAATTTACCGATATAAAATGGGCCACTTTCATTGACTTGTCCACTCATGTCATGTTTATTTTTAGACATAGGCACCCCCTGTAAAAAATAAATGCTTATAACTTTCCATGTATAATTCGTAATGTTGTGTGGATATAACAACCCAATAGGGTGTAGGTTCTCAACATTAACATGCTGACATTCCAAATAGTGAGAAACATAGTTTATGAAATATTTTTTTATTCCTATCCAAAAATATTGTTGTTTTACATTATGAAACATTTTAGCTACTCCAGGATTCCTAGAGTATGGTGAATCATGAAATTATTTCATAACTTTAACCTTTAAGTCATTTCCTGATATACATAGACTCTACCTTTGTATTTCAAGATTCCCTCTTTGTCAAGTCTTAATCCTTCGTACCTTTTTTCTTAGGATCGGTTGCTAAAGTAACCTTAACATGCCAATAATAAGTATCATCTATGATTATTTTCTTTTCCTCATCCTTAAAGTGGGTTTTAAGGGTAACAATAGCGGAAACATGCTTATGAAAACTTAGTGCATCTGCCACTCTATTTTCTTTTCCTTTTACATATCTTATACCAAAATCATATTGTGATAAGAATTCAAGCCATATTCATTGTATTGCATTTAATTTGGGTTGCATAAAGATTTAATTCAGCCCCAAGTGGTTTAATTTTATTCAAAGGTTTTTCCCAACAAATAATGCATCAAAACTTGGAGTTCGTGCACTATGGCAACAAGCTCTAGATCATGGGGAGCATAATTCAGCTCATGCACCTTTGATTTTCTTCTATCATATGCTATCAAATGGTCATTTTAGAGAATAATTCCACCCAAACCTTCACCAAAGGCATCTATTACCACGGTGAAGCTTTGTGGTGTTGTATTTAGTTTCTCTTTCAGAAAATTAAATGCATTATCACATTTTTCAAACTATACAAATTTCTTTTTCTTTTTCTACAGAGATTTTGTTGGAGAAGTAACTCTAGAAAATCATTTTACGAAGTTTCAATAGTATCCAACTATCCCCATAAACCTTATAACTTAATGAATGTTCTTTGGTGCTAGCCATTCTGTTATTTCCTTGATTTTTTATGGAACTACAGATATATGTTCCTTATCTATGATGTGTCTGAGGAATTGCACCTCATTTTGATAGAAGGAACATTTAGAATTTTTTCCATATAGTTTACTTTTTCTAAGTATGTCCAACATTATTCTTAAGTTCTCATTATGCTCATCAATGTTTTTGGAATAGATTAAAATTTTATCCAAGAAAATAGACACAGACTTGTCTAAGTATTCTTGGAATATATTGTTCATTAAATTCAGGAATACAAAAGTTGTATTCGTGAGTCTAAATGGTAAAATCGTGAACTCATAGTGGCCATACCTTGTCTTAAAGGTTGTATTGTGTTTATCTTAATCTTTGATCCTCATATGATGATATCCTGATCTTAGATCAATTTTAGAATAAAATAATGCATCATGCATATGATCAAAAAAAATCTATCCTTGGAAAAGGATACCTATTCTTTGTTGTAGCTTGGTTTAACATGTGGTAATCAATGCATAACCTTAGTGTGACATCTTTATTTTTGAAAAAAATGATCGTTTCTCCCTATTATTTGTAAATTTTAACACCCCTCTTCTTTTCAAAATTAAACAAGACATTCATAGTATAGCTTGCTTAGCTTTACATCCATATAAATCTGGTAGGGGCCACTAAGTATTAATTATATTTTAAAATTGTTTTCACTAAGTGGTTTCGAACATCCTTTAAAATGTAACAACCACTTAAAATCAAGGGAATTTTTTTTAATCAGTTCTCAATGCTACTATTTTCTAAATTAACTTATTTTAGAACTAATCATGAATAGAAAATATTCCATCCTATAACAGTTAACCATTTGTAATTATATGAGTCAGTTTAATTATGATCCCTCATATATTACTCATTAGAGAAAGTATAATAAGTATACTAGTGGTCATCTTTATCAATCATATTTATACAATTGTTGCATTTTAAGTGTCTATACGGGTATCCATTATTGAACCACATCAGGCATCCTACAAATTAGATCTTGGTGAAATCATGACAGTCTAATCAACAACTTACACTACTTTGGCCAAAGTTTCAAAGACATGTTTTCCATGCTCAGTTCCATGAAGGCACACTTGTCAATTGTAACTCATCTTTCACCATATCAGTTGACTACTATTATCTATATTATTATTAGTTATAATTTGTGTACAAGGTACAACCTGGATCAACATACAACCAAATCCTAGAAAAAAAATAGAATGTGGGGGTAAATATCAATGACACCTACAAAAATAATCACCATTACACAATCCAGTCATACACCTGGAGGTAACCTCCATTCATAACATTACATTGAACTATAATAGTTAAAAATTAAATCATAAACCTGCAATCATAAACCACAGACTCGCTCACGAGGTAGTAACAGTTGATTGAGTATAATCCTAATGGAAAACCATCACAGTAGGGACAAAGACCCCAATCACTATAACTTGGCATATTTTCCCTTTATAAAACAAGGATTTGAACTATCATAGTTAGATATACTGGAAGATATAATCATACCCATACTCAACTCTATTGTTGACTGGAATACCCAAATGGTTTATGGAATAAATTTCTCTCCTAAATAAATAGTGAGTTTATCTTATGCAAGACAAAAAAAACCCTATAACAATTAAATGAAAGAAATAGAAATATGCAAGTTCAAACCTAGGGATTCTCATATTAATAGTAGTAGAAGCCAAGGTTACTAGGTGTTCCAAATAATCCGAAACTAAGGATTCACATATGATTATGTATATGAAAATATACCTAGTTAGCATAACACTAACAATTCATTCAACACAAAAACATTCCAAAGCACAAATTCAAATAATGGAATAAAAGACAACCCAGAAATAATACCATTGAAAACCCTGATCAAAAAATAAACCCATGAACTATTGTAAGGATTTTAACTAAGCAAATAGTAAACGTTTTTTTTAAGGAGGAAATAGAATAAATCAAGCTTATAATAGTAAGCCCACATCTTATCCTTATTTTCTAAAATTTCCTCCACAAGTACAGACCCAAAATCAATTCCACAACTTTGCAAAGAACTCCAACCTTCTCCATTGTTATTTATTGAACCAACATTAATGTCTTCCCAAAATATCTCTACCCATAGTTGAAAAATGCATGCAATTGTTTAAGAAAATAATAGAGATTAAAAAAATAGGGAGAAACTCGAGAATGTAGAGCTCCAATGAAACCCCAAATGTAAAACAATAATAACAAAACAACTATTATATTTTTCCCCAAAATCGCTTCCTACTCTTCCCAATTTCATGGGGAGACTTTCAAGACATTTATTGCATGCATATACGTGTACAAATCCCTCCAGCTTTCATTCCATTTATTTTCCATTTTCAAATTTAGCAGACCATATTACCTTACAAATAGATCACTAAGTGAAGTTAGTCACTTAGATAACTGAACCTCCAACTATTTTATCTCCTATATGGAAGGTTAGCGGTGAATAATAAATGGCCCATATATATTACAGTTGGTATAAGCTATGAAGGGTGGTCACCAAATCACCCCTCAACTTAGGCCTTAATAAACTTGCATATCATCAACCTTATTTTAGCATTAGTTTAGACCCCTTTAATATTTATGCCCTAAACTTTATAAAGTGAAATTCAAGGGTGATAAACATTAGACGCTTCAACATAACTTAGAACATTAAGAATTTGAATATCAGTAACTTATCTTAGCCTTTAATAGGCCTAAAATATTAATTCCCCTCAACATAAAATTCAAACATAATAATTTTGAATAACCATTACCCTTAGCTTAGGTTCTATGTTAATTATTCCCAAGATAAATAAATTCCAAAATCAAATGTAATCAACATGAACTTAAACCAAAACATCAACCTTAGCTTTATATATATTAATATTACAATAAACAAACAAGGTAAGCATTAGCAATAATATAATCATGGTCCATATACCCTAGCATATGAATCTCGATATCATATTTGTTTGCAGTCACCCAATAAATCTAGTGTAGCAAATTATTGCAACACTTATACAGGTAGGAGTTAATAAATGAACTTGCTAGCTTAGTCTAGCAGTGTGATAACAAAGTATAGAATAGAATCAATGTAATCAATGATACACAACATATTCACTGTTAGTGTACTAATCCCTTTATTTTAAGCATGCTACAACCATGCAAATAGAGTAAGATCATGAATAGTAATTGTTATCCAAAATCCACCCCTCAAGGTAATTTTGATAACCTACATCATTTCTACAGGCTTGAGCAGGTAGAAATGGTAAAAGGTGAAAAATCAGGTTTTAAAGGTCCCTTTGGCTCCTTTCTAACCTCCCCATCCAAGGAAAAAATTCAAGGACTTAGACAAAATGGAAAAAATCCAAAAAAAATGGCTTCAAACAGTGTATTGCAGGTAAATTAGACATTTATGTCCCAAAAAGCACATGTATGTGCAGGACATCTAGGACTAGAAAAGATGAAATAGCCGAGGGTGGTTCAAATTGGAAAAATTGGATGTTTTTGTTCAACGCGGTGTGTGGGACGTTAGGACAGTCGGGACCCGCAAAACTGATTTCACTAATTTGCAAAGTGTGTGGAAAAGTCAGGTAAATCTATCTTGGGAAATTTGTGGGATGTTGGGATAGTTGGGACCCAAAATTATGAGATATTCAATCACAAAGGGATGTGGGAAGAGTGGAGGTCAATGGCCTCGATGGCTCGATCAACGGCGAGACACATGGGACATCAAAACCTGATTTTTCCTACTTGTCTGATTTGTAAAGTGGGTCAAGTGTAATGCAGGTGAAGTGGAGGTTTTCAGCCCAAGTTGCACAAGGGACATCCAGGACACCAAGACCTAAAATACCAGATATAGCTGTATGCAAGGGAAAAGTGTAAATCAGACCCCGAACTTCAAACAACCATAACTTTTGACCCCAACCTCTGATTTTCATAAAATTTGACTTTCTAGAATGAGCAAGACATCCTCTATGCCTTAAAAACTAAATTTATTATTTTTAATGAGGGTAGGTATATGAAAATAAAGGAAAAATATTCATGCCTAGTCAATCAGATGCTCATTCCCGTTAAATGACAGAAATGTTTGGCATACCCAAAATAGCTTCCCGCACTCAGAAGGCTATTATAACATTTTCATTTCTCAATAAAAACACACAAAATTGGTACCGTTGGAATCATGGTTCTGAGCTTGATGTACAAAAATCAAGAAATATAGAATTTGGATAGTAATAGATGTTAATTTTGTAGAAAATGTGCCCAATTCAGAACAATGATTTTATTTGGTAGCTGAGATGCATTAATGAAGCATGGGCTGACATTTCTAACTGCCGCAAGTTATGAGACAGTATGGGGGGCATTTTTCAATAATTATACCATAATATCAATCTATTTTCTACCTTTTACAAGTGGTTAAAGGACAAATTTTGTTATTTTCATTTTCCTTCTCTCTCCTCTTAGAAATCTATAAATTGGAGTGTTGGGCTCATTGTAAAGGGAGATAGTTTTGGAGTAGAAAAACTATGTCAATTTTTTTTGTGAAACCAATGTGTTGCAAGACCTTGTAGGGGACTCCTTGTACGGTGATACAAGCCCTTATTCTATAATAGATTGGATTGTGCATATCAATGAAGCAATATATACAAGTTTGTGGATACTTCTTTCCCCTTAAAGTGATCATCGTCCTGATGATTTACTTTATCATAACGTATTTTAAGCAATTTTAAATAATAATATACTTATTCAATCATCAATTAATCCAAATAGTAAATACTAAAACCTGCAAAAATCAAGTTTTCAAAAATTTAAAACAACGTTATATTGGTTGTAATAGAAATTTTCCAATTCTTTTGTCATAATATCAAAATTTAAAGTAGTTATTTAGTCATAGAAATTATAATGTATCATAAATTCATATAAATTTATATCTTTTATTGCTAAAAAAGGTGTAGAAAAGAAGTTTTATTTCTTCTAGATTCTCCCAAGTTATAGTTTCTTTAGTAAATTGGTCCCATTGGATCTTGCATTAACTAATGTCTCTATTTCTCAAGTGCAGCCTATGAGTTTCCAACACCCTTATAGGTTCAACCATGATGACACTTGGGTCTTGTACCTATACAAAAATCTAATTTAGCACATGTAAAAAATATGCAACATAATTTTTAAGAAAGGAAATAGGAAAAATTCATGCATCTTGGCCAATGAGGGATGTAACGCTAATCAATTGGCTATAGGGATGATCAATTCAATGATTTCAAAAGGTCCAACAAAGAGAGGTGACAACCTAGCTTATTTGCTAAAAGAAATTAAACTCTTCTTTCATTTCACCCTTTAAAATACTTTATCTCCAAGTTCAAATTTCTTATCAACTCTTTTTAGATCAGAGTAAATCTTCTACCTATAAGTAGTTTATTTTAATTATTAATGAAAAAATTTAACTTGTTTCATTTCAGTTATCATTTCAAGTCATATTACCTATTTTTCCTCTATGTTTTCCCAAGTAACAGGTGTTCTACACTTTCATCCATACAATTCCTAGAAAGGTGCCATTTTTATAGAGGAATGGTAAGTATTATTATACTAAAATTCAACCAATGGTAGATATTCCTCCCACTTTTACTACCGATCCATGTAGTACATCCTAAGTATGTATTCTATAATCTGATTTACCTTTTTAGTCTATTCATTTTTTTCTGGATGGTATGTAGAACTGAAATTCAGTTTTTCTCCTAAAGATGCATTCAAAGTTTACTAAAAATGTTAAGTCATTATTGGGTCTCCATCTAAAATTATTAGATCAAGTACACCTTGTAATCTGAATATTACATGCATGAATATTTTTGCAAGAACAGGTTAACCATCTTTCAGATTTCCAGGAATAAAGTGAGCTACTTTTGTAATTTTCTCAACTATAACCAGAATGACATCATGTTTATTTTTAGAAATTGGCAGCCCTAAAAAAAATCCATGCTCACTTTTTATTTATATTGTGGAATGTTGTGAGGTTACAACATGTTCTTATCCTTTACATGCTGACATTTCAAGAAATGAGATACATAATCAATTGTATTTTTTCATCACTTTCCAAATTATTGTTGTTTTACATTAGTAAGCATTTATATCTCTCCAAGATGTCCAAAATAAGGGGAATTATGAAATCTAGTTATCAATTTCTTCCTTAGTTCATTTTTTAAGGGTCAATATAGCTGATTTTCATAACTTAGGACTCTATCATTGTCGAATATGAAGCCCTTGTATCTCTTATCATTGGAATATGCAACAAGCACTATTTTGACTTGTTGATAATATGAATATGTTAACATTGATTTCTTTACCTCATCTTTGAATCGGGTTCTCAAGGTTATAAGGGTGGAAATGTGCTTCCTACAATTTAGTGCATTTGCCACTCAATTTTATTTTCTTTTTATATAACTGATATCAAAGTCATATTTATACAAAAATTCTAACCATCTTCATTATTTGGCATTCAAGTTTCACTGAGTGAAGATGCATTTCATATCGAGATGATGTATTTTCAGCTCAAATGAATTCCCTAAAAGATAATTTCTCAATACTTACAAAGTATGTATAATGGAATCAAGCTTTAAGTCATGGGGAACAAAGTTCAGCTCATGTACTTTAATTTTTCTACTTTCATACGCAATCATATGATTGTTCTACTACAAAACACACCCTAACCCCTCACTGGAGGCATCTATTACTAATGTGAAGTACTCATTGGGATACGAGACTGATGAAATAGGTTCTACAATTAGTTTCTCTTCCAAAAATTTGAACGTGTTCTCACATTTATCATTCAAAAAAAACTTCTTATCCTTTTTCTGTAGTGAAGTGATTAGAGAATTTTTTTTTGAGAACTATTTTAAAAACTTCCAGTAGTATCTAGCTAGTTCTATGAAGCTTCTAAATTCATGTACATTTTTATGATCTAGTCAATCAATTATAGCTGCAATATTTGATGGATCTATAGAAATTCCTTCTTTGTTTATTACATGCCTTAGATATTGTACTTCATTCTCATAAAATGAACATTTTGAAAACTTACCATAAAGTTTCCTATTTCTTAATAATTGAAGTACAATCCTTATATTCTCATTATTCTCTTCAAAACTTTTCGAATAAATGATAATATCATCCAAGAATATGAGAAAAAAATTTCCAAGTATTCTTGAAAGATATTTTTCATTAATTCATAAAACCTGCTGGAGCATTAGTTAAACTGAATGGTAGTACAGTGAACTCAAAGTGCCCATATCTTGTTCTAAAGTCAATTTTATGTTTTGTCTTTTATTCTCAGCTAATGGTACCTAGACTACAGATTGATCTTAGAGTAAAATGATGCACCACACATCTATTCAAATAGACTATTAATCCTTGGAAGAGGGTACCTATTCTTGAATGTAACTTTGTTGAGAATTCTATAATCAATACATAATTTGAGTGTTCCATCTTTCTTCTTAAAAAAAAAAACCAATGCTCCACAAGCTGAGACACTCGGTCTGATCAAACCTTTTGATAAAGTTACATGAAATTGTTCCTTAAGTTAACTAGTTCAATGGTAGTCATTCTATAAGGAGCCTTAGAGCTTGGCTCAGTTCCTAGTTTGATATCAATAGTGAATTCAAATTCTCATTTGGGTAGAAGACTAGGAGTTATTCTAGAATTATATCATTATACTCATGTAACAACAAATTATCTTCCACAAAAATATTACCCTCTTCACCTGATTTTGAAATTTTTAGAGCAAAGAGCATGCAACCTTTATTTTTAGCCTTTTTGACTTGCATGGCTGAAATTTTTCTAACTTAAAAGTCTCTTTTCATCCCATGTATTTATGTTGTTTTCTACAGATCATCTAAGCACATGATTCATTTTTCATAATATTATATGTTTAATTTATGTTGGGCCATCCAGTTCATGCCTATAATTATGTCATAAAAGTGTAAGGGTGCTAGGTACGATTATATTTTAGTGGTAAAACTTGCAATCTCCAATGTTGTGCCAAACAAGCATTGGTCAGCTGTTTAAACAACGTTATTCCTGTATTGGATAGTCCATAATATTTTCATATATCCATCTTTTCTTTTAATTTTAGAATCTAACTTATTATAAACGAAAAATTTAGTAGTGCTAGTATCAAATAAGATAGTTACACGTAGTCTAAATAACTTATTTTGTACTTCAATGGGCATTACTTATTTTTCAGCTTATTTATCATCTACTGCAACATGTATTTTATGTTGTTGATTTTTTTCCTTCTTCCTTTGAGGGAAATAAATATCATAGTGGTTCTAGACACATATTAAACATCCCCCAACAGGTCCCTTTCTCTATTAAAATTTATTTTTAGATCTGAAATTACTGTTTTGTCCATTATTTTTATGCCCATTAGTTTTAAATTTTGTAGCAGGCTTTAGTGATGTAAATTTCTTTCCATTTTCTATTCCAAATCTTTTTTTACTTCCAAATTTATTTCGTCCCACCTTTTTAGGTGCAAGGGGTTATGACGAGTTAAAAACCTTCTTTCTCTTCTCATCCTTATACGTAGAAATAGTTTTTAATTTCTACTCTCATCTAATTGCTTTTTCAAAAACTCCTTCCATGGTTGGTGGACCATGCACATCAGATTCACCTCTAATTACTGAATTTAGACCCATTATAAACTTATGGATATGAAATTTTTCGTCAACTTGATTTTGGGGTACATACTTGAGAAGTTATGTGAACTTTTCCTAATACTTAGTAATAGTCATCTTTCCTTAAGAAAGACTCTAAAATTAAGACATCTTTTGGTTGTAATATAATTGAGGTAACTAGCATTGCCTAAAGTAGGATTTAAACTAACCCCTAGTTATATTAGCTTCATCAAAGTTCAATTCCACCTTGTGGTTATCCCACCAAGAGGAGGCTTCATTAAAGAGCATATAGGCTCCCTATACCACTTTCATTTCTTCAGAAAATTTTATGATGGTGAAATACTTATCCATATCACTGATCCAATTCTCAGCTCCATCGCTTAAGGTCATACAATCAAACTTATGTGGAATGTTCTCTTTATATCATTATTCAACTCATTTGGCAAACTTGCCTTCTTATTTTCAAGCTGATTTGGTACATTAACATTAATATTTTTCTACATTAGTATTTGTTGTGTTGTTACTATTACAAGCATCAAAACCCCGAGTATTTATGTTTCCTCCAACATTTGGTGGTCCCTTATATTTCCCACTATCAATATCAATGTTATTTCCCATCACTTGTTATTCAAGAACATCCATACGATTCTGGGTGTCCTAAAGGATCACTTGTTATTCATCTAATTTCTACATTGTCACTACTTAACCACCCTTAGGTTAGTTATTGACAACACATCCTCTTGTTCTAACCATTTTATGTTAGTTAAGAATTTAAGTTTTGTTAGTAAATGGAATCAATAGGTCTAAGAGTTGTAACCTTCATCTATGATACAAAAATGTAACAACCACTTTAAGTCAAAGGATTTTCTTTAATTAATTCTCAATGCTACCTTGTTCTAAATTAACTTAATTTAGAACCAATCTTGAATCCAAATTATTCCATCCTATAACACTTAACCATGTGTAGTTTTATGAGCCGTTTTAACTCTGAAACCTCATATATTACTCATTAGATAAAGTATACTAAGTATACTAGTGGTCATATTTATCTATTATATTTATATAATTGTTACATTTGAAGTGTCTACCTTGTTATTTGTTATTGAACCCAATAAAACATCCTACATCTTAGATCTTGGTGAAATCATGATAGTGTAATCAACAACTTACACTACTTTGGCTAAAGTTTCATAGACATGTTTTCCATGCTGAATTCCACGATGACACACTCATCAATTGGAACTCATCTTTCATCATATCACTTAACTATTATTATCTTAATTTTGATTAATTACAAGTTTCGTATAAGGTACAAAACGGATCAACCTACAACCACCTCTTAAAAACAAAAATCCATAATATAGGGTTAAATATCAATGCCACCTCCAAAACAAATAAACATTCCACATTACATTCGTACAGATGGAGATAACCTCCATTCATAAGATTTCAATGAACTATAATAGTTAAACATAAAATCATAACCATGCCATCATAAGCCACAAACTCA
The DNA here is from genome assembly GCA_019776745.2 of Taxus chinensis. NCBI lineage: Eukaryota > Viridiplantae > Streptophyta > Pinopsida > Cupressales > Taxaceae > Taxus > Taxus chinensis. The sequence goes on along the minus strand of CM034149.1, from coordinate 93,079,633 downwards.
ACCATGACGCATTAACAGATGAGCGAGTATAAGCCTAATGGAAAACCATCACAACATTGACAAGGACCCTAGTCATTATAACTTGGTAGAGTTTCCCTTTATAAAACAAGGATTGAAACTACGATAGTTAGATATACTAGAAGATAAATCATACCCATACTCAAATCTATCATTGAATGCACAACCCAAATGGATTATAGAATAAACTTCTCACCTCAATAAATAGTGAGTTGATCTTAAACAAGCTGAAAATACCATACCTTGAACAATTAAATGAAATCCATATAAATATACAAGTTCAAACATGAGGATTGTCATATTAATAGTAGTGTAACCTAAGGTTACTAGGTTTTCTAAATAATTCAAACCTAAGGATTCACAAAATATTATGTATACAAAAATATCCATAATTGGCATAACACTAATAGTCCAGTCAACACAAGAACATTCCAAATAACATATCCATACACATATTCGAATAATGAAATAAAATACATCACCTAGAAATAATGCAATTGACAAGCCAAATCAACAAAATCAACCCACAAACTATTGCATGGGTTTTCATCAAGCAAATAGTAAATGAAACAATCTTTAAGGAGGAAATAAAACAAATCATACCTATAATAATAAATCCAATTCTTCTCCTTCTTTTCCAAGATTTCCTCCACAAGTACAAACCCAAAATCGATTCCATACCTTTGCAAAGACCTCCAAAATTCTCCATTGTTGTTTATTGAAACAACATTAATGTCTTCCCAAAATATCTCTACTCATAGTTACACAATGCATGCATCTATTTAATAAAATAATAAAAAGAACACAAATAGGGAGAAACTCGAGCATGCAGAGCTCAAATAAAACCCCAAATGAAAAACAACAATAACAAAACAAATCTACAATTTTTCCCCGAAATTGCTTCTTACTGTTCCAAAGGTTGTGGTGAGACTTTCGAGACATTTATTACATGCAGGGATGTGAACAACTCCCTCCAACTTTCATTCCCATCCTTTTCCATTTTCAAATTTAGTAGAGCATATTACCTTACAAATAGATCACTAAGTGAAGTTAGTCAATTAGATAACTGAACCTTCAACTATTTTATCTCCCATATGGAAGTTTTGTGGTGAATAACAAATTTCCCATAAATATTACAGTCGGTACAAGCTATGAAGGGTGGATTCAAACTCACCTCCTCAACTTCAACCTTAATCGATTTACATATCATCAACCTTATGTTAGCATTAGTTTAGGACCCTTTAATATTTATGCCCTAAACTTTATAAAGTGGGAGTCAAGGGTGATAAACATTATACCCTTCAACATAGTTTAGATCATTAATAATTAAAATACCAGCAAATTAGCTTAGCCTTAAATATGCCTAAAATATTAATGCCCTTCAACATACATTTCAAAATAAATAATTTGTAATAACCATTTCCCTCAGCTTAGGTTCTAAGATAACTATGCCCAAGCTGAATAAACTCTAACATCAAAGGTAATCAACATAAGCTTAGACCATAACATCAACCTCAGCTTTGCATATATTAATATTACCAACAAGACACAAGGTAAGCATTAGTAATAATATAATCATGGTCCACATATGCCAGCATATGAAGCTGGATATCATACATGTGCACAGTCAAAAAATAAATTTTGTGTAGTAACATATTGCAACACTTATACACGTAGCAGTTAGAAAAAGTTAAATTGTTAGGCTTAGTCAAGAAATGTAATAGAAAATTATAAAATAGAATCAACGTAATCAATGATATAGAACATATTCAATGTTAGTGGACTAATCCCATTATTTCAAGCACGTTACATCCATGCAAATAGACTAAATCATAAATAGTAACCAAACGAGAATATAGGCCTACTATCGAAGTATGTCATAAATAAACCAGTCTTATCACAATAACATAACAAAACAATGGGGTTTTTACATAAAATGTCATCTAATCTCCTTATTTTGATATAAATATATATATCATCACCTTGGTTATCATATTTTATAGTCTACATGGAAATAAAATTATGATTTGTGATCTCAATGTTTGGATTCCAAGATAGCATTTTAATTTTTTTGATCTTTCCCTTCCAGAAATAAGTATCAGAAAGTGGCAGTGAGTACTGATTGAATATTCATTTTTAGGCACATGGGTGTTTTCTTACACAATAGATGATGAATACAAATATATAATCGTGGTTTTATGAGTATCTTATATATGCCTTGATAAACCCTATGGTTTATTAATAAAAACTCATATAGGACTAAGGTATGATGTTTAGAGTTTAATAAATTAAAATTTGAGAACTGCCATTTTTGAATTCCTACTCTCTAGGTATGATGTGGTAGTAGGTAATGGGTGATTAATTATAATTGATTTATGGCATATAATGCGGGGTAAGGTTGTGGAATGAAGCGTAGCCTTTTGATTTGGTGGTCATTTATTTTTTACTACAAGGTTGAGAGCTCTGAGGCATCTAGTTGTGCATGAGCTCATGGTTTTTTGGTCTTCAGATGTGTCAAAGTTATAGGTATGAGCCTATACATTTGGTAGTTGTGCCTCAGTCATGATTTAGCTATGTCATTTTCTAAGTTATTAAAAATAAATTAGTTTCATTTGTTTTTTCTGAAAATGTGTTCAAACTCATTGGTTCAAGTGATATATTCGTACCCATTTATTTATTTGAACTTGCATGCTAATGTTGGGTCTTTAAAATGCCTTTGTAAGAATATTTAAAATTTGAATATTCTGGGTCAAATATATTAAGACTCACATACATCCGTTATGGTTTTGACCTTGTCGTTGATGTCATTTTATTCTGAATCCTATTTTCTTCAAAATATTTACATACAATAGTAAGTGTATTGTTATTTCCTATAAAAATGAAGGATTTTTATGTTATCTTATGGGATTTGATGGCTTGTCAGGATATTGTGTCCACAGTTCACATAAATGGGAATATTTCTTATACTAAAATTAAGTCATATTTAAAATATTTTCTCATTTGGGCATTTCAAAAAGAAAAAACTTGGAAATGGTTATAAGTTGTTTGCTTTGGATTCTAAGAGAAAATATTATCTCATTATAGTTGAAATATAGTTTTTTCATATGATAATTTAGAAAATTTAATGGTTATTTTGGAAAAAAACTATATACCAAATGACCCAAAAATTTCTTTTGAACTCATTGGTATATATCATGTTAGATTCTAGAAGGCCTCCTATAGATTGTGATAAGGTTTCAAGTACATGTATTTTGTTTTTTAAAATTCATTTATAATCGAAAATGATGGGTTGTTGGCATTGAGTTTTGAAATATCAATAATGGAACCTTTGGTAGAGTATGAAATGATTATTTTTATTTCGATACTTACATATATATATGGGCTCTCAATTGCATATAATAATGGTCTAGGAAATTTAACAATCTGGGAATGTTTATAAATTGATCTTGACTATTTCAAGGGTCTATGACTAAAGTATAATACATAGAACAAAAGCATCAAGTATGAATAATTATTAGTTAATACAATAGTGTATGTATGTTCTGAGGAGTTCTTCCATTTCATTTTCCAAATTATTTTAACTTGTGGGTGTTTTGTTAATGGTATTTAGGTAGTCATATATCTCAAAAATGGTATGAAATACTTAAGATGATTTTGTAAAGATAAAAATTTGTTTATCTTTATGATATGCATTTATTTGATGACTGTTAACTATGGTTTGAATTGACAAGCTCAGTTTTTGCAAAACTACACATGCTAAAAAAATTTATTCATTCATTGTCTTTACATCTTTATACCATGTCATGATGGGATGGATGGGGGTCTAGAAGGTCTCAATCACTCCATTCTTTGGGACATAACATTTTCCATGGACAATCATGGAATAGAGGTTTTCTTAGAGGTGTCCGAAGGGGAACTAGTCACTTTGGGGTGGTAGGAATTTTGTTAGGAATAGTCCTACTAGAGTATTTGTTCATTTTGATTTCAATGAGCCATGTTTACATGAAATATTACAAGTGATTGAGTCATATTCCCATAATCATCCTTCTCCTAGTTTTAATAACCCACCTCTATTAAATCTTGAACATGTGCATGCTAAAAATAATCTGGTTTATTCTAATAAATCAGTAGATTTTGTTCCTTCTTGTGTATTCCTACAACATACTCCACAGGCCCATTCCGCACCACTTTTACCTTAGAGAAACTAGAATGTACCTTCTCATGAGTCCCCACACACTTCTAAGTGTGTTAGGTCCTATTTTGTTGTACCTAAGGTGATAGTTGCAATAAAAAGGGTAAGATTGCAAGTAGAAGAAGAATCTAGAGTGTTCGTTTCTGCTCGCACTATTCTTACTGTTGATCCATATGAGTACATAGAGAAGGTTACTAAGATAGGGATTCCCCTATTAGATTTGAAAGTAGATGATTAATTAATCATACTTTTATTTGTTATACTTGGTTGCATACATTTTCACATTTTTGGGATATAATACTTATCATTTGAGAAAGATTTGAGAACTTAATGGCAGTGATATATTAATATATATGGATTTATGTGCATATGATTGGAAATGATAGCTAATGAGGAGATATTTTTTCTAATAATGCATTTTTATATGGATTGTGTTTACTTTGATTAATGTCTGAAATACCTATGTGGCCCCTTTTTTGATAATATGAACCTCATTCATTTATTTATGAATTAAAAATTAAAAATTTTATGTCCTTTATTTTTAAATTTATATATAGTATCACTTTAATTTATAAATTTTCATTTTATTATTATAAAATTTAAAAATCCTTAATTTTAAAATAAGATAAATCAGTTATAATCGATTCCATTCTTAAGGATGTTATAAAAAACATGGAGGATTCAATTACCAAGGATGAAAAACTAGGAATTTTTTAGCTATTTGAAATTTATTTCATTCTTAAATTAATTATTTGTACTGTACATCTAAGCCAAGTGATCTTACAGGAATCATGACAACATTGTTTTGAGGTTTAAGTGTGATTTTCGAATACAAAAGGTATATCTAGTTTTGATATTATTATTCTAATTATCTAATTAAATATTCTATTATTTTGATCTAATTGATTGAAATTTGTTTCTATATATCCAAAGAAAGCTTCATGAAGTCTTCACTGTTGTCTCAAATGAATGTAATATGTGGCCATATTGGCTCTGATATTTGATAATTGTTGGGCCCTGAAAAATACCTAAGTAATGTAGCGCACACGCACAATACTTGTAGAAGATACATGCGTGGATGGGAATATGGTAAGCATGCACATGGCTGAAAGTATTCATGCATTAGAGACAGAAAATGGGTGCTCAAGGATTACTTATAAAAGGATCAAGGACTTAGTCATGTTGGGCATGATATTGAATATAGAGATGGCATAGGAAATATGCAAGATAATATTCCATGTAGGAAGAGTCTATTTTTGGAGCATGGAACTAGTTTTTTGAACTGGTGTATGAAGAATTAGAGGCTACACAAGGCTATTTTGGGACATGTGGAAAGACAAGTGACATAGAGTGTTTTGGGCTAAAAATAAGATTGGAATTGAAGTTATATATAGAAGAACTATTATTAGAAGAGATTGAATGATCTTTTGTTATCTTTGTAAGTGGTTCATGGCTTTTCTTAGCATGTAGCCCATTTTGAGGTTGCATAGGTGGTGAAGGGTAAGTCCCCACCCCTATATATATGTGTGTTGGATTTTTAGGGTTTAGAGAGTTTATTTTGTAGTAAAGTTATGCTTCTGGTGTAAGCACATGACTTATGGTGATACTCTTTTATATGTAGTTAGCTTCTGTTTTTTTACAGTAATTAATACAATGGACTTCTATGGATGGATTCTTTTCATTGATACCTTTGATATTGGATATTTCATGGTAAATATGATCTTGATTCTTATTTAGTTCATTCTTATATATGGTTTTGATCTATATTTTTCTATGCTTTACTTTTGGATGGTTATTATGGATCTGGATTATATGTGTTTTTATCATGCTAACTCCTTGATAAAGCTGCCATAAAAGAGGGAATCGGTACCCTTGCGCACTTTAGTTGAGCACTTAGATTTGTTTGAGTGATGTTCCAGCACACCCTGGGCTATTTGTTGAAATAATATTCTACATTTTGGTTCCATTTCCATGACCTCTTTTTAAGATATTTGCAAGGATGTTTCTTGATGAAGATGTACCAGTTGACTTTGGCTAGTCATGAGGATTGGTTAGAGAATTTATAGGATTTTTCTCAGAGATTTAACACTAAACCTAAATTTGGTGCAAGCATGTGGTTTGAACAGAATGTGTATCATGAGATATATGAGACATTTTATTCTTATTTCCATATAGAATTATACGAGTGGCTAGTAGCATATGCATTGAAGAGAAATTGGAGTTAGAGATTACTTGTTTAGAATCAAGAAGATTATCAGAATTTACATGATTCCAATCTAACTTGGACATAAGATTTTGATCATTGGTGGGGTGGTGTTTGGAATAGGTACACTTTGGAGTATGTTTTTTCTACTTATTCCTTTCTACATGTTGTGAATTTCCATCTATTGTATGAACCTAGAGGATCTTATTTACACGTTATCCCTTTAGTGATTAAGATCTTGATTGTAACTATGGATTTAGAGGCATGACCTATGGCTAGATAAACCCCACCACACATGGGGGTAGGAGAATGTGTGGTGAAAGATGACATACCTAGAAGTAGATATATAGATATAAGAAAGGTAGATTAAGTTTAATGAGGCACGAGAGAAAGACTTGGTGAAGTGGCATCATGTTGTGAAATAAATTGTGTTGTAGAGAGAGATGGCTCACGAAGGATTTGGATATCATGTAGAATATGTGGATCTAAAGCATTCATTAGTCCACAATTTTTGTAATCTTGGAAGATAACCCTCTTCATCTTCAGATGAAATTACATTAGTTAAAACTACAAGGTCCACGAGTGCACATATGATCACTCCTTGTGACCTAGCCCTTGTGCTTGGTTTTAAATATTTAGTGACAATCATTGATAAGAAAGATAGTGTGGGTAGTAGAGTAGTGATAGATAGATTTAATTTTCCATTAATTTTAGGAGTGTTTTCATGCAAATTTGCAACAAGGAAATTGACAATTTCCAAGCATGACAATTATACCCCTGTGTCAAATAAATTAAATTTTTACCCTCCCAAGACACCTCGGGCCTACCCAGTCAGTCCAGTGACCTCCCAATTAATTTTAACTCAATCCTCTTTGTGATTTAAGAAATTCAATTCAAAACCCCTAGGTGATTTTAGGAGTTCATTGAAAAATGCAAACTTTAAGTTGTTGTAGGAAGAGTTATCAATGGCCTTCCTAGGACTAGACCAACCTCATGGAGTGGAACAGAGAAGAAAAACTAAACAAACAGGTGAATTGAAGTCATAGGAACATCATAGAAGTTATTTAGGAAGATTGAGGAAGCATTCAAAGAATTTGGGGTAGTTTCACCAAAATTAGGGTTCACTGGCCTATGTAGTGTATAAGATCAAAAGAGATTTTAAACTTCTAGAAGTGATTCCGGGATCTCTGGATGGAGTTAAGATCCAAACAATACATCATCAAAAAGAGAATTCAAATCCCTACAAGATGGTGAAATAATATTTTTCATAACACCTTGGTGTAATAGTTCTACATGAAGTTTTTATCATGCACTAGTAAAGGACCAGATAAAAAATTCACTTTTTTAGGAATCAAATGGAGGAATCAAGACTTGATACACCACCATTCGGTTCAGAAGGAAATTTTAAGTCAAGATCATATAAAATTTCATTGAAAATTCCATTGGGAGCTCAATTTATTGTCATTTAAAGTTTCCCTCTATGAGCGAGTTTAGAAGTTAGCCAAATTGGAACAAGACACTTGTTAGCTCCTAGTGTTTGGTGTAATTTCATATCCCTTAGGTCCCTCAAGTTAAGGGATATGAGGTAAAAATTCACCCAGAACCTATAATCCTTTTGGATCCTCATACAACCTATCAAACCGCCAGTTCAACTCCCAAGTGCTTGTCATGCTCATTCCCTTGCTCACTCAGATCATGACAAGTGGCGGCTTCTAGTGCACCGTGTAATTTGATGACCCTCATGTCCATTTTTTCTAGGGGACATGAGTAACATAAAAATGTTCCCATCCCCATGAGATTCTTCTGGTCACCCATGTGACCCTCTCTAGTGCTTTTTCTCAGCCCCTAGGAGCTAGTGGATCTTGATTCCTCAACTATCAAATCATTGCCACATGTCATCACCTGGCGTGCTAAGAAATTTTATGTCCCTAGTGTTATTTTTTGTTGATGGAAATTAGGGACATGAAATTTTTCCTCACTCCATGCTTTGAAATTTTTCAAATATTTCAAATCCTTCCTGCTTCCCACTTCTAACTTCTAACTTCTTACTCTCATGTCCACAAATTCATTCCACCACAGCTCTATAGCTTCTCACCACCACTCCACCATTACTGAACCTCAAACCAAATCCATCATAGAACATTATCCTCCACTTCATGAAAGAATATAGGTCTTATATGAATATTTAATCAAAAAATAAGAAGCAGTGAAGAGTGAAGAGAAGAAACCATAAAAATATCCATTATCGTGAAATAGAGATTCGAAGAAATATAGCAAACTAGTGTACAGAACAAAAAACTATTTTTTGCTGAACTTTCCTCTATAAATTTACATTAATACCTCAACTTAAAACCATCCTTCTACAATACAAAACATTCAAAGTGAAGAAATCCTCTTTTCGGCCCAACAAATAAAAAATCTTAGTTTCCCGTCAAATCGACAACTGAATCGAAGAGAAATTTCACTAATAGAATCAGAAGGAAAAACCCACAACAGAAATGTTGTTTTCATAGAAAATGGAAGAGAAAACTAGACCTATAATTTTTGAGGTCCATTAATGGTTGTCGTGTTCAGAGGTGCCGTCAGGTCATACATTTGAAAGTTTAAAATCTCTCAAACCATTGATCAGGTAGGTTCAAGATTTCAGAGGGGTGATATTTGGCAAAAACCCATTTTTGAAAACTTTGTTTTGTAGCAATCCAAACACTAGAGGTTAAATTTCTATAAACATCACATCTTCTACATAGAGGACTTCCATTTCTAGAAAGTCGTCAATTGAAGAAAGTACGAAAGAGGAATTGAACAAAAAAAAAGTATTGCAGTGGAAAATTCATTAAAACATCATCTTGGTCCAGAATTGACACTTACTAAAAATAGTAAAATTTCTCGTGAGCACCCACCAAAAATAGAAAAATTTTCCAAAAGGTGAGAGAAATGTAGTAAGAAGGAGAATTTTAGTTGTTGCATCCAATTGATGTTTGAAGGAGCTGATTTTTCATAATTACTAAAAATAGTAATTTATTTTTTCTAAAGAAACCATGAAATATAAGTGGAAAAGACAAAATCCGTCACTTCCTTTCACTTGTGAGTATGAGATAGAAGACACTAATGTCTGATACATGGACCTAAATGACCTAAGGGCTTGAATGAAATCCAAGGAATGAAGGAAGATCGAGGAACATGTATTCATAAGTGGATTATTCACAGCTATAAGACGCCATGTGTTGGTGTAAATCCTTATGTTGGTCTTGTCTCTTTTGCATCACTATGAACTAGAAAAACAAATAATTTGATCCAAAAAAGGAATGATAATGGTGGTCATTAGTGCCATAATAGTCTCACTTTCTCTACAAATCTTGACATCAGCTAACATGGTCTTCATCTCAAAGGAGAGGGCCTTGCACAATTAGGAAATGATGGATGTGTATGTAAAAGGAGTTTAACTTGGATCATGGATGAAGACAAAGAGAAATCCCTTAAGAATTCTAAAAGCCTTTCTAAGGTGTGAGTTTTGCAAGGGGTGTTCAGATGTAATCACCCTCCTCAACAGGGTGATGGGAGAAGAAAACACAACATAATTTTAGGATTGTATGGGCCTATTTATCTTAACTTTGACTGAAGGAAAATAGAGAATTGACTGGTGGTAGATCACAGTGATAATCTTCATTTGCAACTACTTCAGTTACCCATCATGAATAAGTTCCACATGAATTCTTACTTGGTGTATTTAATCACTAGCTTAACATTGTTTAAAGGATTGGAACTTATGTAAAACATTGTTTTCAAGGTTCCCACATATGAGAAAATTCCATAGTTAGTGATGGAGGAAATTCATGGGAACTTCACTCACATGAACGATGTGTTCACAATGTATGTGGTCTGAAACTTGGAAGGTGATTTGGAGGCTAGGATGTTGTCACAAGTGGTGTCTCTGATCAGGAAGTATGGATCTTATTTCATCCAATTCTCAACCTTCTCCTACCCATGCATTTTCAATTTTGAACAACCTACTGACCTTGCCTATGTACCTTAGCAATCAAATTATATTATTCAAACTCTACAGGAAGATCATTCCAGTGAACAATAAACTTAAGAGAAGGAGGAAGAAGTTGATATCATTTCTCATTTATCCTAGGATATTCATGTGTAAGAGCTCAAATGATACATCTCATCTAAAGGCCACCTTCACTCATTTGACTTTGCATTTCTACATTTTCAAGCCTAATTTTGACATCTAAGATGGTCTTGACTCTTTCCACATCCTAGACTTACAACATGAGCCTCAAGTCGAGGATTATCAGGCCAATTATGTTGATGAATTTTAAGTATAGGAAAAGGAAAAGATGAGGATGAGAGTTAATGAATTGAATAAATTCAAATTCTCTTTGTACAAAGACATATTGCAAGAAAATGGGACAGAGATGTATGATCCTAAGTGCACATCAGTCAAAATTTATCCATTTCCTCAAGTCAACTAGTACATTCATGAATTAGGGGATATATAGGAGAGGACTTAAAAGGTGATGAAGAGAATGAGGAATTGGTTTAAGAAGAAGAGAACCATGATCATCTAGTCACAAGGTACGCCCATACGTCAGAAATAAGTCTCTCATCAGTCATCATCAAGATCTAAGAAAGTTTCCTCAAGTTTAAGGCATTCTGGAGAAATTTCTAAACAAAGATCCATATAATTGGAGACTTCTTCTCACCGAAGTTCACTAAATAAATTTATGGTGGAAGAAGGCTAAATTACAATAATGCAAGAAGAATATCCAGTGATAGAAGCACAAGCAAAGGAAGAACACATAGTTCAAGACCCAATCTTCGAAATACCATAGGAGGCATCACATCTTGTTAACACCAATGTCTCTCCCATCAAAGATGCCTTGTCTTATAAAACAAGGAATGGTTGATACACCTATCATAAAACTTGAGTACAATGAGATGATCCCTTGGATGCAGGAAATAATTACCCTTGACACCTACATTGTTCAACAAGTAGCAACCATTGACTTATCAGTAATTTCTTGACTGGATAAAGGAAAGAAAAGGAATTTTGCACACACACCCTTGTAGTTATATAGTGGGGAAACATGTAATTAGTACATCTAGGTATCCCATCCAAAGGTGATCAAACCAGTGGATGAGATGACACCGGCCGACTATGAGATGAGTATGATCTAACTAGGACCAACAACTCATGAGGGTATTTTCACATGTATCAACAATATACTACTAACATGGTGGCAAGGAATAAGGAATATAAGAATAAGATTGATAAACTAAAGGTACAAGTGCAAAATCTAGCATCCTACGTTCAACATCTAGTGGAGACAAATGCCATGACAACCCCCACTAAAGAATTTTCACCCATCAGCAACTTAAATTCAGGATCTATCAAGAAGATGCATAAGTTCACAATGTATGGGTGAATGAATAACGAATGGATTGATTTAATTTATGAAAAATGGAATTCAATGCTCCAAGAAGTAGTTAAAATCTTTTCTTACATGTGTATGATAGAAAATAGGAAGGGGGAATTCAAGGAGGACTTGGAGTAAGAAAGGGACTACTGGGATCCTCTAGGTCTAGTAGTTAATGAAATGAGTAGCACTCATTGTCAGCAGTAGATCAATAGGAAGTTTTTTGAAATTCTTTAAGAATATTTTTCATGTGTATGGGTGAGGTCTTTTGGAAATCAGATATGAAGTAGTCAATTGGGGTATCACTGAACTAGAGGAAAAAGAGGGACAAGTGTATAATTTGTAGGATACTATAAATCATCAAGTTCAGAAACTCAGAGTACCTGCAGTGGGAGAAGACACAACTTCCGATTAGATAATTAGTCCATTTAAGGAATATGTCAAGAAAGAGGAGAGAATTCAATTGTCTTTCACCAAGAATACCCTAGAATTCCTCTCAGAGTTTTGGTTTGTCATTGCACTTATCGTAGAGAAGCACCCATCATGGTTTGGGAAGTGTAAAGACATCAACAATGTGTCTAATGGATGGGTAAAGACCCTAAGCAGTATTGATATTCCTCATGCTGACAAAGTGGAACCTACATCAACTTGTTTTAGTAAGGAATTTGGAGAAACAAAGATCTTCTCAAGAGCACTATATGGAAACCAATCAGGGAGTGATATCATATTCTCTGCACTGGCTCATTATTTTACATAATACTTCTTCCTCCTTCCTTCTTCTTCTTCCTCCTCTTTCTCTCTCTTCTCTTCTCACCCAACACTCTCTCTCTTCAATGTTATAATTTTTCATTGGGGTTGGAAATTTTTGATATATATTTAAGTGACTATAGAAACATAATGTAAACTTTAAGTTGCCTTGATTTTATAAAAGGGACTTAAATATTTACTTGGAATATGAACAGTCTAAAGTCAAGATATGGTATTTGAAAAGTCACCGTGAAGATGAAGATTTGTCTTATCTTCTATAAATTGTAGTAAGCTCCTCAATTGAGGTTCTTCGTAGACTTGTTATATCTTCATATACTTTTGAGTTGTTTTTTGTGAATTCATGAGATATATATCCTTGTGAAGAGAATAAAGATATATCACATTTCTTCCATTTCCCTTATTCTAAAATGTCTTCCATTTCAATGCTATTTACAATTTCTGCTTGAGCATCAATATAAGAAGGAATTTTAGCCCTTTTTAACTAAGGATTGTAGTGATACTTTGTGCTCATTAGATTTTATTTAGTCTTATTGTTGTTATGCATTTTTTTTCTTCTTAATTTTACTGTATGTGATGTAATCTTTAACTAGTGTATGCAAGTCTCTAATTTTCTACTTGCAACATTAGTTTATACTTTCTAACATTCTCACTCCCTTTCCTGCTCTCCTAGAAAATTATTCCCTTATAGAACTATATAATTTTTTCTGTAGGGTCATCAGTTGAGTGCCCCTGTTGGATCCCCAGTCAAAATTCCAACCCAAAAATACACCTTTTTACTCATGCATGCATATACGATAGATGCACCGGTTAACTAGGGGGACTTAAATTCCATTAACATTAGCAAGATATCCACCAAATTTTCCCCAAAGAATTTTCTTTCCAACAAGGATTTAATTAGATAGCATATTCATCTATCGTGGCATAGACATCATCTGTGTTATTTGAGGGTCCTATTGGAGGTATGTTTCCTAGCACTTCATCATCATAGAACATGGGCACAAGAAACTTTGGTAATACATCTTGGAGTAACACAAATTTGTAGACCATGGAAGTTAAATTTACTACAACTATGGGGACACAAAGAATAACATCCTTTGGTCTGGTACCCACTACAGGAGGAGGAATGTAGGATCAGGTGGTTTAGGATCTGGTGGTTCTGGAGGTAGAGGTAATATTCGAGGTAATACAAGTTTTTGATCAAGTGCGCATGACCTGCACAAACTCTAGAAAGTTTATTACAAGATGTCTCTTTGCCTACCAGAATATAAAGGAATTAAATATGTAGTTGAGCATGTGTATATGTGTGAAATAATATGTTGCACTAAGGTAATTACAGCTCCAGAGTGTAAGGAAAGTCAATTTTCTACTACTTTGTAAGGGTGCACACATAAGTTGTACATGAAGTATTTTTTGAACCAAATTTATATAAATTATACCATGTTGTGTGATGCTTTCTTAGAATAGTTCCATATACCTGATTTTGAACAAAACAACATTAGCACACTGAAGGACATTAAGCAACAAAAGGTTGAGAGTGTAAGGTAGTATGATGCATGCTTTAAAACTTTTCTATCAAAGTTATCTTATGATATTCACCCCATTTAGCATGCTCAATGGTTTTTTGGAGGTTTGATTATACCTTTCAAAAGGATGCTCTCACATAAGAATTTTAAAGATCCACGTGAGGCACTTGAGGAAGCTTTGTGCATTGAGGAAGTTAGGAGTGTAGAAATTGGAATTAGTCTATTTTTGGGAGCTTAGATTGCATCTATGGAAAAAAAGTTGGAAAATTTTTCAGGTAGTTCAACCCATGAGACACGCAATGGTATTTGGTGTATAGATTGTGAGGTGGAAGCACATACTAAGGATAGTTTCCCTTGAAAATATTTCCATACCATGTTACAAGATTTTGATATGTGTCATTTGGATCATGATTCATGTAGGTGCCCTCTGTTGTAGCATGTGATAAGGAAGAACATGTCTTGTTACTCTAAGATTTGTAATTCTACCACTCATGTTATAGATAATTGTAGATTGATTCATCAGATTCATGATACCATTGAAATTTGTGTACATCAAACCAAACAATTCCAATGAACAAGGTGAACATTGTAATCATAATCACAATGAAGGACATTCTAATGGAGGTGGTAGAGGTAGAGGTTACCATGGAGGATTTAGAGGCCAAGGTGGTGGTAGTGGAAGAGGTGAATTCCTATGAGGAAATTTTTTAAAATGTGGATCCCATGATCATTATAAGTGTGAATTCCCTCAAAACATTATTTTCTATTTGTGTAGAAAGAATCACAAGTTTGAGGAATGCCAAGATTTTTACAAACATATGAGCAAGAAGCAAAAGAAAGATAAGGGCATGGGAATGGTTAGAGAAAAATGTGCTATGGAGGATCAGTGGATGCTAAAATTAGCACCTGACCCTAAGATAATACTTGTGTTAGTTACTACACACGCTTAAAATGTGCATGCTCATGAGACTCTAAAGAAAAAAAATGTTATTAAAAAACAAGAGGTATTGCATGAAAATTATCCAAATCCTACTCATCATAAGGAAGTATAGTAAAATACTATGGAGGTTATTACAAAATTGCAAGGTGAGATACAATTCTTGAAGGAGAAGTCGCAGAAACTGGAGAAGGAAAAGGTGGTGGAGATTCCTCATAAATATGTTGATGAATTGAAGGAATTTTATAATTTTATATGCCAAGAAAACATCATTCCTTTATTAGGGGAAAGGCTAAAGGAGAAGTGTTATCACTGAATCACAGCACCCCTGTGCATGTATTTGAACTCACAGTGTGATTGGATAACATGGGTACTATCTCCAAGTTGTGCGACTTGCTACTTGAGACAGACGTCCAGAGAAAGCTGGTTCTTGCTCCTAAACTACCTGCCACAATCTACTCTAATGCAGGATAAGCTAACTGTTCTAATCTAAACTTCCAAGGGACCAGGGAGAGAGAATACATAAAATGAAAGCCTACACTAAAACGGTGATACACCAGAAAAGGAGGGTGTGAGAGTAATCTCCAAATGTGCGAAATACAGAGGGAAAGTGCACACTAGAAGAGGTGATGACAGTTCATCATAATCTAGCAAAATGCATTCACAACAATATTCCAAGCATACACAATGTTAGTGAATTCCTACAAGAACATAATAATAGACACAATATTCTTGTAGAAAGATAAAAGGGGCAAGAAGAATGCAAGAAAACACAGTAGGGGAAGATACATCCACAAACTTTGTATTTTATTGCTTCCTGGTATGCACAGTTCAGTCTATTACAAGATAAGGGCCTGGATCACCATGCAAGGAGTCCACTACAAGGGCCTGCAACACACTGGCTTCACAAAGAAATTTTGACAGAGCTTTGTTACCCAAAAACTCTCCCCTTTACAATGAGCCCAACACTCCAATTTATAGAAAAAATGAGAAGGAGAAGAGAAGGGAAAATGGAAATCCCGAAATCTGTCCTTCAACCACCTATAAGAAGCATTAAATTGAGTGAAATGATTGTATATTATTTGCAAAAGGTTCCCCATACTGTCCCATGTGCTGCAGTAGAGAAAGAATGATGACCATGCCTCTTAATTGCACTCCCAGCTACCAAATAAAACACTATTATGAACCTGGCCATGTTTTCTTGATTGTCTGTGCTCATTTCGCGCGAACCGGGTGGTTCGTGCCTTTGTGTCCCATTCGTCCCGAACTGTCCCAGTTAGCAGTTAGTCGATTTTCTCTCGATCAAACTGGCATTTCGTGCCCGCCGCATACTTTTGTCCCAGATGTCCCTATTGCTAGCGAGCTATTTGTGCTGATTTCGTGCGAACCGGGCGGTTCGCGCCTTTGTGTCCCGGATGTCCCAAATACTTTCTTGAGCAGGACTTAGCCAATTTTCACAATTTTTCCTGCATCAACCTACTTGCCTTCCTGTAACTTTTCACATTTTTTCAAAGCTTTCTCTTTCTTTCTTGGCCAGGGGAGTTAAAAAAAATATGAGGGGACTCCAGCAACATGATACTTTGTCTTGAATCAATATAATTGCTTAGGACTAAAGAATTTTATGCATGTTATCAAAATTTACCTTGGGGGTGAATTTTAGATAACAAGAAGTTAATGCATGTAAGTGTTGAGAATGAGAGAAAGATATTACATGAAAACTTACCTTCTCACAGTCTTGATTACAATAAAGATATCACTATGAATCCAGTTTTTGATGGATGTTTGTTGAGTAACATTTTGATTAATATGTGTGTTGAAGTGAACGTACTCACCTTGGACATGTGGAATTATATGGGGAGGCCACAATTACATTCATCTTCTACTGCATTGTATATGGCTAATAAGACTAAATCCATGCCCATTGAAGTCTTGAAGGATTTCTCTAATATTATAGAAGGGGCCAAGTTTACTAGAGACTTTGAGGTCTTGGCACTTGTAGAAGAATATGGTTTCCCAACTCTATTTGGGTGCCCTTTGTGTTACGTAAACAATGTTGATCCATGCTTTAATAAAGGGTATATCATTTTTAAGAACAAATAAGATCACATGATCATCCCTTTAATAGATAGAAAAATTTCACCTTATGTAGAACCTTTGAGTGAAGAGGATTTGAATAGAGTTTATGTTTGAACTATTATAGATCCTAAATTGTTTGAGCTATTAAAGGAATTAATTATTTGGTTGTTTATTACATTATTCATACTATAAATGACTATTATACCCGCTACACTGAAGCTAAAAGGCTATGTTGCACCTTATTCTTCACGACACCTAATCTTAGACATTATCTTCTCAACCATAAGACTTACGTTGTGACTATATTTCATCTTCTTAAGACATTACAATACATACCTTATCACAATGATCACATTACTCGATGGATCATGCTCATGAAATAGTTTTACCTTGAGTTTATTGCTCAAAAATCAATTAAGGGATAGGATATTGCTAACTAATTTGTAGAATCCCCTCTTCCTAGTACACATTTACCTCAAGTAATTTATGGATGAATCCATTAATCAATTTCATCACAAAAATAATCCTCTCAAATTCATTCTCTTCTTTGACGGCTAAAAAATTTTAGTAAGGGGGAGCTGTTGGCATCATTCTCATTCCTCCATGGGAAAAGCCTATTCCCCTTGCATTTAAACTCAATTTTGAATGCATGAATAACATGGCGGAATATGAGGCTCTCATTTTGAGTCTTGAAACCACCATATTTTTAGGTGTTCAAATTCTTGACATATATAGAGATTCTGAGCTCGTAATACAACAATTCACAGGTGAGTATCAATGTAAAAATTATGCTTTTCAAAAATATCATGACATTTTTCATCTTCTTCTTGAATTTTTTGACTCTCACACCATCTAAGTTGTTCCCTGATTGATAAATTTTTTCATTGATATGATGACATCCCTTGAGGCTCTCATCCCATGGATAAAAGAGGAGTCTAAGTTTCCTATTTTCATTCATCTCTTTGACCGACCTTTTCACGAGTTACCTCAGGTTAATCTTATTAAATATAACTCACTAGACCTTTGGTACTCTTAAATATTTGGTTATCTATCCAAATCCATCCTTCCCCTTGATCTCTCTAAAAACTCTAAGAGGTCCTTCCTTCAATGCACCCACCACTATGTGATACTTAGCAATGTTTTTTACAAATGCAGATTTGACTATGTACTTCTCTGATTTCTCAATCCCATGAAGCCTCTTGGGACACCAAAAAGTCCATGACAACATTTTTGGTGGAAAATTTAGTGGCTTAGTAGGTAATGGGTGTAGGAGGCATACTTGTGTTATGTAAATGGTAGAAGATGTTGTGTGTGCTATAGACTTTCAATCCAAGTTGATTATGTGAGCTTCCCTTTGGCTAGGAAGAATGACCTATTTAAGAAACATAATGCCACCACCATATAGTATTAAATATAAAGAGTCATAAGACTACCTAACAATTATAGATCAAGGAAGTGTGATGCTTATTTGGATGGTTTTCAATCCTCTGTTTAATACAACTTAATGTAATAAATAACAATTCCTATTGTAGTTGATAATGTTTAGGTATCTCATATTAACATACAACAAGTGAATTTAACTCAACAAGAAATGGTTAAAATTAAATCTAGATGATTAATGGGTTTGTTTGGGTCTGTAGGTCTAACAAAGGTTATAGGTTAGGTATGGGTTAAATAAGCCAAAGTTTTGGGCTATTTTGGGGAAGTTTTTAAATCGATATTATAGGAAAAATTTCCAATTTCAAAGACCAATATCAGTTGATCGATCGGTGTTGATATAGGAGATAGATGGATGTTGGTTAGCTAATAGGTGTTAGTAGGGGAAATTTAGTTCAAATATTAAAAATGGGAGTTTAGGTCTCTATGTGATTGTACAGAAATTTGAGGAGGTTTGGGGAAGGATGGAAAGGTGTTAATTAAGACTCAGAAAGGTACATAGGGTGATGGGATGGGTGAAATGTATTTGGTTGGTAGAAAATATGATAAACATGTAAATGGTGGTAACGAGACAGAGAGAAATTAAGTGAAAGCAGTAAATGAAATGTTTAATATCAAGCACACAAGCTTAACAAGTAAGAATGATTTACTTATCTGATAAAATTTGTAGATCTGGATGTGGTATGAATGGTTGATCATTTAGAGGAGAAGCGCATTTTGTCTAGGGTAACTATAGAAGTATTTTTGTGCTCTATCGTTTCAATCTAAAGATGTGGAAGCAATGATTAGATGCTGGTGGAAGTGTGATGTGCTCTAGTTTTTTGATGAGAATCCTGATTTTTGGAGACTCAAATGCCAAATTTGTGTGTGAGAATGAATTTTTTCTAACCCATGCAAAGAGTTAGGAACTCATATTTAAGATTAAATGATGGCAGTTAGGGAACCCACACCGGATGTGGGAAACCAACATTGGTAAGGGATAATTAGTCCAAGTTACCTAAAATAACTTGATCTTTACTATTTTTGGTGTGACCTTGATTGCTATTTTGGTCTCAAGTGAGGGTTTGCACTTAGATAAGTGGGAGTGTTGTTGGGGAAGGAACATGAATTTAAATTTAGGGTTTAAAAGAGTCCTATTTGGTTATGATGAGTAGAGACTCAGTCTTAGTTAATCAATAGGCTAGGAATAAGTCCATGGTTGGGTGTTTAGGTGATATGGCTAGGTGAGGTGTAAATTAACTTAATTAAATTAATTAAATTAATTAATAATGTGAGGATGAATATTAATTCAATTATAAGTGATTAATTTAATATCTAGGTGTGAAAGGGGATTATGGCTAGGTATATGCATTTCTTTGATTAATTGAAGGGGACCAAGGGGAGTTTAACCCAAATTTGGGTTCTACTTTTGCCCCTTTTTGTGTAGCTTATATTGATAAGTGATGCTGACAAAAAAAGGAAGTTTTTGTCCCAGGTATGAGTGAGTGAAGGTTATGTTTCCCGAAGTAAGGGTGGAGGTGATACCCCTCAAACCAGAAACTAATGAAAGGCTAGGATGATTTAGTGAGTGGTTTGATAAAAGGATAAGTTATGAAAAATGAGGGTGGTTGGTGTGTAGGTAGTGATGATATTGGTGTGGGTAATAGGCGGGGTCATTCAAACACACACACATGTATAGATTGTGATAAGGTACTAGGTTAAAGAGCTCAGAAACTCTACTTCATCAATGTTTGATAGAATTATCCAACAAAGGGTGATGTGATTCAGGTATCCAAGGTATAGGATATGATCCTGAAACACAACTAGGAAACGTGTAGGAATAGGAATTAGGTGTGTTATAGAGCACCAAAATTTTTTGTTGGGATAAAGAGCATGACATCAGGAAAGGAAAGGTCATTAAGATAAATAACAGGAGTAGCATCATATCAAGGTATAACGAGTAAGTGAAATTTAGTGTCAAATGGGTGAGGTTGGGTTGGGTTAATAGGTAATGCCAATAGGTAAGGACATGGGTAAGTGTGTGGTATAGGAAAAAATTTACACCAAATGAAATGAAGGTTAGAGGATAGGTTATAAGGTAATAATGTGAGCCACAAGGACTTGAGTAAGATTGGGGTAGCCATAAAATTGCTTTTTGGCAATCACGTATGGTGAAGTTAGTAAAAATGGGTTCAAGTATGGTGACCGATACCAGTCAAGGGTAAACCAATACTGGTCAAGAGAAGCCAATGGCAGTAAACTAGGGCCCCTGACCAACATCGGTCTGTAAAATTTGTTAATAAAACACAAAACCCACATTTTGAAAAGTTTATTTGTGCATTTCTATTTTAGGAAAATGATAGAGAGGACAAATTTTAGCTATTGACATGGGAGAAAGTGATAGGAATATTGACCAAGATGAGTTGGAGTGAGTTGAGAGGTGGAAGGAGTGGAGTTTATAGACCCACAAGATCGATTGGAGTGATTTCATTGGTTGATTGTGGAAAGATTAATTTAGCCGTGGAAGAGGTAGGAGAGGGAGCCAGAGGACCTCCCATTGTGAGACTAGATATCCCACTGAAGAGACAATGTCAAGTAGAGGTAGGATTTAATCATCAATGTTTGTTTTTTATTAAAATTTGAAGTAAAAATGGAGATTTGGGGTTTGAAAATTTAAGTGGGAAATTTGGTTTAAAATGAATGAATTTGGGGACGAGGAGGTGGAATCTAGGCTAAGTAGGTGGGAAAATGAATGAGGGTGGGAATTAGATAGATTTCAATAGAATTTAGGTTGGTTTGTCTATTTTTAGAAAGTTGGGGGCATGGGAGTTCACCTTTAGGGCCGAACCAGTGACCAACGCACATCAGGCATTGACCGACATCGATGGGTAAAATGGGTAACCGATAACGATAAGGAATATGAATGTAAGTGTTAATAAGGAATATGAATGGAAGTTTTAATAAGAGGTTGGGATGGCTATGATATATATTGAGAAAGGATGGTTCTATATTGTGAGATAGGGGTAGTGGATATCTACTATGAAAAGGGGTGAGTACTAGCTGTGAGACTCGTATTATAGAGGGTATAAATGTGGGGATAGATAAGACTATATTTTTTATTGAAAATGTAGGTTATTATGGAGGGTTAAATGTAGATGCAATAGGAGCGTTCATTATAAGATGAACCCTAACTGAGTTTTTAGGAGGTGCCAGAGGAACATTGGAGCCTACAGGAATATATATGGAAGGGGATGTCATAATGTGGGTTTTTGTGACTGATGAGCTCGATGAAGGGGTAAACAAGTAAAAAGCACATATAAATGAAGACAAATGAATAAATAAACAATTATATCTTCATTATAATGATCTTGCAAACCTCAAATAAGACCGTGTAAGTGTTTATATTTGTGTTGATCTTGTAAATTTTTACATTTGGATGGTCTTGATTCAATACCCAAATGTTGATGAAAATGCTACAAGAAGTTTTATTAAGGATGTAGGAAATAAATTAGTAGAAACTTGATGCCATTTTCTTAAAGCTCTAGGGATTGGTTTTTAAAGGAATTCGCTAGATTTTATAGCTAAGGGTGAGGCCATGAGAAGTGGATCTTGGGTTAAATTGGCTCCACATGTAATACTTATAATTCCTTGAAATAGTAAGTCGATAATGTCTATGTAGTTGCAGCTTTGTAGGGGCAATCATTATCTTTGAATTCATCCAATAATTGGTTTCATGTACATTATTGTTTCCCAACATTTTTAGGCTTCTAGAAGTGGATTCAAGCAGAGCATGAGTAGATAATAGGATTTAATTAAATAACTAAATTAATTTTTATTGAATTATGAGGGAAAAATTAAGCATTTATTTAATTAAATAGGTAATTATATTAAACAGGAGTGTGGAGGAATTAATTTAATTAATTCCAAAGGCCATTACAATAAAATTATTTAATTGTAAAGGGTAGGAATATAGCTTAGGTGATAATATTATTTTTTATTAATTATAAAATTTAGCAATTGAATGAAAAAATCAATTTAATTAATTCTGAAGGGATGTATTGCGGCACGATAGAATTAATTTAACTAATTATAATTGGATAAAAGCATACTAGAAATATGTATGTTTTTTTAGTGTTTCTACGTTTTCCCCTCTTAAAAGTGTTATTACGAAGTAATAGTGCTTTAAAGATGCTATATGCATGCAGATCAATGAAAAGAAAGTGGTGAAGCATTTGAATTACCATCAAGTAGGAAGCGGTGAAGCATTTGGATGCTCCAGTGAGATAGGATGGTAAGGGAATTCCCCCTCAAGTGGGTGGGAGATGCAGCAAAGTAGTGGAGAACCACTTGATATGAGGAAAATGGAGGAGTGAACAAGGATATGAAGGATTGTGCTCGTAGCATGAGCGTCATTTAGAGAATGTGAATATAAAAGAAACCTTTATTTTTCTATTGCAAAATAGATTTTTCACCATGATTAGGAAGGAATTAGCATGGCTAACCTAGATGCACATAAAACAAACACACACAAATCAAATAAAGTAGGAAAATGAAATCAAACCCAATATGAACAGTGGGGTATGGGCATCAAGTTTTTTAAGAAGACAAAATTCCTAAGTATGAATAGTTCATGGAGGTTTGTGGAACACAAGGCTAGCGTGGAGGTGCATATAGGCATGGTGGAAATAGCACATAGGGGGTTCGCACCTAGACAAATAGAATTCAAGACTTCGCTAATTTTTCTAATCACGGACTAAAAATACAAAATCGAGATGGAGTGCCGACCAAGAAAAGAGATAAAGCATGATGAATTAGTGTCCAAGTAAAGGTTATTTTTGGATAATTAACATAAAAATCAAGTACATGCATGGAGGCTATTAATAGTATTAAAGAATAATTATTTATAGCATAAGCTATTATTAGTTGTTGTGAAAAAGCATGTTATACTCTTTTTTTTAGCACACTTATTATCAAGAGAGTACATGGGAAATGAAGGGAAAGTCCCCACCCCTATATATCTATTTTATTCCTTTATGATAGTAATGCGTAGAAGAGGAATTATGCTTTCGAGGTCTAGGGTTTGATAATTGCACATGGTCCACTACCTTGTTATACTACTTGTTATGTATTCATCTTTAATTATATAATGTTTTTATTATAATTGAATATGGTGGATAGATTATGGTTGTTGATATGTTAGAATATAGAGATATCATGTTGCAATTGATATTGGTTATTTTTATTTTTTTTATGTTTCCTTTTTATATATGGTTCCATGATGACATCTATGTAATGGTTTATACTTGAATGATTATTTGGACAATTGATATTATGATTATGTATGCTAACATCTTGACAAGAAAAAAAAGGAGGGACCTGGTAGCTGTGTGCGCTTTGGGTGAGTTTTTAATTTAGAATGGATGAAGTTCCAGCATGAATAGAATTCTAGTTAAATTAAAGACTACAAAGGTTATGAAGGAACCAAGATGTTATCACAAAATCTGCAATTATTCTAAAATGCAAATCTCAACAAAGAAACTCACTATTGTAAAAGAAGACAATTTATCTATGTCCTAGAATATGCCACAGTGAAATTTTTTTAGATTTAAATTCTCTCAAACAATAAACTTATGAAAATTGTGAGAATAGGATCAAGCTGAAGAATAGAGTATACTTAGAAACTCCTCATGATACTTTTGTAGGACCCACATAATAAAGAAATCTGAAATTGATTTTCCCTAGTGAAGTTATATCACAAAGGGAATACTAAGTGGTGAAAATTGTAATATTGGAATGAGAAATAAAGGAGAGATAAAAAAATTAAGTTTATCATAGATGTATCGCATTGGTGAAGTTGCAAAAAATGTGCATTTTGTAGGATTTTTGTTTGTAAAGTTTTAATGTTAATTAATTTTTTTTGTAAAGTTTTAATGTTAGTTATTTTTTTTGTAAAGTGTGAATTTTTGAGTGTTTGGTTGACAATATTGTAATTTTTTTGAATTTTAAAGTTTGTGACATTGTTTAGAATAATATGGATTTAGGGAGAAAGGATGAGTTAGGGAGCAGTAAATTTTCCCAGAGAAACATTAATATGCCCTAGCAGGAAGAAGCAAATGCCCAAAAAATGAATGTTTAAGTAAAAAAATCCATCATGGAAAAAGGTAAGCAACATGCATGAGAAGAATCATTAGAAAAAGGAAGGACAAAGAGAAGTTAGTAATCATGACCATATAGGGTGAGAAAAACAAGTAATTAGGGTTAAAACAAGTATATATAGAAGGGGGTGGGGTGAAAAATCATTGCAACCCATTTGTGCTATTAGAATCCTTTTTCTACATGTGATACTTGAGCTCTAAGTCTTAAGAGATATGGTGTGATTATAACAGAGGAAATGTCACGTAGATCAAGTTTGAGAGTTTGGAAAAACTACATTTGACAGTACCACAGTGAGTACCTCAAAAAAATTCTTTGAATGCATTTATTGTGTTTTTTTATCTCAAATATAATGTAAATTTGATGCTAGTGCATGCACTTGTGTGCACTAGCGTATACGGAAAAATGTGCTACCATGAAAGTGCACATGCTAGGATAAAATTAGGAGTGTAGGCATTAACGAAATATGTGTTATCGGGTTTCACACACTAGCGTCAAACTAGGAGCATGATCATTTAGAGTGCACATAGTAGTGTGCATGCACTAGCATGCATCCACTAGTGTTATATTGAATGTGTTGGCATGAAATGCGATAGCATCAATGTAAATCAGATAACATTAGAATGCCTATGATAGCATACAAAAGGGTGTGCTAGCATCATTTTTTAGCTTTATAGGAATATTTGAGAAGTTTAGGAGATAACAAATAAGTGTTAATTGATTTTTTTTTAGTGATTTTCAGAAGAGACCACTCACGTTAGATATATGAGAGTGCTATAGGTGGCTGAGGACATTTCATATGAATATTTAGTGAGGTGAGAAGAGGGGATTAAGGGATTTGTTAGAGGTGACTGTTGTATATATCTTCCCCCTCGGGTAGACATGGGAATAACACTAGGTAAAGGGTGCACGACATAAGGTGTCAACATGAAGAAATCCGTGCATTGGCGCAGGTAAAGGGTGCATGACATAAGGTGTCGACATGAAGAAATTTTTGCCTTGGCACAGGTAAAGGGCACACGACATAAGGTGTCGACATGAAGAATTTCATGCCAAGGCGCAGGTAGAAGGGACACGTCAAAGAGCGTCAACATTAACATGGATGTGCCCTGGCGCAGGTAGAAAAGTGTTGACATGAAGAAGTTCACACCAAGGTGCAGGTAGAAGGTGCACATCAAAGAGTGTCGACATGAACATGGATGTGCCCTAGCGCAGGTAGAAAAGTGTTGACACGAAGAATTTTGTGCCAAGGCGCAGGTAGAAGGTGCACGTCAAAGGGTGTCGACATGAACATGGATGCTCCCTAGCACAGGTAGAAAAGTGTCGACACAAAGAAGTTCACGCCAAGGTATAGGTAGAAAAGTGTCAACACGAAGAAGTTCTCACCAAGGTGTAGGTAGAAGGCACACGCAAAGAGTGTCGACATGAACATGGATGCGCCCTGGCACACTTAAGAGTATGATGACATGCAAATGGATGTGTCAAGTCACACCTTCAGGAGGTGCAACATTTTGAGCACTGACAGGAAGCAAACCTTGACCCAGATATTCAGATGGCCATAAATTTTCATAGGGAGCTCAGATTCACGCAAGGTTGGACTTTTTGGAAATTCTTAAAAATGCAAAATACAGTTTGCCACTTTTTGGGTTTGCTAGGGTTCTCACCTACCATCATAATGAGATGAATTAAATGTAACTTAGAGGTGGTTGGGGTAGACTTGGAATTCCTCTCTCTTTTCTCTCTCATTCTTCCTATAAATTGTAAGGAGGGGCTTCTTTCTAAAGGTTGGACATTCTTGTTTTTCCCCTCCCTTCTTCTCTTTGGCAGGTGAATTTTTGGAGTTCAAACCTCCCATCTAAAACTGTAATGAAAATTTGCCTCTTGGAAATTTGTAGTGTATTGTGTCAATATTTGGAACAAATAATGCATGTCTGTGGATGATTCTCAACCCTCTCCGTGTTCATTTGTATCCTCCTGATCTTTCACTGCAAATCTGGTTATTTGTGCATGATCTTGCATTACATTTTAATGGTTTGTGTTCATTGGAAAGACAAGTGTTCTTCATTCCTCAGTGCATCACCTTTATTAGTTTAGAGGAATAGGAGCGGGCCTTCATCTGGAGAGCTTTCCCATTTCACAAGGTCCTACACTTGGGAAAAGCTCCATGTTATGTAATCACACTGAGAGTCTCAACCCATTGAGTTATGGACTTTTAGGGGTGTTGTGATTCGCATTCAACAGTTTTGGCACACCTAGTGGGACCAAGAGGTCATTCCACAAGATTTGAAGGAATTTTCAAGAAATTTGGACTAAAAAATTACAGGGTTTACAATTTCATATTTTTTTCACCTTCCAGGCTAAACTTTGAAATCGATTTTCAAGGGCTTAACTTGCTCAAAACAAGTCAAAATTTCACCTGTTGATAGATCGGGGGATGATATTCAAAAGGGTATTCTTAGATTTTTGAGAGTTTTACTTTCAAAATTTCATGGTTTTTAGTATTTTAGGTTTTCCCAAGTGTTGAGCATGTCCCATGTTTTGACACAGTGTCTTTCACGTTTTGTAAGTTACCTTGCATGACCTAGGTTTCACCTGTACCTTTTAGGGATTAGTAGCCAAGACCCGATAACTGAATTGAAGAGTTGTATCTTTCGAGTCCTTCAAAGTTTTAAATTCTATTTTTAATATTTTCAGGTTTAGTGTGTGACTTTACAGAATCTAGCCTTTTGAGGATCATTATCTAACACTCTGGTGACTCCGAAGGGATAGAATTTAGTGGTGTAGTAGCACAGTTGCCCAGGCACATGAGAAGAATTCGAACCAGATTTGATACTCGAGAAGAAGTTCTATTTGTCCACTTGCAACTATCACCAGGCAGAGGAAGGAGAGGAAGAAGACCACAAAGATCACAATCTCCATCTAACAGGACTTTATCAACCCCTCCACCTGGTAGACCTTTCATCTAATCAACAAGGGTTCTCAGGCTAATCAAAAGGGTGCAACAAAACCCTTTTTTCAACTTCACTGGCAGCAGCCCACTTGCCCTTAATACACAGAATCTAGTTCCAATTGCAGCATTGAAGAACATTCCATTTTTCACAGGAGAAAATCATACCACTCCTAGTGATCATGTCAAAGACATTGCTAATGTTTGTGCAATCCATGAGATAAATGAAATGGATGTTGTTGTCAAATTGCTAGCATCTTCATTCAAAGGGAAGGCATTGCAATGGTTTCGGATCCTTGGAGCTGGTTCTATCCAAAATTGGAATTAGTTATGCATAGTTCTCAATGAGCAGTTTGGAGAAAAGGGAGATAATTTGTCTCTATAGGAACAATTGACAACTATCAAGAGAGCTCCCAACGAGTAGCTGACTGAGTTCAACTTCAAATTTCAAATGTCTTGGGATAGGATTCCAGTGGCTATAGGCCAGTAGCTGAAGGTGCTTTTTTATATTATCTTAAGACTTTGAATTCTGATATTTCTATGTTAATTCAATCTATGGGAGGCACAACCTTACCTGCTGCTTATAACATTGCCATTAGGGCTGAAAACTATCTTATTCAAGCTGGTAAGTTGGCTCCTAGGCCTCCCATGCCCTTGTATCCAAACTTAGAAAATCCAAGTACTAGTCAAGCACCCACTTTGGCTCCTATTCCCACTCCTAGAAATCAAAGTTCAAATGAAACTTCTACTTCATCCTCTAGTGCTTCAAATGAACTCCAAGAAGTTATGAAACAATTACAGAACCTTGGAAATGAGCTAGTGACTATCAAAAGATAGCAAGCTCAAAGTGCTAGACCGTATCAGCCTCAAGTGCAGTACCAGGCTAGGCCACCATACCAGCCCAATAGGCCACCCAATCCAACTGCAAATCAAAGCCAAGTAAGGCCTCCCACTAATTAACATTTCAACCCTATAACCCCAATGTTGCATCTTCTTCTAACGCATTAGTGCCAATACAAAACAACATAGCTCAAGATTATGATTGGTGTTTCCCATGTAATGAACCTCACAACCAATCTATGTGTTTCAATGGTGCTTTGAACCAAGCCTTGATGGTGACAACTACTGGAGTAAAGGGTGAAGTGATTCAAGAAACAAATCAGCAGCAAGGGACATCTCAGCAAAACACATCTCCAAATGATACCGCACTTGTGAATTGACAAGATGAGGATTTTTGTGGCATGAATCAAACAATTTCTCAGAGTGTAGCAGCTAACACAAGATCAAAGAAGAGGAATATTAGTGAAGGGCAGTCATCTGCTCCAAGTGATCTACAACCTTCCATCACTCCACAAGGTGTTGGTAAGCAAAATACAGTTCCAAACACGCAAGGACAGCCCAAACCACCTTCTAAACCAACTCAAATGCCAGCTATTGCTACCCATGCACAAGAAAGGAATGTACAGGCTAAAGGACAAAAAAGAGATGTTTCATCCCCATTTAGGATCATTGATCAAATGAAGAAGACAAATGTGAATATATCAATGTGGGAATCTTTATCCATCCCAGGCTAAAGAGATCTTCTACAAGCTACCATGAAGAATTGGTCAACTTTGAACCAGCAAGTCCATATGCAAGAGAATGTCCTCACAAATGTTGCTCATCCTGACAGGAATCACGAAGGACAACAAGGTAAATTTTTGAAACCCGCTCCATTCTATGTTTCATTAATCATTGGAGATAAACTAGTACACAATTACATGATTGATTCTGGGGCAAGTAGTTCTGTCATGCCCATGCAAATAGCTGATCAGCTAGGTCTCCAATATGAAGTCATATCAAAGGGGGTAGTACAATTGGATGGGACAACAGTAGCAATGGTGGGAGTGATTAAAGGTTTGAATCTTACCTTGCATACATGCCCCAATGTTACCATTTTGCAAGATGTTTCAGTGATAGATTTTCCACCACTCTTTGCCCTATGCTTATCAAGGGATTTCATAGCCAAAATTGGAGGCTACTTATATGCTAACTGGTCACACATGCTGTTTAGAACAAGATATGGTACTAAGGTCACAATCAGATCCAAACCAATTGCAAACTTTCATATTGAGCCTCATACTCCAAGCCAAATCAATGCCAATTGTTCAACATTTGATCGAGAATATTATCCAAGCACAGATGAAGCTGACACCAAAGTTGGAAGCATCCCACATTTGACTCTTGACGAATGGGCAAGCAAGGTACATGCTTTTGATCCCTACCAAGAAGTAGAAAAATTTGAGCTAGGAGTCTATTGCATACATGAAGAAAACCAGTCTATTCCTAGTATCACTAAACTAGACCATAAGGATGACAATGAGGTATGGCAATTATTTTTCGATGGATCAAGGAGTAGGCAAGGTACGGGAGGAGGAGTTATGCTTATTTCACCTCAAGGCATAAAATATTATTCAGCTTTTTGTTTCCATTTTTCCTGTTCAAACAACACAACTGAATATGAGGCCTTGATTCATGGACTTCATTGGGCTAGGAAAAAGGGCATAAAGAACTTACAGGTGTTTGGGGATAGTGAGCTAATCGTCAACCAAGTTAGGGGACAACATGTTACAAAGAATGACCTATTGAAGAACTACAAGAACAGGATATGGGACCTCATTGAGGATTTTAAAGATTTCAACATCGTGTCCACACCCAGGAAGAAAAATGAAGCTGCAGATAGGCTCGCAGCAGTTGGAGAAATGTTTGATGTGGTTGACAACATCAGAAGGGAAAAAACAAAACCACATATCCATGTGCTTGTGAGGCCAGAAGTTCTAGATAATAACACAAGCTGGCAGGTGTTTGAGAATGATCAATAGATCATCAATTTTTTACAAGAAGAGGCTGAATTCTCAGCTAGGAAACAGGACAAACTAGAGTAGCAGTACGGGGATCAAGTAGTACAGCTACAGACAAACAAGCTTCCTAAGGGTTTAGTAACATTGGAGTCTATCTTCAACCCTAACGACCAGTTCCATAAGGAAAAGGCTAATATATAGATCAAGAGAGAAGATTCAGAGCCAATTCTAGTTGGGGAAGGAAAAACACTTCAAATTGATAAAGTGGCCACTGAGCAGGAGAAATCAGATTTCATATAGCTTTGCCAAGAATTTCCAGATGTCTTCGTTTGGAGCTATGAAGACTTGAGAGGATTCAATCCAAAGTTGGCACAACATACCATAGAATTGGATCTAGATTTAAAACCCATCAGGTAGAAGCAGAGACCGGTCAACCCTCACATTGAGCCTCTAATGAAGAAAGAGTTAAACAAGCTAATAGAGGAAAGCATTATATTCCCGATCAAGCACTCAAGCTGGGTTACAAACTTGGTTCCGGTCAGGAAGAAGAGTGGAGAAATCAGGTTGTGTGTGGACTTTCGAGACCTCAACAGGGCATCTCTCAAAGACCATTACCCACTTCCTTCAATGGAAAAAATATATCGAGTGGTGTCTGGTTCAGAGATATTCTCTCTCCTAGATGGCTATTTAGGGTATAATCAGATAATGGTGAAAGAAGATGACCAGTTCACGATGGCTTTCACCACCAAATGGGGCACTTATACCTACAAGAAGATGCCATTTGGGCTATCAAATGCTGGAGCCACTTTCCAAAGGGAAATGGATATGGCATTCAAAGGATTGATCAATAAAATAGTACTAATATATCTTGATGACATCACTGTATTCTCCAAAAATGCAACGGATCACCTCTTTCATTTGAGGCAAGTATTTCAGAGGTGTAGAAGATTTGGGGTATCATTGAATCCCAAAAAATTCATATTCTTGTCTCACGAGGGAAAACTTCTAGGCCATATTGTTTTAAAGGAGGGATTGACGATTGACCCAGAAAGAGTTGATGCAATTCAAGCTTTGTCATTGCCAAATCACAAGAAGGCTCTTCAAATGTTCTTGGGAAGGATCAATTTTGTCCGTAGGTTTGTTCCAAACTTTGCAACTCTCGTAAAGCCAATAATGCTGATGTTGAAGAAGAGCATGGCATTTAAGTGGACATTCTAAGGCAAGGCAAGTTTTGAGCTAATAAAAGAGGCTATATCTCAAGCTCCGACTCTCGTCAATGCAAACTTCTCTAAGGAATTCATGTTATATGCCTTCGGTGGTGGAGACACCATTTTTACAATCCTAGTACAATGAAACAAGGAAGGATTAGAACAACCAGTTGCTTTCTTCAGTCAAGGCTTGGAGGAATATGAAAATAGGTACTCTTTCATTGAAAAGCATGTCCTTGCAATGATCAGGAGCTTAAATAAATTCAAGCACCTAGTCTCAAACAACAAGATCCAATTGTTGGTCTCCCATACATGAGTCAAGGACTTCCTTCTAAACAGGGAATTGAATGAGAAACATGTAGGATGGATAACCCGTGTCATGGAATATGACATCAAGATAAAGGTCACAAAACTAGTACATGGAAAAGGACTATGTGAACAACTAGCTTTGAGTCGGCAAGTTGAAGCAAGTGATGAAAAAGAGACTATCTTGGTACTATAGGATGGTCAAAAATAGGAAGATGATGATGTGTCCACTCCTTGTTGGACTCAGAATATGATACAATTCCTATAGATAGGCCTATGCCCTACAGAAATGAGCAAAGCAAAGAGGAGATACTTTAGATTACAAGCCATTCCATATGTGCTTGTTGATGGTGTTTTATTTAAAAAAGACATCAATGGAGTTCTATTGAGGTGCATTGGGAAAGGTCAAATTGAGAGCGTGTTACAATATTTTCATGATGGAGATTCCAGAGGACATTTCACCCCACGGGTAATAGCTCTCAAGATAATGAAGGAAGGGTATTATTGGCCCACAGTGTTCAGTGACTGTTATACATGGATAAGGAAGTGCAAGAAATGTGAAATCTTCTCAGGCAAAGAAAGACTAACAGCACTTCCATTGCACTTGATTTTGGTTGACCAACAATTTATGCAATGGGGATTGGACTTCATTGGGGTCATCAACCAAAACTCAAGCCAAGGCCACAAGTGGATTCTCACGGAAACGGACTATTTCACCAAGTGGATCGAAGCAATAGTGCTCAAAGAAGCAAATGAGTCTAACATACTAGACTTTTATGAAAGAATAGTGACCAGGTTTGGTGTGTCAGCCACTATCATATCAGACAATGCATTAGTATTCATAGGTTCCAAGATTACAGAATGGGTTGTCAAGAATGGAATCTATTTGAGCACCTCTTCAAATTATTACCCATAGGGTAATGGACAGGCAGAGTCCACGAACAATAATTTGCTAAGAATCATCAGAAGGACTCTGGATGAAAACCAAAGGACATGGCATACCAAGATAAAATCAACATTAACAGGATAACGCCAAAGAGATCTACAAGTAATTCTCCCTACAACTTGGTCTATGGAAAAGAGGCAGTATTGCCTATATCATTAGAATTTCCAGCATTGGAGCTCATGAAGCAGTTGGAGTTGTCTGAGTTCGAACCAATGGAGGCCAGGTATGCAGAGTTGATGGAATTGGAAGAAATAAGAGAACATGTAGTTCTAATGATTGAAAAGGATCAGGCCTTAGTAAAAATATGGTTTGATAAGAAGGCAAGAGCAAGGACCTTCTAGGAAGGGGACCTAGTTTTGAAATGGGATGCAAATCAGGCAAAACCAGGAAGGCATTCCAAGTTTGGTGCCATTTGGAGTGGCCCCTACATGGTCACGGGATGTAAAAGTAGTAATTCCTTCCAATTTTCTACATTGGATGGAGAAGAACTCCCGATTCCGGTTAATGGAATCTATCTTAAACATTGCTACTAAAAGGAAAAGGTTTACCCTTGTAATTATTAGCCTAGTTTTCAATTCCTCTAAGTGTGTATGCACATTGTCTTGTTGTAGTTAGGTTTCAGTTTCCCTAAGTGCTCTGGCATAGGTTTTGTTGCTCTCAGGTTGAATTTCTACATTCCAACATGCTCTCAGAAAAGGAGTTGCAGTATCAGGCTCGGGATTAGATATCAGGATGGTTTCAAGTTATTGCTTATGACTCCATGCCCAATGGATTGCTAAAAGGCCACTAATCTTCTACCTAGCAAGAAGGTGACCCCGTTGAGTCACCAAATTTTTGTATATATC
Source organism: Taxus chinensis (assembly GCA_019776745.2). NCBI lineage: Eukaryota > Viridiplantae > Streptophyta > Pinopsida > Cupressales > Taxaceae > Taxus > Taxus chinensis. The sequence continues at coordinate 93,045,832 of CM034149.1, read as the reverse complement.
TTCCCCCTCTGGTAGACATGGGAATAACACCAGGTAAAGGGTGCACGACATAAGGTGTTGACATGAAAAAATCCGCACCTTGGCACAGGTAAAGGGCGCATGACATAAGGTGTCAACATGAAGAAATTTGTGCATTATCAAAGGTAAAGGGTGCATGAAATAAGGTTTTGACATGAAGAAGTTCACGTCAAGGTGCAGGTAGAAGGTGCATGTCAAATAGTGTCGACATGAACATGGATGTGCCCTGGCGTAGGTAGAAAAGTGTCGACACGAAGAAGTTCGTGCCAAGACGTAGGTAGAAGGTGCACGTAAAAGAGTGTCAACATGAACATGGATACACCCTGGCATAGGTAGAAAAGTGTCGACATGAAGAATTTTGTTCCATGGCGCAGGTAGAAGGCGTACATGAAAGAGTGTCAACATGAACATGGATGCACCCTGGCATAGGTAGAAAAGTGTCGACACGAAGAAGTTCACGCCAAGGCGTAGGTAGAAGGCACACATCAAAGAGTATCGACATGAACATGGATGCACCCTAGTGTACTTAAGAGTATGATGACATGCAAATGGATGCATTAAGGCACACCTTCTGGAGGCGCAACATTTTGAGCGCTGACAGGAAGTAAACCCTGACCCATATATTCAGATGGCCATAACTTTTCACAGGGAGCTCGGATTCACGCAAGGTTGGAATTTTCAGAAATCTTACGAGGTCCTCTATCCAACTACGACTAGATATATTTAATCAGGTGAGAACAAATTCTTAAAAATGCAAAATACAGTTCACCACTTTTTGGGTTTGCTAGGGTTCTCACCTACCACCATAATGAGATGAATTAAATGCAACTTGGAGGTGGTTGGGGTAGACTTGGAATTCCTCTCTTTTCTCTTTCATTCTTCCTATAAATTTTAAGGAGGGGATTCTTTCTAAAGGTTGGATATTCTTATTTTGACCCTCCCTTCTTCTCTTTGGCAGGTGAATTTGTGGAATTCAAACCTCCCATCTAAAACTGTAATGCAACTTTGCCTCTTGGAATCTTGTAGTGTATTGTGTCGATCTTTGGAGAAAAAATGCATGTCTATGGATGATTCTCAACCCTCTCTATGTTCATTTACATCCTCCTGATCTTTCACTACAAATGTGGTTATCTGTGCATGATCTTGCATTACATTTTAATGGTTTGTGTTCATTGGCAAGACAAGTGTTCTTCATTCCTCGGTGCATCGCCTTTGTTAGTTTAGAGGAATAGGAATTGGCCTTCATCTAGAGAGCTTTCCCATTTCACAAGGTCCCACACTTGGGAAAAACTCCATGTTATGTAATTACACTGAGAGTCTCAACCCATTGAGTTACAGAATTTCAGGGGTGTTGTGATTCACCTTCAACAGTGACTAGGTTATCTTACATAGCATATTTGCCACATATGCTTTTGGATCATAACCCACCTTGGCAGAGAAATGGCCTAGTGAGAACTAGAATTTCCCAGTTCTGACTAACGAGATGATAGTGACTCTATAGGATGTGTATTAGATCTTACGAGTGTTGATATAGGGGAGTTTTGTAAAATATGGTGGGGTTGTTTCCTTCATACGAGGACACATCTGGGATATTTTTCTACAACATGAGATACCCAGAGAGGGGATGTCAATACAATTATACCATTACTTTGAGAACAGGAGGATACAATGATTGTCTGTATATCTTACAGATCTTATCATTAGCTACTTGTTTACTAATAACATGTGTACCCATTTTTTAGTTAGGTTTGATTGGAGTAATGGCTAGACTGATGGAGGGAGAAGTGTTTTCATGGAGCTAGTGCATATTAGAGCACTTATTTAGGGATCTCAACCTATTACTTATATAGGGATGAGGATCTTGAGTCTTATGACCCTAGTATAGATATGATCATGGTACCACATCTTGATTGGTTGACCACTAGGTGTTTAAAGGGAAACAAAGGTAGACGATCCATCTTGTACAACATGGGATACAATGGGTGCATGCCACAGATGCCATATGGGAGATATCACATTTTATTGGTTCATCATTGATTACTTACATATACATATGGTGACATGAAAGCCTTACAAGATATACCAGTAGAGGATAAGTGGTTTTGAGTTGAGCATGACAGAGGTGGGTCATTTTATTATAGGTAGCCACAACCACATTATGGAGATATACAGAGTGGAATGGGTACAACTGTAGTTAGGATTTATACAGGGGATACCTGGTGGGGAGAAGAGGTACGCGCACGTAGTATGTGATACTTTGTACTTTATTCCATGGATTAGAGTGGTCATTAAGCGAGATTTTTTGGATTCATCCCATAGGCTTGGGATTCATGAGCACCGGTAGTAGACCAAGGGACTACTGTGGATTACACTACAGAGTATATAAAAATTATCCTTAGGAGGATTACTATTCCTAATGTGGCTATAATATCAAGCATAACAGTAGTGGTGGTAGGTGTGGGTGGTCAGACATTGAGAGATAGGACCTATTAGCAAGAAAAATTCTTAGGTAGAAAAATTAATGGAATTATCACCAATGCTCTTTGAATCTAAGTCCCTCTACTTGAATGGTGCAGCTCATTTTATATGTACATGTGAAATGTTGTATATATGGTGGTCTTGCATCCAGGAATCTAATAGGGGCACTCCACTAACCCTGCAGAAAAAGCTATCAATTTCTTGTCAGAGTAAACTTTTCTTGGAGAGTAAGAAAGGGAGTGAGAAAAGAGGAGAGGGATTAATGTTTTCAGTAGAAAATTAGAGTCTTACAACCACTAATTGGAAAATTACAACACATGTAATTTTAGAAGAGATAATTAAGAAAATGAAAACAAGACTAGTTAGAATTAGTGAGCATAAAGTATCAATAAATCCCTAGTCAAAAAATACATAAACCTCTTTTATTGATGTTTGAGAAACATTGTACATGGAAAGAGTGGGGAGAATTTAGAGATGAGAAGTGTAATAAATGTTATCTCTTTTTTCTTCATAAAGAATCTCTCTCATGAATTCACAAAACATGACAACCTTTTAAAAAGAGATTGCCTTCAAAATTTATAGAACTTGAAAATGACTCTTTGTCTACCCCCTAATGACCTTTCACATGCCTTTGCACAACTTATTACTTAGGAAAATATTAAGTCCATTTTTATTACATTAAAGGAATTATAAAAAAGTGCAACACCAATGAGAATTAAAATGAGGAGAGAGAAAATGGGGGAAGAGAAGAGAGAGAAAGAGGAGAGAGATACTTAAGAACGAATGCCTATGAGAAAGAATTTTCCTCTGATGAAGTCCATTTATCCTTTCCAAATGATATGATTAAATTATCCAATGTAGTGAACTTTGAATCCTTTAATGTTTCACAACATGAAAAAACTTCTTTGGATGACACACGGGCAGCACAAACTAGTTTTTTTGCAACACTGTCAAATGATTCCTTTGCTGACCGTGAGTTTCCCTCATGATGATCTCCTCTAAAGATATTTAAGCTTGGAACTGATCCTTTCATTACTCTCTGTATTAATCCCATGTTCTACTATAACATATTTCTCTTGAGATGATGCACTTACAAGCCATAAAGTTTCAGCATTCCATCGTTCTTTCAGTTACATAATTGAACTATAAAATGGAATAATTACTTGGGCATTGTAACCATAACAATCATATCAACTTAAACACAATGATGACTAAAGCTAAGAATGATTTGGAACTTGTAAACATGAACTTTATTTTTTACTTGGGAATTATTCTACACCCAAAAAGGGGGAATTACTATTTTTAGTAAGAGAAAAATTTACCCCTTTTCAGATCTGATCATTCACTCTGACATTCCGAATGATCTTGGTGGATACTTCATTTGCTATAACTTCCTTTGATGAAGAATTACCAAAAATAATAAGTACATGTGTATGAGTCATACTAGTTTTTGAAATTAGGGTTATGGACCTCTGTTCACAATGACACCAAATTTTATGATATGGTTTTTTCCTCCTTAGTGCACCTGAGAAATTTTATGTCTTCCTGATGAATGGAAATGGACATTTTAAATTTCACAAATTTTGTTGCAGCGAAACTAATTTTTCTTCAGTGCAAAAAATATGACACGTTTTTTTGAAATACTTCACATGGATTCTAATGGCCTTTGAAAATGTTGATGATCACAAAATATCATATATCAATCCATGCACCAGTCTTCAATTTAGGAATATTATTCACTTCACGGGTTACGAAGTCATTTTGGAGAAGAACAAGCCTAGAGCCTTCAAAAATATTTGTTTTTTATTCTACTGATCATGGTACAATGGTAGTAATGGGTAGAGCATGAAAATGGTGGAAGGAGATTCGATGGAAAATTTGGCAAAGTTTTGGGAGCAGAAGGAGAGATGGCGGGAGAATGAGCAAAAAATGGCAAGTTCTGGTTTTGAGCTTTCAAAAATGATGAGAGGGGGTGGGGCATAATTTTTCCCCCATTTTCCCTTTGTTTTTGAGACAATAGGTTAACAAAAATGTGCCTAATCCTGGTTTTTCCAAGTGTCGTATGTTTATGCACTAGGCAAAGTGAAGGAGGGGGCTAAAACAAGCACCTGGGGGCTCAAAAATGGTCATAAAAGGCACCATGAAACCAAAAGGGGATGGGGTGAATTTTTTTTTCTCCATTTTCCCCTTTTAAAGGGAAAAAATTTACACAAAATTTTTCCCTAACCTCTCAGTGAAAAGTGGCATGCACGCGGGGGTTGGTGGAGGATCAAGTCAAACTAGTCAAAAGTGCTTAACAAGTGTTGGCGGAGTCATATGAGTGACCAAAAGGTTAAATGAGATGACGGAAAACAAAATTAAACCACTTTTCCCTTTGGAAAGGTGCAATGGTACATGAAATTTTCCCTCAACCTCAAGTTATCACGTGCCCCTTAGTAAATTTGACTAAGTCTCGAATAACATACCTTAGAGAGTGACTTAGAAAGACCATATCTTGAGCTCTTGGATGAGTTTTTAGGTGATTACTTATATTATTTTTCTTGAAAAATAAATTTTGAGATGAATGTGTGGAGTCTCATGACTGTATTATTCTTTCAATGCCTCTAAAACCCTCCTTTTCTATAGGGATCACTTCTTGTGCATGGAAAGATTGATGGGGACATAAAAATGAATGGAACTTTCGGTACATCTGATTTCACAACCATGTCGGGGGTTGAAAATTATTTCCAATGATATTTTTTTCCCATAACTCATTTTGGATCTCCCATAATCACTCCTTTAATTTTGAGTGATTTTTACGTTGCAGGCTTCTTCAGGTCCCAGAACCCACTTCTAGTGAACTGGCTCTAAAACCTCCGAAGATTCCTAGAATATTCCTCAATCATTTCCATGATGTTTTTAGATATTTAATACCCCTACATGATGAATTTTATCTTTTGATTTACTCTAAGGGTTGTTTTACTAGTCTTAGGAAGGCTAATGATAGTACTGTTATCACCAAATCACAGCACCCCTGATTGTTGATCAGATTTCTAGGTTGATCATACTAGCATCCAGTGTGATTGCATAACATTGAATCTTTTCTCCAAGTGTGGGACTTGAAGAAATGAGAAAGGAATCTCCAGAGAAGGCTGGCTCCTATTCCTCTGTTCAGATGCACACGAAAAATGCAGAGGGTTTACTCAAAACCTAATCTAACTTACCAAGGAGACAGTGTAAGAAGATGCAAAAAAATAAATCTAAGCTAACAGAGGTGATGCACCGAGTAATGAAGAACACCTATCTTGCCAATAAACACAGACCATTCAAATGTGACGCAAGATCATGCACAAATAAAAAAATTTACAGTGAAAGACCAGGAGGATGCAAATGAACACAGAGAGGGCTAAGAATCATCCACAGACATGCATTACTTGCTCCAAAGATTGATACAATACACTACAAAATTCCAAGAGGCAGAGTTGCATTACAGTTTCAAATGGGAGGTTCGAACTCCACAAATTCACCTACTGAAGAGAAGAAGGGAGGGGGAAAACAGGAAAGTTCAACCCTTAGAAAGAAGCCCCTCTTTACAATATATAGGAAGAATGACAGAGGGAAGAGAGAGGAAATTCAGATCTACCCCAACCACTTCTAGGTTGCATTTAGTTTATCTCATTATGGCGGTGGGTGAGAATCCCTGGCAAGAGCGGCGAACTGTATTTTGCATTAAAACTGGTTGTTGAAACGTCACCTTCTGGCCATTACCACGTGCCAGATACATTTCTTGATTTTCTCTCTCCAAACTAAATCAAAATGCAATATTGACCCTGGAATCGTTTAGATAATTTCACCAACTTTCCATTGATATAAAGAACGTGAAAATCTAAGTTCTGGATCGAAAGATATGACGATTTGAAGATTTAGGGAAAAAAACAGGCCAAAACGGATCGGTGGGAAAATATTTGAGTTTTTCGCCTACTTTGCCACTTGGATGACACGTATCAAACTCTGATTCATCCACGGGTTCATTCTCTAAAAATTCCTTTCAGGCCTTTAAACTTGGACACATGGAACTATTTTATTGGTTCGGGCCTGAGGGGCCTGAGGGGTGCACTTGGCAACTTTTCGACCTTCTGACACGTGGCACGTTCTGATTCGTTGGCGGCTCTTTCAGCTTTTCACATCCCTCGTATCCCTCGTGTACCTTTAGCCCGGCTGTCACAAACTTCCTGGGAAAAATTCCTCTGAACTGCCCAATTCGGGCTTCCTTGTTTCTATTTACGGTGAAGAAACGTGGCACATTTCCATTCGCTCTCGGCTCTTTCGGTTCTTCGCTTCCTGCGCGTACTTTTGGCCCAGATGTCCTAGATGAAATTCCTCTGTTTCGGCCGAACTGGCCGGTTCGCGTCCTCCGCACACTTTTGTCCCAGATGCTCCTGGACTGCCTGGGACAAATATCTCTGAACCGCCCGAAATGGACTTCCTTGTGCTAAAGCGGCTGATCCGCGTTCTGGGCGTACTTTTGGCCTGGATGTCCCAGAACTTCATGAACACGAGACTTAGGAAATTTTTCCCTCTTTTGACCGAATCAGCTTTTCACGTCCCGCGCGTACCTTTGTCCCAGATGCTCCAACTGTTGCATGGACTGCCTGGTGGCTTTTCGACCGGTTCACGCCCCGACGTCCCAACTATCCCAACAGCTGCGAAACAAGACTTAACCGATTTTCTTCATTTTTTCAACACCAAGTTTCGCTTTTGCAATTTTTTCACATTTTTTTAAAACTTGCTAGGTTTTCTTCTTGGATAGGAGAGTTAGAAGGAAGCCGAGGGGACCCCAGAAACATGATTTTGGGCCTTGAATCAATCTACTTGCTCGGGACTGAAGAATTTGATGCATGTTATCAAAATTACCCTTGGGGGGTGAATTTTGGATAACAATTTTGGCGACTCAGTGGGGTTATCTACCTGTCAGATGAAGAATGGCCAGCTGCTCATAGCAATCCATTGGGCACGGAGTCTGTTTGATAACCTCTCAGCTGATCTTAAATTTGACAATCTGTGTCCTCAAGCTATTGAAACATTTGTTGAGCTGGTTCTCCCGTGGCTGCAAATCTTTTCCAGGAGCTGATAAACTGTAAACATGCACATATAAGAAGCAATAGGACATGTGCACAAGCACTTAGGGAAATAAAAACTACTCTAACAGTAGTATAATGTGCGTAAGCACTTAGAGGAATGGAAATTCTAAATTAATATTTACAAGGGTGAGAAGCTTTCTTTTTAGTAGCAACATTTGAGATAGATCCCATTGACTAGGATCTGCAATTCTTCACCATCCAACTTAGCCAGTCGGAAGGCATTTCTACCTTTGCATTCAATGATCATGTATGGGCCACTCTAGATGGCATCAAACTTGGAATGCTTTCCCAGCTTTGCACGATCTGCATCCCATTTCAACACTAGATCTCCAACTTGGAAGGTTCTAGTCTTGGCTTTCCTACCAAAAGTCTTCTTGATCAAGTCTTGATCATTCTCTATCGCCTGGGCTGCATGCTCTCTAATTTCTTGGAGCTCCATTAATTGTGCATATCTAACCTCCATGGGTTCAAACTCAGCTAGTTCCAATTGTTTCATGAGTTCCAATGCTGGCAACTCAAGTGATATAGGTAGAACTGCCTCTTTCCCGTACACAAGCTTGTATAGAGAGCTTCTTGTAGACCTCTTGGGTGTAATCCTTTCATCCCATAGGGATGATTTGAGCTTTGAGTGCCAAGTCCTTTGATTCTCAGCAAGAGTCCTTCTGATGATTCTTAGTAGATTCTTGTTCGTAGACTCGGCTTGGCCATTACCTTGAGGGTAATAGCTCAATGAAGTGCTGAGATACACACAATTCTTGACAGCCCATTCAGTGATCTTTGTGCCAAGGAATGCTAATGCATTGTCTGATATGATAGTGGCAGGGGCACCAAACCTTGTGACTATCCCTTCGTATAAATCTAAGATATTAGATTCATTTGCCTCCTTGAGTGTCACTGCTTCGGTCCACTTGGTGAAATGATCCATTGCGTTAAGTATCCACTTGTGGCCTTGACTTGAATTGGGATTGATAACCCCAATGAAGTCCAATCCCCATTGTATGAATGGCTGATCCACTAAAATTAGACGAAGGGGCAGTACTTCTAACCTCTCTTTCCCTGTGAAGAATGCACATCTCTTGCATTTTTTGACCCATGAGTAGCAATCATTGAACACAGTAGGCCAATAGAACCAATTTTCATGATTTTGAGAGCTATCACTCATGGATCAAAGTGGCCTCCTGCTTCCCCATCATGGAACTCATGTAATATATTCTCAACTTGACTTGTTCCAATGAATCTTAATAGAACACCATTGATGTCCTTCTTGAATAAGATACCATTAATGAGTACATACGGGATAGCTTGTAATCTAAAATATCTCCTCTTTGCTTTGCTCATTTTTGGAGGGCACAAGCCTCTTTGGAGGTAATGCATAAGGTCTTGAGTCCAACATGGAAAGGGTGCACCGTCATCTAGTTGTTCTTGATCATTCTGTAGTAGTAGGACAACATCCTCTTCACTTTTTGACCCGTCTGGTTGTTTGGAATCGAGCTGCTCACACAATCCTTTTCCATGAACTAGCTTGGTCACTTTGATTTCAATATCATATTCCATCACCTGAGTGATCCAACCTGCTCTCTTCTTGTTTAAATCCTTGTTTAGGAGAAATTCCTTGACACCAGCAGTTGAATCTTATTGTTTGAGACCAAATGTCTGAACTTCTTCAAGCTCCTGATCACGGCAAGGACATGCTTTTTGATGAAAGAATACTTTATTTTGTAATCTTCCAAGGTTGACTGAAGAATGCTATGGTCTGTTCTGAACCTTCTCTATTCAGCTGTGTCAAGATAGCTAAGATTGTATCTAATCCTCCAAACACATACAACATGAAGTCCTTTGAAACGTTTGGGTTGATAAGAGTTGGAGCTTTTGATATTGCATGCTTGATGTTTTCAAAACTCTCTTTGCCTTCTGCTATCCATTTGAATGCCAGATTCTTCTTCAACATCATTGTTAAAGGCTTCATAAGAGTGGTAAAATCAGGCACAAATCTGCAGACAAATTTTATCCTTCCCAAGAAGCTTTGAAGAGATTTCTTGTGGTGTGGCAATGGAAGTGTTCGGATGGCTTCAACCCTTTCAGGATAAATTGTTAGCCCTTCCTTGGAGACAATTTGCCTTCATGTGCCAAGAATATACACTTCTTTGGATTCAACGATACTCTGAACCTTCTACACCTCTGAAACACTTGTCTAAGGTGAAAGAGATGGTCTGCTGCATTCTTTGAGAAGACAGTGATATCATCTAGGTATACCAGCACTATATTGTTGATTAAGATTTTGAATGCCATATCCATAACTCATTGAAATGTTGCTCCGGAATTTGACAGTCCAAATGGCATCTTCTTGTAAGCATACGTGCCCCATTTTGTAGTGAATTCCGTCTTGAATTGATCTTCTTCCTTCACCATTATCTGATTATAGCCTGAATATCCATCTAGCGATGAAAACCTTTCTGAACCAGCTACAACCTACAATATTTTCTCCATGGAAGGGAGTGGGTAATGGTCCTTGAGAGAGGCTCTATTCAAGTCTCTGAAGTCAACACACAATCTGATCTCTCCACTTTTCTTTCTGACTGGAACTAAGTTGGCAACCCAACTAGAATGCTTGATTGGGAATATGATTCTTGATTCAATCAGCTTGTCCAATTCTTTTCTCATGAGAGGCTCCATGTGTGGGTTTACTGGTCTTTGTTTATACCTGACAGGCTTAGTATTTGGATCCAATTCGATGGTATGCTGAGCTAAGTTGGGATTGAAACCTTTCAAGTCTTCATAGCTCCAAGCAAACACGTCAGGGAACTCTTGACACAGCTGTATGAACTCATAATTTTCTTGTTCAGTTGTCATCCTTCCAATTTGTAATGGTTTGTTCTCTTCTACCAAGATGGATATTGAATCCTCTCTCTTGACCTAAATTTTTGCTTTCTCCTTCCTAAACTAATCGTTGGGATTAAAAATGGACTCCAAAGTGATAAGTCCCTTGGGCAACTTGTTAGTTCTCAGTTGTACCACTTGGTCACCATACTGCTGTTCCAATTTTTCTTGATTCTTAGCTGAGAACTTAGCTTCTTCTTGTAAGAAATGGATGATTTTCTGGTCATTTTCAAACACTTGCCAAATGACATTCTTAGCCGGCACTGAAGGCCTCACAATCACATGGATGTTTGGTTGTACCTTGTCTTGTTGAATACTTTCCACAATGTCAAAGGTTTCCCCTACTGCTGCAATCCTGTCAGCAGCTTGATTCTCTTTCCTAGGGATGGATTTGATGCCAAAACCCTCAAAATCTTCCATGAGGTCCCACACCCTGTTCTTCTAGCACTTGAGTAGATCATTCTTGGCAGCATGTTGTCCTTTGACCTGATTTACAATCAATTCACTGTCCCCAAAGACTTACAAGTTCTTTATTTTCTTCTTGATTTCCCAATGCATCCCTTGCACCAAGGCTTCATATTTAGCAGTGTTATTGGAGCATGTAAACTAAAATCTAAAAGTTGAATAGTACTTTACTCCTTGAGGTGAAACAAGCATGGCTCCACCTCCTGCACCTTATCTACTCCTTGATCCATCAAAAAACAACTGTCATACATCATTGTCATCCTTGTGGTTTGGCTTGGTGATGCTAGGAATAGGTTGATTTTCTTCGTGTATACAATAGACTCCCAGCTCAAATTCTTCTATTTCTTGATAGGGATCAAAATCATGCACCTTGCTTGCCCATTCATCAAGAGTTAGATCCGGGATGCTTCCAACCTTAGTGTCAGCTTCATCAGTGCTTGGGTGATATTCTTGATCAAATGCTGAGCAATTGGCATTAATATGACTTGGAGTGTAAGGCTCAATATGGAAGTTTGCAATAGGTTCTAACCTAATTGTTTCTTTGGTTCCATACCTCGTTCTAAATAGCATGTGTGACCAATCAGTAGACAAATATCCTCCAATCTTGGTTGTGAAGTCCCTTGACAAGAAAAGGGAAAAGAGTGGTGGAAGATCTATGACTAATACATCTTGTAAAACCACAACATTTGGACATGCATGCAAGGTAGGACTCAAGTTTTTAATCACTCCAACTATTGCTACTGCTGTCCCATCTAGCTGCACTACCCCTTTGGATATTGTTTCATATTGGAGCCCTAGCTGATCAGCTATTTGTTTAGGCATTACTGAGCTACTTTCCCCGGAGTCTATCATGCAATTATGCACTAGCTGATTTCCAATGATCAATGAAACATAGAAAGGAGGGGGTTTCAACATTTTACCTTGCTATCCTCCATGATTTCCCTCAGGCTGGGCAGCATTTGTAAGCACTTTGTCTTGCATTTTCTGATTCAAAGTTGGCCAGTCCTTCATGGCAGCTTGCAGCAGATCTCTTTGGCCTGGGATGGATAGGGATTCCCACATTGATATATTCACGTTTGTCTTCTTCATTTGATCAATGATACTGAATGGTGATGAAGGATCTCTTTGTTGTCCCTTGGTTTGCACATTCACTCCTTGCACGTGGGCAACAACAACTGGTATTTGAGTTGGCCTAGGGGTTGTTCTTGGCTTCCCTTGTGCATTTGAAATTGGACTTTGCTTGCCAACCATTTGTGGAACCATGGAAGGTCGTGGATTGGTTGGGGCTAATGGCTATTCTTCACCCAAATTCATCCTTTTTGACCTTGTGTTGGCTGCAACACCTTGAGAAATTACATGGTTCATGCCACAAAAATCCTCTGCTTGCCAATTTACCAATGTGGTGTCATTTGGGGCTGATTGTTGTTGGAATGTTGCTTGTTGTTAGCTATTTCCTTGACTGCCCTCACCCTCCACACCAGTAGTTGTCACCATTAATGCTTGATTGAAAGAACCATTGAAGCACATGGATTGGTTATGAGGCTCATTGCATGGAAAACACCAATCGTACTCCTGGGCAATGTTGTTTTGTGTTGGCACCAATGCCTTAGAGGCAGATATGGCATTTGGATTATAAGGGTGAAATGGTCTATTGGCAGGAGGCCTTGTTTGATTCATATTTGCAACTGGATTAGGTGGCCATTGTGGTTAGTATGGCTTCCTGTTAGGTTGAGTTTGGGGCTGATAAGAAGGTCTAAAACCTTGGGCTTGTTGCCTCTTGAGAGTAACCAGCTCATTGCCTAGGTTTTGCAATTGCTTCATGACTTCTTAAAGCTCATTTGGGGCACTTGGAGATGAAGTGGAAACTTCATTTGAACTCTGATTTCTAGGAGTGGGAGAAGGAGCCAAATTAGGTGCTTGATTGGTGTTTGGGCTGTCTAAACTTGGAAACAGTGGCATGGGAGGTCTAGGGGCATGTTTACCAGCTTGGATCAAACAATTTTCAGCCCTAATGACAATGCTATAAGCCATAGGGATAGTTATGCCTCCCATGGATTGAATCAACATAGAAATATCAGAATTTAGAGCTTTGAGATAGTAGAGAAAAGCACCTTCTACTATTGGCCTGACTGCCACTGGAATTCTCTCCCAAGTCTTTTGAAATCTGAAGTTGAAATCGGTCAGCTACTTATTGGGAGCTCTCTTGATGGTTGTCAGCTACTCTAAAAGAGACAAGTTGTCTCCCTTTTCTCCAAATTGCTCATGAAGTGCTATACATAGTTGATTCCAATTTGTGATAGAACCAGCTCCAAGGATTCTAAACCATTGCAATGCTTTCTCCTTGAATGAAGATGCCAGCAACTTGATAGCCACTTGCATCTCATTGATTTCATGGATTGCACAAAGTTTAGCAATATCTTTAACATGATCACCTAGAGTAGTTTGATTTTCTCCAATGAAGTATGGAATATTCTTCAAGGCTGCAATAGGAATTGGATGTTGTACATTGAGGGCAAGTGGGCTGCTGCCTGTGAAGTTGACATAGGGGTTGTTTTGTGCCATTCTAATTGGTCTTAAAACCCTTGTTGACTGAATGAAAGGCCTACCAGGTGGAGGAGTTGAGAGAGTTCTATTTGGTGGAGATGGAGACCTTTGAATCCTTCTTCCTCTTTTCCTTCTTCTTGGAGATAATTGTAGGTATTCAAACAACACTTCTTCTTCTCCAACTCTTGACCTTGTGGTGACTCTTCTACTGAGTTTTCAAGCATGCACTACTGAAACCAGTTGATTCTTCCCCTTAGAGTTGCCAGATATGCAAATAATAGCTCTTTTCAAGCAAGAACATTACAACAGATGCACATCAACTTTGCTGCAATAAAAATGAGACCTCTAGGTCCCACCGGGCGTGCCAAAACTATTATCACCAAATCACAGCACCCCTGGATGTTGATCAGATTTCTAGGTTGATCATACTAGCATCTAGTGTGATTGCATAACATTGAATCCTTTCTCCAAGTGTGGGACTTGCAAAAATGAGAAAGGAATCTCCAGAGAAGGCTGGTTCCTATTCCTCTATTCAGATGCACACGAAAAATGTAGACGGTTTACTCAAAACCTAGTCTAACTTGCCAAGGAGACAAGGTAAGAAGATGTACAAAAATAAATCTAAGCTAACAGAGGTGATGCACCGAGGAATGAAGAACACCTATCTTGCAAATAAACATAGACCATTCAAATGTGACGCAAGATCATGCACAGATAACAAAATTTGCATTGAAATACTAGTAGGATGTAAATGAACACAGAGAGGGTTGAGAATCATCCACAAACATGCATTACTTGCTCCAAATATTGATACAATACACTACAAAATACCAAGAGGTAGAGTCGCATTACAGTTTCAAATGGGAGGTTCAAACTCCACAAATTCACCTACTGAAGAGAAGAAGGGAGGGGAAAAATAGGAAAGTTCAACCCTTAGAAAGAAGCCCCTCTTTACAATATATAAGAAGAATGAGAGAGGGAAGAGAGAGGAAAGTCAGATCTACCCCAACCACTTCTAGGTTGCATTTAGTTTATCTCATTATGGCAGTGGGTGAGAACCCTGGCAAGAGTGGCAAACTGTATTTTGCATTAAAGCTGGTTGTTGAAACGTCACTTTTGGCCATTACCACACGCCAGATATGTTTCTTGATTTTCTCTCTCCAAAATAAACCAAAATGCAAGATTGACCCTGGAATCATGTAGATAATTTCACTAGCTTTCTATAGATATAAAGAACGTGAAAATACGAGCTCTGGATCAAAAGATATGACGATTTGAAGATTTAGGGCAAAAAATAGGCCAAAACGGATCGGCGGGAAAATATTTGAGTTTTTCCCGCGCTCTGCCACTTGGATGACACGTGTCAGACTCTGATTCATCCACGGGTTCATTCTCTAAAAATTCCTTTCGAGCCTTTAAACTTGTACACGTGGCACTATTTTATTGGTTCGGGCCTGAGGGGCGCACTTGGCAACTTTTTGACCTTCTGACACGTGGCACGTTCTTATTCGTTGGTGGCTCTTTCAGATTCTTGCGTCCCTCGTGTCCCTCGAGTACCTTTAGCCCGGCTGTCTCAAAGTACCTAGGGAAAATTCCTCCAAACCGCCTGATTCGAGCTTCCTTGTTTTTGTTTACGGTGAAGGCATGTGGCACATTTCAATTCGCTCTCGGCTCTTTCGGCTCTTCGCGTCCCATGTGTACTTTTGGCTCGGATGTCCCAGACGAAAGTCCTTTGTTTTGATCGAACCTGCCAGTTCACGTCCTCCACGCACTTTTTTCCTAGATGCTCCTAGACTACCTAAGAAAAATATCTCCGAACCACCTGAAATGGACTGCCTTGCGCCAAACCGGCCGATCCATGTCCCACGCATACTTTTGGCCCGGATGTCCCAGAACTTCATGAACACAAGACTTAGGCAATTTTTCCCTCTTTTGGCCGAATCAGATTTTCACGTCCCGCGCGTACCTTTGTCCCAGATGCTCCAACTGCTGTGCAGACTGCCTGGTAGCTTTTTGGCCGGTTCGCGCCCCGATGTCCCAACTGCTGTGAAACAAGACAACCGATTTTCTTCATTTTTTCGACACCAAGCTTGGCTTTTATAATTTTTTCACATTTTTTAAAAACTTGCTGGGTTTTCTTCTTGGATAGGAGAGTTAGAAGGAAGCCGAGGGGACCCCAGAAACATGATTTTGGGCCTTGAATCAATCTACTTGCTCGGGACTGAAGAATTTGATGCATGTTATCAAAATTACCCTTGGGGGGGTGAATTTCGGATAACAAGTACATCCTAAGATTGCTTGATAACTTGCCTTGAAAACCACAGCTCCAAAGGTACTTGAATGATTTTACTTTTCCTAAATCACCTAGGGGGATTGATGAAATTCATAGATGGAATAGTGAAGGAAAATATTAGACTTAACACTTATGGGTAGGTTGATAGAGAGGTGCTTGAACATGTATTACATGAAACGTTTTACACTAGGGTATAATTGTCTTATTTTTGGGTGAATTTTGGCCATGCAGAAACACAGGAAAATAGTTATCTCTAGTTTAGGGACACATTATGGATTGAGATGTTAGGAAATAAGGGATAAAATATGCGGAATAATCCCTCACAGAATCCCAACAGTAGAAACTAATATGTAGAAATTATTACAGATCTCAAATAAAATTGCAGAATAAAATAACACAACACAAAGAGACAGTATTTAACGTGGTTCACCCAATTTGGGCTACGTCCACCAAGAATAACTTGCTTAGATTTTATTACAAGCCACCGCTCTCTCAATACAATACCCAGATCTATTTGGAGCTATGCTCAACAAACTCTATAGAATTCATAGCCGAATTCAAAACACATCTGCAATACATTTGCTTGTACATCTATCATATGCATAAGACCATATAAATAGACAACTGCTTAAGCAGTTTTACAAAACTGTGGGTATCAAAACCATGGGAAAAACCCGTCCCATAAACCTATGGGTCAAAAAACTTGCCCATATGAGAAAAGAACATTTCTCGATATGTCAGGTGCATTTTTCGAGGCCAAAAATTTTACGCCTAAAAAAAATACTCTTAGTGTACAGTCTTCAACACTTTCACACATGAAAACAGGATGCATACCACCTAACATGAGCAGAAATAAGGATGTGAGAATCCCCTTCAAGAATAAAAAATCAGGGAAAAACCAAGATGAACCGCCATCTTAACCCCTTCCAGACAGAGCTTGAGCTTCGGCAGTTGGGTACATCTGGTCGTCTTGCAAAGGAAGGAGCCCGCACGCCATGGATGAGGAGACCTCGATCGTCTCCTGAGGATGCACCAGCCCCAGAGAACCAGGATTACCTTGGAGGCTACTTCACTTCGAAGTTACAGTTTCTAAGTTACCCGTGTGGAGGGGGACACATCTAGTGTCTTCACGCAGCATTCTTATTTCCATTGTGAAGAGCCCCTTGACAGAACTAATAGACCCAGGAGTGAAGTTCATAGGATGAGTGACCTATTGAACTGAAGAGTTGTTAGCGGAAGCTCCTTGGAGGGAAAAGGAAGGAAAAGAAAGAACACACTGACCACTGAACATTTCCTTTTGCTGGACTTGGCCTACCTCAAGATGGACACAGAGGACCGACAGCTAAAAGTTCAACTGACTATATGTAAAGTGGACGTGCCTACCCATAATGCTAGATCCAGAAATAAGTGACGTACTTCCTAAACGGTATTAGCAGTCCACTGTTTTAAAGCAGTTTGGGGAAATGACGGCAATAAGATTAATTCCTATTGGGAATTCGGAAATGATTTACCCAGGTATCCTCATTTAAATCACATTCAGAAGAGATCTAATCTAACAGGATAGGTTGAAATAGATTCGAAGGCAAGTAAGATGTTATGGGTTCTCTGCAGTCTGCACACAGGTCTTAGGCAGGTCACATTTGCTTAAGGGTGAAGTAGAATAGAGGTTATGGTCCGTTACTGCCTTCTAGGCCTGTATTGGTAAGACTACAAAAGACCGATGGCAGTCTAGGGGGACTAGGAACGGGTAAGAAAAATCAATGCTTCGGTTACTTGTGGTGTGACTGCTGGTAATGTCCACAATAATGAGCTTTGGAATCTCCCTTATGTTTACACAAGGAATAGGCTGGTCTGATTGAGGTATTGGCCAGTTGTTGATGGGGATTTTGCGAGGTTTTTTCTATGTGATCTAGGAGAGTGAGTAATGTCAAGGAAGGTAGCATGACGTTGAGTCTAGGAGAATGGAAAGGATGAAGATCATCCTGCTCTAAAGGAGCTGAACCAGACTGGAGTAAAATGTTCTACTTACTTTGGAATCTAGGTTCATGTGGCGAAGCCTGTGAGTGAGGATGAAGTTTTTGGTAGGAGGTTGAATGCTGCATAGTGATCACCAACATTGAGAAGCTCCATACATTGGGCTGCATGTGCAAGTTCCTATTTTGCTTGGATTAGATCAAATCTTTTTGGAGTGAGTGGATGTTGGGATGTGCAAGAGAAAATCTTGATCTCCTTCCATTGCATGTGTGTTCTCCCTGAAATTGTTATCTCAAAGAGATGTGTTAACTTCTCACCTAAATTTCAAAAGGTTATTTTTCAACCTCCAAAATAGGTTGTAACAAAGGTGGTTGATCAAACGGTTGGTTCCGGCTTAAATGTGACGTTGTTAAGGGTAACCGGCGTCGTCAAGGGTGGATTTCCTAGGTATTACAAAACTAGGGGAGATCCCCTTGATTTCTCTGGAATCTCGTGTCATTAACCCACGATTAGACTGGAAGCTTCTTTTAAGCATGCGGAAGAATGTGGTTAGAGGGAATATAGGCATTGATTTTAGGGTTTGGGTAAGTCTTAGTTAGTATTAGAAACTTACTAAGAATAGGTCTTAGGGTGAGGTGGCTTGATGAGGTGTCTAGTTGAGGTGGATATGTGGGCATTATCTAAATTAAGATATTTAAATAATAAATATGGTGAGGATAATGAATTAATTTTATTAAATTAATTAAATTAATAATTTTGGGGTGAAGGGGGTCATGGCTAGGTGAATGTGATGAAGGTGTTTATTTGTCGAGGGACCAAATGGGAGTGTGACCTAATTTTGGTATCTATTCCGAGTGATGGTAATCCGTGAAGCCATTGACTTGTTCCATGAAGTAACCACCTCTCTTCAACTACTTTTGAAAACTATATGCTTTCATAACTATCTAGGTACTTTGTAGGAATGATCCCACATGATCTTCTTGATGCTTGAACATTTTTTTAAAGATTCCATTTCCTTTGTTCTCTTTCAAATCAATTTCAAAATTCCAATTGTCTTTTGTGTTCATCCACATTTCAGATATCTCATTTACTATCTCATTATTTTCCAAGGGCTGATTTTTGTTTGGATATCTTGAATATCTTGATTTTTCTTGTTACACCAATTTATTCTCATTGATATATTTTCTATAGGATTCCTAGAATTCATCCTTTTGTTCTATCTCATTATGAGGTATTTGGAAATTAATTGAAGATTCAAGCGCAACCTTAGACCTATCTTGCATGAGCATGGCTTGAGCCAAGAGGTCAAGACTTATCTTGGGATCTCCCAAGTTTACCACCACTTCAAAAATGTCTTGAAATGAAGTCTTCCTTAAAATTACCCAAATCTCACCTTTACCTTCATTTAAATAATCTTCATTCTAGACTTCAAGGCATCTATTTGAAGGAATTGCTTCATTATCTTGAGGCTTGAGATATTTTTCTGCTTTTTTTTCAAGCGGATCCCCAACTTCAGAGACCTCGATACTTTGAGTCTCAAATTTTTCATCCCATAGGTAATCCTATCCTGTGAATGGAAATTAGATAACTTCAACTTCATCAACACATCTATCACTCATTGGTTCATGGGGGGCCTCGTATTCTTCACCTTACTTTACTTCATCATGGCTGACCTCAAAATTTATTGAGGATTCTAAATTAGATTCTTGCTTGTCTTGTATATCCATAACATGCATTAGGAATACAATATGGAGCTCAATATCTTATATTTCTTCCATAGCTCTTAGGTGTTCTTTCACAGATATTTCCTTCAAACATTTTGAGATCTCATCATAGGTTTTCTTAGCTTCTTCCTTCTAAATGACATGCTCAATAGAATATTCATCTTCAAAGGGGAATGGGAAAACCTCGTTATCATGGGTGAACATGGAAGTGAATTTCCTCACTTGAAAATCATCAAGAGATATTTCCTTTTCTTTGTGGATTACATCATCTGTCAGCTCATGGCTATCCTCTTCAAACTTCCTAAATGGTTCCTCTAGATCAATATTCCTATAGGAGGGAATTCTTGGCCTTATCATGATTGGGATCTCATCCTCCTCTTTAGTTGTCATAAAATAATTCATCCTTCTTCTATTTTGGTATAATAAGTTATCTCCTGGATTCTGTACTTTCTACACAGTGTACTTCATTTTCTTCTCTAGAAGTAATCTTTCCATTTCTCTTTTCACCAGACTGGTTGTGGAAATCAAATTCATCTAGATCTTACCTCTCAAATTTTGGAAAAAAATTCTACTTAGTAGCATTTTAAAAGAGGTCATAATTTCTACTACAAAAATCATCAGTGAGACCTTCTTTCCTCAAAATTTAGTGAGGGACACCTGTGCATATTTGACCTTCCCTACATGATCTAGAGGATCCTCATAGAGAAAAACTGATCTAATATCTTCTCACAAATTATTGCAGTCATTTTTAAAGAGTGGAGAAAAATTATACAATTCCGACGACATCTTGTTTGCAGAAAATGGAGCTCGTTTGCAAAAGTTATAGCCCGCTGAAATTTTTGGGCAACTGGTAAAATTTGGAGTGTTGTGCAGGTTGGACGTGTGCACGCTCGCCAAGTGTTTCGATTATATTACGACACGTGGATGAATTGTGTGATGTACTAAAAAAAATGGGTTTTGGAACGCCAGTCTTGGACACTCGTTCTCGGACAAATGGACCCCGCTATTTACTGGTTGGGGGCCCTCAGCCAGGTTCGACACACTCGATTATGGAGGGGTGCCTTGGCCTCCTTCTCATTTAATCATTAAACCAACTTGTGTATATAAACTTTTATATTTGCCTTTGTGTCATGCATGTGGGACATTTATGCATGCATTATTTAAATTATCCACGCCTAATATCTATTTCCAATTTCCACACATTATATATTTCTAATTGTCCACGCATTATCTATTTTAAATATTCATGCGTTATCCCCATTAAACCATGCACTATCTATTATTAGCATCTAAAATATACACCATGCGCTGTCCCCAAGTAATGCGCCCTCCACATAGGCTAAGGCGGCTCTTAAGCCACTAAAAACATGTGCCCACCTACTTTTTAAACCCTCTTCAAAGATTGTATGCGCCAAATGTGGGATAATGATCCCAAGAAGATAAGACAAAAGAAAGGGAGGAGAATGGAACCTGGGTGGGCTGTGTAAAAGGATAATCACCCAACCGGCATGCTAAGAGGTTTAGAAACAATATAAAACGAGTGATATTTTATTTGTATAGCATTCGGGACTGTGTGAAATTATTGTAATGCTCATAACTTGAGCTAGGAGTGGAATTTGGAGGAGATGTAAAAATCAACCCCTATTGTTTTCGACAGAGGAAGACTTTGAAAAGGTTAGAATTTTATAGAATTCTTTGTAAAGAATTTTTTTCAATATTTTAATAGATCGGTCCCATTCAACCGGACCCAGAGATGTAGGCCTCAAGCGCCGAACTCCATTATCAATTCTTGCGTCACATTGCTGGTGAATTATCTTCATTTCTTTCAATATTTACATAGTACTTGCAGTTTTTATTCTTTTATTAAAAATACAAAAAGAAATAATGCTCAAATTTTACATCGAAAATCAACACAAAGCAAGAAAAATGTGTGTCCACAATTGCTAGTTAAATTTGGTTTTCAGATCATTGGTATCAGAGCTGGTTTTGACTGATTATTGGTTCAGTTTAATGTGTTTTAGATTGCAAGTTGTGTGTTGGATGTTAACAAGGTCTTGATCTAAGAAGGGTGAAGGAGAATTAGTTGAGGGAGATCCCAAAATTGGTACCAGATGATCTCGAAGTCCTACAATGGCAGATGGAGAGGAAGTGGAACAAAACTTTCATCAATCCTTCCAACAGATGAAGGAAATGGTGGAAGAAATGGACCAAGATAGGAAAAGGGAAAAGGGGACTAGAGAACGTAAGAAAGAAGAAAGCTCTAGTTCTAACATTCCAAAAAGAGACTCTTTAAAATCTGATTTTCTTTCATTAAAGTTAGATATCAAGTTTGAATTTCCTATGTATACTGGAGAGCTAAATGCAGAGAAGTTGGATAACTGGGTCAAGAAAATAGATGTATATTGCAGGGTTCAGAGAATTGTTGATGATGAAGCAAAGATTCATCTAGAAACTCTTCGGATGGGTGGAACATCACTCATTTGGTGGGAGAGTAAGCTTTAGGAAGTGGAAGAAAACAAAGGTATAGAAATCACTTCTTGGTCTGAATTTGTTTCAAATCTTAGGCAACAATTTTATCCTCTTGGTTATAAGCAACAAGATATAATGGATTGGAAAACATTAAGATAAAATAAGGGACAAAGTGTTCAAGAATACACACAAGAATTTAGGAAAAGGGCTCTAATTCTGGGAATTTCCGTAAACACATAAGAAACACTGCTCAAATATATTGGTGGATTGCATAGTTATCTAAGGCATATGATACTTGTTTTAGGTCTTGCTAATCTTGATGCAGTATGTGTTCAAGCAACCCATCTGAAAGCACGAGGGAAAATGACAAAGGAGTCCTCTTTCTCTTCTTTTAATCAGAAGAACAAGCAATCTGAAGGATAAGGTTCGAAAGAACAAGGAAAAGGAAAGGGTAAGCATAAAACAAACTCTACTGTTAAGAAGGAAGATGAAAAACCATTTTGTAATCATTGTAAAAAAAACCATGAGTCTAAATGTTGGAAATTACATCCTAAAAAGAAGCCTAAATGGATGCTTAAGAAAGGAAAAGGAAAAAAAAAAACACTGTAGTGCATGATCTTGGCTCTGATTCAGGTGACGAAACCAAAATCACAGCTATGGGTTTACAAGGTAAATCAACTATTTCAATTTCCAACAATAGCACTACAGATGTTGCATCTTCTTCTAGTAAACAAACTATACCTGATGATAAGAAAAGAAATGAGCTTTTCCACATTAGGGTAATTTCAAAGCATACGAAAATTGATACTCTTTTTGATAGTGGATCTCAAGCTAATCTAATTTCTGAGGAGGTTGTTAAGAAACTAGGACTCAAAACTAAACCACATCCCAAACCTTATCCTTTGGGCTGGGTTTGTGATGATGCAAAACTGCAGGTAACTAAAACTTGTACTTTTAGATTTGCCATTATAGACAAGTTTATTGATGAGGTTGAATTGGATGTAGTTCCTTTGGATATTTGTGGGGTGGTTTTTAGAAGTCCTTATTTGTATGATCGTAAAGCAATTTTCTATAGGGAAGAAAATAAATATTTGCTTGTAAAGAATGGAATTGAGTTTATTATTTGAGCTCACCGTGAAAAGAATAATATATCCTTGGTAACTGCAGGTCAAATGAAAAGGCTTGTAAACTCAAGCAAAAGTTTTGTGCTCATGGTGGTCAAAGCTAAGGAAAAATAAAATGAGATGGCTTTTGAGACTTGCGATCTAAAACATAAGGATGAATTGGTAAAAATTGTTTCTCATTTTGATGATGTTTTTCAGGATCCACAAGGTATACCTCCCAAAAGAGGGGTTCAACATGAGATACAGTTGCTTCAGGATGCACCTCTTCCCAATATCGGAATGTACAGGTTGTCAGTAGTAGAGAATGAGGAAATCAAGAGACAGGTAATGGAACTTTTGGCTCAAGGTATAATTCATCCAAGTACATCCCCATGTGGTTCACCAATTATATTGGTTCCTAAGAAGGATGGCACTTGGTGAATGTGTGTTTATTTCCATGCTTTAAACAAGATTACTATAAAGAATCGTTACCCTCTTCCTAGAATAGATGATTTACTAGATCAATTAAGGAATGAAATTTATTTCACTAAGTTAGACTTAAGAAGTGGTTATCACCAAGTAAGAATTGCAGAAGGTGATGTTTGGAAAACTACTTTTAAAATGAAACAGGGATTGTTTGAATGGTTAGTGATGCCTTTTGGTTTGTGCAATGCACCGGCAACATTCATGAGAGTTATGAATGAAATTTTTAGACCATTCATTGATAATTTCGTTATTGTCTACTTAGATGATATTCTTATTTTCAGTAAATCATGGGATGAACATATTAAACACATCCAGAAAGTCTTAGATGCACTAAGGAAAGATAAATTGTATTTGAAGATGTCAAAATGTGAATTTGGAAAAACATCTTTAATTTACTTGGGGTATATTGTAGGAAATGGAGAATTGAAAATTGATCCTGCAAAAATAGAGGTTATTGTGAAATTGCCTAGACCCACAAATGTGATGGAAGTTAGAAGTTTTCTAGGTGCAGTTCAGTACTGGAGGAAATTTATTGCTAACTTCATATATATTGCATCTCCTTTGCATGCTTTGACAAGTATTAAATAGGTCTTTCAATGGGGAGGAAAAAAACAAAAAGCATTTGATACACTGAAAGAGAAGATAAGTACCGCTTTGATCTTGGCACTTCTGGATTTACAACATTCATTTGAGATTGAGATGGATGCTAGTGACTACACAATGCGGGCAGTTTTGATGCAGAACAAATGACTAGTGTGTTACCATTCAGAAACCTTTACAAGTGCAGTAAGAAACTATCCAACTTATGATAAAGAGTTGTATGCTTTGGTTCAAAGTGTTAAAAAATGGAAGCATTATTTAATGGGAAAAGAAACAATTATCCATACTGACCATCAACCGCTTCAATATTTACAAACACAAACCAAATTGCAGCAGTCTAGGCATTTCAGGTGGATGGGATTTTTGCAACAATTTCATCTTGTAATCAGGTATAAAAAAGGTATTCAAAACAAGGTTTCCGACATGTTATCTAGACCACCAGTGGTAGTAGCATCTATCCTTTTGCAGCATAGTTCTTTGGCTCATGTTAGTTACAAGGAACAATATGCAAATGATGTTGATTTTAGAGAAGTGTATGAGGATCTAGTAAGTGGGAAACAAGTAGGAGAAAAAGATTATCATTTGCATGAAGGATTGTTATATCATTCTGGAAAAATTTGTATTCCAGAAAATGAGCGTGTGCATATGATTAGGGAAGCACATAATTCTCTTATTTTAGGGCATTTTGGTGTTAATAAGATAGTTGCACATTTACAAAAATATTGCTATTGGCCTAGAATGCATGAACATGTAAACCGAAATATTAAGGGATGTGTTCTTTGTGCCACAAGCAAGCGAAGTAATAGGAAATTAGGACTTTACACTCCTCTTCCTATTCCAACACGGCCTTGGGAAAGTGTTTCCATGGACTTTGTAGGATGCTTGCCCATGACACGGAAAAAACATGATTACTTATATGTGGTAGTGGACAGATTTAGCAAAATGTGTGTGTTGGATCCATGTACTAAACAAATAACTGGTGAGGGAGCTGCACATTTATTCTTTCAGTTTGTTTGGGTTCATTTTGGTTTACCTACTTCAATCATATCTGATCAGGATTCTAGATTTCTTGGGGAATTTTGGTCAACATTGTGGGGGTTAATGGACACAAAACTGAAAAAGAGCACTACTTTTCATCCACAGACTGATGGTCAAATAAAGGTTGTAAACCGCACAGTGGTACAATTACTTAGGGGCTATAGTAACAAACATCCTAAATTGTGGGATGAACATATTTATTATGTGCAACATGCTTATAATCGTACCTTACATTCTTCTACTTTGAAGTCTCCATTTGAGACTTGTTATGGATATCTACCTAATTCTCCATTAGATATATATTATGGACATGAAACTGTTGTTAATGGTGCAAGTGATTTTGACAAGGCTAAAATATTTGTGCAGAGAATACAACAAGTTCATCAGTATGTCCATGAACAATTGGAGAAAAGCCAGGATAAGTACAAAGCTATGCATGATAAACATAGAACTGATCACAAGTTCAAAGTTGGTGATTCAGTTTGGCTTCACATCAGCAAAGAAAGACTAACAGGTGAAGGTAAAAAATTGAAACCTATACAGTATGGTCCATTCCAAATATTGGAAAAAATTGGTAACAATGCTTTCCGGTTAGATTTACCTCCATATATGCAAATATACTCAGTTGTAAATGTTGAGAATTTAAGATTGTATGAACCACATATGATTGTTGATCATGATGATTCTAACATTATGCCTTCCATTGATGATTTTGCTCCTGAGTCTCTTGATGAGTTGCAAGAAGACATCATTTTGGACAGGAAAATAAGAAGTTTATGAAGGGGTGATATTGAGTATCTTCGTGTTGGGTTCAAAGGCATGCATCGGAACAAGGTAAAATGGATGGAAACCAGAAAGGTGAGGGAGAAATACCCTCACCTATTCACCAATTAGGTTAACTTTTGGGGTCCAAAAGTTTCTCAATGGGCAGGAATGATCCAGAGGATCCTCATAGAGAAAAACTGATCTAAGATCTTCTCAGAAATATTTGCAGTCATTTTTAAAGCATGGAGAAAAATTATATGATTCTGACGACATCTTGTTTACAGGAAACAGAGCTCGTTTGCAAAAGTTATAGCCTGCGGAAATTTTTGGGCAACTGGAAAAATTTGGAGTGTTGTGTAGGTTGGACATGTGCACACTCGCCAAGTGTTTTGATTATATTGTGACACGTGGATAAATTGTGTGACGTACTAAAAAAAATGGGTTTTGGAACGCCGGTCTTGGAAACTTGTTCTCAGACAAATGGACCCCACTATTTACTGGCTGGGGGCCCTCAGCCAGGTTCGACACACTCGATTATGGAGGGGTGCCTTGGCCTCCCTCTCATTTAATCATTAAACTAACTTGTGTATATAAACTCTTATATTTTCCTTTACACCATGCATGTGGGACATTTAGGCATGCATTATTTAAATTATCCACGCCTAATATCTATTTCCAATTTCCACGCATTATATACTTCTAATTGTCCATGCATTATCTATTTCAAATATTCATGCGCTGTCCCCATTCAACCATGCGCTATCCATTAAACCATGTGCTATCTATTATTAGCATCTAAAATATACACCATGCGCTGTCCCCAAGTATTGTGCCCTCCACATAGGCTAAGGCGGCTCTTAAGCCACTAAAAACATGCGCCCACCTACTTTTTAAACCCTCTTCAAATATTGTATGGGATAATGATCCCAAGAAGATAAGACAAAAGCAAGGGAGGAGAATGGAACCCGGGTGGGCCGTGTAAAAGGATAAGCGTCCAGCCGGCATGCTAGGAGGTTTATAAACAATATAAAAGGAGTGATATTTTATTTGTATAGCATTCGGGACTGTGTGAAATTATTGTAATGCTCATAACTTGAGCTAGGAGTGGAATTTGGAGGAGATGTAAAAAGTAACCCCTGTTATTTTCAATAGAGGAATACTGTGAGAAGGTAAAAATTTTGTAGAATTCTTTGTAAATAATTATTTTCAAGATTTTAATAGATCGGTACCATTCAACCGGACCCGGAGACGTAGGCCTCAAGCGCCAAACTCCGTTATCAATTCTTGTGTCACATTTCTAGTGAATCCTCTTCATTTCTTTCAATATTTGCATAGTACTTGCAGTTTTTATTCTTTTATTAAAAATACAAAAAGAAATAATGCTCAAATTTTACATCAAAAATCAACACAAAGAAAGAAAAATGTGTGTGCACAATTGCTAGTTAAATTTGGTTTTTAGATCACTACAAGTGGGACTTCTTTTGAATCTATGGAGTAACAAGAGCCACTGAGTTGATTCATTATGAGTTTAAGATACTTTAAGAACTTCATAGGAATTACGTTATTAGAGGTACCTGAATCTATTATGTAAGTTTTTAACATCTGTTCTCCAATGAGAAGGGAGACATAGAAAGTAGGGTTCATTTTATGACCCCCCTCTAAAAATCTATTGAAGAATGGGTGTAACATTTCTGAAATGGAATTTTAAAATGAAGGAAATTTTCAAAAAACCATCTTGCGGAAAAGGTGATTTGACAGGTCATGTTTTCAAACTGTTTCCCATATATGGATGGATGTTGGATGACCATAGCTTTTGTAGGGGATGGAGGCTCTGTTGGACAACATATCCCTATTGGATGAACAATTGCAAGGATTTCTAACCATGTCATTAGAAGAAAGTCCTCTAACTCGTGTTGGACAAATGTCCCTTCCTATTTAGACGGACCCCATTAGACACCCACCCTTTTTCTTTCCCCTTCCATCTTGGATGGATATCTCTTTAGATTTGAATACCTTCCCTTCCTAGTTAGATATATCCCATTAGATGCCTATCCTTTTGCTTTATACTATTGTCCTTTTCTAGACAATCGTCTCTTCTGGTTGGTCATCCATATCTTATAGTTAGACATCCATCCTATGCAAGTTTTGTTGTTAAGATGTTTGTCTCTTTGGAAATATAGAATCATTACCCCTAGAAATAGACATATAGACTGACGTATCCCCCCTTGCAACCCCTCAGGATATGTATTATACCTCAGTGATTATGAGTGCATTTTGATTTGGAACATTGGAAAAATACATGCATAAGTTCTATTTTAACTTTAAATATCAGGCATAGTGGCCCAAACAAATGAATTCTCAACTAAAATTTTAGGTGAAATAGGTGACATCCGACTACTAAAAATTCACCATTTCTAATTTCCAAAATCCCTAACATTTGCAACTTTATGAAAATTTGCAACTAAATTTTTTTCTAATAAAAAGGGTTAAATTTATTAATCTTATATCCACTCAAAGAAAGCATGTTCTATGAGGGAGGTGTAGATGGGTTTCTTCATATAACTTTAGAGCTAGGGGTCACATTATCAGGTTTTGAACTACTACTCCTGATATACTAGAAAAATATCTCAAATTTTTCAAGATGAGTCCTCAAGTATTTGGTTTTGATAATCTGCACTTTGTTTTTGTTTGCATGTTCAATGATGTTGAAAGGAGAAGATGTAGAATGGGGAAGTGAAGACACTGCTTTGGGAGTTAGGGTAGGATTATAATTAGGGGTATATTTTTGGGGAGAAGAAGCTATTTTGAAAGGTAAAGTGGAAGCTTTTGAAGAACTAGATTTTACAGGAGTGGATTTAGAGTTCTAATAGGCATTGAAAGACTTACTTGGAATATAAGGTGACTTATCGCTTATCATAGGATTATGTTTCTCCAATGTGGAATCCATGCAAGGTCGGAGTGGGGATCCTTGACTGATTATTTTGTTTTATAGATTCACCACAAGCAAAAATTTCAATCTTCTTTCTTTTCACAATAGTTAAGGGAGAGGATCCCTTTTCATACTGAGAATGAGTGAACACCGTACATGATAAATTAGCTGTAGTTATGTCTTCATCTTCATTGCCTCCAGAGTACTCACAAAATTTTATTTGTGTCTTGTTCTCCACTTCTTCAATCTTTAAGAAATCACCACCTTCATTTTCTTGTTTAAGATCCTCTTCATCTTCTTTAGTTCTACAATTTTCATTGAAGGGTGGAGCCTCCATGGAAAGCCTTTGGGGTGCTCGTGTAATTTGATTTCTATTATTTTGTTAATGAGATACTCGTTTAAAAATTCCCTCTTCAATGATTCCATTTCATTTGACTTTTTGTAGAAATGGATCAATTCTATCATATCCATGATGTTGATCCTTTCCCTTTGAGGGGTACTTGATATCTCTAGATAGGATGAGATCATCATCAAATTTAATGGCCATCCTTTGTGCTTCTATTAGATTCCTTGCTTTGACCCTTCATAGGAAAAATCCTACCTCTAGTGATTGGGAATTAATAAAGAATATTCTCACATTAGTTTTGGATGGTGAATCATCATCTAATATTCTCTTGAGTAACCTATTGAAATGGGCCATGAAGTCTCTCATATTCTCCTTTTCCTCTTTCTTCATTTGTACTAGTTGAATGAGGAGATATTGACAGTCCTCAGTACATTTGAATATTTCTTCAAACTTGGTTTTGATGTCCTCCCAACAAGTGATTGATCTGAAGAGAAGGAGGTAGCTTATATATATTCTATGAACAACCTTACAACATAATATTCATTTTCAACTCCAAGAATCTCTCTTGATGTGGTGAAAGTAGTGATGCGTTCTTTAGTAATTTTTGTTTCTTCACCTTTGAAATTTGGAAATTTCTTGTGGGAAACTGTTGGTAAATTGTTGAGAGGGGTGCAAGAGAAAGTGGGCCTATGTTTCTTCCCCATGGAACAATGGGTTGAGGTCTTTCTTATTTGTCTACAATTTTTGTTTCTATTTCCACTTCATCTCTTACTTCTACAAATTATTCTTCAAATCCTTATTTTGGTTCTTGTTCTTCTTCACTCAAGATCTCAATGCTCAATGGTAGTTGAAAGATGGGATAATTTGCATGGGGAATATCAATAGGAGTTTCAATGGGATTTCTAGGAGTACTACTTGATGTATCAAATGGGAACAAGGCTTGAGAGTAGTATGGATTAGCTTTGATTTGATTTTGCTGACTTTGTAAAGCTTCGAAAGTGGAATCAATAACACCTCTCAACCTACTTAACATGGTATATCTTCCTTTATCTAGATTTTGAAAAATCTTGCGATGGGAATATGAAAGGACACTGTGAAATACAAAATTTCACTTGAAGGAACTGATGGTGTGTCTTTCAGTAATGGATTTCTATAAACTCTACTTTTTATTTTTCTTTTTTTTTTTAAATTTTGGATATTTAATTTTTTTGTATTTTCTAAGGTTGTATTTTGGGTATAGATGCTAAAATAATTTCCAAACAGTGGGTGTCAACAAATATTTACTATAAAATTTATCAAGTAGATAAATTTATATACTTCTTTCCAACACTTTGGGAATCTAAGTACCTCTATTTGAATGGTGCAAATTCATTTTTACTTTCATGTTTGAAATGTGGCTTCTATGGTTTCCTTACAGCTGAGGATCTAATAGGGGCACTCTGCTAACCCTACAAAAAAATCTAGCAATTGCTTGCTAAAGAGCACTTTTCTTGGAGAGTGGGAAAAGAAGTGAGAAAAAGGGAGATGGATTAATTTTGTAGGTAGAAAATCATATTCCTACAGCCATCAATTGGAAAATTCTGACACACATAATTTTAGAATATACAATTAAGAAAATGACAACAAGACCAGTTAAGATTTGTGAGTACAAAGTATCAAAAAATCCACTAGTCATAAAAGGAAGAAATTAATTTTATTGATGTTTGAGAAAAATTGTAAATGGAAAGAGTGGGAAGAATGTGGAGATGAGAAGTGGAATCAATTCTATATTTTTTTTCTTCATAAGGAATAATCTCTCATGAATTCACAAAAAATGACAACCCTTTGGAAATATATTGCCTTCAAAATTTATAGAACGTAAAAATGACTCTTTTTCTACCCCCTAATGACCTTTCACATTCCTTTGCACAACTTATGACTTAGGAAAATATTAAGTCCCTTTTTATAAAATAAAGGTTAATTATTACATTATAATCCTAAAGTCACTTTTTAATTACAATAGACGCATTATGAAAAATTGTAACCCCAATGAATAATGTGAATGAGGAGAAATAAAGTGGAGGAAGAGATGAGAGATAAATATGAGAGAGAGACTTGAGAAGGAATGTCGATGAGGAAGAATCTGTCTCTTATGAAGTTCAATTATCCTTGCCACATGATCTGATGAGATTCTCTAATGTAGTGAATTTTGAATCCTTCAATGTTTCACACCATAAGATAACTTCTTTGGATGACACATGGACAACGTGAACTAACAATTTGGAAACACTTTTGAATGATTCCTTTGGTGACCTCGAGTTTCACTCATGATGGTCTCCTCTGATGATGTTGAAGCTTAGAACTGGTCATGTCATGACTCTCTACAATATTGCCAACTTTTACTGGCATAAATTTCACTTGAGATGATGTATTTACAATCCATGAAGTTTCATCATTCCATATTTCTTTTGGTTACACATTTGGATAAGAAAATGGAATAATTACTTAGTAATTATAACCATGATTATCTTATCACCTTAAACACATTGATGATTGAAGATAAGACTTATTTGGCACTTTCAAAATTGATTTTTTTTTTTGACCCGAGCACTATTCTACACCTGAAAAGGGGGAATCACTATTTTTAGTAAGTGAAAATTTTACCCCTTTTGGCTTTGATCACTCATTCTGACCTTCTTGATGATATTGGTACATAATCCCTTCGCAAAAAGTGATTTTGATGATTACTTACTAAAAATAGCAAGTTCCTATGTAGGAGGCTTACTATTTTTGTAAAGTATGCTTTTGGACCTCAGTTCACAACAAAACCAACCTTTCTAATATGGTTTATTTCACTTTAGTGCACCTCTAAAATTTCAATTCTACCCAGTGCCTGGAAATGGAGATTTTAAATTTCAAAACATTTATCATGGGGAAATTGAGGTTTCTTCACTGTAAAACATTAGGGGAATGTTTCGAAAATCTTTCACTTTGATACTAATGGCTGCTGAAAATTTTGATGATCAGAAAAAATCCCATACAATCTGTGAACCAGTCTTCAAGTTATGAATATTTTTTACTTAACAAGTTATGGAGTCATTATGTCGAAGAACAAGCGAGGAACCTTACAAAATATTTGTTTTTTCTTCTTTGTATCATAGGAAAATATCAACAATGGGTAGATCATAAAAATTATGGAGGAAATATTTATTGGAAAATTCGACAGAGTTTTGGAAGCAGATGGAAAAATGGAGGGAGAATGAGCAAAAAATGACAAGTTATGGTTTTGAGCTTTTGAAAATGAAGATAGGGGGTTGGGCACATTTTTTTCCCTATTTTCCCATTTTTTTGGTGACAATATGCATACAAAAAATTTCCTAATCCTGGTTTTTCTAAGTGTCTTATGTTTATTCACTGATCAAAGTGAAGGAGGGGGCTGAAACAAGCACCTGGGGACCCAAAAGTGGTCGTATGAGGCACCATGAAGCCAAAAGGGGATGGAGAATTTTTTTCCCCCATTATCCCCTTTTAAAGGTACAAAAGGTGCATAAAAATATTCCCTAGCCTCATAGTGACAAGTGGGATGCATGCAGAAGTTAGTGGAGGAGCAAGTTAAACTAGTCAAAGGAGCTTAACAAGTGTCAGTGGGGTCATATGAGTGACCAAAAGGTTAAATAAGGTGAGGGAAAAAAAAATTTAACCTCTTGTGTCTTTGTAAAGTTGCAATGGGGACATGCAATTGCACCTCAAACTCAAGTTTCCATGTGCCCCTTACCAAATTTGACTTAGTATTGAATAGCATACCTTAGAGGGTGACTTAGAAATACCATATCTTGAGCTCCCGAATGTGTTTTTGGGTGTTTCCTTATATGATTTTTCATGAAAAAAAGCTTGTGATATGAATGGGGTGGGTCTCATGAATTTATTCTACTTGATATTCCTCCAAATACCTCCTTTTTTCTAAGGATCACCCATTATACATCAAAGACTGAGTTGTCCTAAAAATTGCATGGTACTTTTGGTAGATCTGATTTCACCACCATGTGGGGGATTGAAAATTATTTCCAATGATAAATTATTTGGATCATAATTCATTCTAGAGCTCCAAAAATCACTCGTGGAAGTTCAAGTGTTTTTTACTGTTCAGGCTCCTTCATGCCCCAAAACCTGCTTTTAGTGAATTGGCTCTAAAACCTCCTAAGATTTGAAAAATCTTCCTAAATTAATTCCATGTTGTTTTTAACTCTTTAATACCCATATGTGATGAATTTTATCAATTTATTCACTCCAGGGGTTGGTGCATTATTCCTAGGAAGGTTGATGATAGCCCCTCGTAAGATTGCTTGAAAACTTCCCTTGAAAACAACTACTCTAAAGGTACTTGAATCATTTTAATTTTCCTAAGTCACCAAAGGGAACTTATGATATTCATAGATGGAATTTTTAAGGAAAATATTATAATTGACATAATAGGGTAGATTGATTTGGAAGTGCCTAGAGAGGTATAACATGAAAATTTTGATACTAGAGTATAGTTGTCCTATTTTGGGTGAATGTTTCCCATGAAAAAACATAGGACAAAAAGAGCAGACTTGGCCATTCGGAGGTGGAAGGGGACGAAAAATTCAGGTTATCGAAGAGGTGAAGTGTTAGGGATAGGTGTATGGCCAGGGTTCTTAGTTCTACACAGCATAAGGGCCACCAGGAGGAGGAAATGGGATTCTAGTAACACACATAGTGATAATGCTAGTAGGACATGCTATGTAGCAGGTGTGATTGTAGCATGTAGTAAAATAGGTACTACAACATGTTATGTAGTTGGTGCCTCAACAAGTACCATTATAGGGACCATTACAGATTTTTCTATCACCACCTAAAGCAAGCATTCCATGTGATATGGGAGGACATGTGGAGGTCGGGGGGAGATAGGGATTAGTAGGTAGAGATGATAAAGGTACCACCTCAGTGAGGATTCCTAGGAGCACTAGGTGAGCCAACAATGGTGATTATATAGGAAGATATGGATAGTGAGATGTTATGAGGTGATGTAGCCTTGATTACAATGTAGACATTTTAGATACAACTAGATCATAAGGGTACAAAGAAGGATGCCCTTATGTAGAACGTACAATAGTATGTAATATAGAGGGATCAGGCCAATGCAAAGTAAGATAGGCTCACTACATAGACAAGCCAATTGAGGGTTCAAATACAACATCTCACAGTGAAAAAGGATGCCTTTCACTGTATAGCGAAAATGAATAGCCTGGGGGATTTCCTACCCAATCTTATGGTAGCATCTCATGAGGAAGGATATTATAAAGGGTTATATTAGGTTTTTGTACCAAAGGTTCAAAGAGCTTGTACATATATATAAATATGAGGGATCATATCAGTGAGATCGGTTTAAATGCCACTAGTTGGTGGTATGCTAGGAAGTCCTGGTGTGTGAGAGAGTCGTAAAGGATGACTCAGATTACATGATGAGATATGATATATATATATATATATATATATATATATATATATTATATGCCTCGTGATGAAGGAATATCTTTTTATCGATTCCCATGATGGCATATTGGCATGTATATGGATTTTTCAAGATACATTTAGTATATGGACATTGTATTTTGTATTTTTATATATGATGGATTTGGTATAACTCATTGTGATGTATGAGATATTATATGAGCCTCATGCTTTATTATGAGTGGATGATAGGATGTTATCTGATCTATAGAATAGATTTTGATTTTATTTTTTTGATGCTGATGATGATGTATCTTAGTGTAAATGTTGATAGCTTAGTATTTATTAATGATGATGTATGATGAGGGTATAGATTGATCTAATGTGGCATGATAAATGTAATGTGACATGATAAAAAACAACATATAAGAAATGAACACAAGTATAAAAGAGTTAACAAAACTAAAACACACACATACAAGTAATATATCATGGCTTATAACCAAGACCATAATACAAACCTAGAAAATATAGCAAGTCATATAAACAAACCCAATATGAACATGAATTAATGCACACCAAAGTTATCTAGGAACGAAGATGTTAAATTATTCAGCTACAATTGGTCCATAATCACAACAATGATCCGAATGCAAATAAAAAATGAGTTCATATAATTAATTAAACTAGAAACTAATTTAATAAAAAACACTTTGTAGGTACACACAAGCAAGACAAGCTATCGCCAAGCAAGTGAAAAAAGAAAGGTAATGTTAATCACTAAGTAACAAGCAACAATATTGCACAATTTATAAAAACAATGTTCAAAGACACCCTAATGTGTTCTACAATGAAGAGATAGATATTTTTCAATTTCTCATAGCTGATAGCTTAGAACATGATAGGATTAGATTATTCTAAAGAGCATAGTGTTCCTTAGATACTCAAAACAACTCTTGTTGCATCCTACTCTTTCTTTTGCAAAATAACACCACACTTCTCTATCCTACTAGTCTTTTTTGATGAACACATGTTTCTTAGTAGTAGTGTGAGACTAGAAAAGGAGGGAAGTGCCCTTAATCGCCCATATATTTTACTCAATGATAAGCCCATACTTCTTACTAGTAGCATGGGGAAAGATGTAGGGGGTCTTGTTAAACAAATCAATAAGTTGTAAATAATCTAGAAAATAAAATAGTTCTTTGAAATATCGAAATTCCCAAGAAAAATTAATTATATGTCTATGTTGTAAGAGATTCAAATCCTTAAAACCACATTTTTTCAATCAAAATTCCATCTATCGATCTAAGTCTAAATAAACTTGCAAGCAAATCACATTCTGGACTGGGTAGTAAAATGTGCTTACAATTGAGTTGTAAGTTCCTAATTGGATATTGGTCAAAATCTTGTCTTATTATCACCATTTCCATTCATCAAAACTATATAACTCACACCCGTTTTGGCTCTCGGTGATGAGCCCTCACATCTTACTAGTTTTGTGGGGTTACGACCTGGAGAGAGTTCATTTTCTTATCATATCATACTCACCACACTTTGCCAAAAAATAGAAGTACTAAATATTGTTTGAGAAACAAAGTGTCTGATTATAGTTTGTTCTTATAGGAATCACAAAAACAAAAAATAAATCATTTTGTTAACATATTTGCATATTCATCGTCCATTATCTACATTCATAATAGATATATTAAAACATCAAAGATTCGAAGAATCTAAGAGTACATAAGAAAAATCAAACCATTATTGAGTCAAATCTTACACGGGATAACCGACCCAAAAATAAATATATGTATATGTGTCTGTGTGTGTCAATAAAATCCATTTCTCGTGTAGAATTCCATCACACTCTTAGTGTAGTCAAAACACTCATCTAGGAGTCAAAAATTAAAAAATAGATATACAGTAAAAAATAATCCAAAGCAATAAATTCCTATAGCCTATCCCTCTCTACAGGATCCTTGGGAAAGTGCACAACTAAGACTCCTACTATAGCTCCTATGATGGGAGTGAGACCCTCCATGCCCAGACCTATTAGAGTGACCATGGGACAATGAACAAGGTAAGCTTCCTGGGGTGGCCTCGTTGTGGGAAAGCTCTCATCGTTGTCTCCTCTTGGTCAGTTGATAACCAACGACCTTAGTCCTCATCTTGGTCATAGTTCCTGATATATTTTATGCTGTAGCCAACACGTTAGTGGGTCACTCCATCATGTTCGGCTATCCGAATTCCATGAGTAGCTTGTCTCACGTCATGCTCATGGGGTGTACGAAGGTATCCATGGTATTTCTATGAATAGGATCTCAAAAACCATCTACCATATATGCAAAACTTGAGTAAACAATGGTGAACTAGGAAAAATTTTGAAAACAAAAAAAAATTCATAAAATGGTTTTTAGTTAACTAACAAGTCTATTCTAAGAAGTACAATCAAGAGAAGAGTATTCTACTTACTCAAATCTTCTAGCCTCCAAGATGGGTCTAATGGTGTTGGTGGTGGTACAGGGCTGTTTTAGGTACCTCCTCTACTCTATTCTTGTCTGTGGCCATCTATTACCCAAAAACTGAATCCTCATCCCCTTCACCACTAACAATCATAGATTCCTGAGTATGTAATATCTCAGCCTCAGCCTTAATTAAAGTCATGGCTACTCTAGAATCCTCTCCAACAGAGGCCCGCTATGTGTCATTCTCCAAATCTTCTCCCTCCTTCATCTCTATTTCCACCTCAATCTCTACCTCCGCCCCTACCTCCTCCTACTCCTCTCTGTTATGTCCAGGTGTGGCCTCAATCTAAAGAATTGGCCTTGGTATATCTAGATCTAAGGCATCCTATGGAGTTTCTATCAGAACCCTAGGTATAGAAATTATCCACTCAAACTTTCCCTTAGGGCCATCTCTAGCCTCTCAAATCCCATGATAAAAAATTAGAATTGATGGGTGGGAGTCATTATAAGGTATCCTGATCTATTGGGGCACCCTCTGAACTAGATAGACCTCCACCCTATTGTAAATTCCCGCTAACTATGTGGTAGTGCTATATGCATCCACAATAGCAACATCCTCACTCTATAGGTCAGCCATGTCTTTGTATGGCTATGCAACAATATCATTTGTAGTGAGTGTGAAAATTGAATGATGATTCCCCTTAAGTGGGGCAATGATTGTCCATCTCAGTGCTCTAATAGCCCCAAGATATATTATCCTAACACTCCTTTGATAGGGGATCATCCTCTTGTAAACCCAACCCATAACAGATGTAGAAAGACTAAGGGACTTTCCCCTCAGCCTAAAAATCTTGTAAAAATCATGGTAAGTGGCACCCAAGATGTCAATGCCCCATGAAAATATACGTCCATGTTGCTCAATGATCTAAATTATCGAGGCCCAATAATAATGTAAATTTTCTCCACCCTTGTCCCCAACCAAACGCGAAGCTAAAATTATAATGATGGCATTGCGCAAGGTAGGTATAGGAGTGGAGGAAGCTGACAATAATATCATCACATGTTTAGCACATGTATCAAGTTCCTGCACATCATAGATGTATGTGGCCCACTGCCATGAATATACCAATAAAATTACACTAGATAAATTCAACCTCATGCCTATGACAGGGACCCTTAGAATCCTATAAACATCATCAAGAGTGATAGTCCACTCTCCTCTTACTCCACGCAACTAGAAACTGTTTTGGTTTACATCCCAATAACTCAATAGATCATCTAGCAAATAATTAGTTGGTGCAAGTAGTTGTGTCTGGGATATCCTACATATCTTTTCCTTTTACATTGTGTCCCTCTCATTCTAAGTAAGAGCATCTAAAATCATAGGCAACTAGTCATACTCTCAAGCTCTACTCCATCTGATATATGGGCCTTACATTCATAAACATTAAAAATAACAAGTTAGAATCATAACAATGCATAATAATCTCACCAAAAACATCATAAAACATTTGAAAAAAATATATTGCCATACTTATTCAAATTTGGGATCTTCCCTAGTAACTACACAATTGTTTCTCTATGTGGAGAGGTGAATGTGTAATCACCCCTCTATACAGAGTGATGGTTGTGTAACCACTATGGCAATCCTTCATTTTCCTGTAACCC
Organism: Taxus chinensis; assembly: GCA_019776745.2. Taxonomy (NCBI): domain Eukaryota; kingdom Viridiplantae; phylum Streptophyta; class Pinopsida; order Cupressales; family Taxaceae; genus Taxus; species Taxus chinensis. The sequence continues at coordinate 93,007,022 of CM034149.1, read as the reverse complement.
TTTGATGGTTGTGTAACAGATGTGGTGGTTGCATAACCAACACTATACATAGAGAACTAGTTGTGCAATCACCATGATGGTTTCATTTTTCGAAATTGGTTCATACTGTAAGGCCTCACAAATGCAAGAAAAGTAAAAAATGGACCTTTTTTAGAAAAACAAAATATTAATCCTACTAGGCACCGCCTTGTGGACATTTTGATTGAAATTTTTAAAAACACCCCATATGTTAAATTTTTCACATTTTTATATGTTTTGGGGTAGAAATGAATAAATTTAAATAACTCACTCATTTTATACTCCTCCCATTGGTTGGTCTATTATCATGTCGAAGTGCTTATCATTTCAATTGTGCATGCTCAAAACCATCACAGGTAATAGAGAGCTCAAAAATCACTAGGTCGGTATGTGTAAATGATTTTTGAAAATAGAAATTGTGATATATATATATATATATATATATATATATATATATATATATATATAATGTTTTAACTCTATTTTGAGTGTGTGTGTTTTACAAGGAGGGAGTATTGCATTGACGCAAGTATATTTATATCCCCATAGACATGGTATGTTCTCTTGTCACTTTATTTTTGTATGTTTTGTTGATTATGTTTTTATCTACACTTGATTTCCATTTTATTCTTGTACATAGTGGGAAGCTTTTATTGGCATATTACAAACACATGGTGGGATCTGGTATAACTATTAACCTTCCCGTTTGGGAGTGTCATACTTAGATTTTATGTTTTACACCTCTTCATGGCTCCAATTTTTGCTACGAGGGGTCAATATGTAGGCACTTGATTTTGGCTGGTGTAACATTATGGGAATGATTAAATCCCCAATGATGAAAAAATATCTTTCCAATGATGTTCAAATCCAAATTTTCACTTGCAACATACCATATTACCTTACTTATCCTTTTTTAACCTTTTCTCACTTTCCTTTATAATTTTGCAAGATTTTCATTAGCTTTATGTCTTTAAGTTATAGAACCACGCTAGAAATTATGCAACCACCCTGATAGTTGCACAAATGCTGGTATACTCAAAGCAGTAGTTACACAACCACCTTGGTCGTTGCGAAACCGTTAGTCTTTGTAGACTAACAGTTTTGTGTGCATTTAACCAAGACTCTTTTGACATGTTCTAAACACATGTCAACTTCTTAAAAATTATTTTTAGTGTATGTTTCTCAACCAATTTGGTTGTTCTTGATGTTTTTTAATGCATAAAAACCTCCTCTTCCTTAGTTGTTTTTTTGGGAAAGTTAAATTCCCCTTCTTTAGGTGTTATGGAATTTCTTGGTTGTCAAGTGGGTAGGACCACTTCTCAGCCAAATTTCTATGAAAATCGAGCTTCTTTCCAAATATTCTATTGGATTTTCTCATTTTTTATTGCACTATTATGTTTTCAAAATCCCGCCAAGAAGTACGTGAGTAAACCCATTCTTTTGCATTATTTCTCTCTTGCTCGCATTATTGCTAGATCACTTACAAACTAGCCACACCAAGCATTTTACTGATCTTCCTACACATCTTCAAGCACAACTCTCTGGATTCATTGAACACACATTGGAAAAAAATTGAGGGGACTTCAAGAAGTATTGACAACATTGGATGTGTCACAGTACAACATTTCCAAGTTGGGGATGTCTTTGAATTCCTACAAGCTTCTTTGTTTATTTTAATAGATTCAAAGCTTCAGATTTATTAGACACATTTATTTTAATAAAATCAATTGTAATAGTTATTGCAGTAGATTTCCTTTGTAAATATTCCATTGAGGATTTCTTCTTATCTTATCCCAATGGATTTGAATGAGAAGGATTTAGAGGAATTTTCTACTACAATGCTTCATTTTCATTTCTTCATTTATTAAATTATCTAAGAAAGTTCACGACATTCAAAATTCATAATTATTAGCACATGAACAAATCTTCTATGAAAATTTTCTTCTCTGCCTATCCCTATGGATTTGCATGGGAAGTTAGCTTTAGAAGCTTTTGTGCTTGTGTTATATTTTATTTCTTCATTACAAAGATTTATTTTACGAGGGAAGCTTAAAGGGAAGAATTACTTCTGAGGAGCTTGTTGTTCTTCCCTTGATTTTGAGGTAGGATTAGAATAAGTTGCATCCACAATTACAAATAGGAAAAGCATTCATTTTATTATATTAATTAAATTATCACCACAGATAAAAAGCCACATCCAACTATCTCTCTATTTAGTTCAATCTTCCTTAGAATAGAAGCAATTGCATTTAATTAGAAGAAGTTAGTGTTTCTGTACGTATTTCTTTTTCTTCTAGTAAACACAAAAATCCAAAAATATTATATTAGATTAATAATTTTTCTTTAATTTTTTTATTCCCTTTTGTTAAAATCATTTAAAAAGAAAAAATACAAATAGATTATTTTCATTTCTCTTTTTTAATTAAAGTAGCTTTCATTTGTTAATTAGTTAGCAACACGTAGATTTAATTAAATTCAAGGAAATTAATTGAGTTGATTTAATTTAAACTCAACGTTATTAGAGGATGGGCCTTTGTCAACATCATATTTTTTTAATGGGTTTGTAAACATCTTAAAATTATCATTTGGTGTTTTTTTGGATGATGGTTTGTCAACTATAGATTCTCCGTTATTAATAAGTTCTTGTACAAAATGATGTAAATAGACACACCTATCACTTGTGTGACCATTGATGTGATGGAATTCACAATAAGTGTTAGTTTTAAAGGAATCAGGTTTAGGTTCTCCTTCAACCCACGGTCTTGTTATTGGGAATGTTACCATGTGTGCATTATGAAGTTGTCATAAGACATTGGAGATAGGTTCTCCCAAGGGGGTGGAGCGACATCGTTTAGAGTCGCGTAAGAAGGAAGATTCTTTGCTAGAAACAATAAGAGGTTGTGTAGATTTTATTGGTTTATCTTGAGTGTTTTGGACATTATGGAAATTGTTGTTTTCCGTAACACCATCATTGACCACATTGTGATTACAGTTAACATGTTTGGATTTTTCTTATTGAGAGATATTATGATTTTTATTATGTTACCCATCATCCTTTGAGTGAGGTTTGATCAAACCTTTTATGACAAGGTATTTTTCAATCTGTAATCCTTTCTCAATAACTTCCTAAATATTATTAAGGAAATACATTTGCATGTTAAAGGATAGCTAATTCTTGAGGTTGGGTAAAAATATTATCACAAGCTATTTCTCAAGAATTGAGCATTGGAAGTGACTAGCAATCCTGCACCATATTCATAGGAATTGTGGAAAGGTTTCATTAGAATGTTGTTTAGCATTGCACAAGTCAATCATTGTAATTTCAGAGTCTAGATTAAATGAGAAATGTTTAATGAAACTCTATGAGAAGTCTACGATAGTTTGTATAGATCCCTTGGGGAGGTGTAGAAACCATTCCAAGTATTTTTCACCTTTACTTCATGGGAAAATATGTATTAAGAAGATATCACTATAGGAAACCTCTTAGCAAACCATATAGAATTCCTTGATATGTTCTATAGGATCATTCTTTCCCTTATATTTTTTGAATTTATGCATCTCAAAATATTTTGAAAAGGGTATATGTAAAATATATTTATCAAATGGGTAATGACACAATTCTTCAAAAATAGAGATATTTTCACTGGTGTTTCATACCTGAGATGGTATCCTTCATCATTTGTCATTCTTGGGAAAAGGGTGAATTATTCTATAAGATAGATAATTAACCATCACTATTAAGATTTTTGTTATCTTTGGTAGGAATTGTATGGATCTTAAATGAATTTTCATTATTATTCTTAGGTGTCTATTTGTGAGGAGATTTGGTAGTGAATTTGGAATTTAGAATAGTGAGTTATTTATATATCTCATTGATTTTATCTATGAGGGATTTAGTGGGGTTGATGTCTGAATCGTTCGATTTTTATATTTTCCCAATGTCATATTTATCTTTGTTTGATTCATCATTATTAGTGTTGTTCAAAGTGGATTTGTTTCAATCCTCGTTATTTGTGTGGTTAGGGCCCTATCCATTGTCATTGTTATTTGACATGAATGGGTTACTAGAATTTTAATCTTTTTGGTGTTTTATCTTTCTAAGCAATATTCGTAAAACATCATTGTCAAAATAAAATGGTAATTTTTCTCCCATGTGAATGAGACAAAGAAAAAAATGATCTTCACTCATAAGTGATATTTTTTGGACATGAGTTTGTTCTTTGGGAGAAACATCATTTTGAAGTTCCTCCTTTTTTTGTTCATCACCATTGTCAACGCAATTTCCAAAATGGTTTTCCATGTTTTTAGTTCTTCCAAAATGGATATAGTCTTTGTATCATTTTCCCACCATTGTTAAAAGAGGGGGGAGAAGAGAGATACATGAAATATGTATCAACCCTTAAATACATGAATGCTAAGAAAGAACAATTTTTTTGTGATTAAGCTCATCGATAACTTGTCCCTTAATAAATTGAATGTCAAGATGGAAAATATGTTTTGGAATTTTTAAAAAGACACATCCCTTAACGAATTAAATGTCAATGTAAAGGCATGCAAGAGTGATGATATACTTAACCCTAGGAAAAGTGAATGTCAATATGGAAGATAGGTTTGATTGAAATTTATCGTCCTCTAAAAAATTATATGCTAGATGGGAGGAGGATTTCAACAATGATAAAGTGATTTACGAATGTAATCTACCTCTAGCAAAGTGAGAGCTATATGGGGAGAGGTTTTGGTGATTAAAATATTTTTATTGAACTCAACCTCTAAAAACATAAATGCTAGAATAAAAGAGTGTATAAAATGGATTCAAATCATATGATCAAACCTTAATAATGAATAGTTAATAAGGAAGAGGTCTAGCAATGAAAAGATAACACTCAAGTATCAATGATGTGAACACTGATAATGAAAAGATGATAAAATTGTATAAAAATTTAACAAAGGGGTTTTTGAATTAGATACGTGAGATTAATGGATGGGTATAGTCCAACAATGATGGTTTTGAACTAGGGGATGTATGAAGAGGTAGAAAGTATCAAATCTTTATAAAAGATAAGATATAAAGGACTTGATCGTGACAAAGTAAAATATGACTATGTCAAGATGTAAGTCATGAAAATGAAATTGATTAAGTGAGGATGTGGATATCCAAAACTCAAGACTTAATGTGAAAGGAGTGAAAGCCTAAATTTTTTCTTGAATGTGATCTAAAGTTTGATACTAGAATGAAATGGGGATAAGCTCAATATGAGACAAATCTTAAAGATAGGATGATTTGGTGATCTCAAAAAAGGAAGAATTTGATGGGAAAATGACAAATCCAAAAGGGATGAAAGATTATAAAATGACAAGCATGAAAGATAAATTCCAAATGAAATAAAATAGCAAGATGATGGAAAAGAGATGAAATATCTTAAAAATGGATTTTTAAGAGTAAACAAAGAGGTAGTGATTGATTAAAAATTAAGAAAAAGGTTGACGATAAATAATTGGAAAAATAAATCCAAAAAAGGATAAATTCAGAAATTTTGATAAGAATAAGAAATGAGTCCAAATAAGGAGTATTTGGGATAGCAAAGAGGAAATGAAAAGAGAATCTGAGTAAATATTACTTGGAAATATTGGAAAACGATGAAAAATGAATCCAATCAAGGAGTGTTTGGATACTATGAAAAGTTACAAACATGAAAAAGTATCCCAAACAAGGAGTGCTTGGGGAGAATTGAGTAAGTTACAAATGTGAAATATGGATCCCAAAAAAGGATTGTTTTGGAAAAAGTGAGTGTGGAAAACTAATACAAAAAGAAAGAAAAGAAAAGAAACAAAAAAAAAAGAGTTTTTTATTTTTTATTTTTTTGGCCTCTACCTTATATTTGTTTGGACAATGTTTGGCTTCTTGGGTGGATCTCTCAACTATGTTTCAATAGTGTACCTGAGTAAGCGTGGTGTTATTGCAAACTTTTAGCTTTACTTTACCTCATTTGAAACCTTGAAAAAATATCTTTCTCAGAATGAATCACACTAGGGTCGCCACTACTAGATATCCATGACTCTAACCTAACGTGTTTTACTAGTCAAGTAGGAGAAAGGTACCCGCTTCGTTATCCAGTTCCCTAAATGTGTTAACTACTTTATGGTTCATGTGGTAATCCTAACAATGATTTTAATGGCTTACGCCAAGATACTTCACATAGTTATGGAAGTTGGGAAATAACCTTATCAAACACACCTAAAAATACAGTGTGTCATGTTCATTTTATCTTGATTAAGAAACTATATTGTTTGAAACACCAGTATTTTCTTTAGCCTTTGATTAAGAAAACATGCAATTTGCATTTTAATTTTTTATATCCACCTTTTAGAGTTGGTCCTACATGTAAAAGTTAAGAATTTTTCTTAAGGTAGGTAAAGGACAATACGATAGAATAAAGGTCACATTTCTAATATCCCATATCTCTTAGAAAGCACAAAGAAATAGCATATGTGTAAACAAGATTTGATTTTAAAATAAAATAAAGATTAATTCCCCTTTAAAAAAAACTAGAAAAATGTGATAATCACATTTTGTATTTCCAAGGTTGCTTTAAAAGTGTGAGGAAAGAGCATATGTGTGATATCACAAATAAATCTTGATTAAGAAGATAAAGTATTGATTTCTTTATTTAAAAATTATAAATAAAAATAAATATGTAGAAATGTAATTAAATTGGCATCATTGTAGATTGGATTAGATTAGAAATGTCTGAAAAAGGTAAATTTGAAAAAACACAAGCTGCCTACGTTAGCAAGTAGACTTGGATACACTAGCATTGAGATGACATTAGTATGAAAAATTGTGTGTGATAGATTTACAAGGAACCTGAAACATAGAAAGTTAAAAAATAAATAAAAGAATATAATGCTAGCATAGGTGTTAACAACACTAGCACAAGAACTTATGACTTTAGCACTTGAACTTCAACGAAGGTGCAAATGGAAGCAATGGTAGAGAAATAATTTCAACGTAAACACAAATAGAAGTGATGGTAGCACAAATACTTGTATTCTAGTGCAATAACATTAATGGTGACACGTACCTTGTGCATGCTAGCACGTACAATTCTGGAAAATTAAAAAAAATGTTAAAATTTGAGAAAAAGACTAGTTTTTTTAATCTTTTGTACTCCACTTGAGTACCTAAAAATTTAACATCAAGGCTAAATAATCACAAGGAACACAAAGAAAGAGTTAGATCAAAAAATTATGAACTAAAATGGAAGAAATAAATGTTGGGAGTCCCATCGGGCATGCTAGAATGTAAATAAGTAAAAATCATAGATAAATGAAGACAAATGAATAAACAAATAATTATACATTCACTGCAATGATCTTGCAAACCTTAAATAATACCATGGAAGTTTTTATACTTGTTTTGATCTTTTAAATTTTTATTTGTGGATAATGTTAACTCAATCTCTGAATGGGGATGTAAATGCTACATGTAATTTTCACAAGGATACAGGAAACAAATTAGTAGGAATTACATGTAATTTTCTTAAAGCTCTAGGGATCAATTTGTAAAGGAATTGGCCATATTTTATAGTTGAGCGTGATGCCATGATAAGTGGGTATTGGGTTAAATTGGCTCCACGGGTAATATTTATAATTACTTAAAATAGTAAGATGACCATGTATGTGCAATTATGGTTTTGCAGGGGAAATCATTATCTTTGAATTCATCTGAGAAGTAGTTACACATACATTATTTCTGCCCCCACCTTTGTAGGCTTCTGAAAGTGGACTGAAGTTGAGCATGAGTAGATAATAGGATTCAATTAAATAACAAAATTAATTATTATTTAATTGTGAGGGAATAATTAACCATTTATTTAATGAAATGTTGAATAATATTAGTAAGGAGTGTGTAGGAATTAATTTAATTAATTCCAAAGGCCATTAGAATTAGCTTATTTGAGTCTAAAGTGCACAAATATATCTTACATGATAGAATTAATTTTAATTAATTCTAAAAGGGAGTATTTGAATGACGGAATCAATTTAATTAATTTTGAGGGGACCTATTGTGGCATGCTAGAATTAATATAATTAATTTTAATTAGATAAAAGCAGACTAGAAATATGTATGTTTTTTTAGGGTGTCTACATAAGGATCTGATGATGAACATGGTTGTTGGTCGGACGTTTCTTATTATGAGATAGCGTTAAGATTGAAACTAGCAACAAGAGTTGATGAAATAGGTGTTGATGTGCCTATGTCACTAGTAGAGGGGTAAGGGGGGGATTTTTCTATGACATGTTCATGATCAAGATCTTGGAGATTAGAATAATAACAAGTGGTGACTTTGGAAGTTAGACCATATTATGGATAGGGAGCACAGGTGATACACATACCCTTGGCAGAAAAGTAGCTAAAAAGGGAGATTGAATTTAGGTCTAAGAGTTCAGTGAATATGGGGTCTCCACTCTGATAAAATTGAATAATATCAAGACAAGGGGCTTCTAACAACACATATTGAGTACTGGGAGATTACAGGGTTCTAGACATGTCTCTTAAGGTTGTCTAAATTGATCTATTATTCTTGGAATATTTTGAATACGTAACTCAAGAGAGTGCAAGGATTTCTAAAGAGGGTTGGTCATAATGTTGGTGTTTTGAAGATGATATTGTAGTCTGGTTAAAACCATGAAATAATTAAATAATCAATAAATAAAAATAAAACTGGTTGTTTAAAACAATTGAAAGCAAGACACAAAAAAAAAAATTGATTATCTTGATTAATTTAAGAAAAGTGTCAAATGATAAAATGGATGAAAGGTAAATAAGTAAATTTCAATTAAGGTTGGTTTCATATGAGTTTAATATCTGAGTCCTTGATATACCCTAAGGTATGTGAGGCCCATAACTGTGTTGGTTTTGGTATGAGGTGTGATATTGGGGCCTACTCCCTCACTTCACGGTCCCGTAACGATAAGGGTGTTGGGTGCTTAGTCGACATACCACCCACCAAATTATTTATACTCAGCCAAAACATTGATTCCACTTTCCCCCTTGGTGATGAAACCTAAGTAGGTCTGCAGGGAATGGATTTTTTAGATGAAAATTGACTTGATATGTGATTTGGTTATGTGAAAGGAGTTCTGTGAATGAAATTAATTTAACTCCAAATTAGATTATGTGAACAATCAGAATTAGGATTCATTATTAATAGAAAAAATAAATGTTGATTTTGATGAAAATAGATTAGTGAAAGATACAATAATGAAAGAAAATGAAAGAAATAACGTACTTGTGATCATTATTCCTTTTTCTTTTTTTCTTTTTTTACGCATTTTTGAAACAGTGTTAGTGAGGCACTCCAAGCTACACAGTTAGATGATATTGAAAATAAAATAAACAAAAATATATAAAATCTAGCCAAGAAGGGACTACAAGTAATACCAAGCATGTCAAGATGTTTGAGGTGAATCTTGACTACTTAATAATATGATACACCAAAAACTCTAAAATTAGTAGGGTTTAATGATACATGCACAAAAAAATGCAATGTCGATGTGAGTGGGTATAAAAACAATTCAAAAGACTCATCCTTCATAGAGAGATAGAACCTATATGTAATGAAAACTAAACAAGACAAATATTAGATAAAAAATAAATGTGTTTCTTAGCAAAGGCCCATCCCAGGAGTCTAAAGGGATTCCTTAAAGGATGTCAACTTGTGTTTACAATCACGTGATTAGATATACAGTAATAGAATGAAAATCTGATTAGAATTTTAAAGGGATGGAGAGATCCTATTTTTCTTTCTAGATGGCCTAGGAAAGGGCTACGACAAGCTCAAAGTCAAAGAAGTAGTCAAACTTGAACTATTTTATTGTGTATTGTATTTCATGTATCACTTCAAGTTGTTCTTCGATGTCTTAATTTTTGGGCATGATGTCAATGGAACACAGGATACACTTATGTGTTATTTCAAACTTCTCTTCCACAAAGGGTTGTTGCACGATTGAAATATTGTAGATACTGGTAATGGGGTGTGAAGCACCTAGAACTCTCATCTACAAAGAAAACATCCTATAAGAAGACATATTAGGCCAAAAAACATATTGATGAAATACTCTGAAATTATGTAAGTTTGGTAAAATGATACAATGACAAGAATCATGGGTGATTTAAGTATAATCACTAGCGATTAATATGTAAAAGTTTCTATATTGATAAAAAAGAGAGATTTTGAAATAAATAGAGACTTAAGATGATTTATTTGTCTTCTATATGATATGTTAATAAAGTGAAGAAAGAAAGAGATGAGGATTTGATTACCTTTGATGTGAAAATGAACTATATATAGATATAAATGCTTACAAGATATTGTTGAGTGTCTGATGGATTAACAGGGGTGTTAATGATGTCTACATGTTTCATGAGAATTTTGTTTGGTTCTCTAATGTGATAGAGTTTTGGTGCAATTGTAAAACCATAATTACGTTTCAATAAACTAAGGGAATTATTTTAACCATTTAATTAACTTGATGCCTTCAATGATTATTAGTACACAACAAATTAATCTAGCGAAAAATTTAAATTTCCAAAATCCCTTAATTCTTTTCATGTTAAAATGTTTAAAATCATTACTTAGATCAACAATAAGTAATCCAGTATTAATTAGTATTCCATAATCCATATTAAAAACCTATGATAACCATGTGTAACTATATGGGTTCCGGATCCTTCTCAATCTCGCTTCGGACACTCTATACGAGCCGATATACATTGTATATCTTTGGTTAGACCTTTTTGTCAGTACAAAGATCCTATGAATCTTCTTAATGTCATCCAGTAAAGAATACAAATACTTCACTCCAACTCAAAATATAATTAAAATAAGAAATGGTGAACAGAAAATGTAATCAGTCATTTGCACTACCACAACCGTATTTTTTTTCATTGCACTAGCATTCCTAGTTGTTTGACTCCTCATAAGCCACTCAAAACCTGTCTTGAAATCACTACACATCTGTATCAACATAGTATCATGATTATTTTTCATTGTCTTAGTATTAATTTTATAGTTAACCATTTTAATTAATCATTCACAATAAGTAATAATATTAAATACATAAGCCATAGGTATCATGGCTCGATAATCGAGTCCCATGAATCCTATGAGCACCACCTTATAATTCCTAATAGAAAGGATTTTCTCATGTAATGAATTGCATCATTAGGAATTATATACCTTCCCTATAGGCATCCCTAGCTATCATGGAAAAGGTTTTTGTGGTATGATTGTCACTCCATTATTCATACACTTCACTGTTGACTCAAAATGATAAGATAAAATTCATTTATGATCATTAGTAATCATTTTATATTTCTTTTTTTACTTGTGTCATATGTATACAAATGTACTATTTTAAGTGTACCATCATACTTTATTTCATATCATTGTATATATTTTCACATTGAAATATAGTACAATTAGGTATGAGCTTACAATTATATGACTTAATGTTTTAAAATGTAAGTTGTAGTCATCAAAAGGAAGAAGTTTGATTCTCATTTATTCATACTTATAATCTGATTTATATCATCATACTTTATCTATTATTAACAATATATCTCCATTTTTATCTATCAACAATAACTATATCATTTATAATTATCTCTTTAAGTACACTTTTAAATGTTCTTTGTAGTAATAATGATGGCGTTATATAATTAATAGTTCATAATGATATCTCATAAATAGTGGTATCATCACATTTAATCATCAATTCATAATGATTACCATGTTGTTAAATAACGATTAAAAAAAGTTGTAACAAACACAATCAAAGTGATATAAATAATCATTTTTAAATTCATGATTTAACACAAAAGTACATTTTTTATAGATAATAGTTGGAAAAAGAGGCTCCAAGGGCCCATTATAAGAGGATATTACAATAAAACTCCATATAAAACAAAATTATCTATCAAAAAATCCCCAGCAAAAAACAACACTATAGTCAACAAAACATTGACCCCCAAACAGCTCCTAACGAAACAAAAAAACCACCAACAGAAAAGACTGGTTAGCATAAGATCAGAAAAAAGTACTTAAACACCCCTAGCCATAGTCCATGACTAGGACCAGCGTTCACCCTAATGAAAATCATCATCCTAGAGGAATTGATAACCATATGCCTCTTTTTCCTTTTTTCCCCCACCACCATACCCTGAAGGGTCTCAAACCTATTCTCTAAAAATTTCACCTCAGCATTTGTTCTTTGTAGACCCCGTAGTAGATTCTGGTGCTGGGCCTTGACTTGAGGTAACCATGTCCTCAAAGGCCTCCATCTTACTAGTAAGGAAAATAAAAATAGAATATTTTCCCCCTGTCCTTCCTCATCCACTTCCCTAGCAATGTCACCACATCCAACTCCTTATCCCGCTATCTCCTTCATTTTCAAAATCCTTAGCTCAATCAACAAGAGAAATATGATCTTCCCAATTCATTCCCTCCAATGGGTACCAACCACCCTAGGATCCAAAATTGGTTTACCTGATTTTAAACAACAACAAAATAAGCCCTTGATGTAGAAGGAGCTCTATTTTCTCCTATTGGTAATTTTTAACTGACAAACTCAACACATTAAACAAATAAAAGGGGATACTGATCCTTTTATTTTTTCTAAAATGATTCAAGAACATTAAGTGCTGCGAATACAACTTCCTGTACCTCCAATCCAAGTTATGTACTTCATGATGTAAAAATAGACTTCTGCCCACCTCCCTGGAAGATATTTATGAGTAATACCATCCTCCATGAAACAATATTTTCATCACTTTTCCATAAAACATGCACTTCTTCTTAAATCCAAGACATGTCTTTGAAAAATTTACTTCCCACATAGTCCATCTTGGTCACACTACCAATAAGCTCCTTATAGACTAGAAATATCACCCCCTCATAAAAACCAAACCATTATCCCATGCCAAAGAAAAATCCCATGAATTAGTTTCATCGTCTCCCCTCAGATCTGAATAAAATAAGAAATACTCCCCTATTTGAAAAGATCCCAAATAAATGAGTATCTTTCCAAAATATTGACAAAGAAGGATCCACCCTAACCCTAGCTCTGCCCATCACTATCAGACCACTTAACCAAATATGAAAAAAACTACAAAAAACTTGATCAGCAACTTTAAATAATCACTCTAACCCAACATAAACCAGATAATGATTTGATCAATTGGTTTCACCTAATGTGAAATAATTACCTGGATGTCACAAATCCTATTCCCACACTCGGATATGTCTTTCAGCATAAATCATGTCTTTGTAATTTGGGGCAGCTCCACCTCATCACATCACCCACCTTTCATTATGACTCTAACACCCAAAATTAGCCAATGTGTCTGCACACATGTTAGCTTCCCGAAACACATGTTTAGAAAGAATAACCTCAAAATTGATAACCATGGACTTTAGATCCCTTATAATAGAGTATATATTTATATGATGTTTAGCTAGTCCCTTCATGACATTTATAATGTATAAAGAATCGCCACCCCTCCACCTGAATTTTCTTATTTTGCATAGAGATAGCCCATTCCAACCCCTATCAAAGGGTATAAGCTTCAACATAATTAGTTGACTTACTTCCAATAGGTTCAACGTAATCTAAAACAATATCACCCACATCATTTCTAATAATACCCCCAACTACTGCTAGCCTAGTACTCCCTTTAGAAGCTGCATCAAATTTAATTTCATCCATCCTTTAGTTGTTCTATCCATTTAGCATTCTCTTCTATGTACCTCCTTCACCAGAGAAGCTTTCTTTTACAATAATTCCTAAACCTTGAATAATCTGCTGCTCGTGATGAGGGGAAACACCTTTTCTTCTTTAATCTTCACAATAGAGAGATTGTTTCTCAAAGATCCTAATATACCATTCCCCACCCTCAAGAGAATTTTTTCTTATCCCTAAAAGTTTTATTGTTCCTTTCAAGCCCAAATTCCCCATAAAAAATGAGGCACCACAAAAACTCCAAGCTTCTGAGTAGATTTAGAGAAAACAAAAGGAATTATCCATTGCTCATACTAGTCAGCAAAAGTCTCCAGAAAGATCCACCATAATCTGAAATAATTTCATAACATGATACATAAGCCTATAGGAAAAGGGGAAGGGAAGGAAGAAAAAGATGTTGAACTGATTCACTATCATTTTTACACAAAAAACACACTAGTTAGGGATCATCATACCTTTGCTCTGTAACTTATCAATGGTTAAAATTTTATTCTAAATAACATACCATAGAAACAAATTCACCTTTAGAATGAGATTCTTATCCCAAATATTTTTCCAAAGAGGTTGAGAAGGAGGACAATCTCTTTGCTATTCCATACCCTATTTTAACAAAAATACCTTACCATCCGTAGTCAAATACCATACAACCTCATCCTCTTTCTAAACTACAGGTATATGTAATCCAATCATATTAGTATTTAGAATTATAATACTCTCCTAATAATCTCTATCTCACCTTCCCACTCCAAATGTTTCCAAGACCAGCCCAATCAGATCTCTCCCAATAATTTCTAATCAAGGTTCCCACAGTCAGCTGAAAATAAGCCACCATCTTCTCCAAAGTACATGATTGAATAAGGGATCCTCAAGTAACAACCAATCTTCCCAAAACCTAATTTTGTTACATTTCCAATTAACCATTTACTACCTTTTAGCAAAATATCCCTACATTTTCCCCAAAACCATTCTAGAAAAAGGAACCAGCTGGACGGAGAACCATTTGAAACAAAAGTGGCTTGATCAAATATAAATACTTAGATTTTAAAATTATAACCCTTGATCCATATTCATCCTCAAAGCGCCACCCAATTTTATCCATAAAGGCTTAAGTTCATATGTTAAATCTTTCAAACCCAACCCACTAGCATACTTTGGAAGGGTGACTTTTTGCCAGGCCACCAAAGGAATTCTTTCTTTAGATTTTTTTCCCAACCATAAGACCTTCATTGAATGTGAGTTATAGTTTGTCTAATTTTATCTAACATTTTGAACAGGGACATTAGATACACCACCATACTCTAAAGACAACTTTGAAGAAAATTGAATTTTTCCTGCCTAAGATAACAAAGTTCCTTTCTAAGTTTTCAACCTTTTTTAAAACCTTGATTGATGAAATCAGTGGATTCAAAATTTCTAACTGCATCCTTCCCTTAAACAAGGGAATTCCAAGATAGAAGTAAGGAAACACTTGGATAGGACACTCCAAAACCGACAGCTGAATTTTAACATCCACAATTAAAAAACAGAGGACAAGCTTTTCCTTAAATTATTGAGTTGACCTATAACCTCCTCAAAATCTTGCGAGACCTCCCTTAAAACCCATATTTCAGGTCTTGAGTTGCCTTACTAGAAGGAAATTATCATCCACAAATTATCTTATGCGCTATATGATCTAGACTATTAGAAATAACTAACCCATGAAATTTATTTTTTAATTTGTAGTTAGCACAAAGTCTACGCAAAGTCTCAGCGACAACTGATCTAAAGAAAAGAAGACAGTGGATCACCTTACCTCAATCCTCTACCGGATAATAAAAAACCTTCATATTTTCCATTAATTAGAATTGAGTATTTCAGAGTAGAGATGCATTCCATCCAACTTCCCAAGAATTATTTTAAGAAATATCCAAGATACTCTATCATAAGCTTTAGTCATATCAAATTTAAGCATCATGAAAACCCTTTTGGAAACTTCCACTGAATGAACAACCTTCATGAATAGTTATCACATTGTCCAAAAATTTGTCTTCCTTCCACAAAAGCTCCCTAATTTTCAGAAAATTAGTGTTCCAAACAACCTTTAATCTTAAAGAGATGATCTTAGTATTATCTTATAGACCATATTACACATTCTTATTGGTCTTAAATTAGATGCTTTTTTAGCCCATGGCACCTTAGGAACAAGAGCTATGAAAGGTACCATTCAATTCCTTTAGAAGCTTACCATTCTTGATTGAATAGCCCTCTTTCACATCCTTATGAATGATTTCCAAGAAAGTTTGAAAAAAAAACACATGGAAGCCATCAGGAACAAGAGATTATCCCCCTCCAACTCAAAAACAACAGTTGATATTTCTTCTGTAGAAGGGATTTTAATCAATTCAACATTATCCTAATGAGAAATTAATAATTTGAAAGATATTGCAATGTCCTCTTTCCTTACCCAACTTAGGTTCCCTACCAGTAGCTAGCAACTAAGAAAAAAAATTAACAAATTCATTCGAGATATCACCCCTGATCACTTAACTCCTCTTTCATCTTGAATTTCTAGGATAGTATTGCTACTCTTATACATTGAAGCAGTAATATGAAAAAACTTTTTGTTCCTATCACCCTCCTTTAACCACAACACCCGAGAATTTTGTTTCCAATAAGCCTCCTCTTTATCTTCTAAGTTATGATATTCTGTCAAAATGGATTTCTCCTTATCTCTCAACTCTTTATTTAGACATTTGTTAACAATCTCATCCTCCACCTTCTTTAATGATTCACTAATCTTTATTTTTTTGAGCAAAAATATTGCCAAAATTTTCTTCGATCCAAACTTTCAACCTTGTTTTAACATGTTTTAATTTTGCCACAATCCTAAACATAGGTTTACTTTTGACAAACAATTTGCCAACTCGACTTGAACTCCTCCTCTATACTAGGATGTTGCAACCACATTTTAAAGAACCAAAAAGGCCTTCCACTTACCCCTTTACTTAAACTGTTTTGAAGGCTAATGGGACTATGATCAGACCCAATTCTAGGTAAAGCCACCAAAGATGCATTCATATTTTGTAACCAAGAAAGATTTATGAAGAACCTATCTAATTTTATTTGGATCAAATTATCCCATAATCTCCTATTTCAACCAATGGAAAAGGAGATAATTTCAACTCAATATCAACCAAGCTACAGTCAGTAATGAAGTCAACAAAACCCATATACTGTCATTGTAGGAACCTAAAGCTCCTTTTTTATCTTCCATACAAAAATGGGTATTAAAACCCCTATTAGCTAGTTTTACTCTTAAACTACCCATGAAACTGACAAATATCAAAAAAAAATTCCTTCTTTCTACCAAAGAGTTGGGAGCATAAATATTAGAGAAAATCCATATAGACCCATCTTGCTTTTCTCTAAACAAGATAGCCACATGATACTGAGACTGAAAATCAACTTCCTTCTCTATCTTTCTGATTCCTAAAGATTCCCAATCCCCTAGAAGCACCCCACCGAAGAGACACTCTGAAGCAAGATATAAACCAAACTTATTCTTTACCTCCCTCATTTTTTTAGACATCTTAGTTTCTTGAATTAGAAGATCGTCAGGCTTTTCCCTTTTTTAAAAAGAAGAAAGAGGAATAAAATATTTTGTTTTTACATTAATTTAAACCCCTTGATATTCCAGGAATCACCTTCATCTTAATTTATTTGGTGAAGTACTCTCTAAGGAGCATTTTCCTCCCTAAATCTATTCTTTAGTTGTTTGTTTTCTCCTGTTTCCCTATTTTTTCATATTTCATTTCCTTACAGGATTTTTCCACAATCTTACTTTAACTTTGTGCTTGCTTCTAAGGCAGTTAATCATAATTTATCCTCTTTTCTTCTTCAGCCCTCCTTAATCCGATCTATATTATGAACAAGGAACTACATCCCATTGAGACAAAACTTGTTTTTCTTAAAAATGAATCTTTTGTGTAGACCTTAACCAATAAAAATTGGATCAGGGCCCTCTGACCTAGTTTTGTGCTCCCAAAACCCAAAACTTCCTCATTTAAAAATCTTCCTTTGGTTTTGAGACCTATATCCTTCTCCCTCTCAAACCAACCATCAAAATCATTACCCTGTTTGACCTGAGAATCATTTTTTTAGATTCATATTTTTTACTCTACATCTTCATCCAACTCCTCTACTTGTAGCAAATGGAACTTATTTAAAGACACATTGGTTTAAAGGTAATGAACTATTTCCTTCTTCAGGAAGATGGTCCCTTATCTTTCCTATCCCAAATCTACTACCTTTCTTACCCTCCGTCCCGTCCTTTCTCATGAACCCATCTGTCTCATTTCTGGCAGAAAAAGGAGACCTTCATACTCTAATCTTGGATCTATTCACCAAACTTTGATTTGAGTTTTATTTCCTTCTCACCCCATTATCCATAGTAATGTAACATAAAAGAAGTGGGCATACATTAACCTCGTTCCAGCCTTAGTATTATATCAAACACCACCAGGACCTATAAATCATTGCAG